>CM077826.1:19276669-19960144 GCA_039720395.1 Liquidambar formosana
TTTTAGATCTAGTCCATTTTTTGGGGGCTACTATTGTAATGTTTTTTTATAACTTAATCAAGTTATTATTGTGTTGCTATATATTTTTTTTAAAGACACACAGTAAACTGTACTATATGGTGTATAATTTTTTCAAAACCACACATTAATAAATTGTTACTGTTGTCTGTATAATTTGTCAAAGCACATAACAGTAAATGTTACTGTTGTCTATAAATTTTTCAAAGCACATAAAGTAAACTGTTATTGTGTATATATAAATGGCACCTTTACAAAACATACAGTAATAAATTGTAGAAGCCATAAGAGAGCCATGGCAACAGATCTCTGATGGGAAAGAAGAGGGAAAAAAATGAAAAAAGAAGAAGAAAGAAGAAAGTGCTTGTAGAAAGGAGAGAGAGAGAGAGAGAGAGAGAGAGAGAGAGAGAGAAGTGTCGGAGAAGCTGACCAACGTTGGAGATGAAAAAAGAAGGTGTCGGAATAGCATTTGCAACTTGATCACAGTGGGGAATCATGGAAGATGATAGAACCACGGGAAAGGGAGAGAACGTGAGAAAAAATGGCACGATTGTAATTTGATTGAAAATGTAAATATTGGTATTTTTGTCACTATGGATCAAAAGGGTTTTCACAAAACTGTTTTTGACTTAGGGCCTATTGTAAAAGTATTCTATACTTAGGGGCTATGGCCAAAATTTTTAAAGCTTCATAAAAATATAGAAGAAATCTACTAAACTAGTCACCTATTCTACCAAAAGACATCATTTCGAAAAACTTAGTAAAATTTTTTTTTCAAAATTTATCGTTTAAGAAATTTTTTTTATCATTTTTCAGTTAAGATTTTGTAAAAATGAAAATAAATCATAAATTACCAAAAAGTCTATATAACATGCACTTCGGATTCACACGATCTAGCTGCCTGTCGGGCATGGTGTTAATTCGCCCATTAAAGGCTTCTAACCTTTGCTAGCTGTCTGTAGGGCATAGTGGTTCGCCCATTAAAGGCTTCTAACCTTTCCGTACACTTGGGATTGAAACGTGTTTCTGTACAAATCACAAAAAATTAAAAAATGTCATTTTATCAACGACGTCGTGTCTTTTGTGTCACAAGCAAGTTGACCCCCACGACCTTAGTCTCTCTTTGGTACAACTTTCACGTCCCTCCTCTTGTTGAACCAGTGGTTCACTGCCATATCAAAAGACCTTCCAGCCTCGCTGTCTGTAGCCAAACAATTCGCCGGCGAACTGTCTCGGCGATTTCAAAATTCGCCGGAAATCTGACACTCCCGGCCAGGACTGTCAGAAACCGATCTCTCTATGGTGTAAGATATAATTTAACCCCACCGTGCACGACATCGCTCTTCCACCGCCTGCCCCTCCTCCTCCACCGCCTCCTCCTCCTCCTCCTCTCCACGGCCTTCCCATCCTCCTCCACTGCCGGAAGAGTCTTATCCCCCCTTCTCCTCCACTGCTGGAAGAGTCTTATCCCCCCCCCTTCTCCTCCACCACCGGAAAGTCTTATCCCCCTCCTCCTCCACTGCCGGAAGAGTCGACTTATCCCCCTCCTCCTCCACCGCTGATAGAGTTTCATTCCCCTCCTGCTCCTCCATCGCCGGTTGGGCTAGGAGTGGGAATTAGTATGAGGGGAATACTTGTGCTGGTTGCCGTGGGTGTTCTCATTATTTTACGTAATAGGAGGAGAGGACTATGGGTTGGTGACTTCCTCTGGAGTACCGGCACAAGGGCCCAAAGGTGTGAATTTTTATATTAAGAATATAAAGATCAAAATTTGTACACTTCAATTCGTTGATATTGAACTGTTTGCTGACTTTGCTCCCTTCCCATTACAAAGACACCATATTAAATTTCGAGGGAATTTATCATTTTTTTTTAATTTTATTTTATCAAAGTCAATTTATTAATATATCATAATATCATGTATAGCTTATTTAAAATATAGAGTAATAAATAAATAAATAAATAAGCTATACATGATAATGATATGGAGTATTGACTTTGAAAAAATCCTTCGAAATTTAATATGGCGTCTTTATAATGGGAAGCCAGGGAGCTTATTTATTTATTATTTCATTTTTATTTTTGGGCTCTCCATCACTTTTTCTGTGTATTTAGAACACCACTTAACCCCAAAAGCTTAGACTAAGATCGATTTCCTATATTTAGGTGGGATAGCAGTCTTGGGTTTTGTAAAAGTGCCCTTTTTGGTATGTTAGCGGAGAAAATGCTTAAGTTGTTAAAACACTATTTAACCTCAAAAGCTTAGGTTGTTAGGGAATGGGTCAACAATGTATATAAAACTAAAACTGCGGCCTATCTGCTCATGGATTGTTACAAACAATTGAGAAATAAAAAGATACTAACCGGGGAATAAACAGATGGAGGTAAGAAGACTTCCTAGAAATTACAGCTTTGATATCATATTAGAATGCCACTTAACCCCAAAAGTTTAAGTTGCTAGTGCATGCGTCAACAATGAATATCAAGATAAGAAAGGTGAAGGAAGAATCCTCTCTTTCTCTTTCTTGGGGTAGCTGCAGTTTGGCGGCTTGAGGTTTTTAACCTGGAGTGCTATAAATCATTTACAACCTGAGGTTTATGACTTCATATATACTTTAATATTCATGATTAATAATTCCTTCCATGAAGGAATTATATGTCAAGGCCATCAACATGGTCATAGGTATCTCTAATGGGTTGATCTTAGTTTACCAATGCGATCTAGCAACTAATGTAGGTCTCATTTGAAAACTAGTATGATCTTCTAGATGATTTCGTTCAGCATTAGTTTCTCCCATGATATAGTTATGACTTTCTGTTTGTTTTTGGTGTGAAAACTGCCACTTATCGTAATTATTGACCATGTTTGCTAATTAAATTTCCTGCTATTTGTGATCACTCCAGATGATCCTCTTGCTGGCTCACCTCAGCATTGGCAACCAAATACTCCACCACCAGACAATGTAGTTGCAATGATGCCAAAGCCTACTCCTCCACCAGGAATAGCATTAAATACTAGACTTTCACCAGGGCGAGTTCTCACTTCCCCTGCAACAAGCAACAATTTGGGCTCTAAGAAGCCACCTCCATCACTATCTCCTGGCATTTCCTTTGGTTTCACAAAGAGCACATTTACTTATGAGGAATTAGCAATGGCAACAGATGGTTTCTTCCCATGCCAACTTCCTCGGTCAAGGTGGTTTTGGCTACGTCCATAAAGGAGTCCTTTCAAATGGCAAACAAGTCGCCATTAAGCAGCTAAAAGCTGGAAGTGGACAGGGCGAGCGTGAATATCAGGCGGAGGTTGAGATCATTAGCCGGGTCCATCACAAGCATCTTATTTCACTAGTTGGATACTGCATGATCGAGTGGGGCTCAGAGGATGCTTGTTTATGAGTTTGTTCCAAACAACACCTTGGAAGTCCATCAAGTAAATTTCTTTGCTTCACCAATCACTTAAGTGTCAATGATAATATGCTGAAAAACCTGGTCTCCTGTTATAGTTAGAACCATGGAATTGCATATCTAGATTGACTAAAATGGTTAGTACTCTTGTTCTTGGAGCACGAGAAAACTGATTGTTCTTGAATGCAATTGTATTTATCTCATTTTGCACATCACACCAATAACAAGTCGATAGCATTTCTATCATCATAATTTCCTCTAAGGCAACACAATATATAAACTAAAACCTAACAGAATAAAAAAGGTCGAGATCATAACACCACAGAAGCCCAAAATAATTCAGAAATATTTGGTTTTGTGCTCTCATTTGCTCAATTTCTATCAAGAGAATATCTTAATGTAAATAGTAAAACTGCGATCTTAAAAATATGGGGAGGGCTATTGCCACCACAAACATTCCTAAGTACCCCCCATGTATTTTAAACTTTTCAAGGTTTTTATGAAGAATATAAAAGGTTTTCATGAAAACTGGACACGTTGTCCATTAGAAAACATCATTTTGAACAACTTTGTAGAAGAAAGTTTTTTCAAAATCTGTCATTTAAGTTGATTTTTTGACCATTTTTCATAAAAAAATTTGTAAAAACGAAATAAAGACTGGCCAAAAAGTCCACTTAAACAATAGATTTTCAGAAAAAAATTCTTCTACGAAGGTCCTGTTTGGGAAAACTTAACTTTTGCTTTTAGAATAAAGCAAAAGAGAATCAGAAGTTACGAGTAGCAGAAGGAATCAGTCCCTGTTTGGAAACTGTATTCAAAAGTGATGTTAGAGCTGAAAGTGATTTTTTTCCTGTTTGGGATGAACATTTGCTGTTGTTGTTATAACCCTAAATTGACTAAACTATCCCTTATAATATGATTTTATTATTATTATTTTTTTTTTGGGGGCTTATTTGGTATTAGTAGTGATTTTTTTTTTTTTTTTTAATTTAATATTGATTGGAGGTATCATAAGCTGTACTCTTATCGAAATTTGAGCTCAGACTATTCTCCTAATAGCCTAGGTAAGGCGTCCCATAACCACACAAACAATAAGAGTGATAAGGCATTAAAACGATAACCTTTGGAAAACACATACAAGACTTGACCTCTCGACCAACCCCACAAAGGTGTATTATTAGGGATTTAGCTTACGTTTTTTTTTTTTTTAAAAATATTTTTCCTTGCTTAAAAACAAAGAAAAAAAAAAGAGAGCATGAATTGATATTTTTTTTTAAAAAAATTATTACAAATCCAATTTTATGGAATCAATTCTTGAAAAAAATTCCAACAAAGTATAAAATCAATGAATGTGATGAAAGGAGAAAAACAAAGATTTGAAGTTAAATTAGGATCCTACGAGTCCAAGTTGGTTGAAGTTACCAAGACATTGATGCCGGATAGGAGAGAGGAGCATAGCCGCAGGAGAGGAAAGGACTTGGGTCTAAGGTGGAAAAAATTGTTTCCATACTCAAGCACTAATGGTAGTTTTCAAATATGGAAAGTTAATTAAAATCCTCTGCAAAAGCTGACACCAGCTTTTGATTAAAAGTTGAGGGCAGTCTGCTTATTATAGAATCACTTTTTGAGCTTAGAAGTGATTATGATTTAGACTACCAAATAGAACCAAAAGTGATTTTAAGCTTCAAAAATGATTTTAGACAATCTAAAAGCTTAGCCAAACAGGGCCAAAGTTGTTCAAAATGATTTTTTCTAGTGGACAACGTGGCCAATTTTCATAAAAGCCAAAATCAAGTTGATCTAAGATGAAGAGCTATTTCATTTGAAATGTCCATAAATGAGCTATTGTTATTGATTAAAAAAGCATGTTTTGGATTGAATAGCAATCAATCTCAGATCAACTTGATTTGTGGCATGGAACGCCTACATTAGAAGGCTATCTAATCCAACGTTTGCCTTCACAAAATACAAATCCCTGGGTAGAGTTTTCGAGTGCACGGCATAATAGGACTATATATATATATATATATATATATATATGGGTTAGGATCAACATACACAAATTCTTACACAAGTTCTTAGATGATCTACTCTCCGACTTAGAGATGGCAAATTTGACACGCCCCACCGGGGCCCAACCACACCATCCTTAAAGGGTCGGTTTTTTTTTTTTTTTTTTTTTTTTTCTTTCCCCCCCAAGTTTTGGGTTGGGTTCATGTCATATTTTATTTTTTAAACCGGGTTTGGGTCGGTTATGGTTTAGTCGTGCCCGCCCCGAGTGTACTTATACTTTTTACCCTTATATATATATATTATTCTCTTTACTCTTAACAAACCTTGATCAAATAACCTAGTAACCTCTCTTTCTCTCTCTGCCTCCATATCTTTCTCTCAACGCTTTGCCTCTGTCTCCCGCTCTCAACGTCTGGATATCTTCCGCCTCTCTCCCTCTTTCAAGTCTCAACGCTCTGTCTACCTCAACCTCAACCACTTATTCTCTCGGCCTCTGAGTCACTGCCGGGAATATCCTTGTCGGCCGGCAAGTATCTTTAAGACTTCAATGATTTTGTTGAGTTCGAATGGCATCCTTTTCTGTTGACAAACATTTTGCTGAGCAGGTGGCTGTGAGGAAGTCTTGGATGCAGCTTAATTCAATCAAATCTTCAAATGTTGTGGCTCAGTTTCTTGTAGCACTGGTAAGGGTGACACGAGGCATTTACTTTGACAGAAAACCTTCTATGTATAAATTATAAGTAAGAGATACTTACAGCTTTTGGAATTATTATCTTAATAGCATGGAAGAAAGGACATAAATGTGGAGCTAAAGAAAGAAGCCAATCTGTATATATTCTCCTTTTGTAAATGTATATGTACGGTTTATGAATTATTCATCCAAATAATTGGCAAATACTTTTTTTTTTTTTTTTTTTTTTTTTGTTGTTGTTGTTTTGCGTGAATCAGTTCCAACAATGGCAGTCTCTCCCACAAACGCAGACTATACCCAGAGGCGAGAGAGAGAAAGCACACTAAATTCTTCTTTTGTATGCAAATCTTTTGAATAAAATCAAGTAATTAACGATTTATTCATCCAAAAAAAAAAAATTTTGCTGAGCGGGGTGGTTATGGGTATCCTAAGTAATTAACGGTTTAGGGATGGTTCTTCATCCGCTTGCCCCGTCGGGTTTTGGGGTAGGTTTGGGTATGGTGGTTCAAAGTTGGGTTGGAAATGGTATAGTGCCAATCCGCCCTATTGACATTCCTATTTTGACTCCTATTTTGCAAAACCCACCGTTGAATTAGATAATCTTCCCACATAGGTCATGCATACGATAAATCAAGTTGATTTGAGATTAAGAGTTGCTTCATCTATAAATGTGAGATTTTTAGTGATTAAAAAGATGAGTTTTTGGATTGAATGGTAACAAGTCTCGGATTAAGTTGATTTTGTGTGCGTCATCTACATGGGAGACTATCTGATCCGATAGTGGGTTTCGCAAAGTATGAGTCAAAGATAGGTCATTTAAAAACTTCTGTAAGAACTTGTGTAAAAACTTGTGTATATTGATCTTGACCCATATATATTTTTTCCACAAACGCTGCCTACACGCTCCGAACCTTTGACTCTTCTATGTTACCCCCCCTCCCCCCGGCTTTCCCCGTCCCCACTCTCGCCCCAGACCCAGCCCCCGCTCCCGCTTTGTGCTTCTATGAAATAGACAATTCTTGGAATGAGTGTTTATAGCTAATGAATGTTTGGATTCAAGACTTAGAAGTGGGATTCTGGTTTTGATTTGCACATTAGATTGGGAGAAATGTTATGAAAATGTGAATTGGAATTTCTGTCTTATTTGTAAGAGAAATGGGTTTTTGGGGATAAATGGAGGAAGTGTGTGGAGATTTGTATTTCCATTTTCTTGGTGTTGGTGAATGGGAGCCTTAATGATTCATAACAATCAACAACGATCATGTCCTGTGATCCCAATCTATATTAACAATCAGCAACAATCTGATCGCCTTTGCCAACCTTGACCTCTAGCATTTATATCTGAATTCCATTTTGGAAGAATTTTCTTTATGACTTCCTCGTAGACAAAACTGAAAAAGTTGCCATTTTTTTAATACCTGGAACACAGTTTGTTGGGGTACACAGACCAGGTTTAGGAAGGGGAACTGTGTATGCTTACTTACTTCCATATGTGAAACAATGGGGACAGAGTCATAGTGCACTTAGTGGGAATCAGGAAAGGTAGTTACAAGTGCTAGAGGGATTTTATTTTAAGCTTCTGAAACAAAATCTATGAATAAATATATTTAGGGGGGCCCCCCCAAAACAAAAATTCCTAAGCATCCCGCACTAACTTTAAATTTTCTTACCCAATATATGAATCAAATTTAATCTAACGGTTGGTTTGACCAAATATGAGTCATACAAAAGAGTTTTAGAGTGCACTTGATGCAACTGATAATAGAAGGACTATATATACATATAGAACGATGATCAGGTGATCACGTGTTGATATAACTTATATCAACACCTGCATTAAGGGTTGTACCTCATGCATTAGTGGGTTACAAGGTACATTGGGCCAATGCGAGAGGTACAACCCCCAATGCATGGTATTGATATAACTTATATCAACACGTGCTAATATATAGTTACTAAACCATGTGCCACCAAACAGCTAAATAATGTTTCACAAAGGGGATGATTCCTCATAAGTGCACCAATGGAACTAACAGAATCCTTCAACAACAAGCAGCCACAAGTAATAAAGCAAAGAACTATAACACAACATCAAAACCTCTTACTGTATACTATTGTGATGATTATTCCATTTTATAAGGAAAATAAAAGGACTTTGCTGTGATTGTAGGATTCATTTGTTATAAAACAGCATGGGGCACCATCTTCCAAACCGCTAAAGGAAATCTCTTATTGCTACTACACCACCCACCTTCAAGGCTTCAACTGTATAAAACACTGATGAGGCATAACCCAATGAAGACACACTAAAAAATATCAGAACAAACTCCCACAATTTGTGAGCCACTGTTGTTTGGAAATTTGGGGGTGTCGAAGGCAGGAGTTTTGGAGGTTATTTATAGTTTGGATGAAAAAGAAGGGGTTGGGATATTATCGTGGGATGAAAAGCAAGGAGAATTAATGCAAAAGGGGAGAATTGATGCAAAAGCGGAGTTTGTGAGAATAGCTTGATTGGAGGAGATTAGTTGGAGACAAAAATCAAGTGCTTCTTGGTTGAAAGAAGGCAACAAAAAATACGAAGTTTTCTCATCAGGTTTCTAATGCTCATAAAAAGGCAAACTTTACTGGTAATTGACCTCCCCATGCAAAATATGTGTTGATTGAAAATTTGCCACCACCAATCACTCCACTCAACAAAAAAGCTCTAACCCTGTAACACTGTTGCAATAACAGATTCTTGACTAAACCAACAGCAAGGTAACAAGACCATGCCTAAGCATCTCACGACATGGAATAGAAAATTCAATAAAAATGTCAGTGCCATCCATGCACAAATATGAAATTCCATCTTCTTTCAAACTGAATTTAACGTGTCTCAATGAAAAAATGCCATTGATTTTTTTTTCTTTCTTTTTTTCCCCCCCACCAGGAGTATGCATGCCTTCGCTCGGCTAATCCCCTAAATCAATTTACCACCCGCATGAAGTTGTAGCCAATGTCTTGTGCCATGTAAATGTTTGCAGAATACAAAAATCCTATACTATTTATTTCACGAACCTGGCAAAGTGATTTTAGAGTTAGAATAAATAAAAAGTTATCACGGCATTCTTTAGTGCACTAAAGACAGTTAGAACACTAAATACACTTAAAAAGCAATGTATGAACTATAAGCTTGAAGTAAAAAATTTAAAAAAAAAATTATAAATTTCATCAAAGCATTAACTCGTTTAAATAAGTACAACCTCATGTCACCAAGCAATCAACAAGCGGCATAATATTAACAGCATGAATTTTTATTTGTTCCCCACTATTTCCTCTATCCACTCAATGTTGTGAGAGTTGCAGCAAAATAATGCAAAACATGGGCAAATATAATGCTAAAAATAAAAATTACCAAATTCTTTCGACACTTCGAACAGGAATTTACAATCTTCAACTCAAATATATAACAAATTAATCAAACAAAAGGCATAATGCTCAACCAAATTTCAGGAAATCACTTACAGGACATGAGATATGACAGTCCCACGACGCATATGACCAGAAAAACAATCCGTTTCTTTGCTTCCTCGACGAGGTCTCGCATCGCCTGCCTCTCCGTGCTCATTTCGAACCAATGTTTCAAAAAAAAAAAAAAAAAAAAATCAACAACTACCCGAAAATCACTCTCGCAATCCAATGAAATTTCCCCACAAAAAATCTGTGCTTTCGCATTCTCCCGTCTTCCACACGACCGTATCAATCCCTCTATTAAAAAAAACGCGATCCAAGAACGGAATCGAATCGAATGGAATGCTTGGGAAATGGGATCAGAAAATGGGAATAGAGAAGATTGGGGCACAACCGATCGAATCGATTGGCATAATGATTGAGATGGAGAGTGGAGGATTGGGGAATCAAAGGGCGTTTCAACGCGCGGACCGTTAGGTTTGTTCCGTGTGTGGGATTCTCTCACTTTCTGTCACTTTCTCGCTCGTCCTAGCTGTTTGGTTTGGCTTGGGTAATTTCAACTGCCGAGCAAATGGAGATTATATATTATATATATATATATATATATATATATGGATATGAATTTTCTAGTTGGTGGCATGGAGGGGAGGTGTGAGAGAGAGACTACTGTGTAATGAGAAGCAATAGTGTTCTTATGTCGTCTGTGTTTTTTAGGGAAAATGACGGTTCCATTTTCCTCTGCTCCTCTCACTAGCTTACGTTTCTTTTTCTTCAGTCAAAACGTGAAATTAATATTTTTTAAAAAAAAATTATCAGATAATAATAACGTGGCGATCTGCATTTCCGATATGGCCCCATGTCAGCAACATGGGATGGGCTTGAGAGGAAACTGCAAGAGTTTAAAACCCAAATTTTTTTGATATTTGGGTAATTTATGTTCGCTCTTACAATTTAATTGTAATCCCACTTATCTTAAATTTTTAAGGTTTTATAAAAAATATGGTCTTCCGTCTGCCAAATAAAGGTTATTTTTGTAATTTTATTTTGTTCTAAAATGTTTATTCATTCTGAAAAATTAAATCATAATTTTTATAAATTTTCCATATTATCTCTTATTATTTCAATAATTACTTTTAATACAAAATCCAATAGAAAATAAGAAAGGGGTATTTTTGAAAAAATAGAATTTAATAAATAACAAGACAATGAAATGATAATTTTTTTTAAACTGCGTGTTTTGTCAAACAATTTGCCTATCTTTGTAGGACGGAATGAGTAAAAGGTTTTATGAAAACTAATCAGTGTCGACCTTGTCTTTTGGAAAACTACCATGCAGAAGAAAGGTTTCTAAAATTTGTTGTTTAAGGTAAATTTTTTGGTCAAAAATGAAAAAAAGTCCGTATATGAACCCAAAAAAAAAAAAATCACAAATTTTGAAAAGAAAATTATTTTTCAAAGTTATTAAGATAATGTTTTTTAGTGAACTAGTTTTTATTAAAACCTTTTATATTTTTATAAAACTTTAAAAAATTAAAATAAATGAGTGGTACAAATGTTTTTTTTTTTTTTTTTTTTTTGTTTGGAGGTGTAAATAAATTTAAGGGGTGGCATTATGGCAATAAACACCCTTGTATTATTTTATTTGTTAGTGGGACTGAGGTACCAAGCCATAGAAGAGTCCAAAACCGCCGCCCAAAACCCCCTTTAAAAAAAATAAAAATAAATAAAATAATGGGTTAGGTTTCAAATGCTTAATCTATCTTTTATACTAGTGTGGTTTCATCAAAATTTTAATTATAGGTGATTTTTTTTTTTCCCTTTTCGTAAAGGAAACTCACACTTTGTCCCTTTAGGTTTAACGTACCCTTTCTATTTTTCACCTTATAGTTTTGAAATATCGTCGCTTTTATGACTCTTTTTTTTTTTTTGATGGAAGAGATGAGAGTAGTAGATGGTGTTAAGGGTTGAAATTATAAAATCTATTCATACTACCCCGTCAAAAATTCAATAATGATAAGCGGGACGAAAAATGGAGGACATAAAATAGAGACGAATAACATTGTTAACTCAATGTTATGTTTGACTTTTTCCTTATTCTATATCTATATATTACAAAAAAAAAGAAGTGGAGAGATTTTAGGGATCTCATCTTCTTCCAAATCATAACTCTTTTGATTTTTGTTTAAATGGATATTTGTTATGTGTTTAAATTTTAGCAGTGGGGATGTAGTTGTTGCCCTCGTTTGTGAGGAAGAAAGGGAGGAGGAGTGTGAACTCCATTGTTATCTGATTAAAATCTTAACTTATCTGAAATGTTTTTGTGTGAGTTTTTGTGATTATTCTAATGCAATTCTTATGGAATTATCCGATGCATTTTATGTGTGATGCATAATTATTTATTTTATCTTGAATTTAGGTGGGGATGTAGTTGTTGCCTAGATTTGTGGGGAGGAAAGGGAGGAGAGGTATGAACCCCATTGTTATCTGGTTAAAATCTCACTTATCTGAATTGTCGTTGTTGAGTTTTTGTGATTATCTTGATGCAATTCTTGTGAAATTATCTTGATACATTTTCTGTGTAATACATCATTATGGAATTATCTTGAATTTAGGTGGGGATGTGGTTGTTGCCTGGGTTTGTAGGGAGGAAAGGGAGGAGGGGTGTGAATCTCATTGTTATCTGAATAAAATCTCAATTTATTTGAATCGTCGTGGTTGAGTTTTTGTGAGTATCCTGATGCAATATTGTGGAGTGTTTTGATAAAACCTAGTCGAATGAGAGAGGTGGTTTCCAGTGCGAGTGGATTCCTTTTTGGGAATTGCTGAATTGAAGGAAATGTTTGAGGAAGTGGTATTCGAAATTTAGACAAAAACCCAGTTATTTGATTTTTGAAGTAATCTCACCCTCCAAATTAGGAATTCCCATATTTAGATATTTTTTGTCTCTTAACAGTGTTAAAACCACTTACCAATCAAGTTCAGCCACATCAGTGGTCTTATATTTTGGTCCAATAGTAGTCCTATGTATCACTACTCGTCAAAATTTATACATAAATTTATAACAAATTTACAGTTCATCAATTTCAAAAAACGGTATTTTGGAATTTTGGAATGGTCTTCTTCTTGCACAAGGAAAATGAATTAAAAGAATACATTTAGAAGGGGATGATAGTATTGTCATTAATAGTATTAGTAAGTCACAAAATTGCCCTTGGAAGATTTATATTATTTCAAATGATTATATGAAGATTATTTTAAAGTGTAATATAGAAGTTAGAATAAATCATGTTTATAGAAAAGGAAATCAAGTTGCTAATTTCTTAACTAATTTAGGTCACATAATTAAAGGTAATCAGATTTGGGATTTTAATTTTTCGAAAGAAATTTTAGGTATTCTTTGAGAAGATTCTATTGGTAGATCTAGTACACGTTGGTAATGACATGTTCTTTTCTACCAAAAAAACAAAAAAGGAAATTTCAAAAGGGCATTTTGGTTAATATAGGTCGTTTAATTATTCATGTGATAATCAGATGCGTTTTTGGTTCAATTTACTGACATGCCATTGAAAGAAGAGATTATAGTAGTGCCTTCTCCAAATTATTGGGATGCATTTCTCGAAAAAATAAAATAAAATAAAATAAAACTGTAAGAGATCGAATGAAAAAGTAAAAAATTACCAAACTAAAAAGGGCAAAGTATGGTTTTTTCAAAAAAAAAAAAAAAAAAAAAATGTTGGGTATTAATATTGGCCCCCAAAATGGAAAATAAATAAATAAAAACGATCTAGCTTAATCCATAATTGATAACGCCATATATGCTTCCTTACCACTGAAACAGTCACAATCAGAAGGGCAAGTTTGCCTACATCAAACAGATCGAGTTAGTTTCACCAGAAAATCGAATTATGGTTCTGTTGATTACATTTTTTTTTTGTGGAAACTGCTGAAGATAGGCACCCAGCTTTGTGTAATTGAGTGGCTTCACTCTCTTGTGTCTGCTTGTCCTCTATTTCATGTGTCCATGGCTAATTGCTATCAATTGTAATATATATAGAGATTTGGAAACAAAGGATCCCACATTAAAAACAACAATTACTGTTAGGTGGCCTGGCCTCTCTTTGCCTCTTCAAGTGCAGTAATAAATAAATAGAAGACACCTCGTACAATTAAAACTAAACAAAAGTATAAATAAATGTTGACCACCAGCCACATTATGAATTCAAAAAAGCATGATTCTAATGGTGGCTCTGTATTGTGGGAACCCAACTCAAGAGGCCGAAGCAGCAGCACATGGCATACTTGTCATATCATTATGACTTATGAGGTGGCCCTTCATCTTGCATGAGGACCTTGCACTAGCATTGAGTCATCTTTTTTTCTTTTTCTTTTTGGTATGAAATTATTTATGGTTTACCTTAACATACGCTGATACACCCAGGCATGAAGTACCCAATGCTTTTACAAAAAAAAAATGGAAAAAAGAAATGGATGGTACACAATGATTTAGGTTGTCATGCTTAAAATGAATTGTCATAGTCTACAAAATTATCATTTTTTTTTTTTTTTTTTTTTTGGTCTTTGATTCAATGTATCCCCAAAGCTGGCAATCAAAGGACTAATCACCGTTGCGACGGGTGGGTAACGGTTTAGGAATTTTCCAAAATATTGGAACTTGATCTTAGGATCTTTTACTTGCACTCGAGACAGCTACTTTGTGGTCAAGTGCCCAACCACTAGACCAAGAGGTCGATCTAAACCCCAAGAGGTCGATCTAAGACTTTAAGAAACGTAAAGTCATGGATTCAACTCTTTCCATGCACTCTCTGGGATAAATTAATTATCGGCCAATTTTATCCTAAATTGATTGGTAAGGAGTACTGAGTGACAATTAATCTTAAATGCGTCAAAGAGAAATTATTCTGTTGTAAGAAAAGATAAAAAAAAAAGGTTGTCATCTTGAGACTTAAATGAATACTCTTCCAAGGCACATTTATATATATACAGACATCTTATATTGCAGGATCAATGATGCATTTAAATTTGTACAAGATAGAAATGAACACGCCGTGCTCAATACGTACCTTTCTTTCCATCTTTCTATATGCACTGAGAAGTGAGAGCATGATTAAGCTCACTCTGGCCATCCATTATCTCTGTGCTTGGTTGAAGAAATCAAAGCGGTATTATAAGATAGAGCCCACATGTATTTAAAGCAGTGCTATACAGCCACGAAAATTAATGTCCACTTTTTACTTTTATTTGAAGCTAAGCCGAAACCCACCTCTTCTAGCAGCATTTTCTCAGCCAAATGTCGAGGAATCTCACAATTGACATTGGCCAAATGTTGGATTTGATATAACTTCATATACTTATTTTGGCACATTACCTAATAGTTTAGGTTTTTGGATGATTTCTCTTAACAATTAACATAGTATTAAAATCTGTCATTCTCGTAACTTGTTAGTGAACCGTTTTTTTTTTTTTTTTTGTTCACGTAATATGCCATGTTCTTATCCTATTGGGCTTTTACATGAGAGGAGTGCTAAGAAGTCTCACATATCTCACCCAATTATTAGATTTAATTAATACAATTTCATATTCGTATTTGGACTTTCCATCTACCAATGTTGGGTCTATTAGGCTTATCCAAACGGGCCCTTAGGCTATTGGGTGATTTCTTCCAACAAACTTTTGATGGTCCAATTGGTCCATGTAATTCACAACCACCTATATATCTTATATCACTTTCATAATAAAGGTTTTTTTTACCTAAATTTAATTTGGTGTCTTTGATTACCTCTATTTATCTTAATTTAATTTATATTTAATTGGTTATTGTTTGTGCACTCTTGTTTTCATTCACACAGTGAATAGAAAAAAAATATAATAATGATAATAATAAAGAGATTGTTTGGTAGTATTTCCAAACATTCTGAAGATAAGAAAATGAATTGAAGAATATCACAATGGTGGTGATATTAGGAGTAGAAGGGGGTTGAATCAGGATAGTGTCCTTTGTAATTCTTGCCATGCATGCAAATACGCAATGGCGATATTGGGCATGGAAGGTTCCGGGGCCGTGAGCTTTACGAGCAGGGGGGGCACACTGTTGATTTTAAATGATCCAAAATGCCGAAGTTGGGAAATACTAGTCAGCGCCGACTTTGTCCTACAATCTTGCGTTATTATGTGAATTTAGTTTTGTTTCAATTTTAAGGGTTTAATCGTATAAGTGGGTTTCACAACTTTACTTTCTTATTCTGTTGTTAAGGCAAAATTATAGGATAAAGTGTGGGATTACCTAGCAATTTCTGTCGAAATTTTAGCCACCGAACCGCCTCAATCCTTCTTCCGAAAAACTTTGAGAGGTTTACATTAGACTTTGACTTTTGTGGAAATTAAAAATTCGGAATTCCAGCATATGTTTGTTTCTCAAATTCTTCTCTATAACCTAACTTTCCTCTCTCTCTCTCTCTCTCTATATATATATATTTTTATATTTTTTTGGTTGTCGTTAGATGTCCCTGTTTCCTATATATTGAAAGTTAGACGAACCTGACGGGCTGACACCAAACAATGAACATATACATACCTGCAGCCCGCCAACGACATTACAACAACTTATATCTCTCAAAAAAAAAAAAAAAAAAAAAACCCTAAAGTGATTTGTAGATTTAAATTTGGAGTTTATTATTATTGTTATTATTAGTATTTGTGAGATGATGGCACTAATGTCTCCACTTGGGTGATGGGGACTTTTGGGTAAGACGGCCCATATCGGGCGGACAGTTTGGAGATGTATTTTCTTTCATCTTGGACCAATCCTATGTCTTTAGCCTAAACTCACGTAGTCACATGCACACTCACCACCTGCAGCTATTTGACATATGTGTTTTGTGTATTTGTGTTAATTGAGTAGTGGGATACGTGAGATATTTATTACCAAGTATTGGTCCTGCTAAAACAGATCCTAAAAGGGCGAGCTACCTGCCATCATCGTAACCTATGTGTGTGTTGTGTTTAGTTTTGGTAAATTACATTTAGTCCCCCTCTAATATCTAATAATTATGGATACACCCCCTCTTATTTATGAAATTACACTGCCAACCCTTCTTATGATGATGAGTTTAACCGTGTTAATAAAATAGGTAAAATGACATAAATGCCCATAAATTCAAGCAATGAAGACAATGAATTGGAGGTGGCCTGGTGGGAGATCAACAACATTCCATAAGGTAACTTTGTGCTTGGAAATTAATTTTTATCAAATATATTGCAAATTAATTCACTATTTATTTTATTTTATTTTTATTTATTTTTTTTGCTAAGTAATCATCCATTCTTCCTGCAAAAAAACTATATGACATAAAGTAAGGTTCAAAAGCAAGAAATAAATAAATTAAGTACAAAAAAAGACTACAACATAAAAGGGTAGAACAAGGCATGCTAATCCTAGACATTAATATTTCCCATGCAAATCACACATAAAAATAATAGATGAAAATAAAATGAATGTACGCTCAGCAATGTGTTGGTGGACCCATTACTTCTCTTCTTTTCCGTCTTCGCCCAAATTGCCCTGATCTCATCATAATTTTATGGTTAAGTAGATTTATTTTTTTCTTCTTTGAAAAAAAAATGGACTTGATCGTGTGTTTTTTGGAACAAAGCAAAATTATAATTCTCTCCATTAAAATACAAGAATAAATAAAAACTAGGGAAAATTACAGTTTACCTCCCTAAACTTTAGGCCAAAATCACTTTTCACCCTTCATCTTCAAAATCAGACAAATAGCCCCTTGAAGTTTCCAAAATGTTCTTTGAAAAAACGCCGTTAACGGAAATTGTTAAATGTCAATTTTACCCATGATATATAACGAAATTACAGCCCAAATGAATAAATGAACTTATTGAATTGTTTCTAGGGTTCATCACAAGTTCCCAATCTCTGCCAATTCCCTCCCAAAAACACACGCACACTCTCTCTCTCTCTCTCTCCCTTTATATATATATATATATAACCCTTTGATTTTCTTCCCTGATTTGATGAATCCAAGGGTCATAAGTTTAATTTTCTTGTACGGAAAGTGTTCTCGCTCTACTGTTATAGCAAAATCCTTCGGTGAGATGAAGGTTTAGAAAACCCAAAAACACCATCAATTTGTTCCATGAGCATCGACTGCGAGAGCCTCGGCGGCAAGTGCTAGAGCACGGACCTTCACTGCGAGATCCATTATGAGATCGTCGGCGATTTGTAGTAATTTTTCAATTGGTTTTGGTGGGGTTTGACAGCTGGATATGGTGTTGGTTTCGTGTGGTTTTGGTTTGATTTCAGTGGTTTTTTTTTGGGTTTGTTTTGATGGTAACAAAAGGTGGTGGTAGAAGTACTTATGGTGGTTTTGGGTTGGTGTTATGAGATAATTAATTTAACGAGAATGTGGGGTTTAGCAGCTGGAAATGATGGATGAGTTCATGTGGTTTTGGTTTGTGGTTCTAATGGTAAACAAAGGTGAGGTGCTATCGTGGTGTTTGTCTGGGTGGTTTTGGGTTAGTACTAACATTGGTTTAGATGGTTTAAGGGAGGACATGGGGGTAGGAGAGAGCATCAGAGAACAAGACAGGGAAGATAGCATGAAAGGGCATTTTGGGTATAAAATCACATTAAGTTGGTCACGTGCAATACACGTGATGAATTTCCGTTAAAAATCTTACCGTTGCTAGACATAAGGGGCTAAAGTGATAATGTTTAAAATTTCAAGGGGCTATTTGTCTGATTTTAAATATGAGGGGTGAAAAGTGATTTTGGTCTAAAGTTTAAGGGTGCAATCTGTAATTTTCCCTAAAAGCTATTTATTTGAAAAGGGAAGTATGGTGTTTGGTTTGTTCGGGAAGATAAAAGAAAGGAGAGGAATGTGAGATTATCAATAAGAATATGAGGGTAATTTTGGCATTTTCAAAAAATTTAAGTGTGACGTCATCAGAATAAGATAGAGTTGTAGTCGGCTGTTTTGATGAGGGGGTGTGTTTGTAATTTATTTACTAAAGTAGGGGTTATGGTGTTATTTCATAAAATAAAGGGGTGCATATATAATTATTAAAAACTAGAAGGGGTGTAAATATAATTTACCCTCTTTCTTTCTTTCTTTCTTTTTTTTTTTTTTTTTTTTTTTTTGGTGATAGTTCTCAAAATTCAAACATATGGCTTTGTCGGCGAAAGAGACAAATGAAGCAATCCACGGAGAGACGTGGCGCCGCTCACAAAATTCTGTGGTTAATAAAACTTGTAAATCAGTGGTTCTTGTTTGTACGTGGAAGAATGAACAGAAGGGCAAGTAGCATAAAAATAGATCCAAGTATAAAGGTGAAAATGGGGAAATGAAGAAAAGAGATGAAAGATTTTGGGTGAAGCTCTTGATATATAACTGATTTGATTTCTTTTGTAAAACTGCTCCCTTTTGTGATCCCGTTCCTCAAATGTTGCTTATTCAAAATAATTCAGCACCACATGTCAGAGTCACAATTTAGTGTGACACTGATGTTGGGTGCAGTAGAGCAAAGGAAGACGCATATATTACAACTGTGAAACACCCAATTTGCAATATATATATATTGAGAATATTGTAAATATCTGGATACTTTTATTTTTATGGAGCTTTTTTGAATAAACATCATCCATATATTGTCAATATTTCAAAAATATCCATGAAATAATGACTCAGCAACTTCATGTGGAATTCTCCTCCCCTCTTTAGCCTACAACTTCATTAAAATGCTTGAGAGGTTTCAGGGTCATCATTGGGCGTACGTTTGTGACATAAACTCCATTTACTGCTTCAATGATTGACATGATTTTTCTTGAGTACCTGATATAGTGACATGTGTATGGTTGAATGGAACGAAGAGGGAATAGAATGGAAATAAAAATGAAAATGAAAAGAATGATCATTTTCAAGAGCTATTTTATGCCTTTGTTTAGTGCAACTAAGGGAAGGAATTCATTTCACAATCCCATCAATTAAATTAATAATTTTCATTTCACAATACCCACTGTTTTACCATTTTTTTTTTCTTGCATTTTCTTTCACCATCTAAGCACAATACCCACTGTCATACCCATTTTTTTTCATGGCCACCATTCTCATCTTCTTCTTCTAATTTTCATTCCACAATACCCACTATTTTGCCACTTTTTTTTTCCCCCATTTTTATCATCATTTGAGCATAATACCCACCGTCATATATACCCATTTTTAAAAAAAAAAAAAAAAAAAAATTTTGTGGCCACCATTATCATCATCCTCAAAGAATCTTGTGTTCTTTTATCAAGAAAAAGGAAACAAAGCACTCAAAAGGAAAGAAATGAATCACGGATCTGGATGAATGGTGTAGATCTGGGAGGAGATGAATATGAGGATAGCGACCAGGATGAGTACTGCGTTCGTAGGAGCTGACGGCGATGACGACAGTGACGGCAACGACGACAACTTTTTCTCTTTTTGAGATCTGGTGTTTATTGTAGATTTGGGAGTGCTTGAGAGAGAGAGAGAAAAGGAGAGGGATGAGACCAGAACTGGGAGTGATTTCTTAGAGAGAGGGAGAGAAAGAGAAGAAGAGGGATGAGGTCATATCAGAAGTGTTAGGGGTGAGGCCATATATGCTATTCTTTGGGTTGGAATGAGTTTTTCCCTTACGTGAAGAGAGAGGGGGAGGGGGGGTGTGGAATGCTCATTCCATTAAACAATGGAATGAGCAGCACTAAGGAAAGAGGATTCCCTTCCTTTGGGTCAAACAAACACTCCACTTTTTTGGATCAATGGAATGAGGATTCCATTCCATCCACCATTCCCACTTGACGAACACAGCCTATATGTCTTAAATATTGAACTACTATGCACATGTTTCTAAATTTATTTTTTCTATGAAATATCAAATATGGTACAATTTTTACTATTTTTCATAAAATATGGTATAAGGTAAGAAAACCACCACTTACGTAAATAAGGTATGTTCACTTATGCTAATGTTTTAAAGTAATTTTTTTATTTAGTCTTGAATCAATGAGTTAAACAAAATAGTATCAACTGCTCAAGTCAATTGGATTTAAAACAAGTGAGATATCATGCATATATAATATAAATCTTTCAAAGAAAGTCATAATAAAACGATTAATATTGCATAGTTTTTTATTTTTATTTTTATTTTTATTTTTATCATATTTACATTTTCATAAGAGTAAAAAGAAAATATAGATTTCTTTACTATCAAAAAGAAAAAAAGGAAAAAAGAAGAGAATATTGATTTAGCACATTAATAAATTAAAAGTTTGAATCCTCAAATATTTCATTTCTTTTTTCCCACCTAGGTTAGCAGAATAATGGTTAATATAGTGGATTAAGCAAATTTTAAATTTCTGTTTATGGAATAGATCTATGATTTCATAGAGCATTTTGATACTAGACTAAACTGAATTGACCCATATCAATTCATTAAGTCAAATGGATCTATTTTGCGCTTTGCACGGGTTATTACTCGTATATTAAAATATATATATATATATATATATATATATATATATATATATATATATATATATGAGTACATTAATGGGTTACAGAGTACATTGGGCTAATGCAAGGGGTACAAGCCCAATGCATGATACTGATATAACTTATATCAACACGTGCAAAGATTTACATAAATTTTAGTTGTTTTTTTTTTTTTTTTTTTTGTTTTTGTTTTTGTTTGTTTGTTTGCTTGTTTAGTGTGACACACTTTTTATACCTACATAACACATACTTGTCTTATATACATTTAATTAGCAATCTTTTGATTCTAAATTGTCATAGACTCTAATTCATGGTTTTCAAAAGTATCAATAAAAATTTTCATGTTTAACTATAATAATATCCGTTATATCTTTAAATTGATATCACTACTATCAAGTTATCCGATAGATTCTTCAATATATCTATCGATATATGATATATCGATATTTAAATCCTTAACCATTAGGACACAAGGGCTAGCAGTTATTCTATTGAGTATGTCATTGTTCGCCTTATAACTAAAGTTTCCACCTAGATCAAAGTAAAATTTTAGGATTTATTAAATGGACAAATACCTTAGAGCATCTTTAATGGTAGAGAGCTACTCTGGTGAGATAAAAAATATTTTTAGCTCACAAAGTGTTAAAAATAGCTTTCTATATATAGTGAAAATAACTCTATTATAAAGTGACTGCCCCAATGCAGCAAAAACTATAGGTCACCCACTTTTCCTTTTTTCTAACTACCATTGGAGGGTGAAAGGGGGATGAGAGTGTTGACATGGTAAATAGCTTAGAGATATTTTACCTCATGGTTTGACTCCCCCATTGGAGAAGGCCCTTTTGGCTCTTTGAGCTAATTAAATATAGTTTTTTTTTTTCAAATTTTTTTTACTTCATGATTTAGCTTTCCCATTAGAAATGCTCTTAAATATGTTAGCTTAGTAGCAAATCTTCAAACCCCAATATTCAAGAAAAGTTAGATAGGGCAATGGCTTCTTGGTGTTGGAGATCGGAATATGAAGGTGCTACGTTCTGTATAACATCTGGAAGGAATTGTAATTAAGAAGTGCATGAGAAGATAAAGAAATGCAAAAACAATTCAGTTACAATAGACTAAATGGCCACCTTGTTTAGGATAATTAATAAACTTATAATCAATCTCCCAACTTTCCTTTACTCACTATCCACTTTTTGGATTGTGGCAAGAACCCACATCTAGGGGGCAAAAACTTTTACAAGCTAATGTTTAATTAAAATTCAGTACTCGTTAATTTCTATCCACTTGATATGGAGATCAACATATTTATAATATTGGATTGCGGTCAACTGGTCAAGTAAGAATGTGCTGATATAAGGGCATTGGGGGTTGTTCTCGTGCATTAGTGGATTACAGGATACATGGGACTAATGCACAGGATACAATCCCAATATATGATGCTAATATAACTTATATATGCACATTCTTATTTGATTGGGATTGTTATAATATTAAAAACTCATAAATTCAAATTCATATCACATCCCAAAACAGATAAAATCAAACACACCTATCACTTAAAGTACTCTAAGCTCCTCAGTAAGTTTACACTTTTCAAAAAAATTAGCAATTACCCCTATTAGGGGATTGCTTTTAACCAAAACCTCACCATAAGAGTTTTTAACTCTATAACCCCTTTTTTTAGTGATTCTTAAAGCATAAGGAAATCATATTTTCTAAAATACCTGTTTTAACCTTTTATATTTACGGTATATTTTTTCAAACTAAATTCATTTACGAAGAAGAAGAAGAAGAAGATAGGGAGGGAGGGAGGGAAAGAAGTGGCAACGGTTGATGAAGAATGGCTAGAATAGCGCCGACGATGCTCGTGCAGTGCGAAGATTTGGATTTGAAGAAGAAGAAGACGTAGAAGAAGAAGAAGAAGAATGGGAGCGATGCTCGTGCAGTGCAGTGCGAAGATCTGGGTCCAGAACAGCGCCGGCGATGCTTATGCTCGTACGACCCGCTATGTTTGTCGTCTTCTTCTTCTTCTTATTCTTTTCATCTCCAAACTCTATATCTGCCCTCCATTTTTTTTTTTTGTTTTTTTTTTTTGGTATCTTAAGCTGCAATTTTAGATCTAGTCATTTTTTGGGGGCTACTATTGTAATGTTTTTTTTATAACTTAAAATAGCAAGTTATTATTGTGTTGCTATATATTTTTTTTAAAGACAACAGTAAACTGTTACTATATGGTGTATAATTTTTTCAAAACACACATTAATAAATTGTTACTGTTGTCTGTATAAATTTGTCAAAGCACATAACAGTAAATGTTACTGTTGTCTATATAAATTTTTCAAAGCACATAATAGTAAACTGTTATTGTTGTATATATAAAATGGCACCTTTACAAAACATACAGTAATAAATTGTAGAAGCACATAAGAGAGCCATGGCAACAGATCTGATGGGAAAGAAGAGGGAAAAAAATGAAAAAAGAAGAAGAAAGAAGAAAGGTGCTTGTAGAAAGAGAGAGAGAGAGAGAGAGAGAGAGAGAGAGAGAGAGAGAGATGAAGTTGTCGGAGAAGCTGACCAACGTTGGAGATGAAAAAAAGAAGGTGTCGGAATAGCATTTGCAACTTGATCAACAGTGGGGAATCATGGAAGATGATAGAACCACGGGAGAAAGGGAGAGAACGTGAGAAAAAAATGGCACGATTGTAATTTGATTGAAAATGTAAAATATTGGTATTTTTGTCACTATGGGATCAAAAGGGGTTTTCACAAAACTGTTTTTGACTTAGGGCCTATTGTAAAAGTATTCTTATACTTAGGGGCTATGGCCAAAATTTTTTAAAGCTTCATAAAAAATATAGAAGAAATCTACTAAAACTAGTCACCTATTCTACCAAAAGACATCATTTCGAAAAACTTAGTAAAAATTTTTTTTTCAAAATTTATCGTTTAAGAAAATTTTTTTTTATCATTTTTCAGTTAAGATTTTGTAAAAATGAAAATAAATCATAAATTACCAAAAAGTCTATATAAACATGCACTTCGGATTCACACGATCTAGCTGCCTGTCGGGCATGGTGGTTAATTCGCCCATTAAAGGCTTCTAACCTTTGCTAGCTGTCTGTAGGGCATAGTGGTTCGCCCATTAAAGGCTTCTAACCTTTCCGTACACTTGGGATTGAAACGTGTTGTCTGTACAAATCACAAAAAATTAAAAAAATGTCATTTTATCAACGACGTCGTGTCTTTTGTGTCACAAGCAAGTTGACCCCCACGACCTTAGTCTTCTCTTTGGTACAACTTTCACGTCCCTCCTCTTGTTGAACCAGTGGTTCACTGCCATATCAAAAGACCTTCCAGCCTCGCTGTCTGTAGCCAAACAATTCGCCGGCGAACTGTCTCGGCGATTTCAAAATTCGCCGGAAATCTGACACTCCCGGCCAGGACTGTCAGAAACCGATCTCTCTATGGTGTAAGATATAAATTTAACCCCACCGATGCACGACATCGCTCTTCCACCGCCTGCCCCTCCTCCTCCACCGCCTCCTCCTCCTCCTCCTCTTCCACGGCCTTCCCATCCTCCTCCACTGCCGGAAGAGTCTTATCCCCCCCTTCTCCTCCACTGCTGGAAGAGTCTTATCCCCCCCCCTTCTCCTCCACCACCGGAAGAGTCTTATCCCCCTCCTCCTCCACTGCCGGAAGAGTCGACTTATCCCCCTCCTCCTCCACCGCTGATAGAGTTTCATTCCCCTCCTGCTCCTCCATCGCCGGTTGGGCTAGGAGTGGGAATTAGTATGAGGGGAATACTTGTGCTGGTTGCCGTGGGTGTTCTCATTATTTTACGTAATAGGAGGAGGAGAGACTATGGGTTGGTGACTTCCTCTGGAGTACCGGCACAAGGGCCCAAAGGTGTGAATTTTTTATATTAAGAATATAAAGATCAAAATTTGTACACTTCAATTCGTTGATATTGAACTGTTTGCTGACTTTGCTCCCTTCCCATTACAAAGACACCATATTAAATTTCGAGGGAATTTATCATTTTTTTTTTAATTTTATTTTATCAAAGTCAATTTATTAATATATCATAATATCATGTATAGCTTATTTAAAATATAGAGTAATAAATAAATAAATAAATAAGCTATACATGATAATATGATATGGAGTATTGACTTTGAAAAAAATCCTTCGAAATTTAATATGGCGTCTTTATAATGGGAAGCCAGGGAGCTTATTTATTTATTATTTTACATTTTTTATTTTTGGGCTCTCCATCACTTTTTCTGTGTATTTAGAACACCACTTAACCCCAAAAGCTTAGACTAAGATCGATTTCCTATATTTAAGGTGGGATAGCAGTCTTGGGTTTTGTAAAAGTGCCCTTTTTGGTATGTTAGCGGAGAAAAATGCTTAAGTTGTTAAAACACTATTTAACCTCAAAAGCTTAGGTTGTTAGGGAATGGGTCAACAATGTATATAAAACTAAAACTGCGGCCTATCTGCTCATGGATTGTATACAAACAATTGAGAAATAAAAAGATACTAACCGGGGAATAAACAGATGGAGGTAAGAAGACTTCCTAGAAATTACAGCTTTGATATCATATTAGAATGCCACTTAACCCCAAAAGTTTAAGTTGCTAGTGCATGCGTCAACAATGAATATCAAGATAAGAAAGGTGAAGGAAGAATCCTCTCTTTCTCTTTCTTGGAGGTAGCTGCAGTTTGGCGGCTTGAGGTTTTTAACCTGGAGTGCTATAAGAATCATTTACAAACCTGAGGTTTATGACTTCATATATACTTTATATATTCATGATTAATAATTCCTTCCATGAAGGAATTATATGTCAAAGGCCATCAACATGGTCATAGGTATCTCTAATGGGTTGATCTTAGTTGAATACCAATGCGATCTAGCAACTAATGTAGGTCTCATTTGAAAACTAGTATGATCTTCTAGATGATTTCGTTCAGCATTAGTTTCTCCCATGATATAGTTATGACTTTCTGTTTGTTTTTGGTGTGAAAACTGCCACTTATCGTAATTATTGACCATGTTTGCTAATTAAATTTCCTGCTATTTGTGATCACTCCAGATGATCCTCTTGCTGGCTCACCTCAGCATTGGCAACCAGATACTCCTCCACCACCAGACAATGTAGTTGCAATGATGCCAAAGCCTACTCCTCCACCAGGAATAGCATTAAATACTAGACTTTCACCAGGGCGAGTTCTCACTTCCCCTGCAACAAGCAACAATTTGGGCTCTAAGAAGCCACCTCCATCACTATCTCCTGGCATTTCCTTTGGTTTCACAAAGAGCACATTTACTTATGAGGAATTAGCAATGGCAACAGATGGTTTCTCCCATGCCAACTTCCTCGGTCAAGGTGGTTTTGGCTACGTCCATAAAGGAGTCCTTTCAAATGGCAAACAAGTCGCCATTAAGCAGCTAAAAGCTGGAAGTGGACAGGGCGAGCGTGAATATCAGGCGGAGGTTGAGATCATTAGCCGGGTCCATCACAAGCATCTTATTTCACTAGTTGGATACTGCATGATCGAGTGGGGCTCAGAGGATGCTTGTTTATGAGTTTGTTCCAAACAACACCTTGGAAGTCCATCAAGTAAATTTCTTTGCTTCACCAATCACTTAAGTGTCAATGATAATATGCTGAAAAGAACCTGGTCTCCTGTTATAGTTAGAACCATGGAATTGCATATCTAGATTGACTAAAAATGGTTAGTACTCTTGTTCTTGGAGCACGAGAAAACTGATTGTTCTTTGAATGCAAATTGTATTTATCTCATTTTGCACATCACACCAATAACAAGTCGATAGCATTTCTATCATCATAATGATACTTGCAACATTGGGGAGCATTATATCCTCTTCTTTTTCTAATTTTTGGTTCCACTGAAACAAATGAAACCTTCTCTATTTCTCCCTCCACTGTTGCATAATCATTGTTACAATATTTATAGAAATTGGCACTCATCATTGTGTGAATACATAGTTAAAGTTCATATCGTTTAAAGTTGAAAAGTACGTTATGCTGATTTCTTTTTTTGGATCTCCTACTGTTCCAACTCTTGAGTCTCCAGATGCCCATTGGAATGTGATTTTGGGGTACTGCTTCATGTCCTAAAGTCCTTTTTGCGTTTTGCGCATCTGATAGTGGGGTGTAAATGTTCCAAGCTAAGCCAAGTAGTAAGGTGTTTGGACTTGGCTCAGTCATTGAAGGGGCATGTTTGAACTCGGTTCAAATTTTAGAATACGCAAGCTGCTTGAGGTCAGCTTGGCCTCTTAGAAAAAGGCTAGGTTACCACTCTAACACTGACGTCGCTTTAGATTCGAAGTGATTTCTTGTTTATGCTAAAGCGAATCGTCAGAGAGAATATTAACCAAATTCTTATTTAATATGAAATAGTAAGAACACAGAAAAGCCATGAAAAGGACCTTTCCCATCTAAGTAATAACACTGTCCACACTTTTCAAAAATTAGATTGAAAGAAAAACAAATGCCATGTGCCAATCGAGCTTTTGGCTCATTTAAGGACGAGCTTAGAGTTTTGACTCGAGTTTGGCTCAATTTGATTTATAAATGAGCCTGAATGAGCTTTAAACAACTCGACTTTCAGCTGAGCTGAAGCAGTTTTGCTTGTTCTACAGCCCCATTTGATAGTACGTTACAATCTTATCAAGGAAAACACATTGGAGGAAAGGGGAGACCAACTATGAGCTGGACAACTAGAATGAAAATTGCTTTAGGCACGGCTAAAGGATTGGCATACCTGCATGAGGATTGTGAGTTTTCTTTGATGTTATGTTTTTTCATTGTGTGTGTGTGTGTGTATATATATATATATATATATATATATCTATATCTATACTGCCTATAAAAAGATGAATGTGAGAAAAACTTTTGATTGACTAATATACCCTTATTTTAATTTTTAAATACACAACTATCCTTCTACATATATAGGAAATATAACAATATAAAACACATACCTTAATAAGAATTCTAAGGAAACTATAATTCTTATAATAATTAAATAAAACCAAACTCAAATAAGAATTCTAAGGAAATGAAAACTATAATTCGTATATCTATACTACCTATAAAAGTTTGTATCTTACAAAAACTTTTGATTAACTAATTCACCCTTATTTTAAATTTTAAATACTTATTTAGCCCCATATTTAATCAATTAAGACAAAAAGTACCCTTTAATTGAGATAAACTCTCAAACAAATATAATACTAAGTGTATTAAATCTTAAAACCCTAAAACATGCGAAGGGGAAAGAAAAAGGGAAAATAAAGGTGAAAAACTCAAGAAAAAGAGGATGGAGAAGAAGACAGTCCATGATAAGAAGAGATCGAGGACAAATCAAGTCTCATGCCTTAAACTATATTTAGGTAAGAACTATGTGAAGAAAGGTGAGGTTGTGTAAGTTGTTAGACTCACAACATGCAATATATCTATGGACTATAGACGAAAGCAACGAACTCATCCAAAAGGCGTGGGTCAAGAGTTTCTTGAGACTACGGTTGCACGGCGTGGGGGCAGTTCTTGTTTTGTATGGTAAGCATAAGGGTGTCTATGGGAATTTAGTGGTAATTTATTTATTTATTAAACTTTGCAATCTTTGCTTGAATGACCAATTTAACTTTATGTATATATATTGATTGATAATCATGTGAAGGGAAGAAAAAAATATGAAACTTTGCATCAATGTCAGAGGAAAAAAAAGTATTAGTATAGAAAACTCACTTTTTTTTCAATATCTGTGTGAACTCAAAAAAACAAGAAAAAAATGAAAAAACCAAAATGTAGATAATGACGCCATAAGAAAACAAGACCAATTAAAAAAAATCAGAAAAACTATATTCTAAGGGATTAGTTTTGCTTTAAAAAAAAGAACCTATATATGAACGAGTTTACTTTGCAAAGATCATACCTTTTATGGTGGACGACAATAGCACTGAATAAACAGAGGAATTCAAAGAAAAAACAAAACAAAGAGAAAGAGAAATCAGTGAAAATTGTTAGCAAATTTAAAAAATGAAAAACATAAACACAAACTTCGAAAAAAGATTAAAAAAAAAATAGAAGAGAAGAATTCAAAGATCATCATCAAATCTTGATAGTTGTTCATGACAAAAAAAGTATGATTGAGAGAAAATGGCTTGGGTTTGTTTATAAGACTGGGTAATTTTGACAATAAGAAATAGAGAGAGGGAACATGGAGGGGAGAGGATTAGTCAGCAGAGTGGCTATAAATGAGAGGGGATGGGAGTATGACTGGTCAAAAGAAACGTGGTGGGAAGGTGTTCGCCACATTGTGGATTTTTACGGTGAGTGAGAAAACGGGTTTTGACCGTTTGTGAAATTAATGGCTATAATTGTGATAATGGGAATAATTAATAATTGTGATTGTGAAAGTGAATGCTTGTGATCTCATTATAAGATAGATTTTACAAAAAATAGACTAAATAATATTAAAAAAAGCAAAATGATTCTTGGGACCAAACCCAAAAGCTGACATGTTAAACGGACCTTTAAGGATAAATGATCCATGTACAACAATTATATATTTATTTTAACATAAATAAATATGTAAATAATTATATTGAAAATAATTCACATGCAACGCACGTGTGCACTAACTAGTATATATATATATATGTATGTATGTATGTATGTATGTATGTATATGTTCCTATTTACATATCTGGTTAATTTGTATTAACAAAGGAGTTTCATTCCTATTGAAATATATATCTTCAGGTCAGCCGAAGATCATACATCGTGATATCAAGGCAGCTAATATTCTTCTTGATTATAATTTTGAGGGGAAGGTAGGTATTGTAAATCTTTTAATTGAATTTGTATGATTCTAAGTTCGAGGCAGTGGTAGGACTCATAAATAGATTTATTGATTTGTATGATTTTGGGTTGATCATTTTCTGGATGTTCAGTCTTTATCCATAAAAATAAAAAATAAAAAAAATATTTCAAAGATCCATTTCACATGTATAAGTTAAATGTTGAAGTATTACCCAATCTTGATTCCCCTAGTCCCTTTTCTGAGAAACTCGGAGGAATATTTTTACTGTGACCTTTTGTGGACAATTTTTGAATTCTTGCATATGTTTATTTCTCAAAACATGTTACATCGACACTTCAAAATCTGTAAGGTACTCAGGTTATAGAGAAGAAAAATTGGATAATTTCGGCAATAAAAATATTTCTCGGTGTCATGTTGAAAGGTAGACGAATCTGACACCCAACAATGAACATATACCTGCAGCCAACACAAGTACTCAATTCCATGTATCGACAAGAACTTAAATCTAAAATGAAAGCAGTTTATATGTTTTTGCATTGTATAAAGGCACATATTGATTTAACCAACGAGAGTTGGCCTGACGGCAAAAGGGTAAGTTGTAAACTCAGACATCCTGGGTTCGACAGTTCGGACACCTCGTTGCTTAGCCAAAAAAAAAAAAAAGGCACATATTGATTTTAAGATGGAGTCATTAAATGGAAAATTAAGTTCTTCTAAAAAATGGGAGTCATAAACAAGCAATAATAATATATATTAACCTTATTTCTTCAAATCCTAAAAACGATCCTATTTTTGTCAGAATAGACTGAACCCCAATAGTAGCTCAGTTGGCAAGGGACCATGCCTCAATAAGCGGAGGTCCTGAGTTCGACTCTTTCTAAACCCTTGGTGCCACCCATACAAGGTTTCATGGTTCTCTTGGGTTTGGGACTTACTTGATTCATATGAGTTGTGGGGTCTTATACGAGATTGGGATTTGCTCGAAGGGATTCCTCATTCTAAAAAATAAACACATAAATATGGACTGAATTCAAATGCCATGGAAAACAAAATTGCTATATAAAAATCAACGCTTTAACTCGGTCGGAATATTGATAAGATCAGAAAGGCCATCATTGGGGGAAACGATGCAATAGCTTCCGTTAGAGCAAAGCCCAAAATGGTATTACATGGAATAACTTCATTTAAATTGTGCCCAAGAAATTAATAACCTAATTTTCCACATTTTCAGCACTTAGGGGTTTTTTTGAAATATTGAGGCTTGTGAGATTTATTAGATTTATGTTTGGTGTTGGTTTGTGATTTTTTGGCTTGATGTCTTACTGGATATTTTAACCAACTATATTTTCTATTTTTATAACGGTATTTAGAAGAATGGGTTTGTTTTGGTTTTTTTATATGATTTCCTTTGGGTCTTTCTCATCCTTGAAGATGGTGCTTCAATTTTAGGATATCCAAATTGTTCACAAAATTGTCCTAATTCTTTTCTTTCTAATTTTTGTTGTTTCTTCATTTGTGCTTTTAATCTGAGATCTGTGCATAAAGCTAATCCTTCTGTTTGAATTAGAGAAATAATATCACCATAAGATAAAATATGATAATTAATTATGCCACCGTGTATTTCTCTTAATTTTTTTTAACCTTTTCACTAAATAATTTAGGTAATCCAGTAATAAATCTTTCTTTCAAATAATCCTTTTGACAATATTCTCTTAATAACACCTTACTTAAGAAAACATCTTTATACCATCTAAAATCATCTAATGTTGGACATCTTAAATGTGAGAGTACTTCACTGGCTCGTTCAGTAATGGTTAAAGGATCTTCAAGAAAATGTTTAATAATTGTATATATTAAAGTATTTATATTATCTGAAACAAGTTGTCCTCTTGCATCTAGAATAGGATTATTATTATCATCAAATTTTGTTGCATATTCAATATTATAACGATCTTGGTCATGTAAAAAGTGATTCCACCAGCCTTTAAGCTGGCCAGTAAATCCAGTAATAATTAAATGAAAAGTTTGGCTGTCCGCGGCATTTTGTCTATGTTTATAGGCAGTAACTACCATAAGGATTTCATTCATTAATCCTAAAATTTGATATTCAGACATACCATCAATATTCCATTCATAGATAGAAGATCCACTATATTCACCTTGTATATATTGTGGGCGTTCTTCAAATTGGACATCAACAGGTGTAGGTCGAGAATAATAATTTCTCGTTGTTGGTCTTGGATGGGAAAATGTTTTAGAGTGTAATTCTAATGGTTATTCTTGGGAAGTAGATTTAAGATGTATCAATGGGGTAATATTTTTGGTGGTGGAGTTAAGAAGTAATTGGGCTAATCTTTTAATAATTTCATCCACTAATTCATCAGAAGTATCTTTAAATCGAAGTTCATATTCTTTTGGTATTTGATGTGGTTTGAAAAGGAGAGGAGATTTTATAGGTTGTGTTTTTGGATTTTGAAAATATGATGTGCTTGGTGTTGAATGGTTTTCATTTTTCGGTTTAGTATTTGTATGTATTTGGTCTTGGATTAATTCAATTCTGTAGAATTGTGTTCCTATAGTATGTAAATGTTGATTTGTATAATTATTTTGTTCAACAATCTTTTTTCCCTCAGAAGTCATAGCAGAAGCATTACAATCTTTCAATGGAGAAGCAGTAAGTATATTGTCTCTTACTTTTATCTAAATGTTTTCTAAAGGAGGATGTACCGCTTGGATAATTTTATTTTCTGAAGTTTTCCACTTGGTTGTTTCTTTGGTTTGTACACTAATAGTTTTTGATGGAAATGGAGGATTATTGACTTTATAATTTCCTTTAGCAAATATTTGATACCATAAAAAGAATTCTAGATTTATTTTATGATAATTGCAATATTCAATATGTAAATCTTGTAGAATTTCTAACTCAATTGGATGTATATCTTTTAAGGGAAGTTTCTTTTGAAGTCTATAATTGTTAATATCTTCTTAGATGGTTTGGACAGAGTTGTTTAACAAATTTCGATTAAGTCTAAATGTAGATTCTTTTGATAACATATTTATTTGTGGATCATATTTTGTTCCTTCCATATCTGATCTTGTTGGTGACATATTTTCAGGATTTTCTGAGCTAGGTGTATCAACAGTATAATATGGTTGGGAAATATTTGGGAGATTTGTTCTTACTCCTGTTATTCTCTCTGAAGGTGTCCTGCAAGGTATGTGTGTTTCATATGGTACGGTGCTGTTGGTTTTGGGGCAGAATACGAAGATCTAGCTGGGGTATATGGCCTAGAAGGGTTTGAAGTAAAGTCTGTAATGTTCAATGTAACTTGTCTGGTTGGGGTAAATCGAATTCCTACTGAACCATCTGGGTGTTGTGTTATTTATTCTATTTTCTTGTTTTCCTGGTTTTGTGGGAGAACTATTTCTGGTAAGGACCAGTCTTCTGGTAACACTACTTCATTCCAAGAGATTCTTTAGGGTACTACAATGTTTGAATGAGTGGATTGTGTCTATATTAATGTTGTATATCCTTTCGGACTTGTTTTTAATGCTTTTGGTATTATACTTGGCATTACTTTATAATATAATCGATATACTAGAGCTACTGCTACAGCTCCTTTGTCCATATCATATCCATGTGTTTTAATGTTTAAGGTTAAAGATTTTAAAATAGTCGGATCATGTAACCATATTGTGAAGTTAGGATAACAATCAAAATATACTGGACGATTACATAAACTAGATTCTATTAATCCTAAAATGGAATCAGTAAATTATCTATGTCTAGCATCTCTTAGACATATTAATGATGAGACTTTTAAGCCATCCCTGGTTAATGGTTTAAGGGTTATTTTCTCAGATGTAAAGCATCTGACATTCCAGCTTTTAATTTACATAGTACAAGTTTTAAGCCAGCCGGCTTCCATGGCTTTAGCACCGACACTCAAATCCATTAGCCCAACTTCTGGATTCCATTTTCCGTTATCCAACAGCATCATTCTATAAGGACAGCTTCCTGCACTATCAAACAATTTTAGTACATATTCTTGTATAAAAAAAAAAAAAAAGTATAGATTCCAAAAAATTGCTCTAGTCATTATTGCTCCAGGACATTACTGCTCCAGTGCTCCAGGATATTATTGCTCCAGTCATTATTGCTCCAAGACCTTATTCCGCTCCACAGCATTATTGCTCACTTTTCAAGATTCCAGCATGCCATTGTCTGCCAACAAATCTTCATTATTCCAGCTCATCAAAATCTATTCAAATTGATTCACAAGCACAAAGGGACAATCAGGAAAAAGACGACAAGACTTCACATTCACGGGTGTATTTGATATCCGTCCAAACTTAGGTTATATATATAGGAACCAAACTAGTTGGTTCGGCATCCTATCTTTTGTAATCTCTTTTCTGTCTTGTAACCTTTCTCCAGCTCTGTATCCACAACCCCCTTTTCTTACTATAAGCCTTCTATCTCTCCTTCTCCTACTTTTGTAAGTATTTCAGTGTTTCTACTTTTGTATTTTAAAGTTTGTATAATAAAGCTTGTATAATATATTTATATGTTCTGTTTCCCGTTGTGATCATTTACTGTATGTTTTAGTGTGTTTTAATATATTTGTATTTCCTGTAAATTTATATCCTGGGTTCATTTATTGTGGTATCAGAGCCAAGTGGTTTTCTTTGTTGACAGATTTATTCATAAAGTATTTTTGATTGATCTGGTTCTAGATTGATCTCTCTATTTTTACTGGTACTGAACTTTTGGTGAGTTAAGGCAGGATTAGCCGCATTATCACCTTCAGCAGTGTAAAAATGGTCAGTCTCTAGAATTTTAGTCTCTTAAATATGAATATGAATAGATTTTTCTGAAATAATTCTACTAGGTCTAATGCCTCAACAAGTGAACAAAGTACTAGTAGTTCTGTTTTGATTTTTCTCCAAATACCACCATAGTTAATAGTAAGCAAGAAGTATATGAAGATATGGAAAAAGATTTTGATAATTGGGAAATACCAAAGGTACATCCCACAACCATATATAAAAGGGGAACATTTAATTTTAAAACTAATTATACGATAAAAACTGTTGAACAAACTATTCCATTTTCTTCAAATCATGAAACAATTCCATTATTATCAAAACAAACTATTTTAAAACATTTAACAAAAAATTATAAATATATACATTTTGGATGTATACAAATAGCCCTTAAACCATTAATCAGGGATGGCCTAAGAAGCAGATTATGCGATGCATAAGAAAAACCCTTAAGTGCTGGAGATGTGGAAAATTAGGTCATTATAAAAACAATTGCAAATTAAAAGATAATATTGACTCTTTAGAGATTCCTGATGAACTCAAATTACAGTTGTATAATTTATTAAAAGAACATTCTGATACAGAATCTAACATACAATCTACTGAAGACATTAATGAAATAGAACAAGATGATATTCCAGAAACGTCTTCGATCATCCTCTTCTTCCTCTGATTCTGAATCTGAACAAGAAGATACTTCTCCCATAAAAAATTGTATATCTTTAACATGTTGCAATAAACTTCCAGAAAAATCTTTAATGCCCTTAACAAAAGAAGAAAGACAATTATTAGACTTTACTGATACAATTACAGATCCAGACCTTAAAAGAATATATTTACAGAACCTTTCTAATACAATAAGCTAATCCATGAAAACAAACCATGATATACATTCTGATTATAATTTAAAATCCATTTTAAATAGATTTGATAAAACAAAAACTAGACCTACGACTATTCAAGATTTACAATATGAAATAAATCAAGGAAAAATAGAAATTAGACATTTAAAAGAACAAGTAACAATGTCAGTATGGTGTTGAGACCATGCTGGAGGATTTTTGTTAAGTCTGTCATATAATGGTTTACACAATCTATGTAAGTCTTGGTAAAAATTTCCAATATAATTTAGACTTCCCAAAAATCTTTGTAGTTGATGTTTATCCTTAATTTCATCTAGAAATTTACTTGAGAATTTAAGGCTTCTTTCAATGGGAATTATTGTTCCGTTATGAATATTGTGGCCTAAGAATCTAACTTTGGTTTGAAATAATTTTATTTTTGATTCTGAAAGAACTAAACCATACTTTTTAATAATGTTTAGAAATGTATACAAGTGTTTCCAATGTTGTTCAATATTTTCAGAATATATTAAAACATCATCTATATAAATTATAGACCATGCCGAATATGGATTAAAAATGTCATTCATAATATTTTGAAATTCTGATGGAGCATTTTTTAGTCCAAATGGCATAACATTCCATTCCAAATTCTCTTTTGAAGTTTAATTTTATGATTCAATAAATGTAGTTGAAATTTTCATTCAGGTTGCAGATTTTGGACTTGCTAAGTTTTCTTCTGATGCTGATACTCATGTCTCCACTCGGGTAATGGGAACTTTTGGGTAAGACCGTTTCGGGAAGATGGTTTGAGACATATTTTCTTTCCATATCTTGAACCGTACCAATTCTATGTCCTTTCCTTTATATGCACACTCACCACTTGCAGTTACTTAGCTCCAGAGTATGCCGCAAGTGGGAAGCTCACTGATAAGTCAGACGTCTACTCGTTTGGGGTTTTGCTTCTAGAGTTGATCACTGGACGCCAGCCCATGGATAAAACTCAATCCTTTAAAGATGATAGCATGGTCGACTGGGTGCGTCTCTCTTTACTCACTGGCAGTCCATAAGATTCAACCATATATATGGGTGTTGGTTAGCTGGTGTATGTCCTTTAGAAATCTTTTTTGTAATTTGGAAGGAGACAAATTGCCATGTCTTCTAGTTACTGAAAACATTGTTTTTATTGGAGTTGTACTTCCTCTCTCTCTCTCTCTCTCTCTCTCTCTCTCCCCATTTTTGGTTTTGGGGGAAGAGAGAGGGGGGGGGGGGGTGTTATTTTTGGTGCTCTGTCCGAGGGAGTGCGTGGGTATTCTATTTCCCCAGTTCAGGTGATTGCTGGTTTTTCTCATATGGGTTGAGGATGTTAGAAAAGACATTGGCCTACGATTGAACATAAAATATGGTCGTTGACAGAGCTAAATGGTGAAAAAGGATTTGGAGTGGCTAACAGCCTTACACAAAGTAGTTGGAAAAATAATTTGTTGACATGTTGTGAGTATTAAGTTGATTCTTTTGTATACTCCATGTGCATTGGTTTTCATTGATACAACATACATTATTTACATTAGGAAAAAGAAAAAAAAAAGAGAGAAAGGTATTGAAGGAAAGGCCTTTTATTCAATTCAGAGTCTGCCTCAACGTCTTTTATGTTGCTATGACTCTTATTATTATTATTATTATTGAAATTTTTTTTATTTATTTTAAAGCTTAACAAATGATTTGATGCAACTTTAGGCAAGGCCTTTGCTCACACGAGCTTTGCAAGGTGGAAACTTTGAGACTCTTGTTGATCCAAGGTTACAGAAAGATTACAACTCCAGTGAGATGGCTCTAATGGTTGCTTGTGCTGCTGTTTCTGTGCGTCATTCATCACGGCGTCGACCACGAATGAGCCAGGTAACTCTACCAAATTCTACAATCAAGTGCCAGATTTTGAAGGCTTGTTGTGCTAATTATCAGAGCTCTCCGCTCAAAATGTTCAACCCAGATTTTAGAGATAGAAGGTCTAGTGACGAATTTTTATGAGTGCAGGGCCTTCATACGCTTGTTATTATTATAAACTTAACTTTTATCCACCAATGTCTAATAATACATTTGAATTCTCAATCAAGTTTCAAGACTTTCGAAAATTTTGACCTTGCTGCATTCAAATTTCATGTGATATTTAAGTTTTATGTTTCACCAAGAGTGAGGTTGAATTTGAAACCGAAAGTGAGACCTTGATATCCACACTGGCATTAAACCCTTTTGTTATCCTTGTTTATCAAGCAGATGGTCCAAGCTTTGCAAGGAAACATTCCTTTGGATGATCTGAATGAGGGAATCAGACCTGAGCACAGCGCAGTCTACAGTCCCTATGGAAGCGCAGATTATGACAATAGCCAATGCAAGGAGGAAATGAAGAATTTCAGGAAACTGGCATTACAAAGCCAAGAGCATAGTACTAGTGAGCCCAGCGGGCCCACTAGTGAGTTCAGCGGGCCCACCAGCGAGTCCGGTTTGCACCCATTCAGCTCGAGTAGTGAAGGCCAACAAACTACCCAAGAGATGGAAATGGGGGAAATGAAGAAAGATATAAAAAATTTTGGTGAAAGCTCTTGACAACTGATCTCCATTTGCTTGGAGAATTGCCTCCTTTTCCCAATCCTGCCCCGTAAATCTTGCTCATTTGCAATAATCGGGCACATGTGTCACCATGTCAACATCAAAAGCAGGATATAGACCTACCATCTTGTGGGTTTGTTACATCAAATACACAAATAATCAGCTTGATGGATGGAATTTTTCCATTTGTCTTCTACTCCTCTTGAGAACTTACAGCATCTAAAGGCCTTGAAATTGAATAGCAAAAATCATTCAATCAAGGTAATTGTCTCTGCAGTTGAGTCGATGTACTGAATATGAGTATATGACCCATCAAATAGTGGACTGAAAGTTACTGGACATTATCCACCCAAGAGCTAGGGAGAGGAGATATATATATATATATATATATTTTTTTTTTTTTTTTGGTGCAGTTGGGGTGGGGGCATCAATATCGAGTTTTATTTTCATTGTTCCAATTTATTAAGTATTGTCATCTATGTTGATTTTCATTTGCTATTTTTTGCTTGTATGGAATCTTAAAAGTTGGATTGGATCCTGTTGAGAGGATCAGTATATTAGAATGGAGTTGGGGTTGGGGTTTGATTATGTGAGATTGACTACATCCAGTTTGTCATGTTTTCTTTATGCAAGCCTGGACTCTGCTCCTGTGGATATTGACTTATTGAGTATTGAAAAACCCAATAGGACCCTAGCCCACAAGAATGTCCTGAGTTACCCTACCAAAAACGCCAGGATGGTAAATCATGCCAGCCAATGGCGCCTTTATAAACATGAGAGAATTGATACTTCGCTAAACCTTCTCTCTTATATATGTGATTGGTTTTTTTCCCCTGCTAGACCCTCTTTCTTATATATGTGATTTGCCCACCTGGTTTTGGGTTGGCTCTGGTAGTGTTTGCGCAATTAGAACTTGCATATATTTCATAGTAGTCACAGGTTACAGCTTGGTGGAGACATTGGAACAAAGATGCTTCGGGTAAATTTGTGAAGCATAATAATAGTGGGATATTTTTTTCTATTCTAGATAAATTATATGATAGTGGTTGCTAAACTACCTCTAAACATCCACTAACCCCAAATGCCCTTTTTATTTTTATTTTAACCTATACTTTTGGTTTTCCTTACCAAGAAGAGTTTATTAAATGTATGTTTTGTCAAACTATCTTGGTGCATAATACATCATTAAAAATAATTAATGGCCTGATCTAATGATATGAGGTATGATAGAGAATAATGATATGAGATACGTGTTGAGAGACCTCCTATCTAAAGGGGTTAAGGGATTTTGCTTTGTTGTTATTGACATTAGTCAATCAAGATGGTAATCATAGATAAAAGATTCTATAGTATCTCTCAATCTCTCAATGCATATATGCATATAAACATGAATGAAAAAATGAATCAATTATATGAAATCCGAAAGAAAATGCTATTTGCACTACTTCCATGACTGAATTGAAAGGTAAAAGGTAGAAAAATGAGGGGCTGAATTGAAAATTTGACAAAAACCATGGGCATTTTCGTCATATCAATGTATCCTACTTGTCAATTTTCCGGTTGGCCGGTGCTGGCTCTTTATTTGCACTTGGCCTCCACAAAAGCAGGGGGGAAGACGACATTTTTTGACTCGATCCAAATTCGAACCTCTAGGGTTTGTTTTCTTCTAAATTTTTTTTTGGGTCTCAGAAACCCTAATTTTTGCAGAGATTTCTTAAGCTCGATCCATGTCTTCTCGTAGGCGTATGCTCCTAAAGGTCATAATCCTCGGCGACAGCGGGTGAGATACTTATCATCTCGAATTTTCCGATCTAGCTCATTTACTCTTCGTTTGGTTGCTGGGAAAATGAAAAAGAGAAAGGAAATTTTGGATCTAACGTCCAACATTGTTTTGCTTTCAGAGTTTTAGTTTCTTTTTTATTCCTACGTTTTCTCGGCAACCAAACAGCAATTTTTAGGAATTTAAATTTTCGAAGATTTTGGATTCTGTTAGCCCTAGTTTTTTAATCTGTTTACTCAGTCATGTCGAGTTTTCTACTAATGTGCAGTTCTTCATTTTTGTAATTGTAGGGTTGGGAAGACTTCTCTGATGAATCAGTATTGTCGCAAACCTGTATCTTCACTTTTTTTTTACCATTTTTTTTGTTTGTGTAATTGAGTGGTATGTTATTTGATTAACCTTAATTTTTATTTTTATTTTAGGTACGTGAATCGCAAGTTCAGTAATCAGTACAAAGCGACAATCGGAGCAGATTTCCTGACAAAAGAAGTTCAGTTTGAAGATAGGTTGTTCACATTGCAGGTTAGAGCTATGATCATAGAGTTTTTTTCTCTCAAGTCGAACACTTCTCTTTTTTCCTTCTGATTCTAATTATGTTTTTGGATTGCTTCTGTACTCACGATGAAGCTGATTATTTCTAAATTTCATATACATTGGAGAGTATATAACATAACAGGGGTAGAGTGAGGAAAATACCCTCGGAGGTCAACCTTTGGTTGGATGTTAGTGTTCTACCTTATTCTATCGGTTAGAGAAATCAATTAGCTACAACTTCTACAGACAATTAAAAATTAAATATATAAATAAAAAATAAAATTATTGAACTAACAATAAATATAACAACTTGAACTTTGATTGATGATATTTCTGTTTAATACTTTTACAATTGTCCACGACAGGTCTTCATGTTTTGAGAGAATTGCATAACACCCTCATTATCAATCCCATTAAATAAGTTTATTTTATTTTATTTTTTTATTTTTTTAAATATATACAACCAAGTTATTATTCATCCATTGATCTTCCATTCGGTTGCACAATCAGTTTTTCATTATCTTCATAATATAAAATGTTCTCTCTCCAAAGGCAATCACAACTAGTGGGATAAGTGCCAAATAATTAATGGATATATGTATTTTTTGTACCAAATAATTTCTGAAGCATGATTAACAGTCTCTTTTAGTCCTGAAAACTCATTGCTAGAGCCTACATCAATAATATAAGTCTCAAGCTAATTATCAAGGGGCAGAAGCTCTTTTATAGAAAATTTGTTTGGATAAAAGTGGGAAAGGCGAATCAATTTTGCTTTCCAAAAATAGAGAAGGAATTGTTTGGATTTAGACATACCACACAAGAAGCCACTTGGTGTTCACTTCAAGTAAACAACAATGTATTACATGAATTTGCATATTTATGTATCACATCTGTCAAATCTCTCTCTCTCTCTCTCTCTCTCTCCACTATGTATTACGAGCAAAATATTTTCGATAATAGAATTTCACCTTCTTTGAGGGGCTTTTATCTATGAAATTAGCTGTGTATTGATATTTGCTTCTTTCTAGAGTACTTAGTTTTAGGACTTTATCATTGTAAATACTCTCAGAATCAGTTACGTATACAAGACTATCCCAGCAGTGTTGGGACTTTGAATTATCATCTTGTAGTGCATTAGTGAAACTTTCCATCTGCATGATTCTTTTTTCTATGTCATACACTTACATGAAGTTGTTAACATGTATGAAGCATGCCCATAAATTATTAATTTATTACCTGATGTTTCATACCTAATAGCAATGCCTAGTTGAAGAATATGGGGATAATTCACTTATAATTCTTGAAAGCTCTATTTTCCTATATTCAGATATGGGATACAGCTGGCCAAGAAAGGTTTCAAAGCCTTGGCGTGGCCTTTTACCGTGGTGCAGACTGCTGTGTTCTTGCGTATGATGTGAATGTCATGAAATCATTTGATAATCTTAACAACTGGCGGGAAGAGTTTCTGATTCAGGTAATCATTGATTCACTTGCTATCCACATAATCTCTAATATTGGATAATCAGTGACTGAAATTTTCTTTGGTGGACTTCATGTTCAGGCGGCCCCATCTGACCCTGAAAACTTTCCATTTGTTGTATTGGGAAACAAGATTGACGTTGATGGTGGCAATAGCCGGGTGGTAAGATGGTTTTCTTCCTTTTAACATGCTCTTTCTACCACATTTTAAAATCTTATAGCCTTGTAGAATCAAGTCATCCACGTATAAAGGGTTCATAGGTCTTATGGGAATGTCTGTGCAGCTGCTCTTGCTATTAACTATGAATGCTTGTGGGTCTTTTTTGGCTTCAGGTTTCTGAAAAGAAAGCAAAGGCATGGTGTGCCTCTAAGGGAAACATACCTTACTTTGAGACTTCCGCAAAAGAAGGTTTCAACGTGGAAGCTGCCTTCGAGTGTATAGCCAAAAATGCTCTCAAGAACGAACCTGAAGAAGAAATGTGAGTATTTTTCACATCTGATTGGTCAGTTCTGTCGGGTTCATCTGTTTTTATTTTCACAACTTACTGTGTAGATTTTGAATTACCATCTTGAAAACACCATGGTAGCCCCTGGAGGCACCGATACTGCCCATTAGATTACAAAGGGGTAGATGTTGGGATGCTTCTTTTTAAGTAAAATAAAAAGATAAGGAAAATGGAAGAAAGTTCTAGTTGCGTTGTATTTGTAATTTAATGGCCAGTGCGCCTTGAGGGGGACTGCATAGTATTTGAGGATGGGTGTTTAATAAAATCTACTTCTTTTAGGGAGAACCCTGAACTTCTCACTGTGTAAACTGAATTGCTTGGAGCCTCTGGCTCCCAATCAATTATAAGTTAAGTGGGATACACAACTTTTTTTTCATGGAGTGCTAATTGATTGCTTTGAATCTTTGCTTGTTGACAATGGAAGATATCTTCCTGACACCATTGACGTTGCGGGTGGAGGGCGGCAGCAAAGATCTTCAGGGTGTGAATGTTAAAGAGTTCTTGGTTGGCTCAGTCTCTTGGATCAGAAGTACTGCCATCATTGATGTCTCCCCATTCATTATGCAGTCATAATTAACAAATTACATAACCTAGGGAAGATTATTGAGGTTCCATTGTGTATTATCAAATGGGTCAGAAAATGTGATTACCTGTTTATTGCATTGTTTAACATTGAGGGTCGTAATCTGTCTTTTGTTCTGTGCTTATTTGAAAGTGTTAATGTAACTGAGAATGCTGTGTCGGCGTCGGTGTGTTGTGCTCATCTATGATATTTAATTATTTATATATTCTTAGGTTCTTAACCTGAGACAGTCGCAAGTTCTGCATGGTGTTGGAAGAAGGGATGGCTGGAATGTATGTCACTTGTGATGGAAATTCTTCACTTATATATCTAACATTATTACAATCACAGAATGCACCTTCTCCTCTTCATTTATTGTTTTGTAAAATATAAATGGATATTGCAAAGAATTCTAGCTTCTCACCAAAACATTCATATATACACATCAGCCGGTGGATGTAAAGTTAAAGTCAACAGACGGTGGGATGAGCTTATGCTGACTTGGTCTGATGTGTAAGGTTATATGAGTACGTGCTCACTTGGCCCAAAATATGTAATGTGTTATGCCAGCCTTATTTACCAATCGTTATCAAATGAGGTAAGTCGATTGGTCTAAGCAATTTTACCATTACAGAATACACCATCTCTTCTTGATTTCTTGTTTTGTTATAACAGTAAAGACTGCAAAGAAAATTAAGCTCATCAGCATCCAAAGGGCAGGTAATATGTGGGCACTGGGCGGTTTCAAATGGGTTGATGTTCAATTTCTGCCTAATATATTAATAATTACATAGACGCAAACGAGGTAAAGTTCATATTGGCCCGGCATGGAGTTACGGCTAGGACTAGGGTTGCAAACAAAACAAGTCGGAGTTTTAGAGTGTTTGAGCTCAATTTGTTTACAAACTTGATAATTCAAGACTCAAGCTTGTTAGAAGTTCAACAAAGCGGAGCTCAGTTTTATTTTGCTCGAGCTTTGTTCATTTTATAAATGATCCAATAAAGGAATACTTGTAAGAATTAGATTATAAAGGCTAGGCTTATTCAAGCCCTGTTCAAATTCCATTAATGAACTCACTCACGAACCTAATTACAAGTATTTAATAAGTCAGTTTGTGAACTCAACTGAACCAAGCTTTGCTTAATTTGAACTTGAACTTACTTAGATTAGGCTAAATTTGAATTCAACTCAATTAATAACCAATTAAATTCGTACCAAGTCCATTGTTCGCGAGTTACTTAGAAATGGCTTGTATTTGCAGTTTTGCACTAATGTCCATCAGTCCATAATCTTCCTTTTGACAAATTTGTCCCTCGTAGACCCTGTTCCACTTAGGCCATACAGTTTACACGTCATAGCACAAAGGTTAAAATGGAAAATCAATTGAATCAAAAGTGCCCCACTCCACCAGCATATCTCGAAGGCAGTACAATTTCGCCGTGTAGTCCCCAGTCAATTTAACCCCACTCCACCAGAATCGTCTTCTTTCATAGGTTAGGGTTAGGGTTAGGGTTTTCAGTTCGTTGCTTTGGGAGTCAATCCATGGAGGCTACAAGGGAGGAAGGTGGATTGCTAGATAAGCTTCCGACCACCACGTATCGAAGACGCAGGCCTTGAAGACTGCGCCCTCCCACCCGAATCCATTAAAGAAGCCTTCCTCAGAGCCGCCACCGCCGTCCGCTCACGCGCCACCTCTATCCTCCCCACCACCGACGATGAGACCGACACCGAGGAAAACGATTGCGTCAAGGATCCATGTCCTGTTACCGACGAGCCGTCCGATTCGCTGGTCAGGATCTCGCCGGACCTTGACCCTCATCTGGGACCTTGCGAAGCCGAGAAGCGGGGTGGCCTGCCGGAGGTCCTAGGCGACGAGGTAGGTGCCGGCGTGACAGAGGCGGAGGAGAGAGTGGATAAGGTGGTGGTGGTGATGGGAACCAAGGTGAGGGAGGGTGGAGAGGCTTGTGTTGATGGGATGCAGGGTTTGAAGATTGGAGAGAAGGGTAAAGACAATGAGGAAGAAGAGAGAGAAGCTGAAAAACCCATTTTAGCTGAACGTGTTGTATGAAACTATATAGTTATTCGTTTTCAATGGTTTATGTTGATGCAAATGGAATCCACATATAGTTGTGGGATAGTATTCGCTTGAGCTTTTTCTGGTTGAAAAGGGCTTTTGATGACCTGAGAGTTGAGAGAGTGTGTACTGACTGACTATTGTCTAGTCTTTCTTCTTTCTTTGTCATGTGAGGAAATGTGAAGCATTTGTGCCTGAAATCCTTTCCAGAAAAGTATTTTTTGTTTCTCGTATATGAATCCCCAACCTATAGGGAAAGGGTTTTTGCTTTATTTGTTACTGCTCGGTCGAGTAGTTCGATTAGTTTGGTTACGGAGTATTTAAGACATTAATAAGTTTATCGAGTGCTACTCTGTTTAATCTTTACTCAATAAATTAATGAACTTAAAATAATGTTTAAGGGTCGCTCATTTATCTCATGAGCAACCCCAAGCAAACATTTTATTACTGAGCCAAGCTCATTTAACTTGATTCATTTTACAGTCTTGGAATCTATTGATCTATCTCTCTTACAAGGGAATTATTGTGCTAAACATGGTGGCAAATTTGGGAATGGAATTTAATGCAAATAGTTTCTACTTCAGGAGTTATTTATTCAAATGTTGAAAATAATTTTTTTTTTAATTATATATAAAAATAATTTATGAATAAGAAAAGTAATATATGTAATTAACTTAATAGAAACAAGCATTGAGAAATAAGATGGGAATTATTAAAATATGTGACAAACCCGGGTTTCATTTATTTAACAAAAAATTCGAGACAAATTCGTAAGACACGGGAATAATTCAAGAATTTTATCAGTGACAAGTACAGGTAAATAACATTTGCTGCCTGCATCTTTCTGATTTATTGTGTTCCTTACTTGGAGCATTGTTTTGGGAGAAGCCCTTTGGATTAGGGATGCGAATGGGGTTGGTAATCTGCTGCCATGGAAAGGAATTTATGAATTGGTCCCTATTCGGTCTATCTGATGACAAGGGAAGGAAGCATTAGATATCGATGGAATGGATATGAAATCACCTATGAATCTTTTTTTCTTTTGATATCAAGAGGTTGCCAGATGCTTTTGTATCAGACTAATCTTTTGGGCACATGCAGTCCTTCATCTCACATGCATTGGACGATTACAGGACAAAATCTGAGAGTGGCTTTGAAGGAGAATGGTGAGAGTTGAACAAATTTGAAACACTGGAGAAGCGTCTGGGCTTTAAACCATATTAACCCGATCTCGCACAAGGCCACTGCTGATTTGAACATGTAATCAGTCGAGGCCTTTGTTTGGATTAAGAGACTTTATTACATCAAAAATTTCTTGGCTAGTCGCCGGTGTAAGAAAGTAATTACCCTCGTCTTGATTAGGGCAGTAGCGGTCTAATGATCGCTTGAAAGGAATTGAATTAGAAGTGGTAAAATTATTTTCAAATTTAAAAATTAAAAAAAAAATTGTTATTATCATGCGTCCACCCAACCCAGAGTCATCTTCAGTTGCAAATTTGTGTGCTAGAATTGGGTTTTCTTTACCCAAAAAAAAAAAAAAAGAAAAAAAAAAGGCCTTCCATTCCTTTCTCTATCAGGAATGGGTTTCAGCCCATCCTCAATCCAAAATCTGGCCTGGGCATGCATGTCTTTAATTAGTTGAAAATGGAAATTTTCCCCCTTTCGCAGCCATGTTTGCAGACTGAATAAATTCAAGAAACGTAGAAAATGAATCATTTTTAAAACTCAAAGTTGTTCACTAACGATGATATCGCAGTCGATACTCCTCACATTTTATCAATTAAGAATGTCTTTAATCTTCCTCCTTTGGGTTGATAGCCACATGAAAGGCAACATATCAGCATAAGTTAAACGAGCAAATTAACATTAATTATTATAGCTTCTACTGTATCTGTCCCTGCATTACTAAAAGAGCACCACTCCATAGAAGCATTAATCAGCACCTTAATCAAAAAAAAACTCTAGCCGGGAAATTTTTGTCTGACTAACAACCAAAAGATGATTTTAATTTTAGGCATTATGCCAAGGTCCCGGCCCAAATGGATTTGAGTAGAACACACATAGCAGGGATGAATGTTTTTATCCTTACCTCGAAGCTAAGTTGCTGATCTAATTGAATACTGACCATCATTGGAGGGATCAACAAAATCTCTCTCTCTCTCTCTCTCTCTCTCTCTCTACACACACACACATACACATATTTGGGGGGGTGTCAAGAGGGGTATTCAGATCTTTGACTCAACTAATCCTTAAAATATGGTAATATTACTGTTCACTCTATATCAATTAACACCTAAGATAAATTCAGTTAATGACTGACCCAAGAGAGAGAGGGAAGTTGAATTTAAGACCTTTCACTTCTTAAGATGTGAGTCTCAAGAATCATTGGTCCACCTCTAGGAATTATTTTGGAAGGAAAATGACTAGATCATTTGAACAATATTCCATTATCTTGGTCTTGGGTTTGAGCCTTGAACCTTGAGGTCTAGGGTTGAAACTTGAAAGAGAATGGAGGGTTACCAAGTCATAAAGCCCAATAAACTATGTGGGCTTCTAAAATATATTCCATTTTCCATCTGGGATAAAATGACTTCACCTTTAGATCCCAATCAGTGTTTACCCAGTTGGTCCTCATCTAAGGTATGAATAAAGAGGTAATGCATCACCCAATTATGGCTGGAAGGAAATGTTTTCACCATTCCATGCTAGTATGCTACCACCACAAACCTTTAAGAATAAGGTCCGTTTCTTATTTTGTTTTGTTTTTACATTTTTGAGGAGGTTGCTGAAACTTGAAAGAGTGTCTAACGGGTCTGGTCCTTGGCTTACATGACGGGCTGAGCCCTCCTCCTTCACTTAAACAGTTAAACCCTAACATTTCTCTCTTCATGACCAATGCACCTGTTTTCTTTTGCTTTGCTATGGGTAAGATAGGAAGGGGGAAAAGTCACAGAACCACACATCAGCCTGATTAAATAAAACTGATGAAATAGCACATTAGACTGATTGGTACCCCACATTCTAAAAGCCTAAACAACTTTTAAAGGCGCAAAACCCTGCTTCTACAACACTCTTAATATCCTCTACCTGATGTAAGACAATATCGCAACCCAACATGTATTACTTTAATTATGAGGTTGAAAGTGGGGTTACAACTTCTTTATTAGCGTTGCATGTTCCTGTCTGGTTAATGATTGAATGACAATCAATAGCTCAAATAATAGATCGATAATGCATTTAGGTGCATAAAAGTTGGGTACTTGAGTCATATAGTATAAATTTCCATTTATGGTTTCAAATAATTTGGATTTCGACTTGCTCATTATTTGGATAATCAAAGTTAATTTGATTCAAGTGCCTTGTAGCAATCTAACACACAATTATTAAGAACGTGAGAGTGTACATTGCAAGGACACAAGATTGTAAAATATACTCAAATCTTATCGCTTGATAGTTTTTTTATGGAAAATATTTGGCTCCTTATGCATGAAGAGGAACCCTTCCTTTGCCCCATTTATATTTTTTCATCTAATCATAGTTAATCGAAAAAAATATGGACATATGAATATATGAACCTCATTTATGTTCATGTGTACACATAAATACAAGATCGCCTATTTATAATTACAAAAGTATAAGAAACCCGTGCACATCTTTGATTGTCACAAGTACGTATTACTATCCTTTAAACAAAATTGAAAGAAGAAAGAGTAAGTGAGAGCAACAAAGAGAGAAGATTTAAATCCCAAAGGTTTCATTTGAGTCTTAGAAAGTAGAAAATAAAATAAAATAAAAAGTTCAAAATTACTTAAAAATAGATTCCTCTTCTAAGCATTTAATTATTTTACCTTTCTTTCCTCTTTTTTCCTTCTACTTTCGAGCGTGAAAACTGTGAGAGAAAAAATTGTGGGGAGAAATACAGAGAAAAAAAAGAACACACTTACATATTTGCATATATCCATCGACACAAGGCATCACCCTCATTAAAAAAAAAAAAATGAGTGATATTATTTTATTTATTTATCGATTTATTTTATAGAGTAAAATGAAGTGACCATTATCAGTTATTACTACTTGGAGAGCTGCAGTGATAAAATTAAAGACTATTATTTGACATCGGATTTTAACTATAAAACAGTTACATTGTTAAAATCATGTTTTAGCATCCACAACTGTACCAATAACTCATAAATTGTCATTAAAAGAAACAATTAAAATTTTCAAACAAGAAACCTAAAAATATGAAAGATCTTGTCAATCAATACATCCAATCCATAAATTAAGGTTCTCTCATCCCTTCCTATGCGAACTGATTTCATAATTAATGAATTCAAAAAAAATAAAATAAAGTTGGCCCACATACTGACCTAATGAAAGCCAATCGTATAACGTACATATATCCCTGGCCAACCAACTCTATTTATTTATATTTTTTTGGGGGGTAAGGTCATTAATGATCGATGTTTTTGATAAGGATGATTTGGCCAGCTATTGAAAGCCATTGGTGGCCTAGAATTCTAGAAATTGTCCAACTGGGCCAGGTCTTTGGCAACCAATAAAATAACTCAAAATTCCAATCACAGATTATTGATTTATTTTTTCCGGCCACAAAACGTGTCCTTATTGATTTCTTAATGGCGACAACACCAAATTGGACCAAGTTAATTATGAAAAGAAAAGAAGAACCAAGGTTCAAATAAATAAATAAACCTTATATGATGTTATTTAAACTATTCATTAACTTGTCTTAACCAAGTCTTCATTCATTTGTCTTGTACTATCTCTTTGATTTCCCTCAATTGCATTGGTCCCTTTTGTAATCTTCCTTGTCTTTCTGTCTTTTCTGGATAAATCTTCAAAAACTTGTATGTTAATCAAAAGTTAGTTTGTTTGACTTTAGTTTACAGGTATTAGGTTACTTTCAATCAAATCACAAGAGGTTTTTGGTTAAAGATGATCGACACAATTTTCTTGTTACCTAAACTGCGCAATTGAATTTGTCGGTCCATGCATTCTTTTTTTTTTTTTTTTTTATAAATAAAAAAACTGTTGAAAAAGGATTGTGAAATTTATACAAACTGTTAGCATCTCACATAGGATGCGTGAGGGCGGCTGAAGTGTTGAGTCAGCCTTAACAATACTTCAATATATGTCGAGGTTAAACTACATGTCTAACAATGGTATTATAGCCGGGACAAGCCAGTGCCGATGTGGGTTATTAGGATGCAAATGACGTCTAATATGGGCTTATAAAATGGCATTGGATATTCCTCCTAAAAAATGCGCCTTTTGGGCTCAAAAGCCAGAAGGACAAACTCATGAGTCCAACTTATGCGCTAAGCGAAAACGGGCAAGTGAGGCTTAGGCCGTGCTCATCTCTCAAACTAACAAATAGCTTATCCAAACCCGCTTACTCTTGACAAAATCTTTGCATGATGACATTTTCTTTTTGAGTTCAAGCGGGGATGATGGAATTTGTAACTCATTCAACTTGTATTTCGTTTATGCCTTTGTAGCCTATTGACATCTCTTGTTCGAAAAAAACTTATAAAAGGAATTCAAGCTCAGATTATTATTATTTTATTGTTTAGGTAATTTATATCCAAAATCTAAAATTAAAATATAAAATAAAATAATAAGAGGACACATGTTTTTCCTCTCGCAAATTAAAAATATGAGCCATTCCTGCGATCCCGACTCCTCATAAGTAGCTCTATACAAACTAAAATTATAAATATAGGCGTTGCAATCCTCACCATTACTTTCACCAATTATTCTTTTATTGCTTTACCAAGGTAAAACAATCATCATGCATTGCCACATCACCCAGTCATGTTAGGTAGTATGAAGAAGATGACAAAACCGCCGGTGAGACACTTAGACAAACATATCTTCCTGGAGATGCTGGTGGAATGGTCTGATCATCTACGATTGATGTGCATTAAATAGGATTTCGACTTACGATAATTTTGAGGAAGCCCATGCCAATTGCCAACACTGTGTGTCCTTACTCCTTACAACGTACTCAATTATTATTATTATCTCTAGGGTAAACACAGTTACATCTTTTTAATATTTGACAATTACAGATGCAGTATCCTTCTCATTTTTAGAATTACATCGACAATCCCCATCAAGATGGTTAGCATAATAGTATTAATTAACCATATATATAATGGCTTGATCATCTAAAATTGATGTGCATTAAAGAGGATTTCAACTTAGGACAATTTTGAGGAAGCCCATGCCAATTGCCAACACTGTGTGTCCTTAGTCCTTACAACGTACTCAATTATCATTATTATCTCTAGGGTAAATCCTGCTACATCTCTTTTAATATCTGACAATTACAGATGCAGTACCCCTTCTCATTTTTAGAATTATATTGACAAACCCTGTCAAGATAGTTAGCATAATAGTGTTAATTAACCATATATATATATAAAATGACATTAATTCCCTTGATGTAAATTGCATTATTAAACAAATCTCTCTCTCTCTCTTTCTCTCTCCTCCTCAGCGATGCAATTTGATCAAATCGGATCGACACCATGACTTCCTTTTTAGTTGGATCCTTTCTTTTCTTTTCCTTTTTGTGTGATAATAAAATTTAATTAGACTTTATGCTATATTATATTGGAGTGCATAGATGGGTGATGAGTGAAAATAAAAATGAATTTTTTTTAATTAAAATATTATTGGGAATGCTCGAGTTCAAGTTAGGATAACACTCTTGTGAAGTTAATATGAATGAAGATGGGATGGAGCTAGCTATGACGCTAATGTAGACAATTTAGCATAATCGAAATAGTCAAAGCTTTGAAAGATTAATTAAAGAGTTAAAGGATGTGGTGTGGGTTGCTTTATTGTTCCTTTAAGTCATTAATACTATCATCTCTTTGTCAATAAATAAATAATACATTAACAATTTTTTTTTTGGAGGTCAATACATTAACAAATTAGAGAAGAATATAAAGGTGTTTGGTTTGTTTGAGAACACAACAAAGGTGAGATTATGTGAAATTATATTGTTTGAATGTTCAAACAATAAATATTTAGGGTAATCTAGGTATTTTTGAAAAAAATAAACCTGACATCAACCAATTGGGAGAGAACTATTAAAGGTAGTTAGGTTAAGGGGTGTCACTGTAGTTTATTTTATAAAGTAAGAGAGTAATAGTGGAATTTCATAAATGAAAGGCTGTGTATTTGTAATTGTCAAATACTACAAGGGATGCAAGTGTAATTTACTTTTATCTTTAAAATAAAAAAAACAAACAAACAAACAAACTGCAACCTTTAAGAGTGGCAGTGGGACCAAAATACCCTGCAGCATATTTTGGTCACTGATTCAACAAGACAGCAGTGACAATTCAAAATTGGATTTGATACATATTGGTGAGAAGAAAACAAAGCATAAAAGATAAGGATTCCATTAACATCCTTCATACCGAGCATCCTATCTAGAATTTAGAATAAGTAGATAGTAGTGGATAAGCGTCCCACCCAACAGTCAAACTATCAACCACTGTCACGCTCCTCACTAGGAACCAAAATCAACTCTAGATTGCATCTTCTCATGGTACTAACATCTTTTGGGAGAGGTATTAAAAATAAAATAAAAAATAAAAAAAGAAAGAAAGAAGAAGGGGTAGGATTATATATGGTAGAGAAAAGTTATTATGATCGTGCCTTAATGGGTAAATCTCTATCTATTATATTACACGAATTTTAAAACGTGCACACATTAATAGGAGCGGAGTTAGAAATTTTAAATCGGAGTGGCCCAGCTTAAAATATTATGATAAAATTATTTTTTCTTTTACCTTAAAGTGTTACCATATAATTACTTTAAAGGGGAAAAAAAAAGATATAATTAAATTACACATGTTGTGAGAAACTTTACTCTTACATCCATCAAGAACTTCAAACCTATACATGTATCCACATTGAGTCGAAACCTTCGCAAACCTCACACAGTTAAATCTTTATTGAAACGAGATATGTCATTTTGCCCAATGGTTATTGGCAAAATTTGTCTATTCTATATGATGGATTTGTGCATCAAATACTATGTAAAATATACCTTAATTGTTTAATTTTCATTTAAACAACCAAACATGTCCCTATAGAATAAAAATCGCTCTTATGTAAAGATATATTATATTAAGTTTGGGAGATTTTTTTTTAATTTTTGGTAAAATGATAACATGTGATTTGATTTAGTGTGATAAGTACCACTACTTAAAGTCATATTGAAAATTTTGGAGTGGCCACCTATACAATTTTTCAAAAAAATTTTAAAAATGTATATACAAATGTCAAATTTTTAAAAAAAAATTGAAGGGCCAAAGGACCCCCTAGTCCTAACCAAGCTCCACCCCTGTACACATACCATCCTTAGTTGGTCCCCCCCCGCCCCCCCACCCCAAAAAAAGAAAAAAAAAAAAACCAAAAAAAGCCATGGCTTAAGATACTTTGATGTGGCAATCAGACCATCTTTTTCTGTTTTAAATGTTTTTTTTTTTATTTTTTTAAATCCAGAAAAAGGTAATATAATTAATGAGATGGGGGAAATAAACATGAGACAATGACTTTACACCCTACCAATTCATTGAACAACACGCCCAATACACCCAATCCACGCCCAATACACCCAGCTGAGAATAAAAATTCGCCCAATACACCCAGCTGAAGAGATCAACACTCTTCTTCGTGCTTGGATTGCTTTTGTTGGCCCTCTTCATCCTTTTGTTGCTGAAGGCAAAGCCCTTTGCTTAGGGCTAATTGAAGCTCATAAGCTGAATCATGCATTGATTATGGTGGAAGGGGATGCATCTATGGTGCTTAATCCTCTTCAAGATTGGAGTCTAACCCCACATTGGGCCATCCAACCTATTATCTGTGATGTTAAGGTTTTACTGAACAATGTGGGTGATTCACCGTGTTTCTATGGTAACTAACAATCGTGCTCATTTTCTTGCCTGGTTGCACATTGTATGTGCTTTGGTTCTATCCCAATCACCTCTTTGCCTGAGAATGTTATTTCTGCAGATAAGGATGAAAGGGATGGAAGCAATAGTTTTTCTTCTTAGTTATGAATAGCTTATTTATAAAAAAAAAAAAAAAAAAATAAAAAATATATATATATATATATATATATATATTATTGAGAATTTAATGAAATTTAGTATTAAAATTTTATTTTTATGTAAAATGAATTAACCATTGACCGACATTAGAAATAGAACATTTTAGGATTTTAGGTAATAAAAAATTTTCATTTAAGTAATGTGATGATCAGAAGGTTGAGATGAATAACTCACATACGAAATTGCAATAGAAAAAATCACATGATTTGATTACACACGCAAATCAAAGTTTTTGACATAATCTTTCATTCAATAATGATTATAAAATAATTTTGATGCGCTGATCATTTTAGGCTCCCTAACGCATTTTCAATTGAATTTATACTGGTGCGATGAGAAGCTATAAATATGTAATGTAGTGGGGTTAGACTCCAATAATGAATGGATATAATTCACTTAATACCCGACCTTCTTCGTAAAATGTAAATGGAGTTTTACACCCCCAAAAAAAAAAAAAAAAAAGTAATTGGAGTTTCTCGTATTAGACATCCTCAACAATTTCACCAAAAAAAAAAAAAAAAATGAAAAAAAGAAAACGAAATAAAAATCCTTATCAGAAACATTTTGCCTGCCACCTTTGTAAAAGTTAGGAGAAAAATAAAAGGGTTAATTGCACTTTAGGGTCTAAAATTTGAGTCAAATTTTACTTTAAGATCTAAAGTTTAAATTACAACAATTGAGTACTTGAATTATTAGTTGAATTGTAATCTGGGACCTACTGTCAGAATGTCCTAAATTATTCCTCATTTGTCCCTTTTATGAGTTTAAAAATTCTATTTTATTTCTATCAACATCTGATAAACCTTTATATTAAATGACCGTCTACAATTAAATGACCATCTACAATTGGACCGCATTGCACTCATAATGATACTTCATGTACTTGATTGCAACAAAAAATTTTATTAGGGAGTACATTGATAATAGCCTCAAAGTTCAGGGTAGTAAATCATAATTAACCTCTAAAAAATTTAGAGAACTAACGAAAAAATAAGAAACTGTACAAATTACCAATAATATTGATTAAATGAAGGATGGGGCTCTGGTGTATAGAGAGGCCTCACTGTTTAAGAAGTAACCATAGAAATGATGGAACTGCTATTTCTTTATCTATTTATCTATCTATATATATATATATATTGTTTACTTTCTCTATCTAACATAGATAAATCAAATTCGACAAAACACATAGTTTAAGAAAAGCCATCATTACCTTATTTTTTATTTATTAAACTCTTATCTTTCTAAAAATACCCTCTCACTTGATACTTGGTATTAGGTTTTGTGTTGAAAGTAATTATTGAAATAATAAAGACTAATATAAGAAAGTTCAAAAAAATTATAATTTGACTTTTCAAAATACACAAACATTTGGGACAAAAAAAAAAAAACTCATCATTATTCAATTATTATTTTATACATTTGGGAGAATCCGTTTTGTTTTGAATATACCAGAAAAAGGAAAAAGATAAAAACTGCGTTTGGTTTGAAGGAATGAGGGAGGGAATAAAATGATGATTTCATTCCTCCAAAAAAGTGAGTATTTGATAGCATAGGGGAATGGAATAGCCATTCTTTTGTGATAATTTATTCAATCCAAAGAGGGAATAACCATTCCTTTCCAAACAAAGAGGAATGATTTTTTCCACTTTTAGGGTGTGTTTGGTTGGGGGGAATCATGCCCAGGAAAGGGGTTTGATTCCCCTTTACCCCGTTTGGCACGTCCCTTAAATCATTAAATTTTTTAGGGGGATTTGGCCATGAGTCCAAAATGGCAATCTTGTACGAGCTAAACTCCTACTTAAAAAGTTTATTAAGCCTCCAGTCCCCTTTTTTATTTACGGACGTACATGCCCCCAACTTTACCATGAGTTGACAAAAATGCCCCCATCAACACTATGTAATTGATACTCATTTCAATCCATCAAAAGAACAAATCCCACCAAACCCGGAATTTTCTTTCCTCTTAGAATGGTGAACAAATCCGTGATTTTTGTAACTGAATCAACGATGGAAAGTTTTGAAGGAGCATAACGGTGATTTGAAGCATCGTCGGCAAACAAATCCGTGGCGTAAGCTGATGTTCTGCATCTTCGACAAACAATGGCGTAAGCTAAAGTGTTACACGAAATAATTACTTTATAGTCTCATAAAAAGTGCAGAAATTTCATATTAAAATAGTTACTTTATGGTCTCATAAAAAGTGCAGAAATCTCATAAAAAGTGTTACATGAAATAGTTATTTTGTGTTCTCATAAAAAGTGCAGAAATCGAATCCATGTTATATGAAATTTAAATTAGTGACAATGTCACTAAACTATGGGTGTTATGATGTCACTAAACTAAATTAGGGACGATGTCACTGAGAATTTGACAATAAGTTAAAGTTTTAGTTATTGCAGAATTTTAGATTATGAAAACCCAAAGTTTTAGGCATTAAAACAATTATGATTTTGTGAGTCTTTGAACGAAAATTTGTATACGCTTGTAGTGCTCCATAAGAGCTTCGATTCGATACTTGAATCATTGAAATCAGTTAAGAAATGAGAAAGATATTATAGAACGAAGTTGGCCCGTTGAACATGCAACGACCCGGATTTAATCAAATCAACCCGTGGGAGGTTGAAGAAGAAGTCATGAGACTATGATCCAGTGTGGGTGTATCCATGCACTCTTTCATATTCTTATGATGTTTTAAATGTCAATAGTTTGCTAGAATACCATATCAAGCGAAAGGGCAAGGTTGGCATTTATGGAACATAACAAACCAATAAATTGTCTAACCTTATCATTTGGGGACTTAAATGGACTTATGGCTTTAAAAGAGTTTTGGTAGGACTTATCATTTTATAAAACTTGAGAATTGGACTTTTGACTAATTTTCCCAGCTTTTTTTTCATTATATTCTCACCCCTTACCAAACATTAGGAGGGAACAACTATTCCATTTTCATTTCATTCCCATTCTCATTCTATTTCCTCCCTATTTCATTCCTTTTAAACCAAAAGCAACCTAACAGAAAGAAATAAAGGTTAAGAGGATACCCACTTAATAGCAGGATATCTTAGCGACCCTAACTTAGGGCCTAGGAAGGATAGGAAGGATGGACTTTCCATTACCTGAGAAGGAAAACCTTTTTTTTTCTGTGTTTGGTAAGATGGATGAAATTATAGTTTATTCCTTCTTCTTTTTCTTCTTTTGTGTTTGGTAGGATAGATAGATGGATATTAAAAAATATGATTTTATTTTTTTACCTTCACATATAAAAAAAAGTTATGAAAATATGAGGACAAAATAATCATTTTAACAACAATCCATTTTTTCCCTCCACCTTTCCCCTCAAAAATTAAAAAGATGAGAAAAAGGTAACTTGAGGGTTTCACTATCCCCTCTCATTTTCTTTCCATCTTACTAAACACATCTTTAAAGGATTCTCAATACCCATTCCCAACCAACCAAACATGGGGATAAATAATATTCATCATATTCCCATTTTCAAATAATGTCTCATTCCCTAACATCACATTTCTTTTTCCCAAACCAAACGCACCCTTAATTTCTTTCCCACCACTTTTCTTTCCTTTCATTTCCATCGCGGACCCCCTTCGTGAAAGGTACACTACATAATGACACATTTAATGTACAATTCAAGGTACGTGAGGCCTCCCATCCGTACCTGTAGTTTGAGGACAATTAACTCGTAGCCCCCACTTCAATGGCGTAATATCGATGAAAACCACGTTGGATATTCGGATAGTCGTGTTGTGGTTGGTGTGCAGTCTAATTGTCACACGCGCCAATCACGGGCCAAGTAGGCACCTCGCATTTGATGCACCCACCGATTACAATTGGTGTTACGGTCCCACTGTTGTAAATGTGAGATTAAGTTAAATAAATGAATGGGTGTAATTCCCTTAATGGGTGCATATTGGAATCGAAAATATGCTTTTTCATCCTTCACTTATTTTATATTTTTAGATTTTATAAAAAATATTAAATAAAAATTTATAAAATCTAAATGCAATATCCATTAAAAATACATCATTTTGAACAATTTTATAGATAAAGTTTTTTCCAAAATTAATTGTTTAAGTAAAAATTTGGCCATTTATAGTCTATAATTCATAACTTGACTTAAAAATCCATTTAAACAATAAATTTTTAAAAATATTTTTACGTGATCAATTTTTATGAATTTTTTTAATATTTTTTATAAAACCTTGACATATCTATACTATCTATAAAAATATGAATGTAAGAAAAACTTTTGATTGACTAATATACCCTTATTTTAATTTTTAAATACACAATTACCCACCTTTTTGCATATATAGGAAATATAGTAACATGGAAACTATAATTCTAGAACACATACCTTAATATATTGTAAAACACATACCTTAATATATAAAACACAAATAGGAATTCAAAGGAAACCCTAAATCAAATACTCTATTTAATACTATACATATAATCCTAAAATATGTTGACTTCATATCTCCCTCTTTCTCTCATTCTCTAGCAAACGAGAATGGCTTGTTAGAGGCACACCTACTTCCCAGTGCAGTCACAAACCAAATATCCACATCATGGAGATGATACATAAAGACGATACCGAATCTCAAGGGATCGTTGCGTGAGTGTTTTATACTTTTATTATGTATTTCTTGAAATTTTGTGAGAATTCATGTAATAACGAATTTGTTTGTGGTTGGGAGTGGTTGTTTTCAAGGATTTTGGGTAGACTAGGAAAACCCTTGAATGTGTTTTAATTGTAATGTGGAAATTGTTAGAATGGGTCATATATATATATGATAATTATTATTATTATTTTGCTTGAATTTGGTTGTTGATGGGAAGGGAGGGGGAAAATGAAAAATGAAAAAAATAAAATGAAAATCTCGATCTCCACTCTCTTTTCAATATCTAAGTGAACAAAAAAAAAAAAAATGTAGATGATGATACCATATAAAAATAAAATTGAGAATTTTTTTTAGAAAAAGTAAGAAAAAATATATTATGAGGGATCAATTTCACTTATTAAAAAACTTAATTAAATAATATTTAAAAGCATCAAAAATATAAAATATAGAAAATAAAAAAAAAAATTATGCTTGCTACTTCCCTTTGGAATGTACATTTCAAATTGAAGTAACAAATTGCCACAGCCTACGTAAAGTAACAAAAGACAGATTTGTTACTTTTTTTTTTTTTTTTTTGCTACCTTCCTCAAAGATGCTCTTGTATCACATATTAAATTATACTATATCTATACTACCTATAAAAGTTTATACGTTAGAAACACTTTTGATTGACCATTAGATCATTATTTTAAATTTTAAATATTTATTTGCCTCCCATATTTAACCAATTAAGAATGTTTTATATTTAACCAATTAAGAATGTTTATTTTCTAGCAAAAAATAATGAAAAAAGATAACACAATTTATGTTCACTTCATAAATTCTATACAGCCTCCACTACTATGCATGTGTTCTAGCTAACTTCTTATTCCTTCTATAACTCCTAACAATTGAATAAATTTTGACCTATTGTGTTGAGCGTTTATTCTAATAAGTTAAATTAACACAAAAGTAACAAATAATTAGATTTTCATGTTCAATATATATATATATATATATATATATATATATATATATAATTTATAAATTTTTTTATTTAAATAATATTCATGTGCAACGCACGTGTGCCCATATCTAGTAAAATAAGTGAGGAATAAAAAGCAAGTCTTGAGGTGCTAATAGAGACCCCCTTCGTCCCCTTCACTTAAATACCCTCTTTCTTCGTAAAATGTAAATGTAGTTTTACACAGCAAAAAAATTATTTTAAAAAAATAAAAATAAAAAATAAAAAATAAACACTAAATGGAGTTACTCGTATTAGAAACCCTCAACAAGAACTTTCTGCCCTCATACGAAAGGTTTGGAGAAAAACAAAAGTAAATAAATAAATGAAGAGAAATTAATACAATCTAGTTAAGATAATATTTTATGCTCATGCTACACAAACCTCAAAGAGCTATATCTTTATTATTAATTTTATTTTTTGATTTTTCCACTACGTGTTATTATTAAGGGACTCAAGTATTTTTTACAGCATTGTTAAACTGTTAGTAGTCTTTTTCTTTTTTTTTCTTTTTTTTTTTTTATCCTTAGCTTTTTTGCACCCTGTGGTTTTGATTTAAGAGTCGAGTATAAATAGAAAAAAGATTATGGAATCAATCCCTTGATTTACTCTAATTATTCAATCAATCTACTCCTGTTAATCCTATGGATTTACTCTAATCATGAAATTTTCTAATAGGCTCTACCTAGCGTAATAGTGAAGAAGAACCCCATAACTTACTGTAGGTACTAGGTAGGCGCAAAATGTCATTTATATTTCATTTTCATTCCCTTGATTTCCAATCTCGTATGGTGAGAGCCCTTCATTTTTATTTTGTAAAGGAAAAGCATGTTAGACTAAAAAATAGTGTAAAATTCCAAACATATCCCTAACTGGAGCATGGTGGGTTGGGTACGTGCTTGATTGACTTGTCCCATTGCCGTTTGTACGTGCTTGACAGTAGGCAATAATTTTGTGCTCCTCGAGCTTGCATTAAGGAAATTTGGCTATATAGGCCGGTACCTACCTCCTTTTTTTCTTTTTTTCCTTTTTATTTATTTATAATAAATGCAAAAATTCTATTATATAAAAATACTCCCTCCGTACATTAAAAAAAAACATTTTTTTTTAATTTAAGAAAACCCTATTAAATGTCAAATATTTTTACATCAATATATATATTTTTATATTCCAATTTTGTACTCAAGTGTACAAAAATATTAGAAAAAGAAATAATATATTTTTAAAAGTATTTTAGAAAGTGAAATAAAAAGAATCATTGATGTTTGGAATATGGCTAATAATTTTGAAATATCTCAGAAAAAAAAGTGGCAATAATGAAACTTAATACCTAAAAAAAGGGATATATCATTTCTCATTTTATCATACCCAGTTTACCTTTTTACTTAAACTTTTCCTGTTACTTCACCATGAACCCATTCCCTGCTTTTCTAATTTAAAAGTCTCATATCATAATTAAAATAATACCTATCAACGTAGTGGGATTTGGGAATAATTGGAATGTAAAATAAAATAAATTATTATTATAACTAGTATCTTTAATATGATTATTTTTATTTCATTAAGGTAAGAGTTTCAGTATGTAACAAGTTCTTTTCATTTATTTTCTTGTCGATACTGATGGTCATGGATAACACATGATAAAATAACACAATGCCGATAATTTTGAGAAAGTTTTCCCACAAAATGCATATTTATAACTTCTAAAAAATAAAATTTTGAATCCTAGTAACATGACAAATGAAACTAAAATAATTATGAAAAGTTTGGAAAAAAAAACATAATTTTTTGTAAGTAGGAAAAAAAAAACCCAAGAAAAATGGACGGAAAAGGAGATGCTCATATGCCTATAGCACTTAAAAAAATAAAAAATAAAAATAAATAAAATAAATAAATAAAAATGGAAGACATGTCTATTGTGAGGGCCAGGTGTGTTGACTTTCTTGCCAACATGGGGACAGGAGTACCACGGTCCAGCCTTACTTGCGGAACCTGTCTACTGTGACTTTACCAGGGCAATAGGTGTGTAGACTTTCTTTCTAAGTCGGGACATCAGTAGTTGAGTACCATGGTCCAACCTTACTCGCGGAACTTCCTCTGGGGCTAGGGAATCTTATTCTTGATGACATTGGGTAATGTAAACCAAAGATTTGGGTAATGAAAACCAAGGGGTATGATAGGCATTCAATCTTAAATCTTTTTTTTTAGGAATTAAAATTTATTATTACTATTTTAAATTAAATATGGAAATTTTGGCATTTTTATGGGAATTATTTCTATTTTGACCCATCATCCTGTCATTTTTTTCAACCAAAAAAAAAAAAAAAGAAAGGAAAAAAAAGAGAGGAGGAAGGGTAAAACCAGTTAAAAAAAAAGATGAAAGGCCCACTATAAATATAACCCAAAAACAACAAAAGGCATTCAATAGGAGATTAATCTATCTGGAACCAGCAGAAAACTCATCAAATGCATGGCGAGATCATGTAGTCTGCTTGCTTCAATTCCTCGATCTATCTGCTTGCAAACATATAAACAAACAGAATAAATAAAAATAGCCGAATTAAAATTGATGAAGCAGAACCCATTCTAGAGCTGCACCCACGTAAATAGGTGAGCCTCCTGGGAAGGATTTAGATATTGATCCAATACAATATTTGCCCATATCCCATTATAAGCAACAATTCAATCTTGGCAGCAGACTCTTTCCTAGAACCATATATATATCGATCGTGTCCAGTACTAATTTGTGCCAGTAGAATTTTCTGGGTCCAAAAACCCAACCCCCAACTCATTTAGCTTAGACGGGCTTGGCCAGGTTTGCAAGTTCATGCCAAATATTGCCAAGCTAGTCTAGTTTTTATTTTTATTTTTATGCATAGCTGCAAACATGTATAGAAATTAGAACCGTGGTGAGAAAAAGGTTACGTACTGACCACTTGTTTGAAAGTTCATAAAACTGAATTGTTCCATTGAATTTGAAGCCTTGAAGGAGATTTCTAAAATAGAGCACCAGGCCATTTTCTGCTTTGTGGCATCATTTATAATGGCCATTGCCATTTTAATAGCCTAATTGAAGATGGAATAATTGTGTGGAAAATGACCTATAGACAAAATAAGATGAGTTGGCTAATATATGAAGTGATAAAGTAGAGTTTCATAGGATTTATTTTGAAAAATACCCCATGATTCCAAACTCCAAATGATAGATCCTTCACCACCCCAATACTTTTCATTCAAGGGTTGGCTGTTTTTGCTGAGGTCTTCATGGTTTAGGTTAAAACCGAGAACCAAATTAAACTGTTGTCTGGTTTGGTTTGGTTTTTCTTTCTTTAGATTTGGTTTTGGATCTAATTTTAGAAAACCGAATTAAATTGGCTTGGTTTTGGTTTTCATTTTTTAAAAACCAAACCGAACCAAAAAAATCAAAAATATTATATATGTATTTGGTTATGTTTCTATCAGCATGTGTTGATATAAGTTATATCAGCACCATGTATTGGGGGTTGTATTATTCTACTAATGCACAAGGTACAACTCCCAATGCGAGTGTTGATATAAGTTGTATCAGCACGTGCTTACCTGATCATCATCCTACATATATATAATTATATATTATGTATTATATATTAAAGTTTAGTTTGTAAATTTCCTATTCAAATAAGGGTAAAATGGATAGTATCGTAGTAGTAATACAAAACATATTAAGTTAATAGTCAAACTAAAATTTGCTACTCCACTCTCAACCTCTTGTTCTATGCTCCTCACTTCTTGCTCTCTGTTTTTATTTTGATATAATGTTTAATGCTTTTTTTAGTTTTTAATGTAAAGCTTTATTAAAACTGTTTTTATTTGGAGTTTGGACGATCTTTTTTTTTCCATTTGGTTAGGAATAAATAATTATCCATGATGATTTGTTGTTAATTGATAGGTTAAAATCAAAACCAAACCGGTTTGGTTTAGTTTTTTTATAGTATGATTTGATTTCAGTTTGATAAGAATAAAATTGAAAGATAATGGTTTGATTTGAAATCTACCCTAAAACCGAATCAAATCGAACAATGAACACCCTAGTTTTTGCATGTAAATTTTTTTTTTTTTTTGGGGTTGACTGTTTTTGCATGGATCGCCCTAGTGCCATTTGTGTTTGACTTGCCGTTGGTGAGGAGGAGTTTTCTGTAATTTTGAATCGTAGTGTCAGACACTCCGTAGTTATTTGAAAATTGAATCCTTCGAAACCCTACCATCTTCCATCGTGCCTTTATTTCTTTTAAAATGGATTCTACAAAATAGAGAGAGAAGGAATCTCTGTTTTAGAGAGAGAGAGAGAGAGAGAGGGAGGGACAGTTTTGGAGGACGAAGATACATATATAGCAACGTGGTCCATTGTTCCTTGAGTCACTACAGCATACCCTTTTCTTCTCTGTAACTCTCTTTCTCTGTGTCCGATCTCTCATCCTCTTGCCGTTTCGATCCAACCTCAAGAGAGACTCACTGAGTCAGACTCGTACTGGTCAGTGATTAAGCTCGTAGAGAATAATTTTTGTGTAATCGGAAATGGAACAGAACTGCACAAAATAGCTTATTCTAGTAATTTCAGAGCTTAAAATTTAGGGATTTGAAGAACAAATTTGAGAAATTTTTAAATTTTTTAGGGAGGGAATCGAAAAAAGTAGGAATTGGGGCATTGATGGCTGAGATTGGATTGAAATGGCGGGGTTTGAGATCAGCGGCGGTGATTGTGATGGGTTTTGCCGTTATAGCATCCCGGTTTGTTTTCACAGAAGGAAGTAGGAAACAGGAGATTTCAATTTACAATGGAACTACAGCGGTTGAATCAGATTACGTTACCAAATTCTTGAATTTCTTGCGGCAACCTGGCCGATTGGGTTATGAACATGTTTGGCCGGTAAGTCCAATTCCCCCCGCCACCACCTCTCTTTTTTATTTTATTGTGTGTGGTTAGTAGAATGTTGCCAAGCTGCAAGTTCAGTCTCAATGAAACTTGGCTGGTTTTATTGTTCTATAACCTAGCGAGATACTTGTAGATATACACATGTATATATTTATTTATATTGGTTCTGAATGTTGGGAATTGAATTTGAGAATACTTCATAATTTGTGAAATTGAGTTTACAGGAAATGAAATTTGGATGGAAAATTGTTGTGGGTTCAATAGTGGGATTCTTTGGAGCAGCGTTTGGGAGTGTGGGAGGTGTCGGCGGGGGTGGCATTTTCGTTCCTATGCTTACCCTGATTATTGGGTTCGATGCGAAATCGTCAACGGCTATGTCTAAATGTAAGAGTTACCCTTTTGTTAGGAATTTTTTCTAACAGTTTGCATAGATCATTCCAAGGCCTGTTTGGAAACACTTTCCAAAACATTGTTTCTATCTTTCAAAATGCTTGAGGAACAAGAGAACAGAAAATATTGTACAAAAAAAAAAAAAAAAAAAAAGAGAAAGAGACCATCATTACTCTTTGAATAATTATAAAGATTTTTATTGCTAATTTATGATACTGTTCTATAAAAACACCCTAAGCAAATTGTGTGGGTTTCTGTTTATTGGGTCAGGTATGATCATGGGTGCAGCAGCTGCTTCAGTTTACTACAATCTTAGGATGAGGCATCCTACACTTGACCTGCCCATTATTGACTATGATCTTGCGCTTCTATTCCAACCTATGCTGGTGCTGGGGATCAGCATTGGAGTTGCTTTCAACGTGATTTTTGCTGATTGGATGGTTACAGTCTTACTAATTATTCTTTTTTTAGGTAATGGTTGAGTGATTGCAATTTTTACCATGTTCTCTTCTTGGACATCACCTTGACTGGTCATGGTGACCGCAGGCACATCAACTAAGGCATTCTTCAAAGGTGTTGAAACATGGAAAAAAGAAACCATAATAAAAAAGGTTGTTAAAGACTTCACTAGTTCTGTTGGTTGAATTGATGTATATCCTAATGCAACTAAAACCCATCCTCCCATCCCTTGTCTCACTTGTTTCTGATCTTTCAGGAGGCTGCTAGACGCTTGGAATCAAATGGTGAGTTGATCTGTAACCTATTCAATCTCTGATATCTTGAAGGATTCCTTGCTTGTACTAATTTAAATGAATTGATCCATATCATCTTTTGCTCTCTAATCAGATGCTGGTGGTGAACAAGTTGAATACAAACCTCTACCTGGGGGCCAAACCAATGCTGCTCAAATGGATTCCACGGAATCTAAAGAAAAAGGGGTAATAATACTTAAAATAGTCTATATTTCCGTAATTCATGATTTTCAGGCAGGACTAACTTTTGTATCCTTCCCAGGTCTCTATCCTTGAGAATGTCTACTGGAAGGAACTTGGTCTTCTAGTTGCTGTATGGGCCACAATCCTGGCTCTGCAGATTGCTAAGGTTTTTCTCTTCTATGTGGTTATCTTTCTTAGGAAGCTTATTATCATAAGATTTCCTCTTGCTTTTATTCTTTTATGATCTAAACTGATGGAAAACCTGTTGGTGTTGGACACAGAATTACACAACAACTTGCTCAGTGGTGTATTGGGTATTAAACCTGTTGCAGGTACCTTCCACTACCATGATAAGAGAATATCATTTTTGCCTTTGCTGTTTGATGGCAATATTGGGTTTGAGGTCATGGCCTCATTCTTGAAACAAATCAGTGTCAGATGAACTATTGACTTAATTCTAAAATTCTTGAAATCTGGTCTTATATCATCAGGGTAAATTTTTTTTTTTCATATCCTTGCCTTTCAGATCCCCGTGGCTGTTGGAGTATCTTCATATGAGGCAATCAGCCTATACAAGGGGCGGAGAGTGATTGCATCCAAGGGAGAAGCAGGGACAAACTGGAAAGTGCACCAACTGGTTCTTTACTGTTCCTGTGGCATAGTGGCTGGTATAGTTGGTGGACTGCTTGGTCTTGGTGGAGGATTCATTTTGGGTCCATTATTTCTGGAGCTGGGAATCCCTCCTCAGGTGCATTTCATACTTTTTCTGTGTTTAATAAAATAATGCAATGCAGTTAAGTATGTTTTATGGCTGGTGTAGTTGTCCACATCTTTAGTAAACTTTAACAATGTCAGCAAAGTAATTTAAAAAGGAGCAATGTTTTTTTTTTCCCTCTCGGGATGGATGAGGTTTTATACTTTTATGAGAAGCCTATCGGTGGTTAAACGAGAGTAATTAATGCAGTTTATATATTTGCATTCAGTTCCACCCTTAAAATGGACATTTGAAATAACCACTGTTAATGATCATGTTATCTATTAAACGATCCCTTATTATCTCACAACAAAGGAATTCATTCTTGGATTGACTAGTTGAGAACTTTTTATGCAGGTGTCAAGTGCCACTGCCACCTTTGCCATGACTTTTTCTTCATCCATGTCTGTTGTAGAATATTACCTTCTTAAACGTTTTCCAGTTCCTTATGGTAAGTTGTCCAGCCACGCTTCTTGTCGTTTACAAAATTCCTTACTCGGCAATGATGTAGAGGGGTGTCCTTTTTTTTCTTTTTTTTTTTTTCCCTTAAATATTAAGAATCCACTTATGTATTTTATCATTTTCAATTTGTGTTGCAGCCCTCTACTTTGTTGCTGTGGCTACCATTGCTGCCTTGGTGGGGCAACATTTGGTAAGAAAATTGGTAAATATACTAGGGAGAGCATCTCTAATCATCTTCATTCTGGCTTTCACAATCTTTGTGAGTGCAATCTCATTAGGTAAGCATCATATAGAGTATATATACATTGTACATTGTTTAATTTGGATTGCTCTTCCATTTGAAATTGAGATGAGATCCTTGCATTGCGAATGTTGGGCAACATTTTGTTTCTTTTTCTAACAGGTGGGGTTGGCATATCTGACATGATTCAAGACATTGAGCAGAAGGAGTACATGGGATTTGACAACCTCTGCACGTACGACGCTTAATATTGATTTACCCTTGGACTCTCTAGTTTTAAAATTGATGACGTAATTAATTCTTCCAAGTCTTCAAATTCTCCTTATACATCTGTATTTTTGAATTCTGATGATGAAAAATAAATTCTGCTCTGGTGTTCTCCTGAAATAAACCTCCATGTATGATTTGGATTTTTCGAACTTTTCTCATTGAAATATTTCAGTCGCCTGTTTGCAGCTGGCATCATGATTATTAAATTAGTCTGAATCAGACACATGAACTGTTCTCTCTCTGCTCTCTCTCTCCCTCTCTCTCTCTCTCTCTCTCTCTCTCTCTCTCTCTCTCTCTCGCAAGAAAGCTAATTGTATTTTCAAATAATAATGCTTTGCAGCTTAACTTGTTCATTGGACTAATTTAAAGATTCTCCGGTTGGAAATTACCAAAAAAATAAAGAAATAAATTTGTTGGTTTGGATTGGATGTCGTGTCTCTATATATCAATTATCCATGTGACAACTTTCTTGTCAAAGATATATCATCGATCATGACTCGATGAGATCAACTGTAAAGTCTTTCATGGAGGTCAGTCCAACGGATCCTTATGATTTACCGGGGGATGTTAAAACAAATCAAGCAATTACTCTAGATTTATGAAAAATTTCAAAAATATGTCCATTCACCATTGAGACTTAGCTCAATTGGTGGCCGGATGGGGTGGGGTTTGAGTAAATGTAGGTTTTCATCCCTTTTATGGAGTGGTAAAGTGTACCTTTGTAATAGTGATGAATAACTCAAGAAGGATATGGATTGGCAATGTATCTGTGTCCTAGTGATAAAATGAATCTGAAAAGGAAGTTTTATGAAGTTACAGAAGCCATTTTCCCTAATTTTAAAGAATTGTAGGATTGTTATCAAATATCAACAAAGTGCCTACATCATTATTCTGCAAAAACAAACAATAATTGAGGGTTTTCCAATATAGTATACAGGATTTACATTTCCCAAATACTGTTGAGATCAATGTAGTTCTTGTCTAGAGACTTTGAAGATGGTTTGAGGATGTTTTGAGGTATATCATGTGAACCAATTTAGGTTTGCCTTGGTTGTAAAGGGCTCCTCTCTAGTCCAAGAGTAGGAAAAGTCATAATGCTACACATCGGCATGACTAAATAGAGACAGCCTAAAAGTAGCGTTTTTTTTTTTTTTTTTTGGGAGCTTGATATGGTCAAGATGGAGGAAAAAATCGCTTAATAGAGGCTATGAAATAACACGTAAGATCAAGAGGCAAACCACAATCTAAAGACTTGGGTAATTTTTTGAAGACACAAGTTTTCTTATAGACCCACTAAACAGCTATCCCACGTAGGGCAATGTACCTAGAGAAAACACCCTCAAATCAGCTGAGAGATTGAGAGAAAAAGGTGGGTAAGTGGACTCACATGGTCCCATCCATTCATAGTTTGATTTCACAAACAGCCCTTAAATGGACAAGGTAGTATAGGCGAACCTATAAAAGCCATAATAGTCAAAATCATTGGAGAAACAAAAGTTCCCCAATAGCATATATCCTCATGGAGTGGTTGTGGCGTGGAACATGCTTGCACGGTTGCACACGTTTCTCATATGTCTTAGGCAGCCAATTTGGACTTTTCGATCTCTACATTTTGTGTCTATATATGATGATGTATCTCCCTCCTAGTGGATTAAATAATTGGACTCAGTGCCCCTTTCAAGTTGCTTCTGTCCATTTTGTGTGCTTCGAATGGGATTCCGACGGAATGGTAGTTCATGGCTTTTTCTACGCCCTTTGTTTTAAAACATCCATTTTTTTATTACAAGGAGGGGTCAACCTAAATCAAGATTCAAGAGCCATTTTTTAAATAATAATTTGGTGACTATGAATCTAAATCTCAGCAGGTCATGACAACAAAGTGAGTAAGATCTATATATACAGAAATATATATATATATATTTTTTTTTGGTACAAGAAGATGTCAAGATATAAGGGGAAAAAAAAGAAGAGAGTAAGGAGTGTGGTGAAAGAAAACATGAGAAATTTGTTTTTATTAGATGTCATTACTAAGTGGGGCAAGGCAGCGCAGGTGTGCAACAAAATTTTATACGGAGTAATTTATGCCATATGACCCACAATTTCAAAGTCTCAATCATGCAATGTTTTATTAATTCAAGTTGAAAAGGAAAAGTCAGGAAATAGTTATTTTTATGCAATTTGGACAAATTTTGAGTGTAGACCAAGTACGTTCTAGAAATATTTAATTTGGACAAATTTTGGGCTAAGTATAGATCAAATAGCAAAAATTTGGATATCGTCAATCATTGTTTATGAAATTAGCTATTTTTCTTAGGTTTCGTTTGTTATGAGGAAATCAGGGAGGGAGGAAATGGAATGGTCATTCCATTACCCTAAAAAAAGTAAGTGTTTAGTAATATAAGGGAATGAAATGACCACTCCTTTGTCGTGGTCTATTCCCACATTTTAAAAAATAAAAATCATAAAAAGTCGATCCCACTTATTTTTTTCTATTCCATTCCTATCTCTTACCAAACATGGGATAGAATGACCATTCTCTTTCTATTCTCATTCTCATTCTCATTCTCTCTCCATTCTATTCCATCAAACAAAACACAACCTTAAAGCATCTCCAACCATACTAGTTTCTTACTTATTTTAGTTAGAAAATGGACAATCAGCAAAATGGCTAGCTATTTATTCTAAACTCTCTGTTTTTAACCTATGTAACAACCTTATAAGTCACCAGGCCAAACATGATTCCATTGTCATCTTTTATCCTATCATGTATTTTTTTTAAATCTCTTTTAATAATATTGTGAGTAGTGAGCAAAAAAAAAAAGAAAAAAAAAAGGGTTTTGTGAGATAAAAAACAATAAAAAAATGGAACAGTGAGTGAATAGTGGCTCACCACATCTAGTAAGCGACTGTAGATTTTATAAAATAACGAGCCTTTTTAGCTAGTCTGTTGGAACGCAACAAAACCCGTTTAATAGGCTAAAATAGGCAAGGGGATTGGATAACGAACCCCTCAAAATTTTCTTACACGTATTTATTTGTTTCTCTTAGAAAAATTTCTACAAAAATATTTTCCATCAAAACAAATATTTCTTCCATCTTGCAAAAACAATCCACATACCCCTTTTTGGACTATTCCATTTCTATCATCCACCTCAAAAGTCAATGAATAAATTGTGTTCAATTTTTCATAATACCTTGTATTATAGTGTAAATTACAATGTTAAAGACGAAACAAAATAAATAGATAAACTCGTGAACTTATGGCAAAATTGGTATGCCAAGGTATAACTGATGAGTGTGATTAAATATGTCTTTCCTCAAGGAATGTGCATTTTCAAAGCAGACTATATTTTGTGAACAAATGGAGTAAAGCCTGAATAAAAAAATTTCAAATATTTTTTCCACGCAGCAGAGTGAAACTTAGTCTTTCGAGATTTGATTGCGGATATGTTTTTGCATGCATGGAAATCACATTGACAATCTATACATGCAGCTTGCCGTCCTTGCCAAAACGATCAAAAGCATGTTTCCCATGCGTTTGGGATCGATGGTCTAAAAGCACTTTTTTCTAGTGTAAATTTTACCCACATTCTCTTCTACCCATCTATATATAACATGCGACGGTTTCTCCTTATTCAATACTAAGTCTCATATGATTGATTTCACCAATACACTTTTGACACGTAAGATATGTGATAAAAATGATGAAATAGCATTTTCCTTTAATTTATTCAAATTTGGTGTAAAAAATAAGTGTATTAATGAACATAAAGCACTTATAATCAAAGTCAAATGATGCTTCAACATTTTTAAAGAGGTTAAAAGTTAAAAGTTAAAGTTAAAACCTCTTCTCAAGGTCGAATATATATTTTAGATCTAATGAATCTTTATGGATGGACCAATTAATCTGTCTATTAGCACGGCCTCCACCATCCCATTATTATTGCCAATATTAATCCATCACCATCCCATCACCAGTACCATCACATTCATTATTATCATCTACCCCACCTAACATCGCCACCTATGTACTTATCACAACCACCCATCACCTTATCAACACTCAAACAATATTCAACCACTTATAATTGTCACCAATCCATAACCTACCACCATCACCCACCATGTACCGTGGGCGTGGTTGCCATAACCATCGAAAGTCTCTCTCTCTCTCTCTCTCTCTCATGACCCCATATGAAATACTTTCAGAATAGGGAGTATATTAAACTTTCTCTCCATATATTAACTCCATTTAAAAAAAAAAAAAAAAAAAAAAACCTTTCAAAATAGGGATTATCTTCAAATTCACGGTAAAAGTGCTCCAACAAATATTGTTACGATAATAGATAGAAAAAATTTCCAACATCAAAAGCTCTTTTAAATTATACAACAACCGAACGTTATAAATTCCTTTACTATTATCTCTTTTCTAAATGGCACTTTTCAAAAAAGAAATTTTTACTAAGAGATATTTAGTTGCACAAAATTATTGGGCTCATAACATTGTTTACTTTTCAATCTTTAGGAGGGATCAGTTATTGCAACCCCTTAATTTTATTTGTACACCCTATTAATTTTAATTTTTTGAGGTTTTAGAAAAATATAAAAAGTTTTTCTGAAAACGGACCTCATTGTTCATTGGAAAACATCATTTTGAATAACTTTGCAAAATAAATTTATTATTTTATTTTATTTTATTTTCAAAATCTTTCATTTAAATAGACTTTTTGGCCAAAAATGAAAAAAAAAAAAAAAAAAAAAAAGGGTAAATGACTAAAAGATCCATTGAAATGATAGGTTTTGGAAAAACTTTATTTTACAAAGTTATTCAAATTAAAGTGTTGTTTTTTAGTGGACTATGTGACAATTTTCATATATATATATATCATAAAACATTGATAAATAAAATTTAATGTGGTGTGCAAATATACTTAAGAGGTTGCAATTAACACCCCTCTTTTGGATATATATATATATATATCATAAAACATTGATAAATAAAATTTAATGTGGTGTGCAAATAAACTTAAGAGGTTGCAATTAGCACCCCTCTTTTGGAAGCATTGGGAATTTGGTATCGGCCACTTAGAAAAAAAGAAGGGGAAATATCCAAAACCTCCCTTAAAAATAAATTCATATCCAAAAATCCCATTAAATATTTTTTTTTGGTAAATGGGAAAGCCCTCTAACATTCAAAGTTAACACATTATATGAGTTAGATAGGAAAATTATAAAATATAAGTATTGAGAACATCTATAGTTGCTTTTTTTTTTTCGCGAATCCTTTTTAAGTGGTTAGCTCAACAATTTGCTTCTCTAAATTTGTACGCAAGTTCTAACAAAAATTTTAATACAAGTTTTTAAAATTTTATTTGTGACTCATATTTTATAAAAATCATTAGATAGTCTTTCTATATAAGTTATGCACGCCAAAAATCAAGTTATTCCAAAACTGATAGTACCTTTTAGAATTTTACTTGAATCTCACATTGGCAAAGCTGATGTATATGTGGCTCTACATAAACTCCTCCACTCCTTTAGAGGTTAGGTACCCTTTCGTGAGGTGTCTGGTTGGGTTGATATATTTTATGTTTCTCTATGTGGCTAGTGTGTTGTTTTTGTTAGGAATTCCAAGATCTATTAGATACGATAATAAAATGTAGAAATAAAATCAAGAAAACACAAAAACCATAGATTTTACGTGGTTTGGCAAAACTTTACCTATGTTCACAGAGTCCCTACAACTATCACTATTTACTAAAAAATTGATTCAAGGACTACATCCCCAAACACCCACTTTTGGGTGGGGGAAACCCTCTGCTAACTCACCATAGAGTTGGATTTGCGAAAACAAGAACATAATGTACAGATAATTCAAAAATTGAAGATATTAATCACATGTTTATCACTTGTATTAGGGTTAAAGAAGTGTGGAATTTGGTTAGTAATTCTTGTCTTGTACTTACAGATAATGATAATGATTTGATTAATTGGATTTTGAATTTAAACAAATGCTCTTCTAGAAAAAGTAAAAATTCAGATTACGAGATGGATAAAATTGCTAATTAACTTTGGCATATTTGGTGTGCTTAAAATAATGTTATTTTTAAGAATGAGACTTTTAATAAATTCTTAATTATAGAGCGAGCTACTAATCTTTTTTTAGACTATCTGATTAACTTATCAAGAAATGATATAACTTTGATAAATCCACAAATAGTCAAAACAAGAAATTTAAAAAGAGTTCAAAGTTTATTAGATGGATTCCTCATGATGATAAGTGGTTTAATTAAATTTCGATGGATCTATTAAAAAAAGAAAAAGAAAAAAAGAATGGGATTGCAGGATCAATAATTCGAGATCAGTTTGGTAAGCCTATAACTATGCATTGTAATTACTTTGTGGAGAATGTTTCTGTTCCTAGAATGGATGCTGTTGTATTAAGAAATGGTTTGTTGTTAGCAAAGCGAAAAATTGTAACAAGGTAATTATTAAAGGTGATTCTAAATTGATTATTAATAATTTACGTCATTTGGATAAATGCCTTTGGACAATTTACAGTATAAGAAGTGATTGTAAAGAGATTAGTATTGAGAATAATATGGATATTAAGTTTAATCATGTGTATAGAGAAGTAAATAAAGTTGCTGATGCTATTAGAAAATTAGGATATATTGCATGTAAAATATAATCGTTTATGGAAATCTAATTTCCCTTCAGAAATATTGGTTATTATTTGGGAAGATTTGATAGGCAAAACTAGTTTGACAGGGAATTGATTTTTTATCTACCAAAAAAAAAAATTAAATAAATAAATAAAAGAGCAAGCCAAGGTTTTGATAGCTGTGGGTTGTTAATTGGATGGAGCTGGCCCAATCTTCTATCCTGGCTTTAGTTGAAGCTTTTTGGGCTATGCTGAGTTTGGGCATCACCATAGTCAAGGTTAGTAGCTTCAGAATCTGTGCGATGCACGGATTAATTTATAAAAAATAATATTATTAGCAAATTAGAATTTTAACAAAATACTTGTTCTATAAAATAATAAAATCTATTTGTTAATATAATGTATCAATTAAATTTAAAAGATATAGACAAAAATAATTTAAATAGTTTAATCAAAATAATCTTTAGTGTGATGTTAGTATAATGTATCACAACAAATTTCATTATACTCCTGAAAAAGATAAATTATTTTGAAAAAATATTAATTTAATGGTAGAAACTTATAAAAAAAAATGAAGGAACTGACACGTTATGATATTTAGTGGAAAAATATTAAGATTCTCTAGAACTTAGCCCATCTTACAATCATGGTTTTAACATGATATATACCAAAGCAAGTATAGCTTTTGAAGGTGTCTTGAAATCCGACGATGCAAATTTTAGAATGCATGATAACGATGAATCTTGTCCTTCCATGAGGTTTCGAGTGGGTTTCACAACAAGTTAAAAATTATAAGGAAAAATATCAAAAATTTGTTTGAGATTAAAGCATAAAAAGATGAGAGAAAAATCTAAACTGAGAAAGAGAATAAGAGAAAAAGTCAAAAGGATAAGAAAATAAGATAAAGTATAAATCTTTTCAACTCTATACAATTAACCATATAGAAGAATTTTGATTAAAATAGATTTTTTCTTACTCTTCTTTTTTTTCTTTTTCTTTTTTTTTTTTTCGTGTTAGAAGCAAATCGGGAGAATTTGAAGATTCCAGCAGATCACGTTTTCTTTTTTAATCCTCCTTTCCTCTATTTATCTTCTTTTTTTTTTTTTATTATTTTAATTATGACTATTTATAGTTTTATACACTCAATTTTTAGGAGGGGAAATGAACAAGCATAAAGAAAAAATAGAGAAATATAGTACAGCCTATTAAGTTTGGGTTAAACATTGTATAGTGTAGGTTTTCTAATCCTCCCACATAAAAACAAAGAGATATGCAATAAATACCAAGCATCAACTTACCTCCACTGTGTGAGAAAGAGCAAATAATACCAACAAAAAAAAATAAATTAAAACAAAAAGGTGAGGAGTTTATCTTTTGGGGAATTTATTTTTTGGTGACCGCTTCCCAACTTGATACCAAACAAAGAAAGTTAGTAGTCCTTTTGAAGCACCTGTCAAGTCAATTTATAGCAAGTTGACGGATAATATCTTTTGTATGGTATTAAGTTGGAAAGTAATCACTAAAAGTAGTTTTCCCAAAAGCACTAAAAGTAACTTTTTGGAAACATTACATTTTAGTGACTACTTCGCAAATTAATAAGAAACAATTGTAGTCAATTTGTAGCAAGTTGACAGAAAATATCTTTTTTTTTTTTTTGGTATTAGGTTGGAAAACGGTTATTAAAAATTAAATTTTCCAAAATAGTTTTCTCCACTATCTCACTGTTTCAACATGTGAAAGGAAAAAATAAATAAATAAATAAATCTTTTGTTAACATGTGGCACACAACAGGGTACCAATCCTTCATTATATATATATATATATATATATATATATATATATACTACCTATAAAAAGATGAATGTAAGAAGAGTTTTTGATTGACTAATATACCCTTATTTTAATTTTTAAATACACAACTACCCACCCTTCTACATAAATAGGAAATATAGTAATATGAAAACTATAATTCTAAAACACATACCTTAATATATTTTAAAACACATACCTTAATATATAAAACACAAATAGGAATTCAAAGGAAACAGAAACTATAATTCTTATATAATAAATAGAAATTTATAAGAATATGGAAACTATAATTCTAAAACACATACTTTAATATATTCTAAAAAACCTAATGCTCTCTCCAAACGTTTGCTCTAAACATTCTGTTTCTCCGAACCATTGCTCTACTCATTCCTCCTTTCATCTTCCCTTTCATACTCTATAATATGAAGTATAAACTATTACAGGATGTCCTTTTTTCTGTTCTCAATATATTGATATTTGTTACTCCTTTCATATTTTTTTTATTTTCAATCAGGCATAATCTCCAGAAGAAATCTACAAAATAGACATAATCTGTCCCGCCTTTTATTTTTTTAGGTTGTAGAGAAGGCATAATCGATGTCGTTCGAGAGTCTCCAAAGCAGAGAATATCAAGGTCACCAGAAGAAGGTTCTCTATCTTACAAGTTAATTCAAATCCAACGTGAAACCCTAGCTTTTTTTATTGTCTTCCGTAGTTTTACATTGACTAATTACAGCATTCGGTGGCTTTGAATTGTATAGGTTCCGTGGCTCAAACAACTCGAATTTGGTACATAGAGCCACACGGATACGTTTCTTTGGTTAATATGTCCCCAATTCCTATTTTTATTTGGATGCTTCTTTCATTCTTTGTAGATTTATTTTTTTCCTTGTTCGTTTACACCTATTAAATATGGAATTGCACACTTAACAATGATCAGAAGGTCAAAACGGGGAGACGAAGCAAGAGAAAAAAAATTTGAATTTTAGATAATATCCCATTATCCTTTGACTCTTTTCCACTGCCCATACATTATGATCAAAACTGAGTTTTATAATTGAAATTTTACTCTATCAAGGCTTTTGTGTAAATCAAGTCAGGTTCTATTTTGAAATAAAAATCAAAGAAAAATAAATTTTGTTTAAGAGTCCTAGCTTAATTTAAAAAGAAGAAATAAAATTCAAATAATGTTAACTTATGAAGTCACTCATATAAACATGTTGTCCATGAAATTTTTTAAAATTTTGGTGCTTATTCTACTTAGTTTCAAACCTGGAGTTTTCCTTGGATTCCTAACATTGTAGTTTGCGTTTGAAAAATGATATTACTTGGACACAGTTTGGTTTTGTTGCATATGGAGTTAACAAGAACCAAATAGAAGCAGTAACTATTTCTGTTATAGTAACTTCGGCATTGCATGCAAAGGCTGAAGAGTTTTTATGCTGTCATTTCTGCTAAGCAATATCAATTTATAACATTTCACTTGTTATTTGGTAATATGAGTATTGTACTGTATTTGATAGGGAAGCAATTTACCAACATTGATTGGTTGTAAATCTCTAATAATGGTGTTATAATGTTTATGAGCTCAAGTACAATTGTTATAGTTTTGTAGAATGATTTGGAGGATCCATGAGCTCAGAATTTTTTTGAATTATGTTATATCAGTTCTTGTATTTTTAAAAAACCCTTGGGTGATTGCGGTTACCAGTTGGATTAAAAACGGTAATTTAGATTGTTTATCTTAATATTGTGTAGAAATTTTATAGGTAGTTGTACCATCTACATAATCTGGCAGTGGTATTTATTGGAGATTTTTCGAACACACAGGTTTGAAATATTGATGTTCATCTTATTGGAATTACATGAATTTTTTCATGTTAGTAACCCAACGAAAATGCATTTATTCAAAAAAAAAAAAAAAAAAATCTCAAAACCCTTTTATAGCTTTGATACTCTTACCAAATAATGAAAGTGTCCATGAAAATCAAACGGGCTAGGATAATTGAGTCCAAATATGATTCCAAAAACTAAATTATAATTCTATATTAAAAATTTTAATTAAATTTTTAGATTTTTTTTTTACTTATCAAAATCGCAGAAAATTAGCCACGTGCAACGCACGTGTGCACCAACTAGTATATATAGAAGTGTAAGAGGGCGGTTATTGCAACCCCTCAACTCTATTTGCACCCCTTATTTATTTTAAGATTCTCAAGATTTTATGAAAAATATAAAAGGTTTTTATGAAAACTGGCAATGATGTCTATTAGAAAATATCATTTTGAACAACTTTGTAAGATAAAGTTATTCCAAAATCTATTATTAAGGAGACTTTTTGGCCATTTATAATTTTCGTTTTTGTGAAAATGAAATCAAAACTGTAAATGGCCAAAAAGTCCTCTTAAATGACAAATTTTGGAAAAGTTTCCTTCTACAAAGTCGTTCAAAATAATGTTTGCTAATGGACTATTAGACTAGTTTCCATAAAAACATTTTTAAATTTTTCATAAAATCTTGAAAAGTGAAATGAAAAGAAAAAAAAATGAATGAAGAAAGAAAGAAAGAAAGAAAGAAGAAAAAAGGTAGGGTTTAAAATAAAGTTGAGGGGTTGCAATAGCTGCCCTCTAAGTGCAAACTAAGCTTGGGCTTTGATTGGCTTAGTAGCCTTGAGCCTGAGCTCATTTGAACTGCTTTGTAAATTACTATATCAGGTTTGCCAAAATAATTGAGGGCCTGTTTGGGTGCCCAATTTGAAATTAAACAATTCAAGGATTTTTATGTAGGATTGAAGATACAATCCATCCGTATGAATTAAAAAATTCAAAAAAATGATGGTCATCATCACTACTAAGAGTGTAAATTCAAAATAGTAGTATTTCAAAAATTTTAAGAATTAATTCTACAACATCAACTATAATGATAACTCCAGCTTTTTAAAATATTCTAATTCAAAGTAATGGATTTATGCCTTCAATACTATGTAAAATTTCTTGCATTGTTTAATTTTGAATTTGGCATCCAAACAGACCCTGAATGATCTCAACCATTCAAATTCATCACAACTTCTTGACTATATTTCTCTCTCTCTCTCACTCTCTCTTCTTTTTCTTTCTTTCTTTCTTTCTTTCTTTTTTTTTAAAAAAAAAACACACACACACACACAATTTACATGATTTCCAATTTCGATAGGAGGAGGAATATAAGGAAAGGACTTATGTTCAGTGTGGTACTAACCGTAACAGCCATACAGTTGCCACAATTTACCTGATTTCCAATTAAGGGCTGTGTGCAGCTGAGTTCTTTGTCATAGAGGGCCAGAGCCCAGGCCTGATCCCTGGCCTGTGGGAGCTTGTGGTTGATCCGCGATTCTCCTGGACAATGGGTTGTGGGTTTCATAAGAAATAGGGCTGGGATGGAGCAATAGCGCTGCTGCAGAATTATGGGCCCTAGACTCTCAAGCTGCTTTACCTCTCTCACTGCAGGCCTTTCACAACACAAGAAGCAAAATCAATGTGCTGATCTCCTGACTAAGAAGGGCACTGCTTCAAACTTCTAGTGTTTTAATCAAAATCCTCCTAGTCCTATGGGCTTAATGCCAATACTTTGGATTCGGATGCTAAGAGGATCCAGCTTTAAATATAAGGACGTCTTGGTATATCCCCTTTAATAAGAAGTTCAAGTCTTCCATGAGGTTTGGCCATCAATTCAGTCTTTTTTGAGCATTAACGCCAACCTTACCTATGTCTCGATAATTAGTTGAGTCAAAAGTTTGAATACCACCGTCTGAGAACTACTTGCTTAAATACTTAATGATAATCAGCAATGAAAATCTAATAATTGGGAATCCGACCTGCACCACCGAACACAGGTGGTGTGGGATTTGTGCTTAGCTTAACAGGAAAATCATCCACTAATTATTGTCTTGTGGGGTGGGGGCAATGAAAATCTAATAAAGTGACCAAGTGAGGCCGCCCTTATAGAATATCCTGCACTAACAAGCACGGGTGATGTCTAATCATCATTGCTAATGAGGTCCTATTACTGAGGCATAACATTCATATACTTTTGTAGGAAAACACCACACCCCACAAATTGATGTGGGATTCTGAAATATATCCTCCTCTCTTTCCTTTTTTTCATTTTTTTTGTCCCCTTACTCTTACCTTCATTTTCTTTTTACCTTTTTTGGATTCGAAAATGCATCCCCTTATCCTGTCCTTTGTCCAACAAAATTGTTGTAGTTAGTTCATTGGATAACTTGGAGTAGAACTAGAGGAAAACCCTAGATGTGTGCACCGGCCCCACAACGTACACACCAGTAAATCACGGACTTGCAGTGGCAGGATTCATATCCACACTCAGATCTAATAATTGGTTATCTCTCAATGGAGATATGTCCTACCAACCTTTATTGTGCTTATTATGCTCAGAGGACTGACCCCAAGGTTTGAACACAATACCCTATGGTTGGTATTCCAACCACTCGGCCATCTGCGCCACACTTCTTAGTTAATGACCTTCATTTTCAGCTAGAACTTTGCCGACATTTAATTAATTTTAGAGGTCAGGTTATTGATCGAATGGTCTAACCTTTCAAAATCCATGTAGCTCGACCATCAACTGCGACCTCAAAACATGGATAGCGAGGGAGCGTTTTTTCTGGGTCACTAATTCAAGATGGCATGTGTTTGGTTACTATGTAATATTAGATTTGGAATAGGACAATACTGGGCCACTAATTGACGAGGAGAGCTAGAATTGTTGGCTGAGAAAAAAGTTTTTGGTTGCTTTGTTAGGAAGATGATCTCTGGGCCATTTTTTTATCCCCTTGATTTTTTTTAAATGGAATCTTAGGATAAAAATATATCACATCTCTCGTGGATTTATTATCTTTAGCATATGGAGAATATAATTATCTTACAAATAATATATCTCTCGTTTAAGAAGGGTACCAAAAACATGAAAATGATATGTTTACTCCATCCGACCTATCCGACATACCAAATGTATAACCGTCATGTCTTAATTAAGCATGTGTCCCATGTGATATTTTCATTTTTATTTGAAAATTTTAAGAACGTTTATACAAAAAATGTCATCTCCGATCTAGACCCATGATGACAATAATAAAGATAATGGTAACAATTATTATAAAAGGCTACTTGTGATGAGTTTAAAATTTCTGACGCATTATAGTTTGCTAGGGTAGCTTAGAGGGTCGAGGATCACATCTAAGATCTTAGTCCTGATGGGTTTCGCAGTTGACCATTTGATAACCTTGTTCCTGAATATACAAAACTAAGGCCATGTTTGTTTGGTTGGAATTAAAGGAAGGGATAGAATGAAATCACATTAATTCGAGGGGAAATAACCAAAACCTCCCTTAAAAATAAAATCATATCTAAAAACCCTATTAAATATTTTTCCTATCTATCTAATCCAAATAAAAAACAATCATATCCATTAACTCCAACTAATAACTTTTTGTTTACTACTATTAAAAAAAAAAAAAGAGTGATCCAACTAAAATACCTTTATTTGACATTAAAATATTTAATGAAAAAAATGCCAATGTAACTAAATTTCTACTTTTATTCATTTAGTGCATATAATTAGAATAATATTAACTATCATTAATTAATTCTTCCCCAATGTACACGTGGGAGGGGGAAAGAAAGAGAGAGAGTGAAAATTTTGGGAAAAGAGGGGGTGAAAGGGAATTTTTTTTTAAATATGCAATTTTGTTATTAAACATATTAATGTGAAAGAAGGGTATTTTAGATGAGTCACCCTCTTTTTTTGTTTTTTTTAACATTAGTAAACAAAATGTTAATTGGTTGGAGTTAATGGACATGATTATTTTTTACCTGGATTAGATGGATATAAAAAATATTTGATGGAGTTTTTAGATATTATTTTATTTTTTAGGGTGGTTTTCGATATTTCCTCTTAATTCTAATTCATTTTAAATAACATGTTTGGATGAGATAATTAAATGGGAATATAATCAAGCAGTAGTAGTAAATTATAATGATATTCATCCTGAAATATTTATATCAATCTTATTCTATTCCAGACTATTCTAAACATGGAATCAAATTTTATTCCTACCCATTTCATTGCAACCAAACTAAACATGGCCTAATGAGAATTGAATGTTGGCACTTTGAGCTATTTGGTGAACAATTAAGATTTGCTGTAACCTCATTCATTCTTAGGGAATTGTTGGATCCGAACCTTAATGGGAGTAAGGCTAAGATCGATGTCCTATGTTGTCAAAAAGGTAAAAAATAAATAGATAATGTTTTGGTGAGATTGTACTTCCCTGGTTAGTAGCCAAGTATTTCCTTTGAGATATTACTATATAAGCTCCCCACCCAACGGTCAAACCATCAACCAAAGTCCCCTCCATCCTTTGAACCAAAGTCAAGGGGACTAGCCCCCACAAGGGTTACTGCATTGTACAATTTGTAGTAGTTCTGGTTGTTAATTTCTGAAACGTCAAAATAAGTGCAATAATTGAATCCAATTATTTAACTTAAATGCCCTTCTTTAATAAGTTGTGAAGTGAAAAACCTAATCACCCCCGAAACAGTTGGACCATGTGAGTTGTAGAGTACAAATGCTAATCACCGCGGAAATGGTTGGATTATCACACTCTGATTATAATGTGTGTGGGGCCATGTACAGCTATTATTATTATTATTATTTTCTTTTTTATTAAGCATGTATAGCTATTCGGAACTCTTTATAACCCAACACCACCACCACCCCTACAACAACAATAATAATAGATTTCATCTACTCACAACAACAAAAGCAACAAGTTTCAATCTACTCACCTTTACAACAGTGAACCCCATAAATTATTGTAAGCTGCAATACCTTTTCTTTTTTTTTTTTTCTTTTTTTTTGGGGTCATTTAGCCCCAAGTCCTATTTGGAATACTGTTGTATGCTCTAGTCTTATTGGGAAAAATTGTCAAACCGTAAGTATTTTAAAAGTTGACAGGACAAAATTGGCCCCATCATTATAAGTGGTTTTCGTTCAAAAACGTCTTAAATGGATTCTCCAAAAATGATGGAGGGATTTTCAACCCCAAATCGTCGTGATACCCATCATTCACAACCAAAATTTTCATGATTGAGATAGTGTTTACTAACGGCTTCCCGTGCACTTCATGCATTAGGTCTTCCTCCCTAAAGGCGAACTACAACTGACTAGAAAAAGCCACCAGAGATACGCCGTTGTTATTGTTGAAGGAGAACAATGTACAAAAAAAAAAAAAAAAAAAAAAAAAAAAGGCTTTAAAACGTGAGTTTTCGCTTGGTTTCTTTTTTTCTTTTTTTTTTTCCTCCCTTCTAAATCCCCTAATTTGTAATATCGAAATTGAAATTTTACTTTTTTTTATGGTTAGTTTTTGCGGATTTGAGTGTAATTATTTCTAGGGTTTTAAACGTTGATGCTTTATTGTCAAGGGTTTAATATAACAAAGTTGCGATAGCGATACCATTTTTTTAAAAAAATGTGTATAGTGACACTGTGTGATGTTGTATGATGTTGTTTGTTGACAGTCAGATGCATTAAATTGTGTCAATTCTTGTTGTGGATGGATTAATTCCATTTGATTGTGCCATTGAAAACAAAAGGCAAAAAACACTTTCGAGATGGACACAATCTATAGTACTAGGTGTATCTTAAATAGTTACATAAACATACTATTGGTAATAAATACACCGAACATGTAACTATTAGGTTCAAGTGAAAAAACCCAATTTAGCAGTAGGGTTCTCTTCTTGAAAATGAAGGGATTTTCATAAAAATGTGAGCATTACATTGCTTATTGGAGTTATTAGTTATAGGGTAAATTGCAGAAAACCCCCTGAATTATGAGAGGGTTAGCAGATAACTCCCCTAATGTTTTAATTTTGTCTATGTGCCCCCTACTTCAATTGGAAGACAACCAATCATCGATGGTCACCCAATTGGACATAATTTCGGCGATGGTTCCAACGATTTTAGACAATACGGGTCTGTTAATGATATCATGTGCGTAGTTACATGACTAATTTTCGTTAATTTTCATTAACGGCGAGTGATGGTGAGGTATATTGCCAAAAATTAAAACATAAAGGAGACATATTGACAAAATTAAAACATAAGAGGGGTTATTTACTGACTCCCTATAGTTCAGGAGGGTTTTCTGCAATTTACCCTTAGTTATATATAGGTGATATTACTTGCAACTCTATCAGAAGAATGAGTTACTTGGTATCCATTTTATTACAATAAAAAAGGGAACTGTTATTTACGTTGGAAAACGTGGAGAGAAAAAAATGGAACAAATCACAATAGAACGTGGGGGATTTCATTGATTGCGTACCATAACAAATGAGATGGGCAAGGCTAGTATTTTGGGGAAAAAAAAGGGAAAAAAAATCAGCCAACATTTCTACTAAATGTTATCGTTTGAGTCTTAAAATGGATTTGGGGCCGTGTTAAAAAATTGAGGAGACTGCTTGCTTTATGATTTTCTCAAAATGGATTTTTGGCAAATTTCTCCTTCTCCCTTTTTTTTTTTTTTTTTTTTGGTTCATAGGAGAGCTCAACAGAATTTTGGACCACACAATGGGGTGACCCATCTCAGTTACCTCAACCCCTTCCCTCTTCAAAACACGAGTACCCGTTTTCGAAACCTGAATGGGGAAGTGCCATCTTTGTTAATATTTCATTTATATTGAATTTTTCACTTCTATTTTGCTAATACTTAATAGATGAAAGCCACTCAATCCCCATTTATATGCGTGTTTTGAACTAATACAGAGGGTCAGTGGTACTTGGGTGAAACAAGTTTCCACTTTGACTACAATGACTTAACTACTAAGGGATGGATTATGTAGGTTCAAATTTATCTGCTTCCACACGATATAACTTTTTTAAAACAAACTGTTTGATTAGTTTGAATTGTCTGTTTAGCAGAAGAAAAAAAATTGATCTTATTAAGTTTCTAACCTAAAAGCCTTAAACTATTATGTGGAAGACCCAAATAGATATATCAAGTTAAATCAAACCCAATATTTAGTTAATTTGGACTTCCCAACAAATCAATTTATCTATTGCCGATTATTTCTTGGGTATTGCTTTTCATCCCTTATTTTTTGTTTTCCCCTCATAATATGACAGCAGTCACATTAACAGTCATGTCTACATTTTATTTATTTTTTTATTATTATAAATGCATGCCACATTAATAGGGAAAGTAATTAGGAGGAAAAGTAGAGATCAATAGCATTTCCCTTTTTCGTATACTTCAATGCAGGAGACTTCTTAATTTTATTTTTATTTTTTTGAAAAAATGAAAATAATTAAGGACTTCAAATTTCACCAAAGTGAATAATAAGAAGGAACTCCTAACATGTAAGCATTATCAAATTACATTCATAAAATAATAATAATAGTAATAATAATAATAATAATAATTTTTTGTATAAACAGTAGAGTAAATATAAAAAATAATAACTTTTCCCTTGTGATTAGGGATAATAAGCTGTGTAAATTAAAATTTAAAATAAATTATAAGGAACTTTTATAATTTTTAGCCATTTTTCATGTAACCCCTTGAAAGAAAAACTAGTTGCAATGTCCTCCATCATCATTTGATGTTTTTCCGTCTAATTTCATAAATAGTGATTAACGATAGCACCAATTGCTAAATTTGTAAATAGTCTAAAAAGAAAATTACAATTATTATTTTTTTTAAAAAAATATGTGATTAATGACCAAAATATTACTCCCTCCGTTTCCAAATAAGTGTCCTACTTTCCTTTTTGAAATGTTTCAAAATAATTGTCTCATTTCAAAAGTTATTGATTCTTTTTTATTCATTTCCTAAAATACCCTTAAAAGGTATTCTCTATTTTTCTAATGTTTTACACACTTAGAGGTCAAAATTAGAATTTCAAAATATATGCATTGATGTGAAAGCATTTAATAAAATTTTCTTAAAAAATGTGTTTTTTCAAAAAGAAATACTTAATTTGAAAGGAAGTGAGTAGATGGTTTCTTGTAACTCACCCTAAAAATTATTCCACCATTGAGTCCAATAATCATATAATCATAACGAATTTTGGATGTTGTGGTCTTATCACACTTTTGTTAACAATGCTCTTTCGACCATGTGGTGGCAATAATTTCAGGATGGGTACTTTGGGGAAATGACATGGGCCTACCAAAAAATGGCAGGATGCTTTGCAAACAAAAGCAATTCAATCCTCTGAACCCTACTTTCGTGTCACACACTGAAGTCAAACTCTCGTACCCAATGAGAGGAAAAAAAAAAACCTACTGTAAAGATTCTTAGATAATTATGGTGGACATGAATGTGACTGAAAGAGAATGTTCAAGGTTTTTATTTTATTTTATAAAGAAAAAAAAAATTTTGGGCATAATTAAGGGAATCTTCTTATTCCTTTTGCAAAATTATTATGTATATGTTACCTTCAAATTCACAATCACCAGCCATGTGATAACACATGAAGATTGGTTTGTATATTGGGTGCTGGCTTTGCCCTTGATTCTATGGGATGGTTTTTTGTCCACCCACAAGTTGAGCCGTGTACTCTTTTGTTCACCATTAAGTGGAGCCATTTGTGGCAAATACACGCACATGCGTAAAAGTCACATATGATTCTGAATCGTGCGATCTCACTTGGGATGGTCCACATCCGGTCATTTTCGTATATTGCTTTCAAACATTTAAATGGATTCTAAATTACCATTAAGGACATAATGTTAATCACGTACGTGGTAGTATTAGAAATAAATAAGCTTTTCAAATTGGGATATTTTGCACAATTCCAATAAGTCAACAGGAAGGTAGATAAGACCATTTGAAAGGCAAAGGGGTTACTTTGCTTTCCTTTTGCCTTTTTTTTTTTTTTGGATCTTCCTCTCTTCTACGTCATGTTTTACATCAAAAGGCCCTCACCAAATCCATATCAAAAGCGACTCAATCTTAGGGTTTTTTTTATAATAAAATAAATCGATGAAATTTACCTTATTCCTAACCCCGAATCATTAGATATGCCCATATAAATGTTTTTTTATAAACTTGAACTCAATATCACTCACTTAACAAATAAGGAGAATGCCAATAAACTATCATGCCATTGACAAATCTTACAAGTCATACTTGGACTTTTAACAAGGAAATTGAAAAAAATAAAAAATAAAAAAGTTGTGCATGACTTTAAATTAAATGACAACACGTAACCAAAAGTGAAATCTAACAAGCAGCTAAAGAAAGCGGATGCAACAAATCTTTTGCTTGGCATCTCTTGTTTGGTGTCTTTGTATCATTTTGCTATATATATGTATTAATGTATATATGTTCTTTTTCTGTAACTGAATTGCCACTTTTAGTGATCTATTCCCGTCCAATTGAAAGTCAAACACGAACATATGATAGTAAGTTATGGGCTACAATCACAACCTAGTTGGAATGCTAGATTTTTTGTTTTTTTGATGTCCACAACTCTTTTCATTAAAAAAATAAAATAACATAAAAATTTTAAAAACAAATCAAAAAATAAAAATCAAAATCAACCGGATATGTTGCAAGTAAAAAGAAAATATCATAGATTTTTTACCACCTTAGAAAAAAAAAAAAAAAAAAGGACTGTGCTAGCTTCACATATCCATATCCATATGATTATAATATATGAAGATGTGGTGGTCTTATCGCACATTTTTCCCAGTCTTGTTTCAATCATTTGGTATGATTTGAGGATGTGTACTATGTATGGCTACCCAAAATGGCAGCTGGTTGCTTTGCAACAAACAATACCCACCTCCCAAATTGAGGGAACGAAACCACTCTTGCCACATTTTCAGCCATGATTGTCACTGCATGCACCAAAAATCATTTTCACTGCAGCCGTACGATTTTTCCTTTTTCAATCCAGCTCAAGCCTTGTCTTCTTTTTCTTAGGCGCCAAATAAATAAATAAATAAAGGGGCAAAGGGGAGAATTCCATTTTTGAATTTTAGTATGACATGCGTAGTAATTTTGATACGAACAGTTGATGTACCAAAATATTTTAAACACGATGGGTATTATTATTAGAATAGAGAAAAAAGGTTGATCAATAACTAAATGGTGTATGAAACAAAATTGTTCTCCCCACGCTACTCTGCAAATGAAACAGCACTCGTGAAAATTTTATGGATCAATTCACTAATAAATCATTAATATCAAGAAATAAAAAATATCTTTTTATTCTTTTTCTTCTTTAAAATAAAATTTTGATTTTATCTTTGTACTTATCTATTCTATACTATATTTAGGAGTTATGGTGACATGGCAGCTTAAAAAACTCTCGCTCCAAAATTCTCTTCTCATCCTTATTTCTGAACCCACCAATATCACTGCCTATCTTTTTATAGCTACCTATCTTTTTATAATAATTTTTTTTATGTCTTTTCCTTTTAAAATTTAAAACCCTTTTTTAAAAAGTCATTGATTGTCACTAAACATATAAATTATATTTTTTTTCTTTTACGCAATAAAATATCAAAAGTTTATAATTCCCACGCATTGCCCGAGTCCTGCTTGTATTTTACCTATATTATATGTCTGGGGTATGGTTAGTGTAGGTAAATAGTAATTTGATGAGGTGTCAGGCCTAACATTTTTCTCTTTCTTTTTCTTATTTTTTTATTTTTTTACTTTATTTTATTTTGTTCCCAGTGCCTATATTATAAATTGTGTTCAATTTTTCATAATACCTTGTATTATAGTGTAAATTACAAAGTTAAAGACGAAACAAAATAAATAGATAAACTCATGAACTTATGGCAAAATTGGTATGCCAAAGTATAACTGATGAGTGTGATCAAATATGCCTTTCCTCAAGGAATGTGCATTTTCAAAGTAGACTATATTTTGTGAACAAATGGAGTAGAGCCTGAATAAAAAAATTTCCAATATTTTTTCCACGCAGCAGAGTGAAACTTGGCCTTTCGAGATTTGATTGCGGATATGTTTTTGCATGCATGGAAATCACATTGACAATCTACACATGCAGCTTGCCGTCCTTGCCAAAACGATCAAAAGCATGTTTCCCATGCGTTTGGGATCGATGGTCTAAAAGCACTTTTTTCTAGTGTAAATTTTACCCACATTCTCTTCTACTCATCTATATATAACATGCGGCGGTTTCTCCTTATTCAATACTAATTTTCATATGATTGATTTCACCAATACACTTTTGACACGTAAGATATGTGATAAAAATGATGAAATAGCATTTTCCTTTAATTTATTCGAATTTGGTGTAAAAAATAAGTGTATTAACGAACATAAAGCACTTATAATCAAAGTCAAATGATGCTTCAACATTTTTAAAGAGGTTAAAAGTTAAAAGTTAAAACCTCTTCTCAAGGTCGAATATATATTTTAGATCTAATGAATCTTTATGGATGGACCAATTAATTTGTCTATTAGCACAGCCTCCACCATCCCATTATTATTGCCAATATTAATCCATCACCATCCCCATCACCATCACCAGCACCATCACATTCAGTTATTATCATCTACCCCACCTAACATCGCCACCCATGTACTTATCACAACCACCCATCACCTTATCAACACTCAAAACAATATTTAACCACTTATAATTATCACCTATCCATAACCTACCACCATCACCCACCACGTACCATCGAAAGTCTCAAACCTCTCTCTCTCGCTCTCTCTCTCCCTGATGACCCCATATGAAATACCTTCAGAATGGGGAGTATATTAAACTTTCTCTCCATATATTAACTCCATTTAAAAATAAAAATAAAAACCTTTCAAAATAGGGATTATCTTCAAATTCACGGTAAAAGTGCTCCAACAAATATTGTTACGATAATAGATAGAAAAAATTTCCAACATCAAAAGCTCTTTTAAATTATACAACAACCGAACGTTATAAATTCCTTTACTATTATCTCTTTTCTAAATGGCACTTTTCAAAAATGAAATTTTTACTAAGAGATATTTAGTTGCACAAAATTAATGGGCTCATAACATTGTTTACTTTTCAATCTTTAGGAGGAGATCAGTTATTGCAACCCTTTAATTTTATTTGCACTACCCTATTAATTTTAATTTTTTAAGGTTTTAGAAAAATATAAAAGGTTTTTCTTTTCTGAAAACGGACCTCATTGTTCATTGGCAAACATTATTTTGAATAACTTTGCAAACAAAAGTTTATTTTTTTACTTTATTTTATTTTCAAAATCTTTCATTTAAATAGATTTTTTGGCCAAAAATGAAAAAAAAAAATGGTAAATGACTAAAAGATCCATTGAAATGATAGGTTTTGGAAAAACTTTATTTTACAAAATTGTTCAAATTAAAGTGTTGTTTTTTAGTGAACTATGTGACAATTTTCATATATATATATATATATATATATATATATATATATATATCATAAAACATTGATAAATAAAATTTAATGTGGTGTGCAAATAAACTTAAGAGGTTGCAATTAACACCCCTCTTTTGGAAGCATTGGGAATTTGGTATCGGCCACTTAGAAAAAAAAAGGGGAAATATCCAAAACCTCTCTTAAAAATAAATTCATATCCAAAAATCCCATTAAATATTTTTTTTTTTTTGGTAAATGGGAAAGCCCTCTAACATTCAAAGTTAACACATTATATGAGTTAGATAGGAAAATTATAAAATATAAGTATCGAGAACATCTATAGTTGCTCTTTTTTTTCACGAATCCTTTTTATGTGGTCAGCTCAACAATTTGCTTCTTTAAATTTGTACGCAAGTTCTGACACAAATTTTAATACAAGTTTTTTAAATTTTATTTGTGACTCATTTTTTATAAAAATCATTAGATAGTCTTTCTATATAAGTTATGCACGCCAAAAATCAAGTTAATCCAAAACTGACGATACCGTTTAGAATTTTACTTGAATCTCGCATTGGCAGAGCTGATGTATATGTGGCTCTACATAAACTCCTCCACTCCTTTAGAGGTTAGGTACCCTTTTGTGAGGTGTGTAGTTGGGTTGATATATTTTATGGTTCTCTATGTGACTAGTGTGTTGTTTTTGTTAGGAATTTCCAAGATCTATTAGATACGATAATAAAATGTAGAAATAAAATCAAGAAAACACAAAAACCATAGATTTTACGTGGTTTGGCAAAACTCTACCGTATGTTCACAGAGTCCCTACAACTATCACTATTTTTTTATAAAAAGAGATCCAAGATATTAAGATGGTCACTCCACTATCAGACATATATAGAACTAAGGCTATAAATTACAAGTGTGAAATTACTTATAAATTACCTTTACTAAAAATTTGATTCAAGAACTACATCCCCAAACACCCACCTTCTGGCGGGGGAAATCCTTTGCTAACTCACCATAAAGTTGGATTTGCAAAAACAAGAACATAATGTACAGATAATTAAAAAACTGAAGATATTAATAACATGTTTATCACCTGTACTAGGGTTAAAGAAGTGTGGAATTTGGTTAGTAACTCTTGTCTTGTACTTACAGATAATGATAATGATTTGATTAATTGGATTTTGAATTTAAACAAATGCTCTTCTAGAAAAAGTAAAAATTCAGATTATGAGATGAATAAAATTGCTAATTTACTTTGGCAAATTTGGTGTACTTAAAATAATGTTATTTTTAAGAATGAGACTCTTAATAAATTCTTAATTATAGAGCGAGTTACTAATCTTTTTTCAGACTATCTGATTAACTTATCAAGAAATGATATAACTTTGATAAATCCACAAATAGTCAAAACAAGAAATTTAAAAAGAGTTCAAAGTTTATTAGATGGATTCCTCATGATGATAAGTGGTTTAAATTAAATTTTGATGGATCTATTAAAAAAAGAAAAAAAGAGTGGGACTACAGGATCAATAATTCGTGATCAGTTTGGTAAGCCAATAACTATGCATTGTAATTACTTTAAGGAGAATGTTTCTATTCCTAGAATGGATGCTGTTGTATTAAGAAATAGTTTGTTGTTAGCAAAGCAAAAAAATTGTAACAAGGTAATTATTGAAGGTGATTCTAAATTGATTATTAATAATTTACATCATTTGGATAAATGCCCATGAACAATTTACAGTATAAGAAGTGATTGTAAAAAGATTATTATTGAGAATAATATGGATATTAAGTTTAATCATATGTATAGAGAAGTAAATAAAGCTGCTGATGCTATTACAAAATTAGGATATATTGCATGTAAAATATAATCATTTATGGAAATCTAGTTTCCCTTCAGAAATATTGGTTGTTATTTAGGAAGATTTGATAGGTAGAACTAGTTTGAAGGAAAATTGATTTTTTATCTACCAAAAAAAAAATAAATAAATAAATAAATAAAAGAGCAAGCCATGGTTTTGATAGCTATGGGCTGTTAATTGGATGGAGCTGGCCCAATCTTCTATCCTGGCTTTAGTTGAAGCTTTTTGGGCTATGTTGAGTTTGGGCATCACCATAGTCAAGATTACTAGCTTCAAAACTTGTGCGACGCACGGATTAATTTATAAAAAATAATATTATTAGCAAATTAGAATTTTAACAAAATACTTGTTCTCTAAAATAGTAAAATGCATTTGTTAATATAATGTATCAATTAAGTTTAAAAGATATAGACAAAAATAATTTAAATAGTTCAATCAAAATAATCTTTAGTGTGATGTTAGCGTAATGTATCACACAAAATTTAATTATACTCCTGAAAAGGATAAATTATTTTGAAAAACTATTAATTTAATGGTAGAAACTTATAAAAAAAATGAAGGAACTAACACGTTATGATATTTAGTGGAAAAATATTAAGATTCTCTATAACTTAGCCCATCCTACAATCAGGGTTTTAACATGGTATATACCAAAAGCAAGTATAGCTTTTGAAGGTGTCTCGAAATCCGACGATGCAGATTTTAGAATGCATGATAACGATGAATCTTGTCCTTCCATGAGGTTTCGAGTGGGTTTCACAAGGAGTGAAAAATTATAAGGAAAAATATCAAAAATTTGTTTGAGATTAGAATATAAAAAGATGAGAGAAAAATCTAAACTGAGAAAGAGAATAGGAGAAAAATTCAGAAAAAGAAGAAAATAAGATAAAGTATAAATCTTTTCAACTTTATATAATTAACCATATAGAAGAATTTTGATTAAAATGGATTTTTTCTTACTCTTTTTTTTTTTTTTTTTTTTTTTTTGTGTTAGAAGCAAATGGGGAGAATTTGAAGATTCCAGTAGATCACGTTTTCTTTTTTAATCCTCCTTTCCTCTATTTATCTTTTTTTTTTTTTTTTAAATTATAACTATTTATAGTTTTATACGTTCAATTTTTAGGAGGGGAAATGAACCGGGCATAAAGAAAATAGAGAAATATAGTACAACCTATTAAGTTTGGGTTGAACATTGTATAGTGTGGGTTTTCTAATCCTCCCACATAAAAACAAAGAGATATGCAATAAACACCAAGCATCAACTTACCTCCATCGCATAAGAAAGAGCAAGTAATACCAACAAATAAAATAAAAAAGTGAGGAGTTTATCTTTTGGGGAATTTATTTTTTGGTGACCGCTTCCCAGCTTGATACCAAACAAACAAAGTTAGTAGTCCTTTTGAAGCACCTATCAAGTCAATTTATAGCAAGTTGACAGACAATATCTTTTGTATGGTATTAAGTTGGAAAGTAATCACTAAAAGTAGTTTTCCCAAAAGCACTAAAAGTAACGTTTTGGATACATTACATTTTAGTGACTACTTCGCAAATTAATACGAAACAATGGAAATTAGTTGTCATTTTGGTGCACATTTGTAGTCAATTTGTAGCAAGTTGACAGAAAATATCTTTTTTTTTTTGGTATTAGGTTGGAAAACGGTTATTAAAAAGTAATTTTTCCAAAATAGTTTTCTCCAACTGTCTCACTGTTTCAGCATGTGAAAAAAAAAAAAAAAACTTTTGTTAACATGTGTATTAGGTTGGAAAACGGTTATTAAAAAGTGATTTTTCCAAAATAGTTTTCTCCAACTATCTCACTGTTTCAGCATGTGAAAGGAAAAAATAAATAAATAAATAAATCTTTTGTTAACATGTGGCACACAACAGGGTACCAATCTTTTATTATATATATATATATAAGTGTAAGAGGGCGGTTATTGCAACCCCTCAACTCTATTTGCACCCCTTATTTATTTTAAGATTCTTAAGATTTTATGAAAAATATAAAAGGTTTTTATGAAAACTGCCAATGATGTCTATTAGAAATTATCATTTTGAACAACTTTGTAAAATAAAGTTTTTCCAAAATCTATTGTTAAGGAGACTTTTCAGCCATTTATAATTTTCATTTTTGTGAAAATGAAATCAAAACTGTAAATGGCCAAAAAGTCCTCTTAAACAACAAATTTTGGAAAAGTTTCCTTCTACAAAGTTGTTCAAAATAATGTTTGCTAATGGACTATTAGACTCAGTGGCGAATCCAGGAATTTATGTTAGGGGGGGCTACTTTCTTTGGATATAACTGTATTTTTTAACTCTATAAATTAAATAATCATTTGAAGCAGCCTTCTATATACAATAAAATTAATAAGAATAAATGAAATTTTTTGAACTTAATAATTAATACAAAAACTTAAATATTCATTGATAATTTCTTTTTTTTTTATTTTTTTTATGAAGTATTTATTAAACCAAAAAGGCATAACCCAAGGACATAAGACATATACAAGCACTAACCAAGAGCCTTAGTTAACTTTAGGAACTCCACAAAAGAAATAAAAGAATATCTACTAGTACTAGTATATGTGACAACAAAACCACCAAAAAAGAGTCTTTACAAAAGACGACTTGAGGTCAAAATCGAAATTTCCATCCCAACAAAAGTTCTTATGCTCCTACTCTATAATTATCCCTGACGAGTTTTCATATTTTGAAAGCGTTGAATGATAATCTCATTATCAATGCTATAAAAAATATCTTTTTCAATATATATAGCTAAACTATTATTCATCCATTCATTTCCCATTTCGGTTACGCAATCAACTCTTCACAATCTTTATAGCAGAAAACTCCCTCTCCATTGTAGCAGTCCCAACGGGTAGAATCAATGCTAATGTCACAAGCAAGTAAACTAATGACTCATGATGAACCTTGGATTCTTGGAGAGTTGGAGAGTTGGAGTCTTAGAGGGCCTAGTTTACAAAAGTCAACAAGAGTGGCTGAGTCACGAGTGGGTTTTGAAGACTTGAGTAAATGATGTCATGATTCATGGGTCAGAGTGGGGAAAAAAAAGAAAAGAGAGAGGAGTAAGGGGGTTCCATAATAAAATTAGAGGGGTCAAAAAAATATTTCAGATGGGTCAGATTTAAAATTGTGGACATATATGTATAATAAAAATTTTTTTTTGAATAGGTGAGGGGGGTCAGCTGCCCCCCTGGCACCCCCCTCCCTCTACCCCTGATTAGACTAGTTTCCATAAAAACATTTTCATATTTTTCATAAAATCTTGAAAAGTGAAAAAAATAAAAAAATAAAAAAATAAAAAAAGGAAGAAGAAGAAGAAGAAGAAGTAGGGTTTAAAATAAAGTTGAGGGGTTGCAATAGCCGCCCTCTAAGTGCAAACAAAGCTTGGGCTTTGATTGGCTTAGTAGCCCTGAGCCTGAGCTCATTTGAACTACTTTGTAAATTACGATATTAGGTTTGCCAAAATAATTGAGGGCCTGTTTGGGTGCCCAATTTGAAATTAAACAATTCAAGGATTTTTATGTAGGATTGAAGACACAATCCATCAGTATGAATTGAAAAATTCAAAAAAATGATGGTCATCATCACTACTAAGAGTGTAAATTCAAAATAGTAGTATTTCAACAATTTTTAAGAATTAATTCTACAACATCAACTATAATGATAACTCCAGCTTTTTAAAATATTCTAATTCAAAGTAATAGATTTATGCCTTCAATACTATGTAAAATTTCTTGCATTGTTTAATTTTGAATTTGGCATCCAAACAGACCCTGAATGATCTCAACCATTCAAATTCATCACAACTTCTTGACTATATTTCTCTCTCTCTCTCACTCTCTCTTCTTTTTCTTTCTTTCTTTCTTTCTTTCTTTTTTAAAAAAAAAAAACACACACACACACACACAATTTACATGATTTCCAATTTCGATAGGAGGAGGAATATAAGGAAAGGACTTATGTTCAGTGTGGTACTAACCGTAACAGCCATACAGTTGCCACAATTTACCTGATTTCCAATTAAGGGCTGTGTGCAGCTGAGTTCTTTGTCATAGAGGGCCAGAGCCCAGGCCTGATCCCTGGCCTGTGGGAGCTTGTGGTTGATCCGCGATTCTCCTGGACAATGGGTTGTGGGTTTCATAAGAAATAGGGCTGGGATGGAGCAATAGCGCTGCTGCAGAATTATGGGCCCTAGACTCTCAAGCTGCTTTACCTCTCTCACTGCAGGCCTTTCACAACACAAGAAGCAAAATCAATGTGCTGATCTCCTGACTAAGAAGGGCACTGCTTCAAACTTCTAGTGTTTTAATCAAAATCCTCCTAGTCCTATGGGCTTAATGCCAATACTTTGGATTCGGATGCTAAGAGGATCCAGCTTTAAATATAAGGACGTCTTGGTATATCCCCTTTAATAAGAAGTTCAAGTCTTCCATGAGGTTTGGCCATCAATTCAGTCTTTTTTGAGCATTAACGCCAACCTTACCTATGTCTCGATAATTAGTTGAGTCAAAAGTTTGAATACCACCGTCTGAGAACTACTTGCTTAAATACTTAATGATAATCAGCAATGAAAATCTAATAATTGGGAATCCGACCTGCACCACCGAACACAGGTGGTGTGGGATTTGTGCTTAGCTTAACAGGAAAATCATCCACTAATTATTGTCTTGTGGGGTGGGGGCAATGAAAATCTAATAAAGTGACCAAGTGAGGCCGCCCTTATAGAATATCCTGCACTAACAAGCACGGGTGATGTCTAATCATCATTGCTAATGAGGTCCTATTACTGAGGCATAACATTCATATACTTTTGTAGGAGAACACCACACCCCACAAATTGATGTGGGATTCTGAAATATATCCTCCTCTCTTTCCTTTTTTTCATTTTTTTTGTCCCCTTACTCTTACCTTCATTTTCTTTTTACCTTTTTTGGATTCGAAAATGCATCCCCTTATCCTGTCCTTTGTCCAACAAAATTGTTGTAGTTAGTTCATTGGATAACTTGGAGTAGAACTAGAGGAAAACCCTAGATGTGTGCACCGGCCCCACAACGTACACACCAGTAAATCACGGACTTGCAGTGGCAGGATTTATATCCACACTCAGATCTAATAATTGGTTATCCCTCAATGGAGATATGTCCTACCAACCTTTACTGTGCTTATTATGCCCAGAGGACTGACCCCAAGGTTTGAACACAATACCCTATGGTTGGTATTCCAACCACTCGGCCATCTGCGCCACACTTCTTAGTTAATGACCTTCATTTTCAGCTAGAACTTTGCCGACATTTAATTAATTTTAGAGGTCAGGTTATTGATCGAATGGTCTAACCTTTCAAAATCCATGTAGCTCGACCATCAACTGCCACCTCAAAACATGGATAGTGAGTGAGCGTTTTTTCTGGGTCACTAATTCAAGATGGAATGTGTTTGGTTACTATGTAATATTAGATTTGGAATAGGACAATACTGGGCCACTAATCGACGAGGAGAGCTAGAATTGTTGGCTGAGAAAGAAGTCTTTGGTTGCTTTGTTAGGAAGATGGTCTCTGGGCCATTTTTCTATCCCCTTGATTTTTTTAAATGGAATCTTAGGATAAAAATATATCACATCTCTCATGGATTTATTATCTTTAGCATATGGAGAATATAATTACCTTACAAATAGTATATCTCTCGTTTAAGAAGGGTACCAAAAACATAAAAATGATATGTTTACTCCATCCGACCTATCCGACGTACCAAATGTATAACTGTCATGTCTTAATTAAGCATGTGTCCCATGTGATATTTTTATTTGAATATAAATATTCTAAAATAATAATGATAGGATTAGGATTTGGAGACAACATCTATTAAAAAAAATTGTAGGAACGTTTATACAAAAAATGTCATCTCCGATCTAGACCCATGATGACAATAATAAAGATAATGGTAACAATTATTATAAAAGGCTACTTGTGAGGAGTTTAAAATTTCTGACGCATTATAATCTGCTAGGGTAGCTTAGAGGGTCGAGGATGACATCTAAGATCTTAGTCCTGATGGGTTTCGCAGTTGACCATTTGATAACCTTGTTCTTGAATATACAAAACTAAGGCCATGTTTGTTTGGTTAGAATTAATGGAAGGGATAGAATGAAATCACATTAATTCTACGGGAAATAACCAAAACCTCCCTTAAAAATAAAATCATATCTAAAAACCCTATTAAATATTTTTCCTATCTATCTAATCCAAATAAAAAACAATCATATCCATTAACTCCAACTAGTAACTTTTTGTTTACTACTATTAAAAAAAAAAAAAAAGTGATCCAACTAAAATACCCTTATTTGACATTAAAATATTTAATGAAAAAAATGCCAATTTAACTAAATTTCTACTTTTATTCATTTAGTGCATATAATTAGAATAAAATTAACTATCATTAATTAATTCTTCTCCAATGTACATGTGGGAGGGGGGAAGAAAGAGAGAGTGAAAAATTTGGGAAAAGAGAGGATGAAAGGAAATTTTTTTTTTAAATATGCAGTTTTATTATTAAACATATTAATGTGAAAGAAGGGTATTTTAGATGAATCACCCTTTCTTTTTTTTTCTTTTTTTAACATCAATAAACAAAAAGTTAATTGGTTGGAGTTAATGGATATGATTATTTTTTACTTGGGATATAAAAAATATTTGATGGAGTTTTTAGATATGATTTCATTTTTTAGGGTGGTTTTTGATATTTCCCCATTCTAGGGGAAATAACCAAAACCTCCCTTAAAAATAAAATCATATCTAATTCATTTTAAATAACGTGTTTGAATGAGATAATTAAATGAAAATAGAATCAAACAATAGTAGTGAATTATTATGATATTCATCCTGAAATATTTATTTCAATCTTATTCCATTCCAGACTATTTTAAGCATGGAATCAGATTTTATTCTTACCCATTTCATTCCAACCAAACAAATATGACCTAATAGGAGTTGAATGTTGGCACTTTGAGTTGTTTGGTGAACAATTAAGATTTGCTGTAACCTCATCCATTCTTAGGGAATTGTTGGATCTGAACCTTAATGGGAGTAAGGCTAAAATCAATGTCCTATGTTGTAAAAAAAGTAAAAAATAAATAGATAATATTTTGGTGAGATTGTACTTCCCTGGTTAGTAGCCAAGTATTTTCCTGTGAGATATTAGTATATAAGCTCCCCACCCAACAGTCAAACCATCAACCAAAGTCCCCATCATCCTCTGAACCAAAGTCAAGTGGACTAGCCCCCACAAGGGTTACTGCATTGTACAATTTGTAGTAGTTCTGGTTATTAATTTCTGAAACGTCAAAATAAGTGCAATAATTGAATCCAATAATTTAACTTAAATGCCTTTCTTTAATAAGTTGTAAAGTGAAAAACCTAATCACCGGCGGAAACGGTTGGACCATATGAATTGTAAAGTACAAAAGCTAATCACCGCAGAAATGGTTGCCTATCACACGGTGATTAAAATGTGTGTGGGGGCCATGTACTGTTATTATTATTATTATTATTATTATTTTATGTTTATTAAGCATGTATAGCTACTAGGAACTCTTTATAACTCAACACCACCACCCCCACAACAACAATAATAATAGATTTCATCTACTCACAACAACAAAAGCAGCAAGTTTCAATCTACTCACCCTTACAAAAGTGAACCCCATAAATAATTGTAAGCTGCAATACTTCTATTCCTTTTTCATTTTTCAATTTTTTTTTTGGGGGGGTCATTTAGCCCCAAGTCCTATTTGGAATACTTTTGTATGCTCCAGTCTTATTTGAAAAATTGTCAAGCTGTAAGTATTTTAAAAGTTGACAGGATAAAATTGCCCCCATCATTATAAGTGGTTTTCGTTCAAAAACGTCTAAAATGGATTCTCCAAAAATGACAGAGGGATTGTCAACCCCAAATCGTTGTGATACCCATCATTCACAACCGAAATTTTCGTGATTGAGATAGTGTTCACTAACGGCTTTCCCGTGCACTTCATGCATTAGGTCTTCCTCCCTAAAGGTGAACTACAACTGACTAGAAAAAGCCACCAGAGATACGCCATTGTCACTGTTGAAGGAGGACAATCTACACCAAAAAAAAAAAGAAAAAAAAAAAGGCTTTAAAACGTGAGTTTTCGCTTGGTTTCTTTCTTTCTTTTTTTTTTTTCTTTTTTTTTTTCCTTTCTAAATCCCCTAATTTGTAACCTCGAAATTGAAATTTTCCATTTTTTTATGGTTAGTTTTTTGCGGATTTGAGTGTAATTGTTTCTAGGGTTTTAAACGTTGATGCTTTATTGTCAAGGGTTTAATATAACAAAGTTGTGGTACCATTGTTTTAAAAAAATGTGTATAGTGACACTGTGTGATGTTGTATGATGTTGTTTATTGACAGTCAGATGCATTAAATTGTGTCAATTCTTGTTGTGGATGGACTTAATTCCATTTGATTGTAACATTGAAAACAAGATGCACAAAACAATTTCGAGATGGACACAATCTATAGTACTAGGTGCATCTTAAATAGTTAACATAAACAGAGTATTGGTAATAAATACACCGAACATGTAACTATTAGGTTCATGTGAAAAAACCCAATTTAGCAGTAGGGTAGTCTTCTTGAAAATGAAGGGATTTTCATAAAAATGTGAGCATTACATTGCTTATTGAAGTTATTAGTTATAGGGTAAATTGCAGAAAACCCCCCTGAATTATGAGAGGGTTAGCAGATAACTCCTCTTATGTTTTAATTTTGTCAATGTGCCCCCTATTTCAATTAGGAAGACAAAACCAATCATCGATGGTCACCCAATTGGATATGATTTCGGACGATGGTTCCAACGATTTTGGACAACACAAGTCCGTTAATGGTATCATGTGCGTAGCCACATGACTAATTTTCGTCAATTTTTATTAACGGCGAGTGATGGTGAGGTACATTGCCAAAAATTAAAACATAAGAGAAGCTACATTGACAAAATTAAAACATAAGGGGGTTATTTGCTAATCCCCCTATAGTTCATGAGGGTTTTCTACAATTTACCCTTAATTATATATAGGTGATATTACTTGTGACTCTATCAGAAGAATGAGTTACTTGGTATCCAGTTTGATTACAATAAAAAAGGCAACTATTATTTATGTTCGAAAACGTGGGGAGAAAAAAATGGAACAAATCACAATAGAATGTGGGGGATTACACTGATTGCGTACCATAACAAATGAGATGGGCAAGGCTAGTATTTTGGGGGGAAAAAAAAAAAGAAAAAAAATCAGCCAACATTTCTACTAAATGTTACCGTTGAGTCTTAAAATGGATTTGGGGCTGTGTTAAAAAATTGAGGAGACTGCTTGCTTTATGATTTTCTCAAAATGGATTTTTGCCAAATTTCCCCTTCTCCCGTTTCGTTTTTTGCTTTTTTTGTTCATAGGAGAGCTCAACAGAATTTTGGACCACACAATGGGGTAACCCATCTCGGTTACCTCAACCCCTTCCCTCTTCAAAACACGAGTACCCGTTTTCGAAACCTGAATGGGGAAGTGCCATCTTTGTTGATATTTCATTTATATTGAATTTTTCACTTCTATTTTGCTAATACCTAATAGATGAAAGCCACTCAATCCCCATTTATATGTGTGTTTTGAACTAATACAGAGGGTCAGTGGTACTTGGGTGAAACAAGTTTCCACTTTGACTACAATGACTTAACTACTAAGGGATGGATTATGTAGGTTCAAATTTATCTGCTTCCACACAATATAACTTTTTTAAAACAAACTGTTTGATTAGTTTGAATTGTCTGTTTAGCAAAAGAAAAAAAAAAATTGATCCTATTAAGTTTCTAACCTAAAAGCCTTAAACTATAATAATGTGGAAGACCCAAATAGGTATATCAAGTTAAATCAAACCCAATATTTAGTTTATTTGGACTTCCCAACAAATCAATTTATCTATTGCCGATTATTTCTTGGGTATTGCTTTTCATCCCTTATTTTTTGTTTTCCCCTCATAATATGACAGCAGTCACATTAACAGTCATGTCTACAATTTTTTTTTTTTATAATTATTATAAATGCATGCCACATTCATAGGAAAAGTAATTAGGAGGAAAAGTAGAGATCAATAGCATTCCCCTTTTTCATATACTTCAATGCAGTAGACTTTTTAAATTTTTTTTTTTTGAAAAAATGAAAATAATTAAGGACTTCAAATTTCACCAAAGTGAATAATAAGAAGGAACTCCTAACATGTAAGCATTATCAAATTACATTGATAAAATAATAATAATAGTAATAATAATAATAATAATAATAATTTTTTGTATAAACAGTAGAGTAAATATAAAAAATAATAACTTTTCCCTTGTGATTAGGGATAATAAGCTGTGTAAATTAAAATTTAAAATAAATTATAAGGAACCTTTTTAATTTTTAGCCATTTTTCATGTAATCCCTTTAAAGAAAAACTAGTTGCAATGTCCTCCATCATCATTTGATGTTTTTCCGTCTAATTCATAAATAGTGATTAACGATAGCACCAATTGCTAAATTTATAAATAGTCTAAAAAGAAAATTACAATTATTATTTTCTTTTAAAAAGATGTGATTAATGACCAAAATATTACTCCATCCGTTCCCAAATAAGTGTCCTAATTTCCTTTTTGAAATGTTTCAAAATAATTGTCTCATTTCAAAAGTTATTGATTTTTTTTATTCATTTCCTAAAATACCCTTAAAAAGGTATTCTCTTTTTTTCTAATGTTTTACACACTTAGAGATTAAAATTAGAATTTCAAAATATATGCATTGACGTGAAAGCATTTAATAAAATTTTCTTAAAAAATGTGTTTTTTCAAAAGAAATTCTTAATTTGAAAGGAAGGGAGTAGATGGTTTCTTGTAACTCACCCTAAAAATTATTCCACCATTGAGTACAATAATCATATAATCATAACGAAATTTGGATGTTGTGGTCTTATCACACTTTTGTTAACAATGCTCTTTCGACCATGTGGTGGCAATAATTTCAGGATGGGTACTTTGGGGAAATGACATGGGCCTACCAAAAAATGGCAGGATGCTTTGCAAACAAAAGCAATTCAATCCGCTGAACCCTACTTTCTTGTCACACACTGAAGCCAAACTCTCATACCCAATGAGAGGAAAAAAAAAAAAAACCTACTGTAAAGATTTTTAGATAATTATGATGGACATGAATGTGACTGAAAGAGAATGTTCAAGGTTTTTATTTTATTTTTTTAAAAAAAGAAATTTTGGGCATAATTAAGGGAATCTTCTTATTCCTTTTGCAAAATTATTATGTATATGTTACCTTCAAATTCACAATCACCAGCCATGTGATAACACATGAAGATTGGTTTGTATATTGGGTGCTGGCTTTGCCCTTGATTCTATGGGATGGTTTTTTGTCCACGCACAAGTTGAGCCGTATACTCTTTTGTTCACCATTAAGTGGAGCCATTTGTGGCAAATACACGTACACGCGTAAAAGTCACACATGATTCTGAATGGTGCAATCTCATTTGGGATGGTCCACATCCGATCATTTTCGTATATTGCTTTCAAACATTTAAATGGATTCTAAATTACCATTAAGGACATAATGTTAATCACGTACGTGGTAGTATTAGAAATAAATAAGCTTTTCAAATTGGGATCTTTTGCACAATTCCAATAAGTCAACAGGAAGGTAGATAAGACCATTTGAAAGGTAAAGGGATTACTTTGCTTTCCTTTTGCCCTTTTTTTTGGGATCTTCCTCTCTTCTACATCATGTTTTACATCAAAAGGCCCTCATCAAATCCATATCAAAAGCGACTCAATCGTAGGGCTTTTTTATAATAAAACAAATCAATGGAATTTACCCTTATTCCTAACCCCGAATCATTAGATGTGCCCATATAAATGTTTTTTTATAAACTTGAACTCAAGATCACTCACTTAACAAATAAGGAGAATGCCAATAAACTATCATGCCATTGGCAAATCTTACGGTCATGTTTGGACTTTGAACAAGGAAATTGAAAAAAAAAAAAAAAAATTGAGACTATTGTAAAAAAAAAAAAATTAAAAAAAAAAAAATATATATATATATATATATTTGTGCATGACTTTCAATTAGATGACAACACGTAACCAATAGTGAAATCTAACGAGCGGCTAAAGAAAGCGGATGCAACAAATCTTTTGCTTGGCATCTCTTGTTTGGCGTCTTTGTATCATTTTGCTATATATATATATATATATATATATATATATATATGCATGTTATTTTTCTCAAGCGGAAATGCTACTTTTAGTGATCTATTGCTGTTCAATTGAAAGTCAAACACAAGCACATGATAGTGAGTTCTAGGGCTAAGGTCACAACTTAGTTGGGATGCTAAATTTTTCTTTGATGCCTATAGTTCTTTTCATTAAAAAAATAAAATAAAATCAAAATCAACCGGATATGTTGCAAGTAGAGAAAATATCATAGATTTTTTACTACCCTTAAAAAAAATAAATAAATAAAATAAATTGACTCTGCTAGCTTCATTTATCCATATCCATATGATTATAATATATGAAGATGTTGTGGTCTAATCGCACAATTTTTCCAAGTCTTGTTTCAATCATTTGGTATGATTTGAGGATGTGTACTATGTATGGCTACCCAAAATGGCAGCTGGTTGCTTTGCAGCAAACAATACCCACCTCCCAAATTAAGGGAATGAAACCACTCTTGCCACATTTTCAGTTACTAGTTATTGCACACGTGCATTGCACATGAATTTTTTGTTAATAATAAAATGATTTAAAGATCATCAATTATTTTTCCTAAATAAACATATAAAAGATCGATGCTTCCCAATATCTTTTTAGCTTGAATAAGGATTGATCCTTTTTATGTAGCATAGCCCCTCATCTAGTGGTAATTATCTCTTCAATATTATCCATATCGATTAAATATAAACTTTATTTACTTAAGAAAGGATTATGCGGCTGTTGTTCTTTAACATTTAATTCCATATAAAGTGTGAAGATTTGAGAATGTTAATAAATTATTTACTCCGTAGAAGGTTTTAGTCCGTGTACATCAAATGATCTGGAAAGAAATGCTAATACATAATGACACGTAACTATCAAGAATCTTGACAAATAACTTATTCATTGTCCACAAATTTTCTACACATCTACAATAAGAAAAATATCAATGGAGAAGTAAAAAAGAGAATAATTAGAACCAAAATAAATGGAGAAAGTATATACTTAATCTCTAGGGATAATTTAATTTGGCTGAATTGTTAACCATATGGCAAGTCCATTGTATCGTAGAAATTATATGCAAAAGAATAGACTAAATTTATTATTAATTAGTAGTTTATATAATGTGACTTACACATCAACAAATTCTAATACATTTTGGATCACTTAAAGAATAGGTACATTCTCAAAAAAATAAGAGTCCTAACATCATATTACTATCATGTGATATTATTCCACTTCATCCAAATGAAACTTTACTACTACCTCTCTTTAACTTTTTTGTATTTTTTTTTTTTATTGAAGAATCTATGGATCCCCACTTTGTAGCGAGACATTCCACAATGCATCATTAGAGCTCAACATCCCATTAATTGAAACAACCAAAGATAACATAGCACGAAAACTAATCTTAGGAATTCAAAAAATGGGAAAAATTACAAATCAAAAAATAAGGTAAGATGCCTCATCAAGAACATTTAGAAACCTAAGGCTCTTGTTCTCCAGCCCACCCCTCAAAGCACCCATAAACAGTATAGTCTTGAGAAGGGAATTTTAATCTCTAAGAAAAATTGGAAAGACAATATAGAGATTGAGCATTTTAAAAAAAATAATAAAATAAAATACATACAACTTACCAGGGATTTTTTATCAGCAAGAAAAAAATTAGAATGAGAATGAGCATATAAAAATAGCTTTTCAATTCCCATTGGATATTTCCAAGAGCAATTTTTCATCAAAAGAAAAAATATAATTAGATTAACCACGTAAAATAAAGGGTTTAGCATTCACACACAAAAGCATTTTAGCAAATTGCTTATGAAACTTTACTAATCAAATAAAAAATAAAAAACCAAAAACTTGAAATAAAAAAACCTCTAGGAAAGATATATAGGATTTAAATGAAATATGATTGCATAAAATTAATTTATCAGAGGAATAAAATTAAATAAAACCTAATGTGATTATTAGCATTCAAACCAAAACCCAACTCAACAAATTTCCAGCACAGGAGAAGTTGTCATTAATAGAAAAGGTAGAGCGAAGGTTGAAGTATTTAATTATTATATGAATTATAGTTTCCTTAGAATTCTTATTAAGGTATGTATTTTATATTGCTATATTTCCTATATATGCAGAAGGATAATTGTATAGTTTCTTTAGAATTCTTATTAAAATATGTGTTTTATATTACTATATTTCTTATATATGTAGAAGGGTAATTGTGTATTTAAAAATTAAAATAAGGATATATTAGTCAATCAAAAGTTTTTTTCACATTCATCTTTTTATAGGTAGTATAGATATAGATGATCGTCACTGTATGTACCAAAAATCATTTTCACTGTAGATTCCGTACGTTTTCCTTTTTCCATCCAGCTCGAGCCTTGTCTTCTTTTTCTTAGGCGCCAAAAAAACAAAAAATACAGAAAGAAAGCAAAAGGGAGAATTCCATTTTTGATTTTTAGTATCACATGCGTAGTAATTTTGACAGGAACAGTTGATGTACCAAAATATTTTAAACACGATGAGTATTATTATTAGAATAGAGAAAAATGGTTGATCATTAACTAAATGGCGTATGAAACAAAATTGATCTCCCCACGCTAGTCTGCAAATGAAACAGGCACTCATGAAAATTTTATGGATCAATTCACTAATAAATCATTAATATCAAGAAATAAAAAATATCTTTTTATTCTTTTCTTCTTTAAAATAAATTTTTTTTTTTATCCCTATACTTATTTATTCTATATTATATTTAGGAGTTATAGTGATATGACAGTCTAAAAAACTCTCCCTCCAAAACTCTCTTCTCACCATAGTTAGTAAAATAAGGTATGAAAGAATACGGGACGGCATACGTACAGGAGTACAATTCGTTTTTTTAAAACAAAAATACTGATGAAAAATTCAGCATAAAAAAAAAAAAGAAACAGAAATAATACGGATATATGCATATACGGGTACAATACGAATTTTCATTAAAAATTCGGTATAAAAAAAAAAGGTAAGAATTTGATTAAGAAGATGACTAAAAATTAATAAGTATATAAGCCTTGATCTATATATATATTTCCACATTTCCATCCCCTAGACTATTTTATAGGTTTTGTCCTAAAATCATATGAAATGTGGTCTATATAGCAAAAGAATAGATATCATCATCTAATTTTTAACAAACCCAAAAAAAATTATATCAAGAGATAAGAAATTATAATATAAAAATTATAAATTAAATCTTGATTTAACAAAAAAAGATAAGAATCAAGATATTTTAAATATTGACAGTAATATTGTCGATGATTATATTAAGAGTTGAATTGTTAACATTATTATAATCGAATTGTATCAACTACAATGAAGAGTATTTTAATATAAGTATAATACGGAATACATCAAATATGCGAATTATACATTTGCTACAAAAAAAAAAAAAAAAACAAGTATTTTTAATTATGTTTGAAATTTATACGACAAGTGACAGTTTAAAAAAAAAATACATACATACATATATTATATGAGTATAGTACGAATATTTATTAAGTAGACTTCTTACTTTATTTATGGATCTACTAATATCTCTCATCTTCTTTTTATAGTAATTTTTTTCATAGTCTTTTCATTTTAAAATTTAAAACCCTTTTTTAAAAAGCCACCAATTTTCACTAAGCATATAAATTATTATTTTTTTTCTTTTACGTAATAAAATATCAAAAATTTACAATTGGCACGCATTGCACGGGTCCTGCTAGCAAACAGTATAGAGAGAAGATAAGCCAAAAGAGACGATGAGAGTCACGTGGAGATCGAGATTTTGGTGTGGGCCCCCATTAACGTCACTTTCAGGTTTCGGTTACTTTTGTAGGCTCATGTGACTGACTTTTTGGAGGGGTCATGTAGTAAAGGACAAAAAAATTTTTGGTAACCATAAATGATATACGTACCTACGGTTAACGTGGTATCCCAAGTTAATAAAACATAAAATAAAATAAAATTATTAAAAAATATTCATTGACCCATCATATTATGTGGTTTCATCATAGTTATATCAAAAAATCACTTGCAATAAAGGACACCATTTTATTTCTTCACAAGTACTAAAGAGCTCATGTAAAAATAATGGACCCTTCTAGTATGAGAGATTATCGTTACTTTTAGCGATAATAGTCAAATCGTGATTACAACAAATATATTAAAGGAGTAGAGAAAAATCTACTCAATATATATATTACAGTCATAATTTGATTGTTAATGATCATAAACTGTCATGCAAGCGTTTTCTAGTAATAATATGCTGAAAAAAGAAAGTATTCTTAAAGATCTTGAGTGAAAATAACTTCGGTGCTTATTCACTCAAAAGTAACTAATTGATGCCATTCCTCCATTATTTTCTTTATGTATTTATTTATTTATGTGTGTGATGCCATTCCTCCATGTAAGAGAATCACTTTGCAACTAGAGCAATTATACCTTTTTTGTTGAAATAGTTATGGTGCACAGGCCTCGTCTCTCTTCTCAGGAGTTCTTTTATTTTATTTATTTTGAACATGTTATTTGCCACATGTGTCAAATTATTAAATTATTATTTTGAAGTCATCTAATGAAAAAAAAAATGTTAAAATGAGTTCACATGCATTAATAAAATTGATTGAAGTAGAATTTCAGTATAATATAGTATAGGAAGAAATTATAGTTTCAACTTCTTCCAAATGCATGTGTATTGGAAGAAGGGTAGGCCAAAGGGAGGGAGGGAAGAGAAGAGTCAAAAGATATATCCAATGGTATTCCAAAAAACTGACATACCATTTACCATTTGACAAATAAGATGAGGTGCAAAAATAAAATGCAAAAATAAAGTTCCTGATCCTAATCCTAAATATATTATACAACTTTTTCAATAATTATATATAAATTTGACCCTTCCAAAAATTTAATCCTTTGATGGATTTAATCATTCCACAAAAGTGATAGGTTAAAACCCCTTGTGTTTTATAACTTTAATCCTAGTTTTTTTTTTATTTTTTTTTATTTAGTAGTACAAATTTAACTTTCTAGAAAATTTTGTTTTCTTATTAAAAATTTGACCTCTCACAAAAGTTAAACCTCAAAACCCTTCTTACTTTCTAAATTTTAGCTCTAATTTTTTTTATAAATAAATTACACTTTGTCTCCCAAACTAAAGGAACAAAACCCCATTTTTTTTGGTAGTTAATGTCTGGACTGAGGCTACAAAGAAACCAATCTGCCCATTAATTACTTTAGCTCAATTCGAATTTGATTGATTATTAAATGAGTCAAACTCAATCTTGAAATTTAAGATTGTTTAATAAATAAGCGTTCAAACTAACCAAAGTTTGCCAATTGCATGATAGCTTTGTGGCATTCTCTTCACTTTTTGAATGAGCAATCTTGAGTTCAAACTTGTGAAAAAAAACATTAAAATATCCATTTTGTTGATATTAGGGGAACTAGGGTATGGGTAAATTTCTATCGTATATATATACTGACCAAAGTTTGACTCGGTTGGGTTTATGAGCAGATTTGTTAATGGTTCGCATTGAGGTTTGTGAGTGAACTTGTTAGTGGGGCTTCATAGGGCTCATGTACAAGTTTATTTAAGGATAGTAAACAAGCTAAGTTGATAACTGTTTGATGACATTTTCTATTTTGAGATGTTTCTAAGTGTTTGTTCATTTATAAAATTCAAAACAAATAATTATTTTATTGTCTCGAAATACCTTGTGTTATATTTGAAATTAAAATCTTTGTACCTATTGTCTCATCAAGTAACATTCCATTATAGGATCATAAAATTGAAACTTAAAATTTATCGAGTGATATGGCAATGTAGAGATTATGCTATATACCTTAATATATGTGTTAAGGTGAATGTTGATCAAATAAATTTTAATTTACATTTTTAATACATATTTAATGAGTCTTACTTTATAAGCTCTTGAGGAAACCAAATTGTTAGTGAACAAGGTCGGTAAAGATTTATTTGAGTTCGTTTGTTTATTAAACAAGGCAAACTCAAATAAAATAAAGTTTTACTCAACTCGGCTCAAGACAAGCTCAATATAATGTTAAATAATCAAACCTTGTTCAAAAACTCCAAAATTTGGTTCGGCTCGATTTGTTTAAACCCGTTGGCCTTATATTTGAACCCAACCAAAAATAAATTAATAATAAAAAACAAATTTTGGAGGCGTGTGCTTCAAAGCTTCTAATGAGGCGGGAAGAGAGTACCACCCTTGTCAAAAAGAGGAACCATAATGCTGCCATTTTTGCTCCTCCCCTGTATACATAGTACCGGTGGTGATTTTCAAACAGGGTGATAGAGATACAAGGAAGAACGAGTGGTTGTGGTTTAAAGATAGGGACATATATATGAATGGTCCGTCGATCTCAGCTACGGTTTCTTTGCCTGGGTGAAACGACAATTCCCATCGCTGAATATCGCTCCTTGATGGGTTTTGTCCAAAGCTTGGTCTAAAGCAAGCTATTCGTCAAAATCCATGTGGGAGAAGACTCGAAAGCTTGTCATTGACGGTGTGAATGCGGGTGGTGGTGGACCCTCCATGGTTTCCTGTCCGATTCTTCTGTAGGACAGTCGAAGTGTCTTCGACAAGATTCAATGAGACAGAGTGGGAGTTTTGAGACAGAGAAAGGAAACAGAGTTTCTTCGGAGAGAACGTGAAGAGAAAGTTCTGGAGAAAGAAAGAGACTTATAGAGAGAGAGAGAGTTTTAGAGAGAAGAGGGTTTTTATATAGGAGAAAAAATCTTGAGAGAGACAAACTAGTAGAGTTTCAGAGAGAGAGAGAGAGAGACAGAGACACAAGCAGAGAGAGAGAGAGAGAGAGAGAGAGAGAGAGAGATATGCTGTTGTGAGGAAGTCGAATTTGTTTAACCAGATTGACCCGTTTGCTCTACGTAGGCCATCCCTCCCTATAAATATCTTTGGTTGATCCTCTCTCTTTCTCTGCTTCTCTCTTGGTATCCCAACTCAGATCCCTTTGAAACTCAGTGCGAGAGACTCACTAAGTCTGAACTCGTCCTGGATAGTGAATAAAACTCAGAGAGAGAAGTCTTGTGAACTCGATCAGATATGGAAGAAAACCGTATAAAATAGGCTACAATTTGAGCTTGAATTCAGGATTTGGAGAATAAAATTGAGAATTTTTTTTTTTTGGTATATATATATATATATTTTAGGGAGAGAGTCAAAGAAGTGGGAATTGGGCATTCCAATGGCTGAAATTGGATTGAAATGGCGAGGTCTGAGATCAGCGGCGGTGATTGTGGTTGCTTTTGCTGTTATAGCTTCCCGGTTTGTTTTCACAGAAGGAAGTAGGAAAGAGGATATTTCAAGTTACAATGGAACTAAAGAGGTTGAATTAGATTATGTTGTGAGAGGGTCGAATTTCTTTTGGCAACCTGGCCACTTGAGTTATCATCATGTTTGGCCGGTAAGTCCAATTCTTGCCATATCTTAGTTATACTTAGAATTTGCAGATAGGTTTTAGATTATGAAAATTTTGTTGGTTTAATTGTTCTTGAGCCAGTGGTTCCTAAACTTGCCAACAGCCGAGTGCCCGAGTATATCCTTAGACGTTAACTGATGTGGAGTGGGCTGTAGCCTTACCCGTGTTCCAGGAAATTATTCAGTTGATGGTTTGGACACTCTTATTGGCCAAAATAATAATTATAATATATAAATAATTGTTCTTGCAATGCTAGTAATTTTTACTCTATGTTACTTAGCTAGTAAGATACTTGGATGTGTGTGTGTGTGTGGATGTATGCATATATGTATAGAGGTTCTGAATTTTGGCAAATGAATTTGTGGATAGTTTCTAATATGTGAAATTGAGTTTACAGGCAATGAAATTTGGATGGAAAATTGTTGTGGGTGCAATAATTGGATTCTTTGGAGCAGCGTTTGGGAGTGTGGGAGGTGTCGGCGGCGGTGGCATTTTTGTTCCCATGCTTACACTGATTATTGGGTTTGATGCGAAATCATCAACAGCGTTATCGAAATGTAAGAGATGACCTATTCTTTTGTTAAGGACTTGTTGTCACACTTTATCAGTGTTTCAATTCAAAACTAGCTGTAGCTGAAGATGAATTCAGAAACCTCATATTTATGAAGAGCTCAAACTTAATTAGCTCTTAGGAAGAGAGGCCTATATGGTCAGTATAGTTTTCAACTTCTTGTATTTTCATGCACTGTACTTTTTTGGGTCCTTAGCAACTAAGTAACCATTTCGACATGATGTAGCTGTAGTGTTTTTTTTGTTCCCCCTCTTTTTCTTGGAGCAAGTTTTACTGTAGTATATGATTGGAGCTTGAAAGCCTAAATTTGGATAGTTATTTCCATGGCTTTCATTTTTGCCAAAATCCTTCTTGGTCCTTTTTGGATGCACTTTCTCAAAACGCCCTAATGAGATTCTTCGGGCTTCCGTTTGTTGGGTCAGGTATGATCATGGGGGCAGCTGCTTCTACTGTCTACTACAATCTGAAGATGAGGCATCCTACACTTGACCTGCCCATTATTGACTATGACCTTGCTCTTCTATTCCAACCTATGTTGATGTTGGGGATCAGTATCGGAGTTGTTTTCAACGTGATTTTTGCCGACTGGATGCTTTCAGTCTTACTAATTATTCTCTTTTTTGGTAATGGTTTTTTTTTTTTTTATTGCAATTTTTACCATGTTCTCTTCTTGGAAATCCTTCTTGACTGGTCATGGTGACTGCAGGCTTATCAACTAAGGCATTCTTCAAGGGTGTTGAAACATGGAAAAAAGAAACCTTAATGAAAAAGGTTGCCCAAAACTTCACTAATTCTCTTGTTAATTGATGTACATTCTAATTCAAACTATAATCTGTCCTCCCATACTAGTCTCACCTAGTCTCACTTGTTTCTGATTTTCAGGAGGCTGCTAGACGCTTGGAATCAAACGGTGAGTTGGTCCACGGCCTATTCAGTCTCTGATATCTTGAAGGATTTCTTGCCAGGCTAATTTTGTATTAATTTAATTAAATTCATCCATATCATCTTTTTCTCTCTAATCAGGTGCTGGTGGTGAAGAAGTCAATTTTAAACCTCCACCCGAGGACACTAGCAATAATGCTCAAATGGAAAACAAGGAATCAAAAAAAGCAGAGGTACGATCACAGTCAGAGTCTGTATTTCAAAAATTCATGATTTTTCAGGACTGACTTCTGTAGCTTTGCCAGGTCTCTATTCTTGCGAATGTCTACTGGAAGGAACTTGGTATTCTAGTTGCTGTATGGGTCACAATCCTTGCACTGCAGATTGCCAAGGTTTTTATATTCTATCTGGTTGTCTTTCGTTGGAAGCCTTTTTCTTGCTTTTTACGCATTATTGAGCTAAACTGATGAAAAACCTCTTTGTGTTGGACACAGAATTACACAGCAACTTGCTCAGCGGAATATTGGGTATTAAACGCGTTGCAGGTGCCTTCCATGAACATTATAAGAAAAATGATGTCCTTTTTTTATACAGTTTGGGTGGCAATGTTCGGTTTGAAGTCACGGCCTCATGGCTTAGACAAAGCACTGTCAAATGAGCTATGGGCTTAATCCTAAAATTCTTGAAATCTGGTTTTATGGCAGCAGGGTGATTTTTTCTTCTTTTTTTTTTTCCCTAACCCTTGCCTTTTAGATCCCGGTGGCTGTTGGAGTCTCTGCATATGAGGCAGTTAACCTATACAAAGGGCGGAGAGTGATTGCGTCCAAGGGAGAAGCAGGCACAAACTGGCGAGTGCCCAAACTGGTTCTTTACTGTGTCTGTGGCATAATGGCTGGTATGGTTGGTGGACTGCTTGGTCTTGGTGGAGGATTCATTATGGGTCCATTGTTCATCGAGATGGGAATCCCTCCTCAGGTGCATTTCGTATATTTTTTCTCAAGAAAATTATGCGATGCAATTAAGTACGTTTTGTTTGATGTGATGCAATCATGTACTGATTCTTACTTCAGTTCCTCCCCTTAAAATGGATGTTTAACATAACCGCCAGATTTTACACTCTGCTAGTCTGTAAAATTTTATTCTTCCTCAAAAACTGCTACTGTATTCATGCCTGGATTGATTGGTTGATAAACATTTTATGTAGGTGGCAAGTGCCACTTCCACCTTTGTCATGGCCTTTTCTTCATCAATGTCTGTCGTAGAATATTACCTTCTTAAACGTTTTCCAGTTCCTTATGGTAAGTCTTTCAGCCAATCTTGTCTTTGGAAAAGTTCTACAAAATTCTTATCTGAACAATTTATTTGTTATTGCCAATTTATCTCGCAGCTCTCTACCTTTTTGCCGTGGCTACCATTGCTGCGCTTGTCGGGCAACATTTGGTAACAAGGGTGATCAATATACTGGGGAGAGCATCTCTGATTATATTCATTCTGGCTTTCACAATCTTTGTGAGTGCAGTCTCATTAGGTGAGTATATCATCTGGGATTTACATACATTGTACATGGGTTCAATTTGGATTGCAATTCCCTTTTTTTTTTTTTTTTTTTTTCCATTGATTGAGATGAGATTCAATTCTCACATTGGGACTGTTGGACTTGTCATGTATCAGCCCAAGAAAGGATTTTGTTTTCCCCCATTTTTAGTAGTGAAGGCTTTTGTTTCTTTTTCTAATAGGTGGGGTTGGCATATCACACATGGTTGAAAAGATTGAGCACAAGAAGTACATGGGATTTGAGGACATCTGCGCATACTAAGTGTAATGTCGACATTCTCCCCCTCAGCTCTATGGTAATTGCATTTTCGAATCTCAGAATCTCAGTTGATCATGACAGCAAAGGCAGTCACAAATATAAACAATCCTTATAAATCTTTTTTGTTTCTTTTTTTTTTGTTCCTCCATTTTAACATGATTGATCTGAGTCCACGTCATCTGCAGCATAGTGACCATAAGTTTATCACTAAGCCAAAGCAACTATTGTCAAGATATTGAACGATTATTTTGAAAGAACCTCGACTAAGATTGTACTCATCAATTATAAATTCTTTAGGTATGTATATTGGCTTTCCTTACATTAGATGGTGAAAGAAAAGCGAAGAATCTGGTGCTTGCGATCAACGAGCTGTGCACTACAGTTATGACATTGATCCATAATTATAAAGTCGTTGCAAAATAATGTGAGGTTCGCTAAACATGAATTGGAATGGGCGTGATTGAAATTGAGACAAATTTAGATGGAGAAGAATTAATCCTCATCTCTAAAGTTTGGACAAGGTAAAGTTATAGGAAGAAAAAGTCAGAAAATAGTTGTTTTTGTATCAAAATTTGGCTGATAGCATGATAGTTTAGCCGCATTTTTATCCCCTATTGAGTGAGAGATCTTAACTTTAAGCTTATGGAAAAACATTAATACCCATTTGTTGATATTAGAAGTTAGGGGTATGGGTAAATTCTATCTATTGTCAAACCTAATAGGGTATGGAAAATTTTCTTGTAAACCACGACCGGACATCGGAATTAGACTATAAATTTGACAATTGAGGAAGGTTTTGATTTGAAACAATTATTTTTTTGGATGGAAATCACATTGGCATAATCTACATAGCTTGCCAACCTTGCATCTGGCAATCAATAATGTAGTTATTAATCTCTCATAATGGTGTTTACCATTTACCGTTGGGATGGGCTAAACTGGGAGCCCAAGTGCCTAATCCATGGCATCCAACAGCAAACCGACAGAAGAGAAGGTCCACGAGGTTTCAAATCAATCTATCAAAAATCAAAAGACATTACCATAATATTTCATTAAGACAGGTCGATTATATATAAAAAGCTGGAACAATGATGAGGCTCAATTCAAGCTACTCCCTCGGTTTTGAATTATTTGACTAAGCACCTATATTAAAGGGAGCTATTTAATGCATTATCATGTGAATCATTTAATTTTAATTTCTAATTTTATCATCTTACTTTATTTTGCGTCATAGTTAGAGTAATTGTAACTTTAAATATAGGAAAAGGTATATTGGAAAAAAGAATTGTTTTGAGTAACAAATATTTCTGAGATTTTTAAAAATAGAAATTGTTATCAAACAATGTGGGACCTATGGAGTATATGAGAAGGACTTATGGAGTGCATGAGAACAAATAGATGGAACTAAACTTCTCATATATCCAATCAATCACTTGATCCTTCCACAACGGTGGCGGCGGAGGGAACCCCCTCCCCCCCGGGGGATGTGATCACATGACCCTTTTGATTTTTTTTTTCTTTTCTATACTGAATTTTGAGATTTTAAAATTTTGATCCTTTAAAATATTTTTCTAACCCTTATTAAATTTTATTTTGACCCTTAATTAATTAGAATTACTTTTTTACCCCACACAAAGTTAAAAACAAAATATTTTTTCCCCTTTTCCCCTAAACACACATCATTCCTCTCTTTTATCTTTGTCATTAGTTCAACAATTCCTTTTACATTGTTGTAGTCAATTAGGAAAATTTTTTCCAAAAGTACTTATCATTAGTTTTGATCTTGTAAGACTAATTTTTTGACTCCGTCACTTTTAGGCCATGTTTGTTTAGTTGGAATGGAATGGATGGGAATGGAATGTGATTCCATGCTTGAAGTAGTCTGGAATGAAAATAGATTTGAAATAACTGTTTAAATATATTATTTGATTCCATTCCCATTCAAATTATCTTATCCAAACATGTTGTTTGGAATGAATTGGAATGAAATTCCATTCCATCCATTCCATTCCAGCTAAACAAACATGGCATTAGATTGGATTAGTTTTAGTTGGGAGACTATCCTATAATTAAGGTAGGTGTAGGATTTCATATACAAATTTTATATCCATTAATACAAAAAGGAATATAAAATTAAGAAAAATTCGAATATATAATATATATAATTTTTATAATTATTTTATCTAAGAAAGAAATGAAAGTTTATGTCATATTCTGGTTAACCATGTTATGAGTGTCATTGGGTTTATATTATCAAATAGAATGTAACAAAATTGTTACTCCTCCTAAAAAATATAAATAAATAAATAAATAAATAAAGACAAAATTGTTACTCATTTACTATAAGATAAAACACTAATAGCAAATTAAACATCACTCCATTAAAATAAATTATTGATTCTGTCACTGTCCATGTGCTTATATTGAAGAGAGGGAAGATGAGGCAAGAGAGGAGAAAAACTTATATGTAATTGTGTCACGGGCGAATAATACTTTTTTGTCCCACAACTCTATTTTACTTGCTTTTTATTGGTTTGTGATTGGGCAAGAGGGACAATGAGGGTCACATGGAGCTCCAGAGAGAAGAGAATGTGTTTGGTGAGGGCCCCACTAACGTCACTTTCCGTTGAGGGTTACTTTTGGAATTTGGTAGCCCATGTAACGACATTCAACATTTTGGTGGGGTCATGTAGTTTAGGGCACCATATTTTTTTTTTCTTGAAATGTGGTAAAAGACCCATGTAATAATAATGAACAGCAAGACGAACAGTCAAATTATAATCACAAAAAATATATTAAAGTTTTAAAAAAAATTAATTAATATATTTTTTATTTTTTATTTTTATTTTTTATTATCATGATTTGGTTGTTCATTACATATTGTCATACAAGTATTTTTCAATAATAATATGGTGGAAAATGGTATTCTTAAAAATCTTGAGGACGTGCTTATTATGATGCAATTAGGACAATGTTATATTTTTTGGTTGAAATAATTATGACGCACCTCTTGTCTCTTTTTATGAGTTATTTTATTTTATTTATTTTGAACATGTTATTTGCAACATGTGTTACATTATTAAATTTATTATTTTAAAGCTATCTAATGAAATAAAAAATATGTTAAAATGGGTTCACTTGCATCGGCAAAAAATGATCGAAGAAAATTTTCAGTATAATATTATTGGAAGAAATTGTACTTTCAACTTCTCCCGAATGCATGTATACTGGAAGAAGGATATGGCTAAGGGAGGGGGTGGAGAGAAAAAAAAACAGATCTTATGGTATTCCAAAAAGCTATCATTTGACAAATAAGATGAGGTGTAAAAATAAATTGTCTGGTCCTAATCTTATACATATTATACGAATTTTTCAATAATTGTAAATTTGGCACTCCCAAAAATTTAATCTTTTGATAGATTTGATCATTCTGTGAAAGGTTAAAACCCTTTTTGTTTAATTACTTTTAGATCTAGTTTGTTTTTTTTAGTAAGTACAAATTTAAGTTTCGAAAAAAAATTTATTATGTTATTAAAAATTTGACCTCTCACAAAACTTAAACATCATAACCCATTTTTCTTTCTAAATTTTAGCCCTAATTTTTTTTAGAATAAGTTACACTTAACTAAAGGAAGAAAATCTCTCTCTCTCTCTCTCTTTCTTTTTTTTTTTTTTGGTGAGTTAATATCTCAACTGCGCTATAAAGAAACCAATTTGCTTGTTAATTACTTGCGAACAAACTCAATAATGGCTCAATTTGAATTTGGTTGATTATTGAATGAGTCAAATTCAAGCTTGAAAATTAAGATCGTTTAATAAACAAACTAAGCTTAAATTGACCAAAGCTTGACATGATTGGGCTTATGAACAGATTTGTTAAGAGTTCACAATGAGATTCGTGAGTGAACTAGTTAGTGGGGCTTGATAAGGCTCATGTACAAGCTTATTTAAGGTTAGTGAATGAGTTAAGTAATTGTTTGACAACATTTTATATTTTGGGATGTCCCGCAACAGTTGTTCATTTGCAAAAGGGAATTTTGGCCAAAACCCCTATGTATAAGAGTTCTAAGATAATAGAACCTACTTAAACTAACGTTTAGTAAAAACCCCATTTGACAGTAAAATGACCAATAGACCCCTATTTTTAAAACTTCTCTTAATTTACGATAGTGCCATGATACAGAACTGGGTGAAAAAGGAAGTTCTTAACCTTCCCACGTTCCATTATTTCCGGCGGAAATATAGAAACGTACAAAACATAAAAAGCTTTCCAAAAAAATAGGTTTCCATCAATATACACAGCACCATATTTCATTCTAGGGTTTTTCCTACACAAAACAATCATCCCCCTAACAGAACCAGAGGATTTAGAGAGCACGGACTGAAGAAAAGCTTCAAAAAACTAGGGATTTCTACTGTAGAACCAAAATGCCGAAAAGAAGTAAGTAACTATTAGGAACTTTTTCCCCTGTTTGAATCCATAATCTAAACAGTAAAATGGTGTGTGTTTACATTTAAATCGTATGATTAATGTCACTAAATCTATATGTTTTTTTTTCTGATTTGTTCTTGTTTAAATGGAATATTGCTGATAATATTACAAATTATATAAACCCAACAGTGAATCGGTCCATATTAAAACTCCATTTGGTGTAATTGTTATGCAAATAGTTGGATTTCTAAAGTGATATTGAATAATGACACTGTTTGTGGGGTTTGTAAGTAGTGTTTTCGCGCACGAAAACCCCATTTGGTCTTCGTTCTTGTGTCGATTTGAAAAAATAGGGATCCAACTGTATATTGGTGCTGTGGGTCTCCACAAATCGACCCAATACTGAACTAACTTGTACCAGACATATTTACACTTCAAACAGCATCACCTTACTGTTTCACATTAAGTATTGTGTCTTTCTGAACTTTGCTTCGGTTTGGTTATGAAAAATACTCTTCCAACATAATCTTGGTACTGTTGTTTCATATATTATGATTACCTGTTAACATTTGTTCCCAATATTATACACTTTCAATAGCATCACCTTACTGTTCACTTTTATTATTTCCTTCCTGATTTTGTTGTTGTGTGGTGCTGGAAAACTATTGTTAACACAGTAAATTGGTATTGTTGGTTGCTATATCATGATTAATTATGATAAATGTTTTACATATTACACACGTCCAACAGTATAAACTTACTGTTTTATTGATAATGTGTAATGTTTTCCTCTATAATACATCATTAGACATTCTAACAGTATATTGATACTATTGTGAACCATGTATTTAATATTAAATGTTGTATTTTTTTTTTACTAGCAACAGTAAACTGGTACTGTGTAATTATATGCAACAGTAAACTGATACTGTTTGTTGTTATTAATTCATTAGAAAACAGCACTGAAACTGACAAATTCTGACTTTGCTATTGCTAATCATAAACAAGTTCACATGTTGGCAGCACAAGCAAACAGAAGAAGTCAAGGACAACAACAAAAAACCAAATGAGATCCAACCTATTGACCATCTAGAAGTTGGTTAAGCACAATCATTGGGGATGGACTGCAAGCATGGTCGCCAAGTTGGGCCAGAGAAACAGCAACACCAAATGCAAAAGAGGCAATCACAATCAAGCCGCTATCTATTACGTATCCAAAAACAAAAGGGAGCAAGAGAAACCAAAAAGGAATGGCAAGAAGTAGTGAATATTGGTTTATTGTACAAAAGTATAGTTACATTTGAATATCGAACATGGGTTTGATGATTTTTCATTATTAATATGTCATTTTTTATGTTATGAAATCATAATAAAAGGAAATTTGCGAATGATAGTACAGATTTCTTTCGCAAAATATGATTACTGATGTGTATAAGATTGCCAACAGGTGAATTCAGCACAATAACTTGTAATGTGGTAATGGTTATTGGAATGCATTTGCAATAGTACCACTTTACTGTTGATAGCTTAAAATACCAAGACCATGAACGTAAATGCATTAAATATGAACATCATTTTACCACATGTCTAACAAAGTAATCGACATTGTGGGTTTCTATTGAAGATTATAAGATTGGAAAACATGTCAAAGCATCATAAATAAGTTGTATTCTAACTGTAGTTACCATTATTCGTTTTCCAATAGTATCATTTTACCGTTGACAGTTGAAAATACGAAGACCATGCACTCTTAAGCATTAACTACTTCCAGTTAATGAACTTCATTTTCACACATATCCAATGAAAAATTAATATGGTAGTGGCATTTGTGTGATAAAGTTAAATTAGTATTGTTCGTTGTTTTACATTACGAACAGTATCACTATACTATTGTAAGTTTGAAGTAACATTTGACACATACTTATTGGCATCGTATACGCATCTAAAATCATATATTCCAACGTGTATTAGGAACGTAAACAAATGTCACTCCGTGTCTATAAAATTGGACATCATCAAACAAACTTGAACAAACTCAAAACATTTAAAACTACCAAAACTTATAAAAACATTCACAAAATTATGCTATATCGGTTCTTGACATGTCTTCTTATTATAGGTTTTGAGCCGTCCGCATCTGCCACATTTTATTTGCCTTATCTTCTCTCCTCTGGAAGGTGTCCTTTTATTCTTTGGCCTCCTCGCTGGTCGTCTCGTGTTGGGTGGAAGTACAATTTCACAATTTTCTTCGCTAACACCCGCTTTTAAAGCCTTGGAAATGGGATGAATAGATTGACTGGAGTTACATTATGTGCTTGATAAAACAAACCCTTGAATATCATCAAAAGATATGTGCGCATTTGCGGGCATAATAGTCGTCCTCCTGCCAAAAGTACACATTAAACATATGTTTTCGTCCATTGCTATCCAAATGTGTATATTAACCTGAATTACAACGCAAACGGTATCAATTTACTGTGTGAATTTAAACAAAACAAACACATATGTACCAAAAAGATAACAGCATGTATAACATTTTCTCAACAGTACCACTTTACTACTCATAAGGCATAAACATATAATAAACCATTGACAGTATCATGATACTGTTTACAGCTCATTTTTAATGTACACCTATTTCCATCTAAAAATCCAGCAAATCAAATCGTGTGAAAAATACCACCTCCAATACAGTTCATCGTACTTAAAAATCTTTGAACTATTCATCCACTTGTGTGATATACATACAAGAAACAACTCAAAATGAAGCCCAGTCTATGCTCGAATGACAAATGCATACAAACATGTACAAAATCTCAAAACTAACAAAAATATATGTATATAACTGACTTATACAGCAGCGGTATCCGTATATTGAAATCCACACACACCCCCAACGATATTTCACAAACAACCTTCAATACAATACGTTGTTCTTTCCGAAATCAACACTACAAACACATTCACAACTGATTTTGCACCTGCACTCTAGATAAATCAACAAAATTATGGGAAAAATGACCGAAAGAGATGAAACGAGGAACACCTTCGAACCCGAACTGAATCTCGTGCAATTGCCTGGAGAGAGAAAATTTTGGAATTCAAATTTGAATTCCCTTCATCAGCGCTGGTTGGAAGAGAGAGAAACATGATGGAGCCGAAATCCCTCACCCACGATATGATATCCCTCCAAAAAAGGTTACACTTGTGTATCTTAACATGGAAATCTGATTTTTCCATATCTGATATACAAGAGATACGGAAAGGTCAAAATAAGGGTATAATTGGTATACAAAATCACCTATTTACCTTACCACAAATAAAAACTTAAAAAAAGGGGTTATTAAATTACTAAATCTTAAGTAGGGTTTTTTACTAAAGGCAGACCCCTAATAGGGGTTATTGCTAATTTTCCCTTTGCAAAACTACGTCAAAACAAACGTGTTTTATGTTTAAAACATTGTCAAAACAAACGGGCTATTTTGGTAATTTATAATTTTCTAATATTTGTACACTTGACAAAAAATTGAATGTTAAAATATATACGTTGATGTGAAAGCATTTAATAGGATTTTTAAAACAAACATGTTTTTTAAAGAAGATAGTCAATTAGGAATAGAGTGAGTAATAAAAAATTTACTCCTTTTGTTCTTATTTGATTGTCACATTTGAAAAAACACGTTTTTTTATCAAACCATTTTAAATACTTTCACATCAATTTAAATGTTTTAATATGCCAATTTCAACTTCAAGTGCACAAAACTTTAGAAAATGTAAAATACTCATGATAAGAGGTATTTTAGGAAATTAATATGACTTTTTTGAATAAGATAATAATTTTAGAACATTACAAAAAAGAAAAGGGAAGTATTAAATGACGTGTGTGAAAAGTGGTCGAAATAGGCCCATCCAATAAAATTTTGTCTTGTAGCTAGCTCAGATTTAGGGTTGAGTCCATATTGAGGTGTTTTGGATTGTTATACGGGTTTTTGGATGATCAAGATTGAAAATAAAAAAATTACTACTAAAATTACTGAAATAATTTTAATGACAAATTTTTTATTTTTCAATCTTGACTCTTTGAAAGCTCATCCCGCAATCCAAAACACCTCAACATAGAATCTTTGGGATTTAGATTCAGTGCTGAGTTTAGAAAACTCAGTACGGTGCCGAGCTAATTTCAATCGTCCATCTTAGATTTAAATGTTTGAGATTAAAAAATGAAAAAGTTACTCCTATAAGAGTATTTTGGTAATTTTTTTATCTTTCAATCTCAACTGTCCAAACCCAAGATAAACGGCTGAAATTAGCTTGGTATTATGCTGAGTTTTCTAAACTAAGCACTTAATCCTCACACGAATCCTTTATTTATTTTTTTTTTAACTAGAGGAGGCGTGTGCTTTCAAAGTTTCTAATGAGGCGGGAAGAGACACGGCATGGTGCAGGGGGTCAACAGGATGGCGACGCGTGTTGCGGGAGCAGCAAATGAACGGTTCAAGCGAAAAACGGCTTGGTGCAGCATCGTTTACCATTAGCACGATTTCTGCAACGGCGTTAAGCGGAAAACGGGTCTCTCTCTCTCTCGATACTGTGATCTCTCTCTCTCTATATATCTATATCGCGATTATCTGAGATCTGAGAACCATGTCGTCGCCTAATGCCGCCGTCAACACTGATTCCATCTCCGTTTGGATTCAATCTCCATCCTAAACATATTCAATAAAGGAAAGAAAAAATAAAAATAAATTATGGCCATGGCAGAACCAGTGTATCGAGGCCGAGGAAGATCCAAACCTCGTGCTCAGCTACTGCAGCTGCAAACCCATCACGTCTGGCTGATTTGGGAAGATGTTAACCCTCACGGCGTTGAGCAATGAGAAAACTTGCTCAAACGACGCTGCATTGAGTCGTTTTTCACCTGAGTCGTCCGTTCATAAAGAGATCCACGTGGCATGATCTCGTTGAGTCCAACTCCCTGCCGAGTTTTGGTACCTCGGCGCTGCATCCGGACGCGGAAGGGAGGGAGTACGATCCTTCTCAGAAAGAGGCACCCATATTGCTGCCATTTTTGCTCACGACGATTCCCATGGCTGAACGTCACTCCTTTCGTGATTGGTTTTGTCCAAAGCTTGGTCTATAGCAAGCTATTCGTCTTGTCATTGACAAAGTGAAGGAGGGTTGTGGTGCACCCTCCATGGTTGCCTGTCTGATTCTTCTCTAGGACATTCTAAGTGTCCTCAACCGGGAGAAAAACTTATATATGCAACTGTGATTCAGTGACACAGAGTGAGAGTTTTGAGGCAGAACATGGAAGCAGTGTTTTGCAGAGATAACGTGAAGAGAGAGTTTTTGTGAAAGAGAGAGAGAGACACAATTTTAGAGAGAAAATCTTGAGAGAGACAAACTAGTACAGAGTTTGACAGAGAGACAGAGACACAAGCAGAGGACAGAGAGATATGATGCTGTGAGCAAGTCTTAACCCGTTGCTCTATGTACGGGGCACTAGGAGTACGCCATCTCTCTCTATCAATATCTTTGGTCGGTTCTATCTCTTTCTCTGCTTCTCTCTGTATCCCAACTCGGATCCCTCAAGTGCCAGACTCATTGAGTCACACGCGTCCTGGTTAGTGAATAACGCTCACAGAGAGTAGTCTTGTGAACTCGGATCAGAAATGGAAGAAAACAGTATAAAATAGCTTACAATTTGAACTTAAATTCAGGGTTTGGAGAGTTAAGAATTTTTTTTTTTTGACATATATTTTGTTTTAGGAAGAAAATCAAAGAAGTGGGAATTGGGCATTCTGATGGCTGAGATTGGATTGAAATGGCGAAGGCTGAGATCAGCGGCTATGATTGTGGTTGGTTTTGCTGTTATAGCTTTCCGGTTTGTTTTCACAGAAGGAAGGAAAGAGGAGATTTCAAGATTCAGTGGAACTGTTGTAAGAGCGCCAAATTTCTTCTGGCAACCTGGCCACTTGAGCTATCATCATGTTTGGCCGGTAAGTCCAATTCTCGCCATATCTTAGTTACACTTTGCAGATAGGATTGAGATTTTGAAAATTTTGTTGGTTTAATTGTTCTTGAGCTAGTGGTTCCTGAACTTCCCAACAGTCGAGTGTATCCTGGACGTTAACTGAAATTTGAGTTTACAGGCAATGAAATTTGAATGGGAAATTGTCGTGGGTACAATAATTGGATTCCTTGGAGCAGCGTTTGGGAGTGTGGGAGGTGTCGGTGGGGGTGGCATTTTTGTTCCCATGCTTAATTTGATCATTGGGTTCGATGCGAAATCATCAACGGCATTATCAAAATGTAAGAGATGACCTATTCCATCGTTAAGGACTTGTTATGACACTTTTCATCAGTGTATCAATTCAAAACTGTAGCTGAAGATGAATTCAGAAATCTCATTCTTATGAAGAGCTCAAACTTAAGTAGTTCTTGGAGAAATTTTTACTGTAGTATATGATTGGCTTTCATTTTGACTAAATCCTTCTTGGTCCTATTTGGATGCACTTTTTTAAAACATGGTTTCTGTTTTTCAAGTATTTTTAAAAATAAAAGAACAAAAGCATTGGAGAAAACACATTTGCCGCATGCAAGCTTGATAAACAATATGAAGAAAAGGGCAAAAATAGAAAGAGAACAACAATGTGAAATTTGCTTTAAAAAAATAAAATAAAATAGAGCAATAGAAAAGATGCCATCACTACTCTTTGAATGATTATACAGATATTTGTTGGTAATTTACCATGTACTGTTCTATCAAAGAGCCCTAATGAAATTGTCGGGGCATCTGTTTGTTGGGTCAGGTATGATCGTGGGTGCAGCAGGTTCTACTGTCTACTACAATCTGAAGATGAATCATCCTACACTTGACCTGCCCATTATTGACTATGACCTTGCTCTTCTATTCCAACCTATGTTGATGTTGGGGATCAGTATCGGAGTTGTTTTCAATGTGATTTTTGCTGACTGGATGCTTTCAGTCTTACTAATTATTCTCTTTCTTGGTAATGGTTTTTTTTTTTTTTTTTTTTTCTAATTGCAATTTTTACCATGTTCACTTCTTGGAAATCCTCCTTGACTGGTCTTGGTGACTGCAGTCTTATCAACCAAGGCATTCATCAAGGGTGTTGAAACATGGAAAAAAGAAACCTTAATGAAAAAGGTTGCCCAAAACTTCACTAATTCTGTCGGTTGAATTGATTTATATTCTAATTCAAACTAAAATCCATCCTCCCATCCTAGTCTCACTTGTTTCTGATTTTCAGGAGGCTGCTAGACGCTTGGAATCAAACGGTGAGTTGGTCCATAGCCTATTCAGTATCTGATATCTTGAAGGATTTCTTGCCAGGCTAATTTTGTGTTAATTTAATTAAATTCATCCATATCATCTTTTGCTGTCTAATTAGGTGCTGGGGGTGAAGAAGTCAATTTTAAACCTCCACCCGAGGACGCTAGCAATAATGCTCATATGGAAACCAAGGAATCGAGAAAAGCAGAGGTAAGAACACGGTTAAAGCCTGTATTTCCATAATTCATGATTTTTCAGGACTGATATCTATAGCCTTGCCAGGTCTCTATTCTTGCGAATGTCTACTGGAAGGAACTTGGTATTCTAGTTGCTGTGTGGGTCGCAATCCTTGCACTGCAGATTGCCAAGGTTTTTGTCTTCTACATGGTTATCTTTCTTTGGAAGCCTGTAGTACAAATTTTTTGTTTTTCCTGCTTTTTATGCGTTATTGAGCTAAACTGAGGGAAGACCACTTTGTGTTGAACACAGAATTACACAGCAACTTGCTCAGCGGCATATTGGGTATTAAATGCGTCGCAGGTACCTTCCATGAACATTATAATAGAAATAATGTCCTTTTTTCCCCCTTCTGTACAGTTAGGGTGGCAATTTTGGGTTTGAAGTCACGGCCTCGTGGCCTAGACAAAGCACTGTCAAATGAGCTATGGGCTTCATCCTAAAATTCTTGAAATCTGGTCTTATAGCAGCAGGGTATTTTTTTTTTTCCCCCTAATCCTTGCCTTCCAGATCCCTGTGGCTGTTGGAGTATCTTCATATGAGGCAGTTAGCCTACACAAAGGGTGCAGAGTGATTGCATCCAAGGGACAAGCAGGGACAAACTGGCGAGTGCTCAAACTGGTTCTCTACTGTGGCTGTGGCATAGTGGCTGGTATGGTTGGTGGACTGCTTGGTCTTGGTGGAGGATTCATTATGGGTCCATTGTTTATCGAGATGGGAATTCCTCCTCAGGTGCATTTCGTACTTTTTATCATGGTTTAATAAAGTTACACGATGCAATTAAGTACGTACGTTTTATGTGATGTGATGCAATCAAGTATGTGTTTGATTGTCCACAGCCAGTTCAATAAACTCCAGCAAATGTCAGTGAAGTAATTCTTAAAGCAGCAGACCAATAGATCCATATTTTTGCATTCAGTTCCACCCCTTAAAATGGACATTTAAAAGAACCATCAGATTTTACACTATAAATCTGTTAAATTTTGTTCTTCCTTAAGATTTTATTCATGTCTGGATTGATTGGTTGGTTAACTTTTTATTTAGGTAGCAAGTGCCACTTCCACTTTTGTCATGGCTTTTTCTTCATCAATGTCTGTTGTAGAATATTACCTCCTCAAACGTTTCCCAGTTCCTTATGGTAAGTTGTTCAGCCAATCTTTCTTTCTTCATTTTTTTTCTTTTTTTTTTTTGAAAAGTTCTACAAAATCTTTATATTAAAAACTAATCAAATTATTACGTATTTATTATTTTCAATTTATCTTGCAGCTCTCTACCTTTTTGCTGTGGCTACCATTGCTGCATTTGTAGGGCAACATGTGGTGACAAGGCTGATCAATAGACTGGGGAGAGCATCTCTGATTATATTCATTCTGGCCTTCACAATCTTTGTGAGTGCGGTCTCATTAGGTGAGTGTCATCTGGGATATCAATACATTGTACAAGGGTTTAATTTGGAATGCAATTCCATTTCTTTTTTTCCATTGATTGAGATGAGGTTCTTTGTCAATACATTGTACATGGGTTTAATTTGGAATGCAACTCCATTTCCTTTTTTCCATTGATTGAGATGAGGTTCTTTGTCATGTTTCAGCCTAAGAAAGGATTCTGTTTTCCCCCTTTTTGTTTCTTTTTTCTCACAGGTGGGGTTGGCATATCACATATGGTTGAAAAGATTGAAAGGAAGCAGTACATGGGATTTGAGGACATCTGCGCGTATAAAGCATAATGTTGACGTTTCCCCCCTTCACTCCCTCTGCTGATTACATATTCGAATCTCAGTTGATCATGACAGCAAGGGCAATCACAAATATACACAACCCGTTTAAATCTTCTTTTTTTCCTTCTCTTTTGACACAGTTGATCAAAGTCCCATTAGTTTATCATTAGACCAAAACAACTGTAGTCAAAATTACTTAGAAAGAACCTTGACTAAGAATGTACAGATGAATTTTATTTATTTATTCTTTGAGTATGTATATTGGCAATGGGCGTGATTCAAATTGGGACATGTTTAGATGAAAAGGATTCATCCTTATCTCAAAAATTTGGACACGGTAAAGTTAGGGGAAGAAAAAATTCAGAAAATAGTTGATTTTATATCAGCCGAGATGTAGGCTAAATCAATTTAGGGGAGTTTGGGCTAAATACTGAAAATATTCAGAATCTTTCGTTCTTTCGCTTTGATAAAATTAATTCCTTTGTCTACATTTCAATGGGGGCTTCTATTAGCACTCCAAGACTTGCATTATATCATCCACTTATTTTAAATTTTTCAAGGTTTAATGAAAATATAAAAGGATTTCATGAAAACTGGCCGTATTGTCGATTAGCAAACATCATTTTGAATAACTTTGTAGAAGAAAGTTTTCTCAAATCTATTGTTTAGATAGATGTGGTGACCATTTACAATCTAAGTTTCATTTTTCCAAAATATTTCATGAAAAGTGGCTAAAAAGTTTACATAAATGATAGATTTTGAAAAAAAAAAAATTTAATACGAAGTTGATCAAAATAATGTTTTCTAATGGACTACGTGGCCAATTTTCATGAAAACCTTTCATATTTTTCACAAAAAATCTTGACAAGTGTAAAATAAATAGGAGATAAAAAGCAAGTTTTGGATCCTAATGGCAGCCCCCATTTCAATTGATGGATAGTAAATGGGCTTCAAAATGTGGTAATTTATTAGGGGAACGGCTATTGCAACCCCACTTTTTTTATCAAACCCTCTTTTTTGTTTTGGTTTTTAAGATTTTATGCAAAATATAAAAGATTTTTATGAAAATCAATAGCGTTGTTTACTAGAAAATATCATTTTAAACAACTTTGCAGAAGAATGTTTTTCCAAAATCTATTGTTCAAGTGAACTTCTTGGCAAAAAATGAAATAAATGTTATAAATAACTAAAAAGTCTACTTAAATGATAGATTTTGAAAAAACTTTCTTCTACAAAGTTATTTAAAATGATATTTTTTAGTGCATAATGAGGCCGATTTTCATAAAAAAAACCTTTTACATTTTACGTAAAACCTTAAGAACCTAGAGAATGAAAAAGGATGTGACAAAAAAGTGGGATTGCAATAGCTGCTCCCTTTTATTAGTGATTCTTTTTGGGCCTTGGCTTGTCACAGGGTCCGAATTTCCTTGAAATTCTAGTGGAACCCCTTTCCTTTTTCTCAACCCCCACCCCCCATCCTCTCTTTCCCTCTCTCTTTAAACAGAAAAAGTTACTTGAAAAAATTTTCCAAGAAATTTGTTTTTTCCCCCTAAAATACATCTATGCTCAGTTAACCTTGATTGACGTTTAACGGTCAAACTTGGCGAAATTCCACCACATCTCTACTGTAAAATTAACCTTGATCGATTTCATTTAAATTTACACAAAGAAAAAAAGAAGAAAAAACCTAAGTCTGTGGTACTTTCATCATTAATTAACAATTGAGTACGAGGTTTAGGAGGTATTTCATTTTGGAGCATTCATGGTTTGGTTTGGTTTGGTTCCATTTTAGGGTAGATTTCAAACCAAACCATTATACTTCGGTTTTTTTTTTTTCTTAAACCAAAATCAAACCATATTATAAAAAAAAAAACCAAACCAAACCAAATCATAAAATATCAGTTTGGTTCAGCTCGGTTTTGGTTTTATCCTATCAAGTAACAACAAATAATTGAAAATAGAAAAAATGACAAGCCAAACTCCAAATAAAAATATTTTTAATAAAATTATTATATTAGCAACTAAAAAAAGTATTAAACATTATATTAAAATGGAAAAGTATTGACTTATGTAAATCCAAGTTCAAATGTCCAATATAATACGTGCCAATATCTCACACAAAATTAATAATTAGTTTAATACATGCCAATCTAACAAAGGAAAAATAATAAGAAAGTTAAAATCTACAAAAACAAACCTAATCCAAACGTTTTTCTTCTAATAGTGTACTACTATTTTGAATCTATTACCTATTCTTTCTTTATTAAAATAGAAAATTTACAAATTAAGTTTAATATGTAATATATATATAATATTTTTTTCGGTTTTTCAGTTTGTTTTGGTTTCTTAAACATGGAAACCAAAACCAAACAAATTTAATTCGATTTTTTAAAATTGGAACCCAAACTAAACCTAATGACAAAAAAATCAAACCAAACCAACCAATTTAGTTTGGTTCGGTTTTGGGTTTTCATTTGCTTCCACTTCTTGCGAGAGGATGTGAAAGGAGGATGGATAGGGATGACACAGAGATCAGCACATTCCAGCCACCGATTCCTGTAGTTGGACCAACAACCATAGGGTGTATAGCTAGTGATAGACATAGAATTCCCCAAACCCTGCGAACCAATTTAAATGGAGATACCCATCATAAGGAATGTGTTGAACTCACTGATTTGTGAAGGGATGACTAAGCCGAGTTTTGAGTAAATCAAACTTACCAGCCAAGGGTAGCGAAAGCTAAGGGAAGTAAAAGGGCTTGAACTCCAATTCCTGAACTGAGTGTGTGGAATGCCGCGTACCATGCGTTTCCATTTCGTGACTCGGTGATGGGTAGCCATGCTTCTAGGGGCTCTAGTTTGGTAAAGTGACCAACTTCTTCTAGGTAAATTTGCACGCTTGCAATGGCCTTCTTCATGGGGAGTCATTAAACGTGAAGCTGGCGGGCTTTTTGGAGTTCTTGGGGACATATCTGATCGACTCAGTGAAGGAGAACGGAATTGAAATGGAGGAGCCGAGATTGGAGGTATTTCTGGCCTTGTCCTCGCTGCTACTGGACTCGTCTTCTCTTCCACCACCTCACCCATCACAGCCAAAGCCCTCTCTAGCTTCCACCACATCTATATTTCCAGTAGAGATGTGGTGGAATTTCGCCAAGTTTGCTGGTTTTTCACGAGCAGAACCTAGCTTCCAGATTGGTTCAAATTTTTTTGAGGTTATCGAGTTTCATTTGAATGCTTAAGGTTGGTTGTATTTCAAGCTCCTTCATCTTCAATTTTTGAATTGAATTCGTTGCTGTTGTTGGTTTTTTCTTTTTCCTTTTTTGTATTTTTAATTTTTTGGGTGCTTCAATTGTTGAACATTGCATAACCTTTAATTCTCTGTGTCTGTGTATGTCAAAAAATTGTTGAATTTTGAGCATTTACAGGTGATGCATGCTACCTGTTTGATGAAATGGCTACAAGAAAAGACATTGAAAATAGAATGGAAAAATCTTTCCCATATACTCAGTAACAGAAAAAGATTTACTTTTTGGGATATCAGAATAGATACTTCTCAATGTTCTGTGAGGTTCAGAACTGCATGTTGGGTTTTTCTTAGGATAGATTACTCCTTATCCATGGGCATGTCGGGTTGAAGAAATATATACATATGGCAGGTCTGTTAGGAATGACATCCTAGCTAGACTAAAAAGATCGAGTAAAGCTGTAAAGGTGCTGTCAAATCTATCCTCTTGTGTACTTTGCCTTTGCTTTGGTCATGTATTTGGAAAAATTCCAGTTGTGCTAAAGTGTTTTTATTTATTTATTTTTATTTTTTTATTTTCTCTCTCTGGCTCATTGGCTCATTGTTCCATTTTCCATGGTAACCAAGAGAACATTGATCATATATTTATGGACTGCCCTGGGTTTAATTTTATCATACTAGGTGTGCTTATGCTGTTTGGTTTAATGCTATTCAAGGTCCTTAACCCTCTATCTTCTAGATTTTTAATTCATCTTAGCTCTTCCTATAACCACCCTTATGCTCATAATATGGCTACCTTTTTACCTTTACCTGTTATGGTTCATATGGAGGAGCACTGGAGCAGAAATGACTTTCTATTTAATGCCAAAAATATCACTTGGTATTCCAAAATCTAGCTTTTCATGTCTTAAACTCAAAATTGTTTTAATACCAATGAGAAAATGCCGAAACTTCCTATGGGCATTATCCCTAATTTTATGATCCATATTGTGTGGAAACCGCCCATTAGTCTGTATATATAAAAATTAGTGTTGATGGGGCTGCTAGAGGCAATCCTAGAATGCCTGGTTTTGGGGGTGTTATTAGGGATCACTAGGGTAATTTTATTGTGGGATTTACTGTTAACATTGGGTCATTACTAACATTACAGCTGAGCTTAGGGCAATCAGATTTGGTCTTCATATTGGGTCATTAATTGAATTTTACACATATTCATTTGGAGATGGACTCATTGGTGTCTTTTGATCTAATTCGTAGGAGGACAACCCCATGCATTCGTCATGGCAAAGGATCCTACTCAAAGATTGCCTCATCTTTTGGGTGATTTTGATATGATGAAGATCAGGAACAGCTACTAGTTCAGAAGTACAAAATTCATACCCAATAATCCAATTTTAAAGTAATTAATGTTGTATAGCTTTAAAATTAAACAACTTAATTGCTCTAACAAAGGTGGATTCTATCGATTGTAAGCAGATATTTATATTAGAAGGAACATATTGATATTGATTTGTTCATTTTAGTTAGGGGGGTAAGGAATAAATATTGGTTGCATTGGCATTGGTATTATTTCCCTGAAATTAATTTTTGGGTACAGAGTGGTGTGGTGTGCGAGTCCAATATATGGTTGCCATTTATACATGAGTTAGTTATGGGCTCTTTCTTCACCCCTCTGCTATATTTCCAGAATTATGAATGAGCCAAGTAAAATTCATTATGCAGCTGCCAAGAGAATATTGCTCTATCTTCAAGGCACAAAAAGGCTTGGTATCATGTACAAGAAGGAAGAAGACAATAGCCTCATTGGCTACACTGACAGTGATTGGGCAGGTTCTCTTGATGATAGAAGAAGTACATCAGGCTATGTTTTTTGCTTGGGTACAAAGGTTATCTCATGGTGTTCAAAAAAGCAAAGGAGCATAGCATTATCATCAGCTGAAGCAGAGTATATCGCAGCTACGGATGCCGCTTGTGAAGCTATTTGGCTCAGAAGATTATTTTCAGATTTGCAGCAGAAGGAATTAGAGCCTACTCTAATCTTTCATGACAATATGTCCGCAATAGCCATGACAAGAAATCCAGTCTTTCATGCTCGGTCAAAGCACATAGAGCTTCGCCATCATTTCATTCAAGATTTGGTGAACAAAGGGGAAATATGTTTGGAGTTTATCAGTACTAATGATCAGCCACTGATATCTTAACCAAAGCTGTCACTCTTGAGAAGTTTGAGAAGTTCAAAGAGCAGCTGAAAATTACAAATTAAGATGGGGTGTTAGAAAGTAATTTGTAACTTTGTCATTAAAGAAGAGTCTGGATATAGCATTTATGTTTGTAGTTGGGTAGTGTCCGTTGGGCAGTGTTCTTTTGGTTCTGTTAGTCTTCCAAGGTGTTTAGAGCTGTAATGGTTTTTTGCTTTGTCTCGAGTCTTTAGCTTTTATATAGGGGCTCTTTTTGTGTAAGAAAGAGGTAACAAAAAACCAATAGAAGTGCAGGAGCAGCAGCTCTGCAACTCCCCTGTAATCTCCCCTGTTTTGCTCCATTTCTTAATAGAAAAAATTCAGCTCTTGCATTTCTCTATTCTTGCTTTTCCTTTGTCAAATTCCACTTTGTTTCTGCTGTCCCCAACAGTTTATTGGCTGCAATATTCTTTTTAGAAATATATAACCACCTTAAATTTTTGTCAGTTAATGTAATCTATTAGTAGTTCACGTGGAAGAAATAATGTTTCAAGGTTGAAGACGAGGAAGGTTGCATCTTATTTTCCAGGGGGAACTCTAATGCTTGATTTTCTAACAAACTCCAGGCACTTTACTGATCGCGAGGTTGCTTTTATGATACTCATGGCTTACCTTTCATATATGCTAGCCGAAATAGGATTTCTTTCAACTTGTGGGGCACCTCTTCTGTTACCCTTGCTTACTTCTTGTTTTATTTATTTATTTATTTATAATAGTTTGGAAGCTTAGAGCTGCAGGTCTAGTACTCTAACCATAATGTTGGCAATTATAATTTGTCTTGCAGCTATTACATTTAAGTGCCATTCTCACCGTGTTCTTTTGTGGGATTGTTATACCTCACTACACGTGTCACAATGTGACCGAAAGTTCAAGAGTCACTACCAATTATGTTAAACTTCATAAGCTGTTTTGTGAACCACTGGAACACATTCTAGTTCAGTTTATTTTGTTTTGCCAATGCTGGCCTCGCTGTCATCTTTACTAATGTTGTTGTTTTCCTTATCAACTTTTGCAGGCATGCTTTTGCCACACTGTCATTTGTTGCTGAGATCTTTATCTTTCTTTATGTTGGTATGGATGCCTTAGACATGGAGAAGTGGAGATTTGTAAGCGATAGGTATGTGTATATATCAATTCGAGATTAATTGTCACGCAACCTTTTCTGAGATGTTCAATACACATAGAATGTGGCAAATACCTTTGTTGAATGTGATACTCATTTTCATTTCATTTTATTTTGTTTTATTTTGTTCTTTTACTCAGCCCTGGAAAATCAGTTGGGGTGAGTTCAATATTGTTGGGACTGGTTTTGATTGGAAGAGCAGCCTTTGTTTTTCCCTTATCCTTTATATCCAACTTGACAAAGAAGAATCCATACGAGAAAATCGAATTGAAGCAGCAAGTATGTGCTTATTATTTTTCTGATATTTTTGTCCTGACGCCCTTGGTCTAAATTAAAGGATTAAGTGACTGAATTTTTAATGTGCAGGTTACAATTTGGTGGGCTGGTCTTATGCGAGGTGCTGTTTCTATGGCACTTGCTTATAATCAGGTAAATATTGGACTGTCCTTCATTAAGGGCGATGATGTAATTAGAAAACTTGTTGTAAGGCTGTCCTGGATAATGTAGGACACCCACACCAAATTCAATGCAATGTAGCAAGAAGGTTCATGGTACTAGTTCCCTTCTCTTTCTACTGCACCATTTATGCAACAGATTTGCAGTTTATGCTTCTACTCTATATAATTTACCAATTACTGATATAAAACTCCATGGCAAGATGGCCAACCTGCTACTGGTGTGCGGAACTTCCCTTAAAAGCTTGAAGAATTTCTCTCTGTAACCATGTAAAGGTCTGCACTAGGCCTGGCAATTGGGTGGGTTTGGGCGGGTTTAGATGGGCATAGTTAAAATGTCACCCAAACCCAACCCAACCCATTTATGTGACAAACCCATTTAAGTCAAACCCAAACTCACCCATTTATTGCAAACTGGAACCCAACCCAACCCACAAGAGGCGTTGACCTCCATCGACAGTAGTTTATTATTTATACAGTGAATTCGTTTGCACTACCAAAATAGCCAAGTCGCCGTCATCTGTTAGATTTACCAGAGAATTACGTCGCTGCCGGAGAATGACGAACCATTATTTGAGGAATCGAATTGAAGGCCTTTCTTCCTCAAGCTATCTCAATCGGAACCAGTTAGCAGTGAGAACCGGCTTTCTTCCTCAAGCTCTTTCCCATAATTCAAATCTCTTCATTTTTTTTTTTTTTCTCCAAGAACGAGATCTGCATCCAACCAACGAACAGAGACCAACGGGTTTCGGGGGAACAGAAAATGGTGATGGCGAGGACGAGCCTAGGACTCACATACCCGAAGTAGTTCTACACGGACGCATCTTACGCCGGCACCCAACCCAACCCGCAAGAGGCGTTGACCTCCATTGACAATAGTTTATTATTTATTCAGTGAATTCATTTGCACAACCAAAATAGCCAAGTCGCCGTCATCTGTTAGATTCGCCGGAGAATGACGTCGCTACCGGAGAATGACAACCATTATTTGAGGAATCGAATCGAAGGCCTTTCTCCTCAAGCTATCTCAATCGGAACCAGTTAGCAGTAAGAGCCGGCTTTCTTCCTCAAGCTCTTTCCCATAATTCAAATCTCTTCGTGTTTTTTCTTTCTCCAAGAACGAGATCTGCATCCAACCAACGAACAGAAACCAACGGGTTTCAGGGGAACAGAAAATGGTGATGGCGAGGGCGAGCCTAGGACTCGCATACCCGAAGTAGTTCTACACGACGGCATCTTACGCTGGCTCCGATGGATCGTGGGGAACTCGCATACCTGGAGTGGTTCTACGCGGCAGCATCTTACGCCGGCTTCGACGGATCGTGACTTCAAACCCAAACTCACCCACCAATTTTTATGTGAACCCGATTAGACCCAATTAATAGTTGGGTTTTTAATACGTACCAATTTATAACCCAATTAATTAAATCACCTGTATATACTCATTTAATTTGATTGGGTTTGAACGGATTCGTGGGTTTAGGTGCAAATTGCCGGCCTAATCTACACATACCATTATTATGGTGTGCTCCTTCTCAAGATGCCAAAATTATTCGTCACACACGCACACACACACGGGCAGCCATCCGTTATTTATTTTTTTTTTTAGGGGTGGGTGGATTGGTATTACAATGTCTCATATACTGTACCAAAAGAAACCATACAATGTCTCATACACTAAAATTCTTGGGGGCCAAGGCAGCCCTAAAGAAAGATGATTTGAATTCAAAACTTCTGCCTAAAGATACCTATGCCATTTGTTGGTATTGAGGGGGGTATGATCATAAATAAAATAAAATAAAAAATTCACTCTCCATATACTTAAGGACTCAAATTTGACCATTAACACCTACAAAAATATTGAAAAAAATTAATAAAAATAGTAATCATCCAACAAGAAGGATCAGTACCAACAAATAGATGACACAACCAACAGAGTAACACTCAACACGAGGAAATTTCTAAACGACGCACGCCCATGTGCCCTAGCAACACTGTTGCCATCACCATGCACTGCATGCCCCTTTTCAGCACCCGCAAGAATCTCCCTTTTCTCTGACACTTCTCCTTCACCCCCCTTTCCATTCCTTCCACTACGCCGACGGCCTGCTCTTTTTCTTTCCTTCTCACCACTCACTGCAAATCAATCAACAAAAACACAATCGTATCACCAAAAAGAGACCGAGAGAGAATAAAACAAACGAATTTGCAAAATCTAGAAGCAAAAAACGACTGTATAGTACGTAAAATTAATCAATGTAATCACCAGAATAGGACGGCGGAAGAGGCTTCTTCAACGGCAGACTCGCCGGGACAGCTGGTTCTTCGACCTGCTGCGGTGGAGAGACCTTGGCCTTCTGGGACAGGCGAGCAAGGAGGGTAGCGGCGTCATTGTCGTCGTAGTCTTCCAAGAGAGCGAACGAGTTCTTCAGTTGTTGATCCATACTGGAGAAAGCCTCGGAAACGTACAGTGTGAATAGGAAGTAGAGAGAGAGATTCAATGGGATTTGTGTGTGAAAGGTAATGTGAGAGTTTGGACGTAAACCCTCCAATATATTTATATTCGAAGAGGGAAAGGCATGCATGGAAGAGTATGAACGTAATCCTCTTCTTTATGGAGTATGAATTATTTCCCTTCCTTTATCAAGTCCTAATCCACCACATACTCGAACTTGGGCCGATGATCTACTGTACGTTAGGTAGTTCTAAAAGTACTAGGATTTTGCTAATTCTGATTTATGGCATAATAACATATCTATCTGTAGATTAGGTCCATTATATAAAGGAAAGGGGGAGCTAGTGTGCTCCCAAATTTATTTTTTTTTCTTGGATTAACGATTAAGCGTGTTCCAAACCTTATTCCTGTTGAGATCCGAACTACGACTACTCCCTAGTATCCACATAAGCAATCATCTCTATGAGAAATCGAACACAATTTTTTCTTTTGATACCCTATTATGATATTACAATTTAAATTATTGAAGGGATATAATTGTAATAATATATTAATGTGAATTCAGATAAACTATCCATTATTTATAACTCTCTTCAACATTATGAAGGGGTATCTAGGGTGTTGTGTGGACGCACGTATCGTGTATGTCCCCACCTTTAGTATGTATATAATAGTAGTGCTATTAGACCCGCATGTGGGTTTACCAGACCTACACCTTATTAGGTGTGGGTTAATCGGCATGTGGTTCAGAAGCATTTTCATATGTATGAATAACACTAACATGGGAATATGACAAACGAAATTGCCGAGTTACACTTCCACCCATGTCTTCTATTCTCTCCACAGAAATATATGACTCAAACCATTTGGTCCTAAATTTAGATATGCATGACCCTGTCTTCTAGTTCCAGGTTGTGCTTCTCTCCTATGAACGCATGAGGTATCCAAGTGCTAGACTGAAAAGAGCGACCATACAAACAGACAGGAAGGGGAAACCCACATGAACTCTTCTCACATCACCCAACATGCCCATGACTAACTCATGTATAGATGACAACCATTTATTGGACTCGCACACCACACCACTCTGTACCCAAAAATTAATTTCAGGGAAATAATACCAATGCCAATGCAACCAATATTTATTCCTAACCCGCCTAACTAAAATGAACAAATCAATATCAATATGTTTCTTCTAAAATAAATATATGTTTACAGTCAATAGAATCCACCTTTGTTAGAGCAATTAAGTTGTTTAATTTTAAAGCTATACAACATTAATTACTTTAAAATTGGATTATTGGGTATGAATTTTGTACTTCTGAACTAGTAGCTGTTCCTGATCTTCATCATATCAAAATCACCCAAAAGATGAGGCAATCTTTGAGTAGGATCTTTTGCCATGACGAATGCATGGGGTTGCCCTCCTACAAATTAGATCAAAAGACACCAATGAGTCCATCTCCAAATGAATATGTGTAGAATTCAATTAATGACCCAATATGAAGACCAAATCTGATTGCCCTAAGCTTAGCTGTAATGTTAGTAATGACCCAATGTTGACAGTAAATCCCACAATAAAATTACCCTAGTGATCCCCAATAACACCCCAAAAACCAGGCATTCTAGGATTGCCTCTAGCAGCCCCATCAACACTAATTTTTATAAATACAGACTAATGGGTGGTTTCCACACAATATGGATCATAAAATTAGGGGAAATGCCCATGGGAAGCTTCGGCGTTTTCTCATTGGTATTGAAACAATTTTGAGTTTAAGACATGGAAAGCTAGATTTTGGAATACCAAGTGATATTTTTAGTAGAAAGTCATTTCTGCTCCTCCATATGAACCATAACAGGTAAAGGTAAAAAGGTAGTCATATTATGAGCATAAGGGTGGTTATAGGAAGAGCTAAGATGAATTAAAAATCTAGAAGATAGAGGGTTAAGGCCTTGAATAGCATTAAACCAAACAGCATAAGCATACCTAGTATGATAAAATTAAACCCAGGGCAGTCCATAAATATATCATCAATGTTCCCTTGGTTACCATGGAAAATGGAACAATCCCCTATTAGGAATAATCTGCCTATTAGTTAGAGTACACGCTATTGGAAGAGCAGCCTTAGCAATGAGCCAATGAGCCAGAGAGAGAGAAAAAAAAAACACTGAACTTTAGCACAACTGGAATTTTTCCAAATATATGACCAAGGCAAAGGCAAAGAACACGAGGATAGATTTGACAGCACCTTTACAGGTCTAGCTAGGATGTCATTCCTAACAGACTTGCCATATGTATATATTTCTTCAACCCGACATGCCCATGGATAAGAAGTAATCTATCCTAAGAAAAACCCAACATGCAGTTCTGAACCTCACAGAATATTGAGAAGTATCTATTCTGATATCCCAAAAAGTAAATCTTTTTCTGTTATGAGTATATGGGAAAAAATTTTCCATGCTATTTTCCATGTCTTTTCTTGTACCCATTTCATCAAACAAGTAGCATGCATCACCTATAATGCTCAAAATTCAACAATTTTTTGACATACACAGACACAGAGAATTAAAGGTTATGCAATGTTCAACAATTGAAGCACCCAAAAAATTACAAATTAAAATTACAAAAAAAGAAAAAGAAAAAACCAACAACAGCAACAAATTCAATTCAAAAATATAAGATGAAGGAGCTTGAAATACAACCAACCTTAAGCATTCATATGACACTCGATAACCTCAAAAGAATTTGAACCAATCTGGAAGCTAGGTTCTGCTCGTGAAAAACCAACAAAAATGGGGTAGAATAAAGGTTAGTGTTAGGGTTATCAAAGCATCATGGAAAAGAGGAGACATTGCCAAGGTCAGCTAAAATTCCAAGCATGGAATTGAGGATTGGGTTAGGGTTAGGGTTTTGAAAACAAACCCCTAAGGGAGGGAGAGCAAAAAGAGATGAAAGAGAACGAAAGAGATGAGAGAAAATGTGAGGAAGAACTTCTACCTAAGGTGATAGGTCAAGCGTGGAGTCAAGGATCGGGACTTGGGGTTGCACTTGAGGTTGATTCTTCGCTGGAAGGATTTGCAAATAACACCTCTCTAGGAGTCATTTGAAATCCACAGATTTTGGCTTCCGAAATCCACCCTAGATTTGCCCGAAATCCAAATCCATACAATTAAAATGTATCCAAACAAGGGATTTGGATTTGGAATCCCCTTCAAATCCAGGTTCCCAAACGTACCCTTAGCCTTTCCCTCAAACCTAACAGCCAAGGGAAAATTTTTCTTGTAAACCGCAATGGGTCGCCAGCATTTGACTATAAATTTAACAATTAAGGAAGGTTTTGATTTGAAACAATTTTCTTTGGATGGAAATCACATTGGCATCTACATAGCTTGCCAACCTTGCATCTGGCAATCACCAGCGTTGCTATGAATCTCTCATAATGATGTTTACCTTTACAACCATTGGGATGGCCTAAACAGCCAAAGTGCCTAATCCATGCCATCTAACAGCAAACCAAATAGAAGAGAATGTCCACAGGGTACAAATCAATCTATAAATTACCTTTCAAATTTTTTCCTCATACCAATCATTAATATTTTTAGATAAAAAGAGAGCCAAAATTTTCAGCTATATGAAAACTATAGGTAAACTCTGCAGCATTCACTTTTATCGGACATGGCTGTTTGTTTTTTTTACTCTGAAGAATGAATAAACCAGTGCAAGCAGGCACTCTGAAATATTTTTCTAAAAATTTTCCATCCATAAACTCATTCAGCATCGATCTTTTCTCTGGCTTTTTTACTTTTCTTTTCTTTTTCTTTTCCCTTTCTCAATTGAAATCTCAGGCACCTTGCATTATGGTATATTCTATAGTTCATCTTTGGTTTCTTTATCCTGGGCTTTTAACTTTTTGTTGATGAATGTTGCCAAGTCCTTGGAGCTAGATTTTGTAGAAAGCTTGATCTGCAACATTAAAATGGATCCTCAGGCCATGGAACACCAAAGAGTACAAATAAATAAAACAAATAAGTATGAAATATAATGAAAAATTACCGGATTTGATTTATCACTCGCTGAGTAAAATAAGAGTGTTGGATAGTCATCTACCTGCAAAATCAACAAGGCATAAATTCTTCTAAGCATGCTTGCTTTTAGCTTCACCGATTGTCCTCACACTCGTCAACTAATATCAAGTGATTCTTGATCAATGAAATTACAGAAACTATAACTAGCAAGGAGACTTCGATCCTTTTCTCTTCTTTTTTTTTTTTTTTTTTTTTTTCCCTCCTTTTTTTCTCATTAATTTTTTTTTTCCTATTTGTAAAGCTGATTGCTCCAATTCCATCCCCACTTAAAAATCAAGACATTACCACAATATTTCATTAAGACAGGTCGATCATAGATACAAAGCTGGAACAACGATGAGGCTCAATTCAAGCTAAATGAGAACAAAGAGATGAACTAAACAATCATATATCCAAGCAATCATATGATGACATCCCACAGATGGATTTTTTTTTTTTTTTTATAAACAGTCTCAATATTGAGCTAAGCCATTCCAACATAGATAACAACCCTTGATACTGGGGCATGGAAAAATAGGATTCATGCAATCAGTAGCACTTGGTAGCAGACCAGAAATGTTAACATGAAATCTTTGTTAGCAAATACCTGCAGTTTTGGATGTTCATTTGCGGAAGCATCTATCCTTGCAAAAATTAAATTATCCAACCCTTTGAAGTGCTTAGCCAACTTTTCTATCTGCTTGCTTGTGGTCTCACAGTTGATACACCAAGGTGTGCGTACCTGTTTTCAGGACAGCTTAATAGGGTTATTCCAAAAGGGAAATTGCAGTAATATCACTCTGCAAAATTCTGGAAACAATGAAGCTTCATGAGGTATTATGGAAAAGAATATTTGGATATGGTTCTAGAAAGTTCTCAATACTACCATATTTGAAGCAAAGGAAAATTAATAATATGTAGTTAATGATTTCTTTGATCTCCATAATGAAAGAAAATGGTTCCTCTATGTTTACCGGGAAGCTACATTGACACTAATAATGAAAATGGCTCGCAGCAGACCATGAACTTCTCATCCATCTCATACTAGGCAAAAAACTCAGACAATACAGGTTATTAAACATAAGAAATAAATTGCGCCTCATCCAAATCTACTTCTCTTCATTCATTCATAATTAAATTTTCTGTACAATATGCAAACCTATCTCCCTGATATAATGATGCACAACTCATCAGGCAGCATACAAACACTTCTTTTTCAGATTTCATTTGTGTCAAACGAAGCATGATTTCATTTCTTATCAAAACTTTTTTTTTTTTTTTTTTTTTTTTTTAAGGGAAAAAAAAATGGTTCCACTCAACATTCAGACACAAGGGAATTGTGCGAAAAGTAAAGAGAAAAGATAGTAGCAGTAAGGATATATGCAGACCTCCAGAACGACATGCTTGGGACTGCTCAAAACTAAGTCATCAAATGTCTTTCCTACAATGATCTGGATGCTTTCCTCTTTCTGCAATTATCAAAATCCCACAATATGTTTGAGCTTAAGGATAATGAGAAACAATTTCAAAGTCTTATTAGTTCATATCAGCATAAACAAGTAAAACAAATAATGGGGCATCTGGATGTCCCATAGATATTGAACAAGTCCATTGTGTAACTTTTGTTTTATATGTAATTTGATATAAGCCAACTGTGTCTATTATAGAAATTGAATAAGTCAGTTTTGCTTGGTACTTGTTTAAAATAAGGGCATTAAATAAATTCGACCTCATTCATTTTTCTTTCCCGATGGCTATGGCAATGTCTTCACATTACATTACTGACTTGTAAGTTAACAAAATGGACTGATTCACTTTCAAGGGATTCCTAACTATCCCTAAATAAACAACTTTGAAAGCCATTATAATCTGGACAAATGAATAGACATATGAAACGGCAAATGTAGTAATGATGATGATGTTGGTAGCAACAGCAGCAGCAAGAAGAACAGGAAAAGAAGAATTACTTTACAGAAATAAGTCAGAGAGTTTTAAAGGAAAAAAAAAAATACAAAGAATTGCAGAATCAGAGAGGAGATAGATGGTATTTCAATTTTTAACCCTTTTTTTCCTGCAAAACAGCACTTTCAAGCAATGGAAAAGGGACCTAAAAGCAATGACTGATGTTGTTTCAAGAAGAAGACAGTAATTCCCTCCCCATCTTACCCATAACACACCCAAAAAAAAAAAAAAAAAAAAAAAAAATGGAGAAGAAGAAGAAGAAGCAGCATAAGACAGCAACACAGAATCTACTGGAATTTTAATATTCATTTCCCACCCCTTGCAAACTTGAGCCAGTTTATGGAAAAATAAATGAGGAACTGATAATTGAGGACTCTACTCTCCTTAGCAAAAAAACCTGAGGCTTTTCAACCTTGAAGTTAAAATCCAAAAGCTGATCTAATGAGTCAATCTTCACATCCTAACCTTTATCTAACAAGGAAATATGCTTCTGGATGCCCAAGAACACACACACACACGCACACTGCTATGATATTGGGCATGATTCGGAAAGAAACAATAAATGAGACACTCACATCATCTGGTATTGGCTGTGATTTGAAGTATGGTGACAGAGTACCATGCAGAAGCCCCATGCAGAACTCCTAAAAAATCCAATTCATAATACCATCTTAGTGCATAAGTAGATATTTCTTGAAAGGCAAAAATGCAAAATCAAAATAAGCAAAGACCATTACTTCTATTTTGCTTGGTGTTGGATCCGACTCTAACAAATACTTTGAGTTGATTTTGTTATCGAAAGCAGTCACCTATAAGGAAAAGAGAGAAAAAAAATACTTGCATCACTTCATTGCTTCAACTGAAGTAATTGTAAAACTGAAATTTTCATCCACAAGAAAAGTCACATATTGGGAAACTAACAACGGTGTCCTCTGATTCTTCAAGCCCAAATAAAGTTAAGAAGGGCTTTGCAAGGTTGTCCTCCGAAATGTCAACGTATATAAACATTATCTGCAACCGAGAAGACGACGTTTCATGAAACATTATAGCAAAGGGAGACTGATTAGTCCAGAAGCTTCAAAGATAGGTAATTTTTTATGATACTTCAAAGATAGGTAATTAACCTTTGAGATGAACTTTCTTGCAATATCTTGAAGAGGCTTAAGAAGGTTCTTGAAGTCATCAACGTTTGCAAAGATAAAAACCTGGATGAAATTGAAGGTCATTAGAAGATTTACCTCATAAGCATGCTTCGAAATATATAAATTTATGATTAGTATTCAGCTTCACTGAAGTTATGATTATGAGTCTAATTTCAGAAATGGGCTGCTTTGCAGAATAATGCAGCCATGCACTGCATACATAATACTTTCAGGGGAGTGTGCTACGGAAACAGATTCCACGAGTCCTATAGAACACAGATAGAAGCTTTTGAGTGGAGCTTATTTAGGAGCAACGGTAAAAGGTCCAACTTACATTGTTATTTTAAGCAAAGTTACAGTTCTTAGTTCTGAGTTGTCTGAGTTCAGCATTTCAGGTTTTTAAGAACTAAGTCTCTACTATAATTTTTTTTTTTTTTGATAAGGTAAAGTCTCTACTATAATTAAAAATATATATATAAATAAATTAATAATAAATATATGAGACTCAATGTGCTTCCCAGGTTCTATTCATTGTCCAGATTATCAAACACATTAGGTAATACTCAACAATTTATTACCAAACTCGACTCAACAAAGTTTCCTTTATTAAAAAATGGGTTTTCTTAACGTGTGCCCTAACGGCACATGCTAAGCTGCAATTAATAACCAAATCATTACATGAAAAAAATGTGTTTTCACAGTTTTCCAAGCATTTTCACATTTTTCCAAGCAACTTTCACCATTTACAATGCATTTTAATCATTTCCAATGCAATGATTGGGTCATTAATTGCAGCTTAACATGTGCCCTTAGGGAACACGTTAAGAAAACCCTTAAAAAATAAATAAATAAAATAACTGTTCCTTATTTGAAGTCCTTTACATGACCTAACAATTTTAAGAGTACAAAGACAAAAAGGAAAAAGAGAAAAAAACAAAGACCCATTTAAACAAAATAAAAATCAGCTTCATAAAATAAATAAATAAATCAATGGAGAAAAAAAATATAGGGGAAGTAACAGCAACCTGGAGTTTGATAGGGCTGGAATAGACTCTGAGGGAATTATGTTCAGTCAGTACATTGACCAATGGAAACTTGTTATAGTCCAAAAACTCCAAAATCTTGTCTGTTCTGAAGGTGCCTTCTGCAAAACCAAACAAATTTATGATTCAATATATCATTAACTCTGACTAATCCACCAAACAAAATTAAAATTAAAATTTCACATCAGTATAAACAAGTCTCCTTATGCAGTTCAAATCCCTTCAGCTAAAAACGAAACTGATTGTAATCAAATATCCCAAAAGCATATTGTGACATCCAAAAATAAAAATAAAAAGATTCCCATCCTTTGCAGCCATTACAAGATAAGTGTAATAAGCAATGACTAGAGGGCCCACTTGGAAAAACCAGCATGTCAATAAAGTATTCATTATTACTTACTACCAAAACACCAACTTACCGTAAGTAGTGTATTTTTCTGGCTCACTTTTGACAAGACCAAGGAAATTTTTATCATTAGATTTTATATCTGGGAAGAGGGCTTTGGCAGATTCAGAATTGCTCACTTCAACAAACTGAATTTCATTGTCAGAGGTTGCTGCCTTTAAGAATTCTTCATATTCATGTCCCTGAAAAAGGTTTCATATGATGTAAATAAATCCATAAGAATACCAGCAAAATTGGACCAAAGACACATCTGGTATATATGTTAATTTTAGCGTTTTATTTTGAAATGATAATATTATAACAGCTAGATGGGCGTGAATCAACAAAGCATGAAATGGAGCTAGATGGCGAATGAGTTATATAGTCAACACCGGGTAGTTGGGATACAAGTCTTTGTTGGGTTGAGTTGTTTTCTTTAACAAGATTCTTGGGGATTTATGTAACTACAACTGCACAGTCAATCTTAACTTCTCATGCAATCAATTGAGCTTCCCCAGTGGCTAACTAAGGAATTGAATTGAAATTTAAGTATAAGCTTGTCTCGTTTAACTCACTTAAATGGTGAATAAGCCACTCTGATCTGTTTCTCAAGCCAATCCCAAACAGTTTACAGGCAGCTCGATTAGTATCACATATAGATCTTTTAGGCACATAGTTTTACACTTTTACTTAAATGGGATATAATTATTAAGTACTAGTTTCTCCCAAATTGACATCTCCATTACCTTTTCATGAAAAATCCAACTAAATAAATGACATTTCCCTTTTAAAATCAGAAAATAAAAGAGAATTCCTCATCTCAATGCTGGTGGAGGATTGGTGTTGACTTTGCTTAAGTTAAGCATAGAGAATATATATATATATACACACACAAGGGGGAGGGGAAAAAAAAAAAAAAGGCAAAGCCATTCTTAGTCCCTGTTACTAGAATTCTGACGTATCTACCACTCTACGAGCTTATTGGCTTTTACCGGCCTGCAATCGAGGAAAAGTAAACCTAGCCATTGGGTAGTAAAGAGATATTTTCCACCATCTTAGAATATGGACAAAAAATGGACAAGTTGCCATCCCCCAAAGAAAAATTTATTTATAGAAGAAAGGGAAAAAAAAAATGCAGAGAAAGCAAGTCCTCTTGCAGTTATTTAACAAGAAGAGTGCCTGGCTATAATTAAAATTAGTCACCAATAGGCATAGGCTCATTTACCTCCTTAATTGCTTCCAGAATATCACTTATTTCAGAAAACAACAAATACCTCAAATGTTCCATTGGTGTTCATACTAAATCTGCTCCCAATATTTAGTTATGGTTATTACTTGTTACTCTCACTTGAATCTCAAACTGACTGAGTCTACAACTGAAATATATATAATATTGATGGTTCAGATGAAGAGAATCAGCATCAGGGCTATTGTGCAATCAGCAATCACTAAGAGAGTGATATAACTGCTGCTTCTTGATACTCAGTGCTAAATCCTGCTTGAGATAATATCGCATTAACGAAAAACAAGTACATCGTAAAGATTCTAAAATAATTCAAGAATCAGATTTTCAAAATCCCTTTCCATATCAGTACAAGAAAAATTACCAGATTCCACATACCTCAAATTTCTCAAAAAGCCCTATAACGAGCATATGGTGCTTCTTTAGAAACTCTTCTGCTTCAGCTACTGAGCTTATTCTAATAACAGGCACACCGGTCTTCTTCCTCGTCCAGATCACAATATCTTGCCTGATTGAAAATTGGCCCCACAAAAACAAATCATTTCAAATCAACTTGTATCTACACCTAAGCAATTAAAATGAAAATCAAACATATTTATTCATATATTAGGCGAAATGAGATAAATAGAGGGTTTGATCATGTGCAAACGAAAACTACTAACTGCCCTAGTAACAAGGAGCAAATTTATTAAGTTAAAAATGCTATGAGGACAAGAGTATGGCCGAAAAAGAACACAGATCGAGGCAGTGAGAAAAGACATTTCAATTTATCACTTAACAACAATAAAGATGGCCCTGAATAGAGTTGAATGTCGAAAAGGATTCATGTAGCCTACCCAAATGTAAATAAGAATATAAGACTTCGCTGAATTATAATTATATTTCAGACTTATGGAAAGGCCACTTACGATGAAAATCCACCACTATAAACTTCAGAACTCCCATTGACAAACAGAAGCAGAGTAGGAAATCCCTTGATCCCAAGAAGCGAAGCAGCCTTGGGATACCGCTCGGCGTCAAGCTTCCCCATCAAAAGGGTACTTCCCAATTCCTTCAATGACATTGCAGCCTCTGCAAATTGAGGCATAAGCTCCGCACTCCTTGCACACCAGGGGGCATACCCAAGAACCAGAACAAACTCATTTCCATCAATGACCCTCTTGGTATTATCATTGCTAAGCTCAAGAACTACCCTCTGCGCCTTGCTAAGAACCTCAGCCTCAGACGATCTCACATGGCTTCCTTCATCTTGTTTTTGTTGCTCCTCTGCTTCATCCAGTGCTATGAGTTCTTCAATACCATCCAAATCAGCATCATCATTCTCATTTGTAACGGGCTCAGAAGCCATGATGGAGGTGAAGAAACTCAGTAATAGCAAAAGGGTAAGGGTGAAATAGATGAACCTCGAAGTGGGTGTCGGTGTAAACATGATGTTGAACACTATACGATTATGGGGTCTTGGAGGATTTTGCAGTGGATCTTTGCTTGGTGATTGAAGGAATGTGTCTGGGTTTTAGGGTTTCCAGTCAAAAAGGTGCAGCAATCCTGGGAAGATCTTGGTGAAAGAAGCTTTAATTGGGGTTCGGGGATATTGTCAAATGGCTATGGAAATGAAGGTGTATGTATGTGGAGATATACACTGAATATGACTTTCAACACTTTTTTGACGACTCCATTTGGGCACTCCTTCCTTTCATTGTACGGATTAGTACAAAATTTACAAAGGAAAGTTAATAAATAAATAAATAATTACAAAGGAAATTCAAAATTTACCATTTGGGGATCACATCATTTCAGAGTTTTTATTTAGGCACCATTTGTGTACATACTGTACGAGCAGTGACACCACGTTGCTTAAAATCATGTAATATATTTTAGGCAATATGGCAAAATGATAGGCCAAATTAAAAGTAATCCTAAAAAACTTAAAACTCTTATATTTCATTCAAAGCCGTAATAATGAATTTTAATTCTTAAACGAGGGTATATTAGAGTCAAATGTCTATTATACCATTTTAATAAAAAAAAATTTCTTTTTTTGTCCTACCCATATCTTATCATATCATGCTCTCTCTCCTTATTAAATGAAACTTAACTTTAATACTTCTCTTCCTTTTTATTGTTTATTTAGAGCATCTCTCTCCAATAGGCTAATTATCTAACCTCTTTAGTTATTTTAGATAGTCAAATCACTTTTCTTCTTTTCCAATGGCTTAGTTATATCGTTATTGTTTTAACTATCGTTATTTCGGCTAGTTATATTTAGTTAGCAAATGTTCAGTAGCTAAACTATTTTTACTTCAAAAAAGTGACACTTGTCATCTCTATATGCATCATTTCCTTTTTATCTCTCCACCAAATGATTAAAAAAAAAAAGATTATTAATAAAAATTTAAAATAACTAATACCCTTGGAGTACTCACTTAGATAGCTATCTAGTTATTTAAAAAATGTCATTTTGCTAACTAAAGTAACAAAAAAATAACTAGTACCCTTGGAGATGCTCTAAGGGGTTTAGCTATCTAACTCGTTTGACTAGTCAAATTACCTTTTTCCTTCTCCAAAAGGTTAGCTAATTTAGCTATCGTTATTTTAACTAGTTACATTTAGGTAGCGAATGCTCGCTAGCTAAATTATTTTTAGTTAAAAAAGTAACACCTATCTTTTCTTTATGCATCATTTTATCTTTATCTTTCTACCAAATGATTAAAAAAAGAAAGATTATTAATAATTTTTTTTAAATAGCTCAAAAATAACTAGTATCCTTTGAATACTCATTTAGATAGCTAGCTAGCTATTTTAAAAAATGTCATTTTACTACCTAAAGTAACAAAAAAATTAGTTATTACCCATGGATCTGCTCTTAGAGTCTTAGGTGGGATGAAAAAAATAAATAAAAAAATTAAAAAGGGATATAATGGGTATTAAAAAATAGTAGATGGTAAATCCCTTCTTTTGGGAATTAAAGTCTATTACTACCGTTTTGAATGCAATAAGGGAGATTTGACCCTTTATTAATTACTTTTATTTTGACCCACCATTTGGTCATTTTCTTAATATTTTATGATTGTTATGTAATAATATTATATACGGAGAGGATTCCATTAACAAGTGGTATAAGAGTTTTACTTTTACACCTATTTTTAACCTTAAATCTCTTTCAATCCAATGGCCTCATTTAATACCCTTTAACTTGGTATTTGGGTTGGAATCGGGTCAAGTTAACCAAAACCCATCCCAATAAGCTTACCTGTTCTAAGCCGGCTATTTCCATAACTCTTTCTACTTCTCTTTCGACTCCAGCATTACACACATCTACCCAGTTCACTGTATAGACTACAGAGCTTGAATCTTTGAAGGAACACACTTCAGAAACAAAAATGACCACAAGTCTACAAACAAATATAGCACCACCATGGAATTGAAAGCGGAAGAAAATGAAATTCTCCAATCAAAAAGGGGAAAAAAATTACAGGTTCAATGCACAAGAACAAATAATTTTGAGGCTCAATTTTGTTCTTTTTTTTTTTTTCCTATAATTTTAAAAGCAATCCAAAGAGTTGAAAAATTTGTGAAGTCCCTTGCTATATCCCTTTACCCCGATCTCCGCTGTGAAAATGAATTGAGTAGTCGCAAATAACTCACAATCTACGCAAGTAACCTACACTTCTACCCGTAACAATCATGACCATGAAATAGCATGGAGAAACTTCATTCTAGTTAAGAAATCTTGGGCGGTGAGGGAGTGATTGAAATGGGAGTTGGGGCACGACAGAGAGATGTAGAAATGAATGCTCCGTACAGCCAGGCCTCATTACATGATCTTTAAATCCGTGCGCCGTGATAACGTGATTACAATGGGTTTGGGGCTTGGAAGGAGGCAGGGAGAGATCAGGCATAAAAATGGTTTAATTGAATGGGACGGGTCTTTGGTTTAATTATAACCCGACCCAATTCTAACCTAAATTTGGAGTTAAACGTAAAAAGTGGGGTTAGTAGGGCTGTTGGATTGAAAGAGATCTAAGGCTGTAAAAATGTGTAAAAGTAAAATTCTTACACAAGATGTCAATGGAACCCTCCCTATTATATATTATATATTATAGGGGAAATATCTAAAACCTCCCTCAAAAATAAAATTATATCAAAAAACACCATTAAATATTTTTCCTATCCATCTAATCTAAAAAAACCAAGAATCATATCCATTAACTCCAACTAATTAACTATTTGTTTACTGCTGCTAAAAATAAGAGTGATTTGTACTAAAATACCTTATTCAACAATTAATATGTTTAATAACAAAAATAGTCATTCAACTGAATTTTTCCTTTTGCCCCCTTCTTCCTGCTTCGATGATGGAAGAAAAGAACCAGAGATAAATTGAAAAGAGAGAGTGCAAAAGGGAAAATTCAATTAAATGGCCATTTTTGTTATTAAACATATTAATTGTTGAATAAGGGTATTTTAGTAAGATCACTTTGTTTTTTTAACAACAGTAAACAGAAAGTTTACTAGGTTGGAGTTAATGGATATGATTTTTGATTTTTTGGATTAGATAGATAGGAAAAATATTTAATGGGGTTTTTGGATATAATTTTATTTTTTAAGGGGGTTTTGGATAATTTGCCTATATTATATTAGCAAAATGATAGAGGGGCCTAACTTGTTGGCTTAGATTGGCTTACAGTCATTTAAGGGAAGTATACTATAAGTAGTTATACCCCACAATCCCACAATTGTAGGGATTTCATTTAATAGCAATATTCGTTCCACGTTTTGCTGAAATTCAAATGTTACTTCCCATAATTATAGCTTTCTCACCTTTTTCCCCTCACCAACCATTTCTGCTTTCATTTCATAGCCAATCCATCCTGTTTTAAAATTCTCCCAGAAGCATATGGACTTGATAACTATATATTCATTTAATAACTCGATAAAACTTGGCAAAAATACACAACTATATCACTTACTAACTGAAGTATATCTCTTAATAACTATTTATATACACAGATTCCTTTCCTCGCAAATGAATTTTGTGACTTAATAACTAGATAAAATTAGGCAAAAATATACAACTATATAACTTAATAATTCACTAACTGCACAAGAACTTTGTCTCTTAATCACAAATAAATTATGTCACTTGATAGCTACATAAATTGTGATAAATAAACAACTTCGTAACTTAATAAAATCACTAAATGCATATAACAGAGTTCACAATCAGGCTTAATATTTTCATACAATTTTATAAAATCACTTAATAACTAAACTAGATAGTAAGGGTTTGAAAAGCATTGTAGGATTTGCATATAACAAAGGGCTTGTTCAATCAACCTCGTTGTGATACACTCTTCTATAACTTTACAATTTAATAATTCGATTTTTTTGAATAACTATCCATTTTTTTTTTATGGATAATACAAATTTTCACTGGTGAAAAAATCCACACAATAGAAGCCCGTTCGTTTTATTGGTGAAAATACCCACACAAGAAAAGCCCTTTTTTTACTACGACTACGGATAAACATTGAACAATAAACGATCTAGCCCTAAAAATGGGATGAATTTGACCTATTCTTTGACCCATCTCAGATTATCACTTGACAATTGAACGTTGACGCTCGATTGACGGTAAACAACGAACAAATGCCCGTCTATCCTCCTTCGTAACTTAATAGGCTATGGAATCAACTTTTCAGCCATTGACGATGGTAACTTGTTTGAGAACGAGACAATGAGAGATGGGGGGTTATTCAATGATTTTCGCCAATTTTTGGGGGATTTGGGGATTTTAATTTATTTCACCCCATTTTTTCTTTAAATAAGAGATCAATAGAAAGTGACCACATCAGTAGGCCAATGTAGTAGGCCTATATGGTAGTCTTATATAGAAGAACTCTATTATATTAAGTATCAACTTAATTTGCTTTTAGAAATGTTAAATTAGGGATTCAATATTATAAAACTTCAATTATTATTATTGTTGTTTTTATTATTTTCATTTTAAAGATTCTTGAATCAAACCAGAATAATGAAGATATAGTTATTTTTTGTATTCAATATTAACATACCTTTATTATTATTATTTTTTCATTTTAAATATTTTTGAATTTCTTATTTAATTTGTTCCATGTCCAGTCAATAATCAATATTTATGGATTTTCTATTTAAATTAATTTCTTGAATCAATGTAAAAGTGTCATGTTAATTTAAAAGTAGGGACACAGTTAATAAGAGAAGAAAATGAATGATAGAAAAAAATGAGAGAGGGAAGATCATAACGACATGCCACATAACCAAATTGGGTTTTATAATAGTGTAAAAGTATAGTTGTATTAATTGATATAGATATAGAACCCCAACTCAATGAAATGAAATCATTTAGGGTGGGTCTAAATCGACACCCTTTTTTTTACTAAATCCACTAGGAGTGTTAGTGGTTTAGGTTAAAACGAGAACCAAACCGAACCGAACCAAACCAAACTGGCCGGTTTGGTTTGGCTTTTTGGTCATTAGGTTAGGTTTTGGTTCTAATTTTAGAAAAGTGAATTTAAATTGGTTTGGTTTTGATTTTCTTGTTTAAAAAACCAAACCCAACCGAAATATATATATATAATTTTATATATTATATATCAAACTTTAGTTTGTAAATTTCCTATTCTAATAAGGGCAGAATAGGTAATAGATTCAAAATAGTAACACTGAACTTACTGGAGTACAAAAGCCTACTGAATGGTGAGTACTACTAAGTGACTAGTGATATTGATATGTATTAAATTAGAGATTTGAATTTGGATTGACATATGTCGATATGTTTTCATTTTGATACAATGTTTAACGTTTTTTTTAGTTGCTAATGTAATGCTTTTATTAAAAATGTTTTTATTTGAGTTTGGCATGCCATTTTTTTCATTTTCAATTTTTTGATGCTACTTGATAGGTTAAAATCAAAACCGAAACCGAGCCGAGCTAGACCGAAATCTTTTGATTTGGTTTTTTTATAGTATGATTTGATTTGAAATCTACCCTAAAACCGAACCAAACCGAACCACTTATATCCCTAAAATCCACACCCCTATGCTTTATTTCCACACATCTTTTCTTATTTTTATTCATGGGGGTGTGGATTTAGCAAACAAATGTGTAGATTTAGACCCACCCAATCATTTATTTTCTCCCAAATAGGCACTGTTTTATTTATGAAATCTTTATCCCATGTTTGATGATTAGATGTGAGACCAAAATGGAAATTAGGTACCAGGCCTCTAATTCAGTTGATGAAATTTTGCTACCTAGACCAGTGCCAGGGGTCTCATTCGCACTTCACTTGGAACTTGGGTAAAAGGGGTTTTTTTTTTTTTTTTTTGGTTTTAGGGTTAGGGTGTCCGGGCCAGCTTGCGCGCAGTTCGACTAAATCTCTCATCGGACGATCTTAAGAGCGCAGTCCCTCATATCAGCCTGGTGCATTCAGGAATTAATTCTTAAAATGCTCCTCAGAGGAATTGAACCCAGGTTGCCTCCACAAGTGTTTGTGTAGAGTTGCGGGTGATTCGTGACGGATTAACCATGATCTGTGATATGGGATTTTGACAAATTGATGCTCAAATTGTAATTCAATTACTAATATAATCCCCCCCTCCCCCTTTTCCTTGGTATTTAATTTTGGTTATTGACTACAAGTCTCTCTTGAATCGTGACGTCCACCATGTTTACTGGGAAGCCAATAAATACGTTGACTATTTAGGTAAGACTAGAACCTAATTTTATAACCGTTTTGTTGGATGCCCGTGGCATCGCAACCCCCAGATAATGTACTCCGGGTAATCAATCTTAGTTAATGAATAAAGCTTCCTTATTTTCACCCAAAAAAAGAAAGAAAAAAAAAAAAAAAAACAAAGAAGAAAACATCCTTTGCCTCCAGGCCTTCTTCCATCGCATGAAAATATTTCGACCACATCAGTACACTCTTGCAAATACTTCGACCACATCAATACCCTATTTGACTTAAAATATCAAGTCATTTCTGATCGTTAAAAAATCAAGTCATTTGATTGAAATTGTTTTTATTCTTTTAAAAAAAAAAAAAAAAATTGTAAGAAGCGTTGCCTATCGTTCAAATAATTTGACTAAAATTAAATAACAAAAATATCCAACAACACTTATTTTTAAAAAACGTAACGCATTAAGTAAGACCTGCTATTTGTTGGGCCTCCTAAAAGAAAAAATGTAATGTGTTGAATGAGACCCACTATTTGGTAGCTCTCCATAATTTTATTCATTATAATAAGACCTGATTATATTGGAGGTGGCTTATGGCCTCCCAGATATTTTACAAATTCTCATTGCTTGAGACTTATTTCAATGAAATGCTTGAAAGGATTCAGACATAGTTCGCATTAATGTCACAAAGGAGAAATGTTACTGTCCAATTTAGACCACATCATTTGATTCGGTAGAAAACATTGATGCCAAAGAGAAGAACACAAGATGGCCATTATTCAAGATCATTCATACAAGCATACATAGATATATACATACATTCATTTGCACAACCCTTTCAAGAAGAACATTTAATTCAATAAACTTCCACACCTTAACACCCCAATTTGACTACTATGATTTCTCAATATAGAGATCTCTTTTCTCTTCCTTCGAACGGAAAGATATGAGGCTTGCCAACCCAAAACTGAAGTCGGCACACTGCATTGCTGCAAGCAACAAGTTATAGAACTCATCGAATGGATAATGTCACTCGTATATGCATGAATCCTGTTTGAACTTGATGGGTTTGGTGCTAGTGGAGTCGACAACCAAGGGGCAAGATATTCTTTTTCGATGCTTCGTCCTCACTAGCTTCCCCACCACATCTCCTCTTGACCGGATTTCAAAATCTAGTGACAATGGAACTTTGCTATTAGTGTTGGAGACGGCTAAACTTGATCCAGCACCATACAGAGGAACCTTAGTTCCTTCAAGGATTACTGATACAGTCCGGCGACTCTTTCTGGGCTGATAGTATTTCTTCAACTGCAATCATAATGTGCAGAATATGCATGTGAGGAATTCATACATGGAGCAAAGGTTCAAAGGGATTTCATGTTGTCAACAGAACCTTAAACATATGGGGCAAAAAAGAAGTTCCCTTTTAATTTTGAAGCTTCAGGTGCCAACCAAAAATTCAATTTTATTGGGAATTACTACTTAGTTCATAGAGTTTAGATCTTCTACTCTTCGCATAACACCTCCACATGTCCAATCGAAATTCAAGAAATTCATCTTTGTTTACACATTTTGATTAGTTTAACACTTAATATTATTTGCAAATCAAATATGGTGGTCATGAAAAAAAATTCTGACCTGACCAATCGCAACAGGAATCTCTGAATATAAGAGATTGACTGGCGTGGAACTAACATGAATGCCAAACAGTGTCGCAGGGTTGTATATGCTCATCTTCAATGTGCCATTCACAGTCACCATCTTCGTTGGGACACCAGAAAAATCTGTTCCCTCCCCAATGTAGAAGTTATTTACAGTCAAGCTCTGAAATGGAAATATCCTCCATTAAACAATGAATATATAACAAGCAGACAAAAAGAAGCAGCTCTTTTTCTTTTCTTTATTTGGGTGTGGGTGAATGTTGTGTTTGTGTGTGGGTGCAGGCATGCATGTGAGAAAGGAATTTGGGGTGTGGGGGGAGGGGGTGGGGGCGAGTGATGAAGCCATTATCGAGCTTAATTGACCTTGCTTCAATGTTGATTTTAAGATACATTGCAGTGTATCGTCTGATTCAACCAAGAAAAAGGCCAAAGTTCTACATAATCACTATGATAAAGTTGTTTCAGCTTTTAAAGAATTGGATTTTTCGAACTAGATACTGTCCAATACTTTCAACACTAACTGCATGTTCCAAAGAGTTGAAAGGAAAAGGTGGGAAACGAATTACTTCGAACTCGCAAAACTAATTTCCAGCAAGCTAAAAAATATGAGCTGTAACCAAATCAGTCAAGTTTGCTGATCACATATTCATTCAGCAGAACCTCTGTTCTTTTCCTCTGTTTTCTTAGGTATCAAACAGAGCTAAGGATGAAAGAACGAAAAAAAGCAAAAAACTGGGGTCTAAACTATAGAGGATACATGTTCTTGCCTTCATAGCTAAGTTTCTTACACGAGCTATTTACACGAAAGGACATGAAAATTAACGAATCAAAGAAGCTCAAATTCCTGCAAATTGATTCCTATTCTGTAGTGACGATTTCCCTCTAAAATCATGTTCATCTTCATGGAAAAAAGAAAAGAAAAGAGAAGTCAAATAACTTTTTCTAAGACTTGTAATTCCATTAATAAGAATTTTCGTCCCATCATTGACAAATCCCCCCTTTTTTTTTTTTTTTTTTTTTTTTAAGGGCATGAGTTTTCTAATGAGCAAACTAAATTGGATATTAGAGAAAACGTATTGAAATTGGGCATACCTTGACAGTAATCTCTGCTTTGTAAGGCCGGCTCGCGCCCCATATAATCAGGCAAAAGACAGTGAACAGAACAATAAAACCGAAGAGAGCAATTAAGGCCTGAAAACGCCGAGAAAAGCCCTCGTCATCAAGGTCATCATAAGCCCCCTCCTCCATAATCACATTACACTCAGGCCACCCCTTATCATTCCTTTTTCTGCCCCATTTCCTTCCTGAAGACGACCGAAATATCCCCGAGAACCTACTGGCCGAAGAATTCCTCGAGTGTCTACCAAAAGACGGATGCGAAGGCGACTCCATTGGGCTATTGGAAATTGGAGTCGCGTGCATCGACGAGGACTTGTCCCCATCATGAGAGTCCCTGGAAGGGCTCTGTACATAGTATACAGGCCCCGGGTACCTCGAAGGCGATGAGGGGGCTAAGCTAGTAATATCTGATTCAGACTTTGTGTGTATCATCTTGTTAGACCTTCAATTCTCACAGGGAAATTGATAACTTCAATTCATATGCTTCCACACAATCTCACAAAGTCGCCGAAAACACTCAAATTGGAGCAGATTTTCCTGGTACCCAGAAATCTCTTAGGCGATATATGATTGTTTCTTACACTGAAATGACTGAAAAAAAGAAACCAATATGCAAATTCTTACTTGAAATGCATAAACAGAAAAACAATACAAAAGGGCTATATGCCATCAAGAATGTAGATAAAAACGGTAGAATTGTACACCAATTGATTGATTAAAAGAGAATTCAAAGACCTAATACCTTAGATTGCTCAAGAAACGGTCAAATTTTGATAACTTCAATTCATATGCTTCCTCACAATTTCACAAAATCACCCAAAACAAACAAATCTGAGCAAATTTTCTCTGTACCCAGAAATCTTTTTGGTGATATATGTCTGTTTCTTACACTAAAACGACAAGAAAAATGAACAAAATTGAATTTTTTTTTACTTGAAATGGCTAACCAGAACACAGAGAACAATACGAAATGGGCTATATGCTGTCGATAATGTGGATAAAAACAGTAGACTTTTATACCAAGTGATTCACTACAAGAGAAAGCAAGCACCCAGTACCTTAAAATTGCTGAATAAATGGTCAAATTCTGATGTGAAACTCCATTCTTGTGCGAGAAACACTAATGACAAAGACAAGACAATATGTGAACAGGCAGTAAGTTAACCAAGTATCAAGAGAAGCTACAATTCAGCACTCTCTCTCTCTCTGTGTCTGTCTCTCTCTCTCTAAAGCACTCACTCTCACTCTCTCTGTGAAAGTGTGCGCATGAGCCAGAGGACGAGAGGTTGTGAGAACGACCAGTGGTGCTACAAGCCTCGCTGGCCGAGCGTTATAGAGAAGGCAAGCAACAACCAATGACAGATGCACCCATGGCTTGGAACACGAGCCTGATACCGAACCTCGTCGTTCTCTGTCTACACAAACGGTAGGTTCGGAAAATGAGTGTCGGCAGCCTATTATTTTAATTGACCTAATCAGGTTTGCATTATTGGGGCATTGGACAAGTGACCTAAATAGATTCGGAATTGCATTGTTCATTATTGTTTACGTTGCTCCTACCACCTCTTGTTCTAGTGGTTACTTGTTAGTACTATATTTGTGCCAATATGTGTTTATATAATCATATATTTATCTTTGGGTGTAATTTGTGTGAGCCAAAAAACCGATCAATCCAAATTCAATCTTGAGTTTTGAGCGAGCTTGGATTATCATATTTAATCTGCGGGTTGTACATAGCAAAAAAAAAATTTATCGTCTCAATTCAATTTGGGTGGATCATAGTTAGAGATCTCAAACAAATTGCCTAGCCCTAAAACCCCAATTCATTAGTACATGCATTATATGTATGAATAACTTTTAGGTTAGAACAGTCATATGTAGCCTAGCTAAGTTCTTTAACTTTGATCCGATTTTCAGAATGTAATTGAGATTAAAAAACGGATTATCATGTGATTGCTGAAGGTAATTGTTGAATCGAAGTTCTTTATCGAGTGACTTGAATTAGAAATCCTTATATAACCGACACCATAGATCTCTCATAAGATCATAATTCTAGATAATAATATAGATACGAAATTATTTGTTTAATTGATTGATACCAACCTGTGATAAAAGAGTCATCACCCTTGAAATAATCGAAAGGGTTACATATCAATGTCTGGGCTGGCTGGCATGACCTATCCCACAATGCTTGACGGGTGTATACCTCTAATGCACAAGGCAAGACTATGACGTCCTTTGATGAAAAAATTGAAGTTCATGCACAACACATGCATTTCGCAAGATATTTTGTGTTTTCTTTCATGAGTACTAGAGAGAACCATTCTTACATGGAACGGTAAGTAGGTCCACTATATATGAGAGTGCTCTCGTTAAGCTCACATACTTTTTGCATTTTTAAAAATCTATGCTTGTTTTTGGGCAAGTGACACTATCGGCCTAGCCTAGATAATGTATAGTAAGAGGTGCAATTTGGTTATGCATTAATCGAGAATTAAACTGTAAACCTAATTCGTGGGCTAGTTTTGTTTGGTTCTTAAGCTATCTCAATCTAATCTTGGGTCAAAAAATTAATAACTAATCTTTATATGATCTGAGCTGGCGCGTTAGATAAACTGACCTTATATATGTAAGTACACATATGAATATATGTTATATATCATAATTGTTTTCAATTTCAATTTTCATTTTGCTTGCATATATCAAAAAATGTATTTATTATTCATAAAAAGATTATAAATTTATGTCTTTTGTTGATTTTATTACTTAGATAATTCAGTTGTTGTTGTAGTAGTAAAATTTAATGCTTTTTTTTTTTTGTAGATTTTATACAAACCAAACCAACCTGAATTTTGCATGAGTTGGATTACTTTGATTCTATCATTGTATAACTTAATTCAACAAACAAAACAAATGTTGATCTTTGGTTAATTTGGTTATGAGTTAATGTCCAAATCAACCCAAACTGAATTGAGTTGTAATTCCAATATGTAATGTTTAGCTCAAAGCGATTCATAGTAGGCCAATTGCAATCTCATTGATAAAACGGTAATATGAGACATGCTATCCATAAACCACAGTCGAGATGATTGAATTGTCGCATTGTGTTTGGACTGTATACAACATATACGTATGGGAGGCTCATAATACGTGCAATGCATGATCCAACCACAATGCAAATCATTACGATTGTGGGTAGCATTTTCATGTTAATATTGACAAGAAGTACAACAAAAGAATATGTACTTTTTACCCCAAAAAAATGTACTTCCAAGAAATGTGGATTTTAATTTTGTGGTTTTATCCAAATTTTGCCTTAAAAAGTTAAAACCCTGCTTGGGTTAACTACAATTTCAGCAATTCAGCTATTAAGTATAATCAGAAGAGAATCAGAAGTTGTTGAAAGCAGAAGGATATGATTTTGTTTTCACACGTTTTAACATGGAGAGTACACTCGTTATTACCAAAAGTTCCATTAAAAGTTTATTTGATTCCTGCACAGCTTGTTTGCCAAAGTTGAGAGGACTTTGTTTCTACTAATATCACTTTTACAACCTATAAGTACTTACCGAAAAATCATTCAAACACGTCTGAAAAGTTATTCTGGACTATTTAAGTGATTTTAGACTGCCAGAAAACTCAGCCAAACAAGTCCTAAGCTAGGTATGCAATAGCCGGACCATTCATTATTGGGCCTCAAATTGGGCCCATATGCTTCCCAATGTTCAACGGACGCTAGTTAACCCGTGTCGGTTTGGGACTTGTAGCCTCGTAGAGTTGTGTAGCCGTGCAGGTAGGGATAATGCATGCCTCGTGACTTCCACGTGAAGGTAGTTTCGACCGAATGAAGCAAGCGCATTACGCTCCCTGCGCAATTTAGCCGAACTTCATGTGATTATTCTCTCCGTCGCGTTCGTACTTCTCGTATATCGGTAGACGAAGCTCTGCAACTCCGAATAGTGCTAAAACCCTAATCTCTCTCTCTCTCTCTCTCCCTTTATATATATATATGTATTATATACATATATATATACGTTACACAAGTCCGAGCTGCGTGACTTTATAACAATGGCGATTACTTCGCTGGACGAAGAAACGGCGAAGAAAGTCCTGCGTCAGGTTTGAAATCCTTTACTTTTCCTGCTCAGAGCTCAATTTTGTAGTTTTCGCGGTTGAATTTATAAAAAATAATTAAAAAAAAAAAAAAAACCTTTTTGGCAGGTCGAATTTTACTTCAGTGATAGCAATCTTCCCAGAGACAAATTCCTCAAAAAATCAGTCACTGAGAGTCATGACGGAAGTATCCTTCACTTGAATTTACCCTTATATGTGTGTGTGTGTGTGTGTGTGTGTGTGTGTGTGTGTGTGTTTGTGTCAGTGTGTGCATATATGTATTCTCAATTTTGGGTTGTGTTTGTTGATCTTTGACTGTAAGTTTAGTGGTTAGTTTGGCCTTGATATGTTCCTTCTCTCGTATGAGAACTTATCTCGGCTTGGGGAATTCGAATGCCAGAGATGTTCCCGAAAATATTGTAAACGCTGTGGCTGAAACTCTGCGGAAATCGGATTTTCTCAAAGTTTCTGAAGATGGTGGGTCTTCAATTTTCTATATAAGTTTATATATATGCTCTGTTTGGTTGCTGAGGAAAGTTAGGAAAAGAAAGGAAACCAAAATTTTGAATGATAGATTTTATATCAGTTCGAACCACAGTATACAAAATCTCCATTTATCTGTTTTAAGATAAGACAATCATATGCGGTTCTGGAATCTCCCCTTGACTTTGGGAGCTGTGATCACACTTGACTTTGCTTCACAACGTGTCATGTCATATGCGACACTATCTAAGGGATGAAAAAGCATCAGCTCTCAATTTTTTGTCACTTAGATGGTGTCTAAAGTGACATGGCGTGCGTGGTGAAAAGTCTAAGCACTTTCAGCGGCATGCAGAAGTCAAGTAGAGGAGCAATAGTTGAGTTGACTTTTCATTTTGTGCAAATTGAAACAATATATAAATATTAGATTCAAAATTTCATTTTCTTTTTGTTTCCTCAGTTTTTTCAGCGACTGTACATGGGATAAATTTTCTGATATTCCTAATCCTTTGTTCTTGCTGATGATATATATGTATACTAATCTTTTTGTTTTTCAGGGAAGAAGATTGGTAGGGTTAGTGAGCTTTCAAAACCAGAAGAGATTATAGAGCAAGTAGACATAAGAACGATTGCTGCCTCGCCTTTAGAGTATGATATTAATATTGAAGATGTGGAATCTTTCTTTGGTCAATATGGCAAGGTATTAATTTTTGGCTCCTTTTTGGAATCTCCATTTTGTTGCACCGATAATGTGGGAAAGAAAAGAAATTAAAATTTATTATCTTATATTTTTCACTATTTGGAGCTGAAGTGTTAATTGTGCTCAATTGAGCTGAATACTACTACTTGGTTTTGAGTTGGAAGTTTTCAAAATGAGAAACTAAAAAAAAAAAAACTTAGGCCCAGCAATAAACAGTGTTTTTTTCCCCCTCCAGATTAAGCTGTATTTTAATTCATGGTTTCTGTTTATCCCTAATAATATCATAGTTGACTTTGCATGAAGGTAATGTCTCTTATATGTTCAGCGACATATCTTTAGAATCTAAGGCCCATTTGGCAAACCTATAATTTGGGCTTATCTTCATTCATGCTTAGGCTAATTTAAACTAAACTAGTACAAGTATGTAAGTAGTTTGTCCAAAATTGCATTGAACACTGGTTCTGATTTTAATGTTGCTTGGTTCTATTGTCTTGTAATTGGTTTGAGTGTATATATAAATACACACATAATATATGATCAGAAACTACTTGCCACCCTTGCATGCACTCACACACATATCAACTCACTGAAGTTGAGTCAATAACAATTTTTTTTTGCCAACAATCAACAATAGCAATCAAATTAAATTAGATTAAAATCTATATACCTTGTGCAATCAATAAAAAAGATGCCAGGGAAGTAAACAAAAACAGTAAAGAGAATTGAACCAATGAATCATTATTTCATTAGTTAGGGAATTAAGGGACCATGGTTCAAAATAATAAAAATTTAAAATGAGAGTAAATGATAAGATAAAAACAAATGTCTAAGAGAAGGAGGGAAGTCCACAAAAAGGTGAAGGATGACTGTGTAATTGTTGAGGTGATTTGGGGTTAGATGGATCAGCCGATTTAAGTGAAGACTAAGTTATAGAGAATGGTGGATGTGCAAGAATTGTATGATTGTAGAGGCATAGGTTGCACTAGGCTTGATTGATGGTTGAACTGAATAGAAGAGATAGGTGAGTTGGGGGTGGTATGATGAGGATGGTGATGGAGAAATTTTAGTGCGGCCATGAAAGTGGTTGCTTTGGACGAAATTTAAAATATTTGCAAGGGTTATGTGGGCCACACTACTGCAACAATCGCCCCACCATTGGTGCCACATGAAGAGGAGTATGTTTTGTGGGGTTATAGTTGATCCATGTTGGTTCAAGCCTTAAGAATTGTGAAAGTTCTATATTTTGGTGTGTCTTAGTAATTTTATAGATTTGAGTTTGTTTGGTAGTCAAGTTAGTAGGTGTTTGGTTACAAGCTGAGTCAATTCCTATCCATGTTAGGAGTTAATTGAGTTCTTTTTGTAATTTAGAAAGTTTCCATTTACTAGAAATTTCCTATTCCAAGAAGTTTATATTTTCTAAGAGTTTATATTTTCTTAAACTTTCTATTTTCTAAAGAGATTCTATTTCCTGGATTTCTACTTTGAGTCTTATTTCTTTACGAAGAAGTATTTTGATTGTTTTTAGTAGGAAGCCTAATATAGAAAGTAATAGTTTTATACTTCGATTTTGATTTTTGGCTAGTAGTAGAATTTAGAAAGTGAGTCTTTTGTTTTTTTCTATATAAGCAAGGCTTGTCAACGCAATTACAATAATTCATTGATGAGAATTTTTGCAGCTTTGCATTTAATTAATAGTGAGATTCCCTTGATTTTCTTCTAGGTGAGATTCCTAGAAACCCTTGGTGAGACTCTAGGGTTATCTTCTATTTCTTCTACTTTAATTTTATTCATAGGACTGCTGTAATTAACTATTTCAATCCACAGCCAACCCTCTCCTTAGCCTCAATTTGAACCATAAAAGCCTTACTTTTCACCATAAACCCTACCTACTTTTCTCTACAATTTAAACTTTAAAAAAAACTAATAGTACCCATTCCTGTCCAAAATTTCCAGCAAGCCTTTTCTTTTGATTTCTTACCATACTTCTCCTTAAACCTCTACCAATTCAGCCCTTATTCGATCTATAATTCCTAATACCACCATTCCTTTCACAAAACCTAAGGGAAACAAAGCTTTAGCCCACCTACGCTTGATTGTAGCAACTTTATTCTGTACTTTAAAGGCTGTCTTACATCAGTGGTGTTCACACAAATTAAGGTAGGCCAGCCTAGTGTTGAAGAGGAGATATTGGAAACGGTTATGACGTGCAGACCGTTATAGGGGTGGGTTTGTGATGATTGCGATTGGTTGGGTATTTTAGCCATAAAACTTTAGCCTGAATATGTTTATTTTGGTTTTCTTTGATTTGGACTCTTAAGAGTTAAGAGTAATGAATGCACTTTGATAGTGGAGTGATTTGATTTAGGCCTAAGGCAGCCAAAAGGATGAGAGGAAGACCAAGAAGAACATGGCTAGAGGCGAAGAGGAAAGACATAAGTCTAGGAGTTTAATGGGGGATATGGTTCCAGATTGAGCTGAATGGCAGGAAGACATTCGTGCAGCTGATTCAATTTAGGTTTTTATAGGTTGAGTTCAGCTTATTTTGGATTCTTTTTCACTCTGTGAAATATTAGGTATTGGTGAAATGCTACCAACTGTCACTCACAGGGATGGCCTCTTAAAGAATGCCAATGTATCTAATATTTATTTATTTTTGGTCTGATTAATACAGAGATGAAAAATCAATAAGATTTTCAGATGATAACATTAATCCATTCGGATAAGGCTGCAACAATAAGTCACATGGCTATTTGCTGAACATTACTTATGACTGCTGATTGTATATCCTAAGTCGTATGTTTTTTATCCTTCGAGCCTTCTTAGTTCTCACACATCTTTTACAGTTTTCTGAAATATTTATATTCAGTAAAAAATATAATTAGTGTTAATCTTGGTTTCATTTTTCATAGTTTTTTTGTAAGCATGTCTTTGCATCGGTTAGAACTTAGAACTGCGGATTATAGCATTTTCACCACATTCATTTACCATTCGTCTTATCTGTTCTTTTATATATTTCAGGTGAATAGCGTGAGGCTCCCTCACCATATTGCCGACAAAAGGTGTTTTTGCGGCACTGCTTTGATTGAATTCTCAGCAGAGGGAGATGCTGAAAAGGTTTTAAAGCAGAACTTGGTTTATTCTGGTACCAAGTTAGAGCTTAAACCAAAGTAAGCCATGGTTGTTGGTATAGATCTTAGTAAGTGTAATTCTGTGCATTTATGTGGTTTTCTTTATCTGAAAACCTGTTTGCATACATTTGCATCAGCCATCAGCTATTGCATTGTGAATTGGAAGATTTAGATTTTCAGCTTTGTTAACAGTGTTTGCCCTAAGTGCTGCTTATTTTTTTGTGCTAAAGCTTGTTAATTGAATTTAAGAAATAGGGGGTACTTGGAGAACAGTTCCCAATTGATGCTATAGGGACATGTAGAATTTCTTTAAATTCATTTTTTTTGGTTTTATTTGTTCTATTAATGAAGGCTGAGGTGTGGAGAGTAACTATTGCTAACGTTTGCTAACGTTTAGAGATCAAAATTTTACATTTCAGATTAAGGATGTTAGGTACTTAGGTCCAACCTGTCAGGTTTTTTCGTTTTTCCCCCTTGTTACTTTTGTGGATCAGTTGCTTGTAAGTTTTCAGCCGTTGGTGTTCTTCTAGTTGAAAGACACAATAAGTCAAGGTTAAATAGTCAAGCAGGATCTTTACTGGGTTCATATAGGCTTTTGAACGTTGTTGATCAGGAGTCTTCAGTGTTTCAAGTCCCAAAGATCTAAATTCTTATTATTTTCAATGTTATTTGCTTTACTGTCTTTGCCTTGGAATACTGGTGGAGGGAGCTAAGTTGTTGAGATTAAGTGGTAAATAGTCTAGTTTGTCAGGTTGTGGACTTTTAAATCTTGTTTAAGTGGCGGATGGCATATTTGGGTTCAATTATGATATAGGTGATGAGGTACTTGGTGGGATTTTTTAAATTGTATTTCTATTGAACATTATTAACTCAACTCAACAAAGCCTTGATCCAAACTTCTTGGGTCAGGAAAGAGTCAGTTGTTTATAATAGCCCTTATTTATTTATTTATTTTATTTTTTTACAGGAAAGTGTTTGATGCCAAGAGAACAAAATCTATGGAGGATTTACAGAAATCTCATTCTTCTACGGGCTCAAACCACAAGAACAATGCCAGCACAAATACAAAGTTAGTTTTTGGCACTGATTTCTGAATTGCTGATTTTATCTTTTTTTCCCTACTAATTTGTACCTGAAACATTTTGTGTGATGATGACAGCTACACCAAAGGATTAATTGTTGCATTTACATTGAAGAGGAGATCAATTGGAGGACCTGTAGGGTGCAATCATAAGCCTGACCCCACCAATAATAATGGACATGTTAGTATGACAGAGAAGGAACTAAAATCCAAAGAAAATGCTATTGAAGAGAGCAAACATAAGGTTTCTGAAGATGTTGTAGGGGGTTACAAAAACCCTTTGAAGAATATTGAGAAGGGTAATGGTGAAAAAATTGAAGAGAAAATCACTAAAGAGAGTGAACAGAAGGATTCAGAAAATGCCATCCATGTGACGGGAAAAAATTCTCCTGAAGTTGTTTGTCAAGAGAGTACTGAAGAGAGTGGCAGTTGGCGAAAAAAAGCACTGTTACTATCAACAAGGAAAAGGACATTGTAGTGCGTCATGATCTAAAGGATGTCTTTCAAAGATTTGGCGCTGTCAAGGTACCATATAGATCCTTCAAGAGCTACTGTAATTCCTTTTAACTGAAAGAGTAGCAAAAACCTGTTGACATTATATGCTTTATTCTAATGAGCTATCTTATTTCATTATGTATCTATTTATGTATGTTTCTCCTGTCTGTGAATACTCTTTCTTTTAAACTTTTCGTTTGCCATTTGTCTATATTACTAACAGGGATTTTTGGCTTTTTATAATTGTTGTTATTAATTTTAAGAACTCAACTAAATTTCCTGCAAATTTTTTTTTTTTTTAATTGGATATCTCAGCTTTCATTGCTTGGTACTTGAATGCTAGAGTTATGGCGAGTCACCATTCTTTAACTAGTAACATATTGTTGGCCAGTTTTATGTGCATCCATCTCTATTGTCTAATTTCTGCTTTACATTTTTTTGTTTTTTTGATCATCAATAAAAGATATATTATTAAAGGGAAAGGAAAAGGTACAAAGGAAGATGAGAAATCCTCCTAAAAACAGTAAAAAACTAGGGGAGGACTAGCAGCATACAGCCATCCAATCCATCCTTAAAACAAAAAGAGGAATATCCCTAAATTCCTTAGAGAGATGAGCCCAAGAAGAAGCCAGAAACTGCACTTTGTCCAATAATTCAAACAAAGATGATTCTCTACACTCGAAAATCCTTGAATTCCTTTTGATCCATAAAACCCAGAAAACCGTGAGTAGGGCACATTTCCAAATGACTGACAGCCTTCTTGTCTTTCCCAAGACCCCAGAAGTTAATGAGGAGCATCCTTGATGCACAGTCTGGCATCACCCACTGCTCGCCCCCAAGAGTAAAAAGTTTTTGCCACAACCAAATAGCCACCGGACAATGCAGAAAAAGATGATCAATATTTTCCAGATCCCTTTTGCACATAATACACCACTGAGGGAATAAGAACAATGAAGGCCTCCTCTTTTGAAACATGTCGTTGATATTAATTCTCTAGTGTACCACAGTCCAAGCAAAGAATCTAACTTTGAGAAGGACATACGACTTCCAGATCATAGTGTAGTGGGGAAAGAGAGTGTAATTGGGACATTCAATAAGCTTCTCGAAGAAGGACTTACAAGAAAAGCTACCAGACGGATCAGCTAGCCAAATCCATAAAAGTGATCCTGTCATGATTAGTAACTCCCATATCACTTCTGTTGTGATCCTTTACATCTTGCCTCTGTGTCTTCATTGACCCTTCTTGATTGGCAATTTTTAAGCAGTTTGCGTAGTTACTATATAGTGCTCTGATTGAGTTAGTGAAGTGAAGAATAATCTTAAACATAATGAGATTGAGGGGAAAAAAGCAGATTTAGTTTCTTCTTCTCTTCCTCTGTACTGAATCATCTCCTTTGCTCTTTTATATGAAACTAGGGAGCTAAAGAAAACCTAATAATCCATTTTAAGAAGATTAGAAACTCATATTAAGGTTTGTGGAGGATTCAACTGTGGAATAAAGAAGCTAACATTTTAAGTTATTAGTTATTACACAAACACAAGTTCTACCAGTTAGTATATTCTTCTTCATAGAAAATAGATCAGTTGTTATTTTTTATTTAGTTGAACATGTAACCCACCCTTCGGTAGCCCAGTTGGTAAGGGTGAACTTGTGATTGTGTGGTTGGGTGCACAGTCACAGGTTCAATTCCCTACTAAGACAACCCAAATTTAAGTGGGGGGCCGTGGTGGTGGATTGCTACGCTAGTCTCCCTGGGGGTTTAGGTTCCATGGTTGGGTCCAAAGGGTCCTGTTGTGGGATTGTTCCACCGTTTATCAAAAAAAAAAGAAGAAAAAAGGTAAAAGTTGAACATGTATTGATGTAGGACAAGAAACCTCTGTAATTTATAAACATTTGATGAATTTTTATTTATTTATTATTTATTGTTTTTTTAGTATTTTATGCTATATTTTATTATTTTGGATAGTTTTTCTTTTAGGTAATTGATTGAGGAAAGTCAATTCGGTAAATATGGGATTGTTACCGTTTTTGGTAATTTTCCATATTTTTTATTTTTCCTCGCTGTACCACAAGGCACTTCTACTTTTGAATTTTATAGAATTTATTGTTTCCTTACTGCTATGTTATTTGGTATCAGAGAACCAAAGAATAATAAATTTATTAATCTTAGGAGTACCATTACATTGACCATAAGTGACGTAGCAGTAAGGAAGACAAAATCCAGCAAATTGGGAACCCAATGGCCGTGCCCTGTAGTCTCTTTTGTGATGGTGTTAATGTTTATATTTTGGGATGCATGACTTTCTAGGCAAGAGAGATACGGTTGGAAAATCTAAAACCCGACAAACATCTGCTTACTTTGGGTACCTCGGAAACTAAAATTTGTCTTAAGGAATATTGTCCTGCTTTTCTACTAGTCTTTGAAAAGTTTTATGCATTGTAGTAGCTGCCTAGTTTTATCATTTTTGTTTCACAATGTACTTTTGGATACTCAGGAGTTAAATGGGCATGTGTCAGCCACCATTTTGTTATCCTTGGGTTTCATGGTAAGATTTTGACATTATTTTGCTTCTATATGTTTTCCTTTTCTGCAGTATGTTGACTACACTATGGGAGCAGATTCAGGTTACATTCGTTTTGAAGAACCAGAAGCAGCTCAAAAAGCCCATGCTGCTGCAGCTTTTGTCAAAGAAGGTGGTCTGATTGTAAAGAATTTCATTGCTTCGTTGGAAGCTGTTACTGGTAGGTGGCAATCTCGTACATTTTCATGTTAATTTCATTTATTTAATTAATTCTGCTTGTGCTGTATGATATTAGCACTTGTGTCTTACTAGGTTCCCACTCTGGTTAAATCTATGATCAATATGTCTAGCATGCCTAACATTAGTTCTCTCTCTTTTGGCTCATGGCATGTGTGGCCATAACCAATGGCTTCAGTGTTACCTAGAATGTTAACCGTGGGGACTTGAACCTCAATCTGCACCCTGCTTTATATGCATAAATTTGAATAGTAGATTGGTGAAGTCTTTTGGAGGTTATACACCAGACCTGGGTTAAAGTCCCCTCCTGGGCTTGAACATCTTCTTCACCTCCTAGCTTAATAAAAGAAGTTAGTGATCCAACTTTAAAATCTAGTTGGTACTAATTAGGATGGTTAAAATGATCATGGACCATACAATCTTCCATGTTCTTCTCGGGGCTGGAAATTTTTGTGAACTATCTATACAATGTGAAAGGAAGAGCAAGTTACAAATGAGATGGTCTAAGGTCATCAGATCATGAAGAGTTTTCACATTGATAATCCTCTTAATGTGCCCATCTTGGGAACTCTTCCTTGGGAATTGAGAGTTGAATGGAAGCCATTACCTTTTGTAAGCCATTTACTGAACTGTTATTCTCATCTCTTATACTTTCAGGTGAGGCTGAAAGGGAGTATTGGAAACTGCTTCATGGTAATCAGGAGAGATTTCGGGAAGATGGAGGTGGCAGAGGACGGTATGCTTTTGCAGTGCTATTGGTTCTTACTTTCTCGTAGAGTATTTTTATCTTTGTTTCCTCTTCCATGAATTATTCTGCGAGTATCAACTCTGAGGAATGGTGCTTTTTATTTAATTGTCTGGTAGGCACAATAGCCTCATTCTATTTCTCTCTTTGAAACACCATATGTTCATTTTTGGCTAACAGGGGAGGTAAATCAAATAGACGTGGAAGACCCCCTGAAGCCAAACACTCTCGCTTTAAAGAAGATGATTCTCCAGTCCAGCGGTCAAGTAAAGCTCAAAAGATTGAAGCTGTTTAAGAGTTTGACAATTCTTGACACTGTTCAGTGATTGTTTGCTGAAAACGTATTCTTGCAAATGGGAGAACACATTCCCACAGTTTTGGTTAGAGCTCTATATCACATCCATCATTATAGGAGCTGCAAATTTTGTTTATCATCTATTGATTTTTTACAAAACTAGAGTAATTTATCTAATTTTCCTTTTATTATGCCCATTTCCTCGTGTGATTTCAAAACTACTGTAATGTTCAAGATTGATAAACTTCCCATACTTGCATCTACTTTCTTCTCAAACAGAAAATAAAAAGAACGAAAGAGTTGCTTCTTTTTAGGACCTCGAGAACTATTGGTTCACAGCATCATAAAACATTATAAACTATTTTCATATGCAATCAACCCCTACTCCCCCTCCCCTCAAATCCCAAAACACACACTGACACACACGTACTCAAATCGTTATTTTCATGCCCTCCTTCACCTCTTAAGGTTCCAACTCCAGGACAACTGGAAAAAAACAAGTGGGGACAACTGGACAGTGGTATGGAACTTGTTCATTTAAATTTTAGAATGTGCAAGCCATTAAATACCCCGTTTGGTGACTTGGCGTGGAAAATGATGCTTCTCCTAACCTCTGTTATGGCCTTTCTTCTGATTGCTAAAATGCAATGTAATGCCCTTTTCTACCCGCTTTTATTTATTTATTTATTTATTTTTTTTTGGGAAACAATTAGTTTTTGAACCCAACCTCTGTGCGTGCCAAATGGGTGTGACCTATTGGTGACATGCCTCACAAAACGGAAATACTTAGGTTGGCAGCTAGGGTAAGACTTAATATATTAAGTTAGGCAGGGTTGGGAGTAAAATATGTGCTGTTGTTGGCTTGATGCCATGCCTCACAAAACAAAGACACTAGGGTTAGCATTTGGAGCAAAACTCAACTAAAATTTTCATGCACGACTCTTGGTCCATTGGCATGAAGTTTTCCCTTTTCTTTTTTTTTTTTTTTTTTTTTCCCCTCTTTGCTAAGTGCATACGGTTTTCCCTGATTTAGAGAGAACATATGGGAGGGCCGCAGGGGAAATATTATATTGAATTGAATATTTCTTGCTAAGCATATAAGTAGATCAACCCAATTTGAAGAAAAAACAGTACTAGGAGATAAAGTCTCAAAGTAGTGACATTTTTGGAAATGGTGGCGGTTTCGATGGTGACTGTTGATGCTGTTTTATAAGGAACCAGCAGTGGCTCTTAGGGCCTTTAATAGTGGTGGCGGCGGTATTTAGTAGGTCCTATTAGGATATTGAAAAGGTTAATCAAAGTGGGTTTTATAATATTTTCTATCTTCGCTTTTTTATTATTTCACTTCCAAAGAAAATAAAAAAATATTATTCTTTTTCATAATAATGTGGTCCCTCCATATAATCTGATACTTTCATGGAGAAAAATATCATAGCTAAGTCTAGGATATTTTCATGATGAATGGGCCAACGTTTGGGCTTTCCAGTGGCTTTGCCACGGCCCCAAGTCACATCCTTACTTGGACCACCAAACAACGACCAACATTGCAGCCACGCTATACATAGACTTCAGCTTCTACTTGGCCGAAGCACCACATTGACCATAGCTCAGAGAATTGTTGATATGGCATGCCATGTCATTTGTCATCTTAATATAAAATTTTTATTATCCGACATAATAGATGATGTGATATGTTATGTCAATCAATGTGTTGGTAAGGCATTATCTTGTCGTTTTGGTGTGTTACGTGGTTGGTTAGAGATGATTAAAAGTGATGGTTTAGGTAGTAGCACGTACTCTTCAATTATGCATTGGCCTCTATCTATGCCCTATCTATAGGTCCAATTAGATGTCCTCAACTTACCTTCAACTCAACTATGATAAAAGCCTAATCCCAACTACTTAAGATTGGAGTCCCAACTACTAGAATTGGTTACATAAATTAGGTTTTTTTCATAAATTTATCTTATTCTTTACTTGTTAATAATTCTCTATATATATATATTTATGGCTTTGGGCTTTGTCTAGATCTCAAAAACTACAAGGCAAAGGAGAGAAAGATCGTGAAAATTACTTAGAAATAGATTAATTCCTTTCTCTAGAATTTTCCCTCCTTTTCCCCAAACGTTTTGATCAAAACTAGAAAATAGAATTTGGAAAGTTAATATATATATATATATATATATATATATATACCTATGGCATAATATAGTATGTGATATTATATATATATATATATATTGACAGGATCAACTTAATTGTAAAATTTCAATTTTTACACCATTCGATAACTCTTCGTATGACTTAAATTTCGTTGAGCCCATTAATTGTTAGATTAGGCATTTATTTCACGCACATTAAAAATTTCATTAATTGAACATCAATTGATGATTGATCAATATAATCACATTTCTTTTTACATAAAACATATAGAGTTATAATTTGGGGTACTCTATCTATAGATAGCTTTTAATCTCTAATCAATTTAATATTTAAACGAGCATAGTAGATGAATGAAGAAAACATAGCCTAGCAATTGGCTTAACAAAATGTAAATCATACACAATTATTGAGGAAAGTGAGAATTAAGACTTTTACGCCTTGTATAAGTTGATCTATATATATATATATATATAGAGAGAGAGAGAGAGAGAGAGAGAGAGAGAGAGATATACACATTATCCTCACGTGCAATGGCAGTGTGAGCTCAATCGAAACTGAGGGACGTTTTTTCTGTAAATATGATACATTCCTTGACAAAGGATATCTTCTTTTTGTGTGAATCTTACGTGCATATACAAAGAAGGATCGAGTTACTTAACTCACTGGTGAGCATACCCACCTCATCTATCTAAATTCGCATGCCCATGGTTTAGAAGACTTTGTAAAAAAAATTGGGTCAATTAAAATGATAAATAGGTATGTATCCTAGAAATCTTGTGAGTACTATAAAATGGACTGAGAAGACTTTTTCAAAAAGAGTACACCGTTAAAAACTGAACATATGTCGTGTCTATATGTAGAGAGAGAGGAAGGAGGGAGTATTGGGAAGTGTCGCTGTGCAAGTTTAATTTTGTCAGTCGCTCAAACCAACTTTGAATACCAATAATATAGCACTAAAATCCATTTTACCTTGACTTGTTTTCCGCCTCACCAGCTTTATCCTCAACGTCAATATCCTCCTGAACATGACAAAGTTAGAGAAGAGAGAGTTATCTGTAGAATTAGGGGAGAGAGAGAGAGAGAGAGAGAGAGAGAGAGAGAGTTATCTATAGAATAAGGTTAAAGGCCCTTAAGGTGAGAAGAGAAACGGACAGATGAGGAGTTGGACTATGTGCCAGCCTAAAATATTCATCAATGGTTCTTTTACATTTGGAAAACAGGTGCTTCTGGGCTTGTCCTTTAAAGCATCAGTTTCTCCCATTTTTCGCTCCTACACTTGGGAAACCAACAAGTTTGACAGAATACTTTCTGGAGTTTGGAGATAAGAGCTAGACAGTGCTAATCCAAATTGGGTTTCTCTTGTTCTTCATTATATGTATAATATATACAGAGAGAGAGAGAGAGAGAGAGCTTTGTTTCTGAGTTTTCTAGATAACAGATAGAGCGCAGATCTGAAGTGGGTTTTTCTTGCGAGAGACAGAGAGGATGTTGGAAGGGAAAGCCCTGATAGAGGACACAGACATGCCAGTGAAGATGCAGATCCAAGCCATGGCTTCTGCTTCTCAAGCTCTGGATCTCTATGATGTTTTTGACTGCAAATCCATTGCTGCTCACATAAAAAAGGTGATGTAATTCATTTCCATTTACGTAAAGGAGCTTCTTTGCAGTTTTTATTGAATCTTATGGTTATTGACAGGAGTTTGACAATAGATATGGGGGTGGATGGCAATGCGTGGTGGGTTCAAATTTCGGGTGTTTCTTCACACATTCTAAAGGATCTTTCATATATTTCACATTGGAGACTCTCAATTTCCTCATCTTCAAAGGGGCTTCCTCTCCTTCCTCTTCTTAGTACTAAGTCTGTGTTTGGTTGAACAGAAAGTTCCAGAAAGAGGAAAGGAAAAGGCAAAAGATCAGAAGAAAAAAGTGCACGTCCTCTTCATTTTGTGTTTATCTCTCAGGCCTCTATCTGCCTTTTTTATTTCCTCTTTTTCTTTAAACTAGGTTGTTGGTTGATATGGAAAAACAGACAGTAAAAAACAAAAGGGGTACCCTGTATTCTGTAATGCTTGTGCAATGCCCTTGTTGTGTGTCTATACATAATTACATATGTATGACCATATAGCTCCCTGAATAGCCTAGTTGTCATGTTGCCTTAAATTTCTCTCCTCAATTATTTTCTTCTTGGTTGCTGAGGAAGTGGATGAAAAGAAAAGAAAAGATAATGTGAATTAAACTATGTGTGGGGTGAATGATAGTTGTGAAATTCCTAATCATCCAAAATGGAGGCGGAGTGCTTTTTGTCCCATACAATCCATTAGTACTCCAGATAAATTTTGGGCATCTAATTTTGGTGACCATTTTGCATTTAGTGTAGCGATAGCACAGATGTTCTAATTTTGTGTAGGCATAGACTAACAAGAAGCGTCAAAGCTATTGAAAATAGAAATTATTTGATTGAGCCATTTCTTTTTCACTCCAGCCATAGAACATTTTAAAGTTTATTTTTTTCCTATCTTCTCTAATGTTTGGGATCGAACCCGCAAATCAGTTTCTTCAACTCCTATATTGTCACTTCTCAAAACTTGTAAAACCTCATCAATGTCGTACCAAAAACTTCAAGGAAACTTAATTAACAACTCAACAATTGCCAGAGGAAACTTCTGCATTAGGCTCCATGAGATTTCAGGGCTGTTGATGCGTCATGAACAGCTATGACCGAGACCACTCTCAATGGCCGAAATGAGGGCATTGCCATTACTGAAAATGGACCTCTAGTTCACCAAGTCTAAGGAATTTCAAGCAAAAAACTTGCCTTCACACTCTTAGAATTGATCAGCCAGAACAAATTCGTGTCTTCAATGAAGCCCTGTATGAGGCGACAATCCACACCCCGGATTAACAAACTGCCATGACAATCTTAACCCAAGTCACATCCTATAGAAGAGCTTTCTTTTTCCAAGATTTCATTTTTTTTCCATAGAAACAAACAGAGCCTGCAAGAATATGTAAAAGAAGTAAAGAGGAAACTTACCTGGGGAGATATTACTACCAAATCATACTTGAAAATTGAAATTGTGAAAGCAGAGGGTCAATATTGATCCAATCAGGCCATACAACTAGCTACAATCAGCATCAAATAACCATTTAAGATTTTGAGATGCTATTCGAGCAGATACTAACGATAACAACAATGAATTTCCTTTACCATTAGAATTTGCTTCCCAAACAACAATCTCTGAAACTAAAAGCAAATCCGAATGGTAGCAGTAAGCTCTCATTTCTCGCATACCAACTTCACAAAAATCAAAAGACTGGAGTTAACAGCGGCTTCTTCAGAAAGTGCGCCTCCACATTCCCAATCACAAGATCGGCCATTGCCTGGCAGGTTTCCACAGTGTCACTTCCCACATGAGGCAAGAGGACTACATTTTCAAGATTGCACAATTGTTCAGGTACTTCAGGTTCATTTTCAAACACATCAAGACCAGCCCCAGCCAACCGGCCTTCAAGCAGTGCAGACACAAGCTCTGCTTCGTCGACAATTGGTCCTCGTCCAATGTTGATGAGAATGCCTTCCAGACCCAATGCATCGATGACTTCACGATTGACAATGTGCCGGGTTTCTTCAGTCAGCGCGCATGCAACAATGAGGATTCGACAGTTCGCAGCCAAGTCAACAATGCTTGAATAGTATTTGTAATTTATATCTGGCTTTTTTGATCTGGAGAAGTAACTGATGGGGCAGCCAAAAGCTTCAGCTCTTTTTGCAATTGCTGAACCGATCCTGCCCAACCCAACAATGCCAACTGCTTTACCACTGAACTGAAGGAAGAAAAAAGGAGACTAGCTTCAGCTTCCCATTCAAAGTACTATTTCTGCTTTTGAAAGCGAAAAAAAAAAAGGCATTGATTTGAACTCTTAAAAGCAAAAGACTAATTCTCAAATGCTAACTAAACAGTACCTAATATGCACATAAGCTAACTCCTAATCACACTACTCTCTTATATTCTCTGTTAATTAAGCGACATGACAATCTCCCTAACCGGTAGGGTTGCTTATTAGACGCATACACTATCCCTCCTTGCACCCTTGTTGGCTTTGCATGATTGTGCGTGTTAAGATCAACCACTAGCTTAGCCATTCTATAATGATATAGGGAAAGTTCTTGAAACCCACCTTCAACTGTCCAATATTTAAATCAAAAGGTGACATTAGCAACTCTTCTGTATTTAATATCAAACTCATTATTAATTTGTTAAATTTCATGAAAGTGACACTATCAAATCTAAATCTATACTTTTCTTGCGTTTTCTCTAACTTCATATTTAATTTGTTCCAAGATAATTAATAAGTTCCTATATCTCATCATAGTGTACAGAATAATTCCCAAGACACACAATGACAGCACAGAGATTGAAGTATGCATAATTGGCATGATCGGTAACTCAAACAACTATATTTTCTCTGCCTGTAATTCGTCAAGATTTAGTAACTGTTTAGTCAGCCTTTTGGAAGAATTTTTTTGCCCTTAAAAAAGGATATTTCATAAAAAAATTTCCCCCCTTTTATTGGCAGGTAATAATATCTCATCAAAATTTACAACCTTACACCTGAAAGACAGAATGAATAACCCATAATAAGGCTTAAATATTTGCCGCCATAGGCAACACAAAAATTTTACACTCCCTACTGCTACTGCTTCAAAACTAATTTATTTATTTATTTTTTTATAAAAGATTTCAATGCTGTCTTGTTAGCACTTTAAATCGAAATAAGTTCTCTCTCTCTCTCTCTCTCTCTCTCTCTCTTTTTTTTTTTTTTTTTTTTTTTGGGGGGGGGGGGGGGGGTTTTGTTTAAGAAATCTACGTATATATATAATTAGTTTTTAAGAATTTTGAAAATATATACATATGAATCTTTTTTTTTTCCCAAGTCATCGAAGAGCCAAGCCCTACATAAACACCCACTTTTATGAGGGGATCAAGTTTCCGACCCTTAATTTCCTACTTGTAAGAGCGAGATAGATACCACGTACATACATTACAAAGTTAGTGGTCATATAAATTGAACCCTTATACTAATAATGTATTTGGCTTGTGAAAGTTTTAATATCCTATATGATGTTGCGTAGTAATTAGAGCCATTTGTGACTGTACGTGATTTCACGCGCCCACGCATTATTGTTAGGAGGGCTTCGATTACCACACGACGTTGCTCGGGTGATCAAGCTCTCTCTCTCCCTATATATATTATCCTTTTATTATTAGGTGCACCATACTTGATGCAACTTTGCATCTAAGTGTACCTCAAAAACTCTACCTTTGACTTGTATTTTGAGAAATCACCTATTGAATTAAATCTACTTCATATGTAGGTTATGCATGCCAAGAATCAAGTTGATCCGAGATTAAGTGTGCGTTTGGTGTACCAATTGAGAGAACCCATGCCTTTTAGTAGCTAAAAGTCGGATATTTCAAGAGTGTTTGATGGGCCATTTAAAAGGCAAATGTCATTTCTTCTAAAAGACCAATTGGGAAAAGCTAACCTGCTTTTCAAAATGCTGATTGTGAAAAGGCAAAAAGCATTTCCAAATTTATCTTTACTTTCCAACATTTTTAACACAAAATGACTTTCAAAATATATGTTCACTAAACATTAACTTTATTTTAAATGTCTTTTTGAAAATGCTTTTTTCAAAAAGATCTTTTTATTTCAAAACGGTACGGTGTGACTAATACACACTAAAAATTGCTTCATTCATAAATATCTATAAATGAGTGATTGTTATTCATTATGTAAATTTTAGGTCGAATATCAATCAATCTTAGATCAATTTACATTTTGCCATGGGTCACCTACTTGAGAAGAATGTCTAATCTAACGGTTGGTTTTACAAAATACAAGTCATAGGTAGAGTTTTAGAGGTGTAAATTGAATCAAGTGCACTTGTTAATAGCTTATATATATATAAAGATTAGGATAAAGGAACACAAGATTTGACACAAATTTTGATAAAGATTTTTATAACTGTATCTCTAACTTATATTTTGAGAAACTTACTATTGGATTAGATAATCTCTATGTTACATGACAAATATCAGGCCAGTGCAAGATTAAAGACTACTTCATCTATAAGGACCATCATGTACATGAGATTTTTGTAGATTAGAAATATAAGTTTTTGGATTAGATGACAACCAATCTCATATTAACTTGATTTTTGGTATGCATAATTTACATGAAAAGATTATCTAATTCAATAATTTTCTTGCATTGGGGTTTGCACGTGTGCATAGTCATTATCAATAGTTCAATGCCAATTCAAGGAGATAAAGGATTAGAAAGAAAAGGAGAAGAAGAGACCTTAGTACTCAATCCGAACTCGCCCTTCTTCCATGCCCCATTCCTCACAAACCGATCGCACTCGCAAATCCGCCTCATGGTGGCCAAAACCAATCCGATGGCGCAGTCGGCGACGTCGTCGGTAAGCACCTCGGGCGTGTTGGTAACCTGAATCCCTCTCTCCATACACTTGACCAAATCGATCTTATCCAGCCCCACGCTGTACGTCGACACGATCTCCAGGTTCGGCAAGGAATCGATCAACTCGGCGTCGGCTCCGCACGTGGTGTTGGCGACAACGGCGCGGATCGAATGCGAGTGTTGCTGGAGGAACTTGGTCCTCGAAGGAAAATCCCAGAGCCTGAAGAGGTCGAAGCGGCTGTCGAGTTCTTGTTCGAGGTAGGTGGACATCGGGTAGGTCATCAGGACGCCGGCGGTTTCCATTTGTGCGGTGTTTACAGTGAAAAATGGGAGGGAAGGAGAAGATCGATGACGATGAGAAAATGCAGTTTGGTGCGTGGGTGTTCAAATCCAATGGAGGATTTGAGATAGGGGCGTTGGGGTGGCCGGGAGAGATGATGGGTTGAGAAATGGGTAAAAAGAGAGCTGTTGAACGTATATAAGTGCTTGACCGTCGGCGGTGGAATCGCCGGAAAGTAAGAAGAATCGGAGATGTGTCCGCTCAACACACTGCCGATTGCATGCGTTCCGCCACGTTGCAATTCCTATTATTATTTCAAATTTTTGTCGGGATAAATTGGACAAATTGTGGTTCCAACTTCAAACCTCTTAAACGGCAACCTTTTTTTATTTATTTATTTGTTTATTCATTTTTTAGGGCAAATTACATTTACATACCCTCAAGTATCTGACAATTATAAATGCATTCCCTCTTGTTTCTGAAATTACATTGCAGTCCCTATTTTACAAAGTAAACTACAAAGACACCCCTCCCTCTAACGTAGTCAATAACTTCATCCCATTTGAGTGATGTCATGCTTAATTTTTTTTTTAAAATACCAAAGTTACCCTTGGATACTCACTGTTTGGACATTGAAACAACACAATCCCCCTTAATCCACCTTTATTGTCTTCCCAAACAAACCCAAAAGTCATTTGTCTTTTCCAACCTCAACCTGAATGCAAAACACACCCATGAGAATTAAGCTACACTTTTACTAGAAAAAGAGCACCAGACCACCCATGAAACCAACTTAAAAAATTTGTCAGTCTGTGATCACCAAACCAAGATATCCATAAACCCACTATTAACCCCCCATACTCCAGTAGCAAACACTCCCCAACTGTCCAAGAACAATTGCAACTAGAATTCCTTGCACAACTATTTTTTTCCTGACAAAGAATTCCTTATACATGTTAGAGTAATGGGAAAACCCACTATAAATTGTTGTATATAAGTTTATGAAAGGGGAAATATAATTAAAAAATGGAGCTCAAGACCATCCAATCACATGATACTTTGCCTGTTCATGTGTGCATTATCCATAGACAATTTCAAGGTCAAAGAATGAGATCAACTGGATGGGGATGAATGTGACCAGTTCAAAAGGTGGTGGTCTGTTCAAGAACATTTAGTACTCAAGATTTTACACTTCTCTGTATCCCCCAAACCCTCCTTTACCTTCAGTTAACAAGACTTCCATGGTAGACTAGAATTTTGCGCTGTCGTCGCCACAATCTTCATCGAGAACGAGATTAGAGATGCCTTGAACTACAGCAAGCATGCTTGCCACAAGATCGTGATAGCCATAAACGTCATTTACGCGCTTGAGAGGATGGCAGAACTCTATACAGGTACTGTGGTAAGGGTTTGATAAAGGCGATGCTCGTGTTTGCACTCAAGGGTACTTATGTCATTCTAATTGATCCATTAAAGCTGTTAAGCCCATGACTCTGACAGGTGGTGTCAATGTAATTTCAGAATTAAGAGGGGATGTATATATAATTATTAGACATTAAAGGGAGTCTAAGTGTAATTTACATTTTTTTATTATTATATATTAGTATCGTAATCTATAACCATACCTACATGGATACGTGGAAATCTGCAAAATGAAAAATAAATTGTCAGAAAGAAATAATAACTTTACAGGGAAATATGCCAAAAGTTTGTTATGAGAAAATCATCAACCAAGTAATCATAACTACTCCCTCCGTGTCGCCCAAAGGTAGATTATTTTTGTTATTTTTTTTTTAATCCTAAAATATTTGTCTATTTTAAAAAGTCAAATCATAAAATTTTTGAATTTTTCTATAATACCCTTTATTATTTTAATAATTATTTTCTACACAAAACCCAATACTAAAAAAGAAATGGTATTTTTGGAAAGATGAAGGTTAATTAATGATAAGTCAAAGCAATGATGACTTTTCCCATAAACTCCGTGTTTTGTCAAACTTGACCTATCTTTGTGGGACGGAGGAAGTATTTATTTTCTTAAGTCCATATTGAAGTTTGTTGGCCCAAATAATCAACCCTTGAGGGGGGTGAATTGAGTTGATGCAAAATAAATGAAACTTTAAAAACTTTTGCAAATATAGTAAATTAAATAATGACGCAAATAGCATAATTAATGAAAGCAAATAAATGAGAGAGAGTTAGAGAAATCAAACACAAGATATAACGAGGTTCGGCTCTCCTACCTACATCCTTGCTTCAAAAACTCCGCTTGAGGATTACAAATCTACTAACCAATCTCCTTCACGGGTGGAGATCAAACCTTTCACCAATCTACTTGCGGGTGTAGATCAAACCTTTACAACAAACAAATTCCCTTTGCTCAACAAAGGTTATGCCTAACCCTCAATCTCTCACAAAGATAGATATGAATTTAGTACAACAACAAATCCCTCTTGATAGGGTGAATGAAGAATTAAGTTCAATCTAATATGATATGAACAATGAAAGCTCAAGTATGTGAATCTAGGGCTTAATAATGGGTAGGAAGAGTATAATCTTTTTCCTTTTGTTAATCCATCATTCTAAAGTATTTGAAACACCATTTATATAATATTGGATGGTTTATGACCGTTTGGTAACAGCCCTTTCAAAAATAGAGCCGTTGGAGCATTTTTTGGAGCTTAAAAAATTAGTCATTATTATGTCAGAACGAGAATTTCAGACGTCTTAAATCTATTTTAGACGTCTTAAATCCATTTCAGATGTCTTAAATCATTTCAGACGTCTTATTCAGGTGTTTTAAATATCCAGAGAATAAGTATAAGGATTTGTGGACAAGACTCAATTTCAAACGTCTTAAATCATTTCAGACGTCTTATTCAGGCGTCTTAAACTTTTCAGACATCTTATTCAGGCGTCTTAAATCCAAACATCAAGATATAAGCTATTTTCCAATTCTAAGTCCATAAATGATTTTCCAAGTAAAATTTAAGACTTCTTAGGGTTATGGTATATAAATTTTATAGTCATTGAGTTTTCATCATTCAACCATTTACATAAAATCCTAACTCTCACCTAAATACTCAATTCTTCAATATCTTCAAATCCTTCACTTGATGGGGTTCTTAAGAGTTGAATCTTCACTTTCTTGAGGTTCATTGCTTCTCTTGTTCTCTTTGACTTTTTTCTTATGATAATACATTTGATCATAGAAAAAACATAGCTTATAATGATCAACTCAAATGATAAACATTAGTCCATAATCATCAATACTTTGTTATCATCAAATCATAATATATTCATGGAATGAAACCTTGAGGCTAACAAAGCTCAAACGGTAATGTTTTGCTGATCCTTTTTCACAAATACCAACCATCTCAACTGATATGGTAAACAATCAATGTGATTCTCCCTAATTTTTGCTGTGATTTTTTTTTTTCCCCCATGTTTTTTGATGCAAGTTATAGTTTTCCTATTTTATTGTAAATCAATGATTTTTGCCATTTTTGCTATGATTTTATGCCATAGCTTCTCACACTAATATAGTAAACAATCAATGTGATTCCCTATTTTTGTTATGATTTTTTCCGTTTTCACTCTTATGTTTTTTTATGCAAATACCAATTTCCCTATTATATTGTAAATCAACGGATTTTATTGTAAAATAGTTAAATAATATCACAATTATGTAACTATGATATTATGTAACTATTTGCTTCATATGCAATGTAATGACTTAACAAACAAAAGAATATAAGATCCTGGTCTAAATGTGATACTAATCAAATTTGATAAACAATTACAGTCTTAAATAGTTATATGCTTAAACAGTTACACGAACAGAAATAGACCAAGGGGGAAAATAGTTTCAGTCTCATGTGTAATTGATTCGTTTTTAAGAGGCCGTGCAATGTACAAACTGTAAGGAACAAATTGTTTTTGTTATTAGTCTCAAGTGTCAGGCAACTTACGTTTTCTTGCCTGTCTTTTTTTTTTTTTTTTTTCTTTTTTTCAAAATGGAATCCTTGGAATAGGATTTTTCCAATTTCACTGCGATTGTTTCTCACTTATCATGGTCCTAATACCACTTCTCCTTTCTGTTTGGGAAAAGAAAAGAATGAATAAAAAAGGAAAAAAACACCTACAACGTGGAGGATGACATTAGAGCATTGATTTGTAATAATAGAGATGATAGTTATGGGAGAGGAATATGGAGCAATTTTGGGCGGGATTTGCTCCGGCAATTTTGGGATGATCACGATACAGCCTGTAATTGGTTTTAAGTTGGACTTTTGCTAGCATAAGTTTCAAAATTAGGACTTGTGTGGTCAATTGCCCCTAAAATAAAACAGTGACATGAAATTTCATGCGATTTAAACTCAAAATACTTTAAATGATTTAAAATTGAAACCAATAGTTGGTCACATACATCTTATAATGTATTTGGATGTAATAAACTATTAATATTTAAAAATCTATTACAAAAATTGAAAATTATGAAATTTGCATATCATGTTTTTTTTCTGTGTATTTATTATTATTATTTTTTTTTTGCCAGCATAAAGTAGTTATGTGCTATATTTAAAAAAAAGGAAGGTGTTATTATAATAGAATCGTTATGGTAATGAAATACGGAAAGAATCTTCAGAGAAAAATAAGGAGATAAATAACCAAGAGGGAAACAGTTATAAACAAAGAAAGATTTTGTGATTATTTGATAGGGGCATTTTTGTCAAGCCATGTTTAGTTAGATTTAAGGCTGAAAGTGATTTTTAAAAGGGACTTAAAAATGCACTAGTCTTCCAACTTGGGCGACTTAGACTTGAGCCCAATCCACACCCCCCCCCCCCCCCCCCCCCCCTCTCTCTTCTCTTTCTTTTTATTAAGACAATAGTTTTGAAACAGCTCAAAATAAAAATGAAAATAATAAATATGAAAGAGATGGAGTATTAATTTTTTGCTAGGTAAGGTATCTCTATTAATAATGAATTATAATGGGTTGGGCTTCTATGCTATGGCTGATAGCCTGATAATAAGCATTGAGGACCAAAAAAAAATATATATATTTTAAAAAGATAGTAAGCCATTGGCTCACGAGGCTGCAGATAGGCCTCATTTAGAAAGTTGGGGCAGGCTAAGGAGAGTAATTTTGTGAAGGGGTAGCTATTGCAAGCCTTAATTTCATTTGCAACTTTCACTTATTTTATTTTGTAAGCTTCTATGAAAAATATAAAAAAATTTCTATAAAAACTGCATGTTTATGAGTGGAACTAATAGAATGGGTTTAGAACCCCAGGCTAGTTAGATGGTGGACCATGCCAATCCTTTTTGCTCAAAGATCCAAGGTACAAATGGGCATGGAGCACAAGACCATAGTGGGTTTGGGCTGGTGCAGCGTAACAAAGGTTGTAGATCCAATGGCAAGCTCAAATCTCAATAAGCTCCTAAATACTTTAAAACAACCAAACTATTAGGGCTTGACTAGAGATCAGCCTGACAAAAGGATTGTTTGAACTTGCTTATAAGATAAAAGAGCCAAGCTCAAACTTACTTTTGAGCTCATTCATTTGAGCTAAGCTTGAGCAACCTACTACTTGACTTAGATTCAACTTGGCACATTTACAATCCTAACCAACCCTGTTAACAGAACCTCAGAATAAAAGAGATTAACAGATTTTTTAATCACAACAATATTGTTCAAACTGAAGCAGTAATGCAACACCTCTTTGCCTGAGAATGTTATCTTTGCAGATAAGGATGAAGGGGATGGAAGCAATAGCTTTTCTTCTTAGTTATGAATTGCTTATGAAAAAAAGAAAAAGAAAAAAAAAGCAGTGTGCAACACAATTGTGAGGAGCCAGTTGATTTTTTGACATCTCCACTTATTTTCAATTCAGGAGGATTACAATGATTGGGTGGATGAGATTAATCAATTCAAATATAATTCTAGATGCAACCAACACCAAGAACATGTTCAAGATGCATAGATATAACTCAAAATTTTAATGAGGATGGTAAGAGAGTTTTCGTTCATCCAAACAATAGCCAATTCTGAGAATAATCATATCTGATACTGAAAGCTGACATAAATGGCAGAAGCAAGATGAAGCCTCCAATCAATCAGATATTCACATACCTTCATAGCACAATTACACCACTGGAGTTAACAGCGGCTTGTTCAGAAAATGTGCCTCCAAGTTTCCAACCACAAGGTCAGCCATGGCATTGCGGGTTTCCACTGTGCCACTTCCTACATGAGGCAAGAGGACTACATTGTCAAGCCCGAACAGCTCTTCGGGTACTTCAGGCTCATTTTCAAACACATCGAGCCCAGCCCCACCCAGCCGGACCTTCAACCAGTGCAGATACCAGCTCAGGTTCATCGACATGTGGCCCCCTTCCAACGTTGATCAGGACACCCTTTGGACCCAATGCATCAATGACCTCACGATTGATGATGTGGCGGGTTTCCGGTGTTAGTGGGCAAGCTACGATCAGGACTTGACAGTTGGAGGCCAACTCAAGGACATTTGGATAATATTTGTATTTTACATCTGGTCTCTCTGTTCTGGTATAGTAACTAATAGGGCAACCAAATGCTTCAGCTCTCTTGGCAATTGCAGAGCCTATCCTGCCCAACCCAATTATGCCAACTGATTTTCCACTGAACTGAAAGAACGAATAATAAAAAATAAATGAGAAGAAGAGGAAAATAAAAGTTCGGATGAAACAAGAGGAAATTGTTCATTTTATTTCGGAACCAGGATACCTTCTTAGAAACAAGGATACCTTCGAAGAAAGATGAGGAACCGGGATACCTTCTAAGAAACAGTCTCTTATTTCTGAATGGTTGGGATTTCATGTTCTCAATCAGGGAAAGGAATTTTAACAAGGCTCCTATAGGTACTTAATGGAGAGTATCCAACAATAAGCTCTTCTACAGCTGCACGGATGTCATAACTAGGGTAGCACTCCTGCTTGCATGGTTTGGATGCTAAGGAGTTATGAGTCATAAAACCATTCTGTCAGTTTGTTAACTCACCAATTCATACATGCATATTCCCATCTTCAGCAGCTTTGAGATCACATGGTTAAATAAAAGACCAAGTGGCACACAAGGTGTCTCAAAGTATCAATATCTTACAAGTGTCTGACACATAGTTAAAGAGTAGCTAGGTTTTTTATTTGCCCTTGAAAATACAAAGGTAAAGTCTTTTGATCATCCTACCACTGGGGACCTTCTTGTCTTATGCTCTTTCCAGCTCAGACCAATATGCATATCACTTCACACTATAGAACCAAAACACATTGAAACTACTTTGCAACATCTAATACAAAAACCAAACAGAATTAAAAATTGAGCACTGATTCAATCACATGTATCAGCCACACAAAGACCATCCACCAAAGGACCAGACTCGTAACTGTTTATGAATTACAACTCCATAGGGAAACATAGTAAATGTGACAAAAACTCCAAAAAGAACAATGGAATTAATTAAGAAGGACAAAAACCAGCAGCCCAAAAAGGTACAACTTCTATATTAAAGAATGAGAAACAAAAACCAAACATGATACAAACCAACTATTTCTCATGGTCACAAAGATTAACCAAAAAATGGCAGCAAAAAATTTTGCATTGTCATGAATTGAATACACATAAATCCGGAAATGTAAATGGGCAAGAGGTGATTTCTTTCCCTAAAAAAATTTCCAAACCCTTTAATATTTTTATCACCACACCAGCAATCCAGCCAAAATCTCACCCTTCGACCATCTCCTATCCTAAAATGAATTCCTTGTCTAAACTCCTCCATACCCCCCATAATAGCCTTCCACACCCCCACTCCAATGTCCCTCTAGGAACCTTGGACCACCGACCACCATCTAGACAACCATGTTTCCAAACAATAATTACCAGAAAGGCAGTATGTGTATATAAGCTAAAACTTGTCTCTAACAACTACAAAGAAACACAAGAATTTGATAATAACAAAATAATTCAACATTTTTGCAGTTAAATAGGGAAACCAGAAGTACACCAAAAATTTAGACATCGTTGGCCTCCATTTAATTTCCGAGAAAATTAAGAAAACAAGGAAAATAAAATCTGAATCTTACGTTCCATGCTGGTATAATCTTCAGGGGGGAAAAAATAAGGAAAAAAAAAACTCATCTTCACTATGCCAAATAGCGATACTAGGTCCAATTGAGTGAATCTCTTTGTTTTCTCGGGCCCCAAGCAATGAAAATTCTAGACTCCAAAGTTCTAGTGATGTTGGATTTCATTTGCAGAAACGTCGAACTTCCCAATGACATTGAAAATGAAATCAAACGTAAACGAAATTGGAAACAAAACCCGAAAAATTCTTCACCACTTTACCGAAAAACAAATATCTTCTCTAAAAAAACAAAAAAACAAAAACAAAGCCACAGCCTTAATTTCATTTCCTATTCTCACACTTCCCAGCAACCAAACAGAGCACAATTAACGAAACAAAAACCAAAAAACGAACCTTGGTAGTCAACTTGAAATCCCCTTTCCTCCACGCCCCACTCCTCACATACCGATCACACGCACAAATCTTCCTCAACGTCGCCAACGCCAACCCGATCGCCAAGTCAGCGACGTCGTCGGTCAACACGTCCGGCGTGTTCGTAACCCTAATCCCCTTCTCCTTGCACTTGACCAAATCGATCTTATCCAATCCCACACTATAACTCGAAACGATCTCCAGTTTCGGCAAGGCATCGATCATCTCGGCGTCCGCCCCCGCCGAGGCGTTGCCGACGATGGCTCGGATCGAATGGGAATGGTCTTTGAGGAAGTCGTTCTTCTGTGGGAAGTTCCAGAATTTGTAGAGCTTGAATCGCTTCTCGAGTTCTTGCTCGAGGTATGCTGACATTGGACAGGCCATGAGCACGCCTATGGCTTCCATTTCTGTGAGATGTTGCTACAGAGGGGTTGAAGATGGAGTAAGAGCAGTTGGGGTTACGGTTAGGGTTAAGATTTCTAGGAACATATACACAGAAATATGCACGTGTGCGTGTATTCCTATATTCTGGGTGGAATGGTGGATGCTCTGTCACTATGGGTTTGGAGTGTTCTTTTGTGGGCAGATGAATGGTGAACGTTCTGTCCCGATATGCTTGGAGTCTATTGTGCAGAGCGTTTTCGGATAAGTTGGCAGTGCGGTGTGGTGCCTGTGATGGAATATGAAGACTCTCAACAGCAATCTTGAACCAGATACCCTAGTTTGAGATTTACCCTCTTGTTAATTAACTTAACCTTACCCTCTTGTTAATTAGCTTAAACTTGCTCAGAAAAGAGAGGTTCTTGAATTCGACTGTTAACTCTCGCATTTAGATGCATAGACATGTGAGTGAACTATGTATTATGATTTTCATAATTATTATTATTTGTATGGGTTGAAGACATTTTTTATGAACCATTATAGATTAATTTATATTGAAATCTTTTTTTAGGAGTAAGCTTATTGTTAATAAAAATTAAAAATATTAGTATTATTATATATATGTGGAAAACTATGAGAGCACTTCATTGGTTGTGCAATGTAAAACTATATACTAACATAATCAACAAAGTGAGTTAATATGAGAAGATGATTGTATAGATTATTTATTTATTATCTTAGTAAAAAAGTGAGTAAACTTATCTGATATCTTTAGGTTTTTTTTCACAAAATGAATACGAGAAGAAGGAGATTGTATAAGAATTAACATTTAAACCACATCTTTTAGCATAAGCAGCCTTGGATTGTCAAAACTTACACCTTAACCCATAGTTACCAAATCCTTGACCTTTTGTGTTCTAATTATATTTGATTTTGCATTATAACAAAGTATGCGGCATGAGACACAATCTATTAGATCGACAAAAGAAATGCAAGTACTTTAGGCACACTCAAAATGACTTAGCGTGGTAAAAGTTTTTTGCCTGTCAAATGATGTCTCATTCTATGTGGTGTGATGTGAGGTAAAGCAAAATATGATCACAATATCAAGTAGACAATTCCATATGTAACTGATGCATTAAGTCTCAAATACCCCCCGGGGCCTAACTTTTACAGCCCAAGGGACCAAAAAAAAAAAAAAACATTCAAAGATGTCAAATTGGTTTCCTCTTCTTCAAGATGTCAAATTAGAGAATTGATCACGGATTACTATTCATATTCATAGAGATTGTGAGAAGCTTAGTTGGACCAAGACAAAGGAGATGATCATAATCATAGTGCTTGTAGATCTGTCTCTATTGTTCTTTTGTGGATCTATGTTGTCAAATCTATATGAAAGTTCACTATTTAATGAAGTTTTGGGAAGTGCAGCCACCAAGGCAATATACAAAGTCAACAGAGTAGGTAAGGGGCATGGTTTGGTCCTTTTTGTTTGGGCCTGGGTTTCAATTGGTCCAATAATTTTTAGTAACTTCAAAAGGAGTTTTTATTTTTTTTGATAATACATAGAATCTACTTTAATATGTAATTTTCCTAATATCAATAAATGAGTTTTAACACTTCTCCATAAATTTGAAATCGAAATCACTTACTTAAATAACAAGCAAAGAGAGTGTTACTAAACTGTTAGGATATGAGTTTGGTTTGCAAAATATATAATACTTTTTTTTTTGGGTGTTTGGGCTCTAGTTTAAATTAGAAGACTTGTGTACTTATAAGTCCCACCTAAAATCTATTTCAGTCTTAAGTCCAACTTAACTTTGCAGGATTATAATGCCCCTACAATATAACCGCAAATTGTTTAGAATCACAATAACTAATGATTCTCCACAATACAAGGAGACTTAATAAATGCCGAGATTATTGTGAAAATCACCATCAAATCTCCACGCACAACACAAATGACTTCATACCTGATATTGCGGATACAATAAAGATAAGATATACACCACGAACCACAACCAAAATAGCCAAGGCTAAAGAACAGATGAACACTTCAGCATACAGCAAAACAGAGCATAACAGAGCAAAGCCCAAAATAGCAAAAATTAGGAACACAAGGAAAGAAAAAGCACTTATATGGCGAAATAGCATCAGCATCAATACCAAGGAGCCACATGAGAGAGATGAAGTAGCAAATATTCTAAACTCCAACAAAAGAGAAGACCAATCCAAACTAAGACACCACCAAAAAATTGATGTGTTATTACTTTGAAATTGAAGATAGTTACTTTGTTAAAAATAACTAGTTATTTCTTGTTTGGAATTGAAGATAGTTACTTTTTGTTTGAGTTGTAATAGTTATATGGTTACAAGAAATGTACAAAAAGTTTTTGTTTGAGTTGAAGATAATTACTTCTTGTTTAAGTTTGTAATAGTTACATGATTAAAGAAATATACAATAGTTTTGTTTATGTGTAACTATTAGGTCCTAGATATTATTTTGTTTATTAAAACAGTTACTTCAAAGCTTCAGTGTTTTGAAATAGTTACCCCATACTTAGTTTCGTTGATTTACATGCAATATAATAGGGAAATTGATATTTTGCATCAGAAAACATAGGAGTAAAAACAGAAAAAATCATAGCAAAAAATGGGGAATCACATTGATTGTTAACCATATTAGTGTGAGAAGCAACTCATTGATATGGCAAAAAATCACAACAAGCATGGCAAAAACCATTGATTTACAATAAAATAGGAAAACTATAACTTGCATTGGAAAACACGGGCGAAAAAAACCAAAAAAAATCACATCAAAAATTAGGGGGAATCACATTGATTGCTTACCATATCAATTGAGATGGGCAAGGCTGGTATTTGCAAAAAAGGATCAGCCAAACATTACCATAAAAAATAGTTATGACTGTTGGCTTGATGATTTTCTCATAATGGACTTTTGACATATTTTCCTTTTTTTTTTTTCTTTTTTTTTTCTCCCCCCTCCTTCCCCACCTCTGTTTTTTTTTTTTTTTTTGGGAAAATGACAAAATAATGGGTCAAAATAAAAGTAATCTTAAAAAAAGGGTTAAAGCTCTCCTATTCCATTTTAAATGGCAATAATGAATTTTAATTCCAAAAAGAGGGGATTTAGGGTCAAATGTCCACTATACCATTTTAGTGTTTTTTTTTTGGCACCACCCCAAACTTTTCAAACCATTATCCTCTCTCCTTATTAAATAAAACTTAACCCTAATATTTCTCTACTATGTTGAGAAAGAGAAAAAAAAAAAAAATAGTGATTCTCCATTTATATGTTTTGTAAGGGATTGGAAACTTTCATTTACAAGATGTCATTCAACTACCGGAGAGAAAAAAAAAAAATGGGAACAATATTTCCAAATCTAAGTGTGTAGAAGATTATTATTTTAGTTGAAAAACAAAATATATGATTGGTTTGTTTGAATTATGTTTTAAGATTTTTAAATTAAGATAGAAAGGATATGTTTAATACTTTAATGTAAAAAGGGTATTTAGGTGGGATATAAAAAATAAATAAATAAAAAGGGTAGAATGGGTATCATAAAATGGTAGATGGTAGAAACTAGAAACCCTTTTTTAGGGATTAAAATATATAACTACCATTTTAAATGAAATAAGGAAAATTTGATCCTTTATTTAGAATTACTTATATTTTGACCCACCATTTTGTCATTCTCCCTTTTTTTTTTTTTTCCTTTTTTTTTAAAATTAACAGGAAGAGATCAACACCATCTACAACTAGATCAACCATTAGCATCTTCTAAAAAAATATCTACAATTTTGGTAGGAAAATTCTTTTCCCAAACCTAATTACATTTTATCTTATTAGAGTCGATCTTCATTATATATACATGAGAATGTGCTATGTGGTGTGTCTCCGAAGCTTTCCCTTGCAAATACTGAACTCTCATTCATTTTGCTCTCTCATTCATTGTGGTCCCACTTTCCTAAAGGTTGTTTGCAAGTTGTTCATGAAAGGGTTGGTTCATTTTTAGCCCAACCAAGAGCCAAGACTCATAAATATGAATTTAAAATAAAAGTGAATATAAAAGAATAACAATAATAATCATATTTTTATCGAGTCTCATTTATATGCCTCCAACAAGCCTATTACGAGCCCTATCAAATTAAGCTTGGCTTCTTATCAAAAAATTAAGCTTGGGTATGTTTGTGCTTGATTTGTTTATTAAACAAGCTCAAACTCGAAGCTTGGGTTGACTTGTTTGATAATCAAGCAATATCAAATGAACCATTGAGCTATGCAACAAGCACAGAGCAAACTATTTTTTCCCCTTTTAGTAAATTATTATTATTTTTTTAAATTTGAAAAAAAAGGGCTCAAACAAGCCCTTGCCAAGGGTTTTTTTTGAGTTGTTCACAAACAATTTAGTTTATTTGCAGCCCTTTGCCCATTAGGTGGAATAAATTTCCAAGAGGTTCATCTCATATATAATTAATACACACTAGAGTTTGTGTCAATATATCTACAATTTTGCTCTTAATTTTTTTCCTTCATATCTTTCGATGTGCATTGTGCAACTTGCCCATGTCTAACTGTTTTGGTATCATGTGTGTGTGTGTGTGTGAGAGATGGTCAAAATCAAGGGATACAAGTTTTTACAATATTCTTCATCCATTTGATCTCCCAAGATCCAATGATCTCTTTATTATGTCATTTTTTCACTCAAACTTTTTTGGAGGTTTTTGGATTTTACGACAACCAACTATTTAAGAATTGTGTAAAAAATTGAGTGCGAAAATTGTGTCCCAATATCCTAACCCACCATATATACATACATATATATATATATATATATATATAGAGAGAGAGAGAGAGAGAGAGAGAGAGAGAGAGAGAGAGAGTGGTTAGCTATGCTGTCTTCCCGGGTTTTTTGCTAGCCTTTCACCTTCAGATCAAAACTCAACCATCCAACACTCCCATCCCTAAAAAATTAAACAAACCCCCGACAAATATAATCTACCTTTTTGTTAATCCCCCCTTCATCCACCTCATTTATTCCTTCTCAAACATGCACCCCACGTTCCCACCAACGCAACACCCAAAAAAAAAAAAAAGCACTAACACAAATCCATCAAACAATCATCTCCACATTTCTTGTCAATCTCACTAAATCCTAAAAAACTACTGCCCTCTAATGATTTGGAAGTTGGGCTTCCACCTCTCTTAGAACCAGAAAAAAACAAACAATATTTGTCTGTCTGTCTCCGTCCCTCTGTCCATTCCCATAGCCACAACCATACCCATGTTTTTTCTCTTTCTTCTCCATTCTATAAGGCTTTGTTGTTGAGTTCAAAATGGTTCGAGAACTCAAACAAGAACAAGAAAGTTATGAGTCTAGGCTGTTCCATTTTAAAGGGTTGTATGAGAATGCAGGAGGGCGACATACCAAGGGTTTGATCCCCGAGAACACTACTGGGGAAGAGTCTCCGGTGGATGATATGGAAACAGCAAGAAGTCAGGGATCAAATCCTTTAGGAGACGGTCGGTCAATTGAGAATCATAGAAGAAGGTGGTCGTCTAATCAAACCAATGACAAGGGTCCCAACTCGTGTCTGGGCAATGATGGAGCCGGAGTTACCTCTCAAGGCAAAGACAAGCCTCCAGGCGAGTCAAGATCATTTTTGTTTGTATACATGGATGTTCCATCGACCTTTCGTCTTGACGTTTATTTGAATTTTTATATTTTCTTGGTGGGATTGATCCAGATGTGGAGCTGATGAAGGAAAGGTTTGCTAAGTTGCTTTTGGGTGAGGATATGTCTGGTGGAGGAAAGGGTGTCTCATCGGCTTTGGCATTGTCAAATGCCATTACAAACCTTGCTGGTATTTTTTATGCCACCACCCTCTTCTTCATACTGTATTAATTTTTTTCCTCCTTTTTCTTATTTCCTTTTTAGCAAAAGGTAGAATAAATATCAATGATAGAAGAGCCCCATTTGATTCTTCTTACATTAGTCCTAGACTCCATATGATGGCTATCTTCAATTTTTCAATGTTAAGATGATTTTAGTTCTTTTTTTTATTTTTTCTTCCTTTTCTTTTCATTTTAAAAACTCTCTGAGGAGGATAGATTGATGACAATTTCCAAGCTGCATGACAATTACTCTGATTCATGTCAATTTCTCTCTAATTTTTCTTAATGCGAGGCAGCTTCTGTCTTTGGTGAACAATGGCGATTAGAGCCCATGTCAGCAGAAAGGAAAGGAAGGTGGAGAAAAGAAATTGACTGGCTTTTATCTGTCACCGATCACATTGTTGAGTTCGTTCCTTCTCAACAGAAATCCAAGGATGGAACAACTATGGAGGTAAATTCCTCTCTCTCTCTCTCTCTCTCTCTCTCTCTCTCTCTCTCTCTTCTCTCTCTCAGAGCCCGATAAGAGATTGCGTTTCTTGTTCTTATAGATAATGGTGACATGTCAACGGACAGATCTTCACATGAACATCCCTGCCTTGCGCAAGCTTGACGCAATGCTTCTTGTAAGAAGATGTATATCTTTAAGGTTTTTTAATCATCTGAGCTAGATATTACCATCAGTCATATAGATTATGACATATTATATATTTCCTTTTCCAACGGGTTCATAAACAGGACTGTCTAGATAACTTCAAAGACCAAAATGAGTTCACTTATGTATCAAAAGATGCCAATGAATCAGAGAAAGGTAACGCTAAAAGAAAAGATGACAAATGGTGGCTACCTACTCCAAAAGTTCCCCCAAATGGTCTATCTGAGGTCTCAAAGAAGTGGTTGCAGTTTCAGAAAGATTCCGTCAACCAAGTGCTCAAGGCAGCCATGGCCATAAATGCTCAAGTTCTATCAGAAATGGAGATCCCTGATAACTACATCGAATCCCTCCCCAAGGTAATGAAAATGAGAAGAAAATCACATTAAATGTGCATACATGTTTTCGTGGCTTAATTGATTTTTCAATGTTTTATTTTGTCTTGTAGAATGGGAGGGCAAGCCTAGGGGATTCAATCTATAGAAGTATTACTGTCGAATACTTTGATCCTGAGCAATTTCTCTCAACTATGGACTTATCATCGGAGCACAAAATCCTTGACCTCAAGAACAGGATTGAGGCTTCCATTGTGATTTGGAAGAGGAAGATGACCAATAAAGATGGAAAATCTACTTGGGGTTCAGCTGTGAGCTTGGAGAAGAGAGAACTCTTTGAAGAGAGAGCGGAGACGATCTTACTCCTCATCAAGCAGCGGTTCCCTGGAATTCCTCAATCTGCACTAGACATTAGCAAAATCCAATACAACCGGGTAAGAACGTGTTATGATTTTGTAGCTTGAATTCTATCCCTTTTTTCCATGTCCCCCCTATTGTAGATAAATTCCTTTGTGGCAGCTCAATGATCATTTTTGTCGGCAAATAATTATGAACATGACGAATTGCATAAATTCTGTGTTCCGTTTCGATTTTTTCCTCTGTAATTTTCCCCATTTTTCAAGGTTTCATCAACCGTAAGATGTTTTCAATTTAAGGAAAAAAGAGTATACTGGTGATGTTATATTGGTTCATGATCTTTTATATTTTTTAAACTTATCCAAGTTTAAGGAAATCTTCCTCTTGGCTTCACAGGATATTGGTCAGGCTACCTTAGAGAGCTATTCCAGAATACTAGAAAGCTTGGCCTTCACAGTCCTGTCCCGAATTGAAGATGTTCTCTACGCAGATTCTCTCGCTCAAAACCCATCACTCACGGAATGTAAAAGGAACCCATTAAGAGATTCCACATTGGTTACAGGGCCAGTGAAGTTTCCAAATGTAGGAGAAGAGATAGAGAAGCTGAACTCCACAGATTCACCCACCTCGATGACACTATCAGATTTCATGGGTTGGAGTTTGGATCAAGGAGAGACTGAGCAGAAGAAGGAACAAGCGGAGAGTTTGAATGACTCATCGAAAGATGGTGATGGAAAGCTTATAAGCAAACTTTCTAACATTGCAACCAACAAGAAATTTTCTTATATAGAGAAGCTTGAGAACTTAGGTGGCTTTAGAAGCCCAACAGCGCGCCACTGATGACAACTATAGATGTAAAGGAAAAATGATAAAATGGAAGCTTAGAAAGAGGAAATTACAGAAAAGAAATACAAAGAGAGACAGAGACAGAGACAGAGACAGAGAGCTTGGCCTTCAAATGCAAATTTTTGAACACTAATAGGAGTCCTTTGACTTGTGATTCTTTATGTTTTTTCTCTTCCTTTTGTAAATAGGGAAGACTGAGTACAAATATTGGGTTTGAAGCATTTTGGATATGCTTTCTTTTCTACGAGAATTGACATCGTAGAATTGTAGCCACTAATATATGTTTATTCTGACTTTAGACACAGTTTGTGCCTCTTAATCCCTTTTGTAATCCACAAGTTCTCTGAATTAACAGTTCTCAGTATCCCTGGCTAAATGTGATTGTTCATCAGCGTATTGAACCTTTACCCTGTGTTTGGTTGGGGGTAAAAGAGGAGGGAAGGAAAGGAGAGGAAGGAAAAGGGGAGGGATGGGGATATTAGTGATCTTAGACAATGAACAGAACACTACTCAATAACGGAAGAAAACAGTTTATGTTGTTCTAGCTGCTGTTATTACTATCATTTTCAAAAGTGCATGATTCAGCTAGTCCAAGATGGACTGTTCTATGGCTGAACATGGGCATAATTCTGATAACAAAACCCAAATCGATTATCAGTGAAAAATTTATTTAGCGTAATGTTCGCTGATAAAACCATCTTGTAAAAGGGGGAGCACTTAGAAAATACTGGTTGTCGGTCAGGAAATTACATCGGAAGTGATTCGTAAAGAACCATACACACAGTCTGCTCTTGAAGAGAAGTTAAGCAGGTCCATTTTACAGGTTGAAAGTATTTTGTAAATGTTACATGATCAAAATTTAATTCCTTTTTAGTTCCATGAAACACACCCTTAAACTCCAAAATGTGCTAAATTAATAATGACAATTAAGATTAAAAGTGATGCCCCAAATTACAATCAGAACAAATATCCTTAAAATGATTAATAGAGGGGTCTTAAGTTGGCTTCAGGCATACTTACATGTAAAAAAGAAACACAAACACAATGAAAAATGCTGAAGGATAAGTGCGCCAAAATAATTAGATCTTGTCACGTGGCCCAAGCTTAGGTGGAAGTTGTGGGCCCTTCTTGATCGGTAGAATGTCATCAGAAGCTGTGACACTCAGGTAAGCAATGGTGGAACCACCTCCCAGAATCAAGAACTTGAGCAATAATCCTCTCTTGGTGAATGGAGCTGCAAATGTCTCGAAGAACTTGCTCTGCAATTCCATATCAATATATGAGACATATTATTCATTAATACACAGCTAAACTTCAAGAAGTATTGCAAGTAATGGAGAGTTAAAACACCTAAACACACCCGCACATACATATCTATCTATCAAGCTTAACTCAGATGACATAATCCAATGCTCTCTTTAGTCTTTGCTCAGAGTGGAGATGAACCAACCTAAAAACAGATCTGGCAGACAAGCATGACCTTGTTCTCTCCAAATTTGGTTTAGCCAATTATGCTTTATTGTAGGCTTCGGCTTGGTTCAGAAGCCAACCAAGCAATTTGATGTAAATTACCAAGTAATGGCCTATGACACTAAATTTTCCATACTGTTGTATTATTCATGACGCATGTTGATAAGATGGTTTATCTTCATTTAAGAATGTTGGGATTTGGCTCCAACACGACTGCTTGGGATTTCAGCATTAGAAATTGATCCACTAGGTTCTGTTATAAACACTACCAATGTCTTCAATATATGTCAAAAATTTAAACCAATATCCCCAACTCCTTTTGTTGGTCAGACAGGAAGAATAATAGCTAGTGGCATTTACCACCCCAGTAGTAATTTTCACCTCTAGGCCCTACCAAGGAATTGAAGCACTGCCACAAAATCCCAATTTTTTATTATTATTATTATTATTTTTTTTTGGGGGGGGGGGGGGGGGGGGGGGGGGGGGGGGGGGGTTTGCTAAGTAGGATCGCTTAGTTTCATGAATAGGCAAGAAAATTTATATCAGCACCATTTTGAATTTTGTAATAGTTATAGTTGAATGTTTATTGTCTTTGTTGTGCCTCTAATTTTGTGTATTCTTTTAAGGCCCTGTTTCTTAGTTATTGTAGTTGTATTGTTATGTTAGCCTTAAATTTTTTATATTCCACTTCAACAAAGCTTTATTTCAACTGGTTGGGGTCAACTACAAGAACCCTTTTGTGTCATTCTTCTCTACTCAGAATATATTTCTGTTTTCATCAAAGGCCACCAAGTTTTTATTCACACCCTCAGCCCAAATCCTATTCGGCTTTCAACTTGTATAAAATGCATTACTTGGCCTTCATGGCACATAACCTACAATTTCAGCAACTTGTATAAAATGCATCTCCACTTCGCCATTCCAGCTACTCTCATTTTAATGACATCTTTACTTCTTGATTACACTACAATTTGTGCTAGAAGTTGGTCTCTTTAAATATCTTATTTAATCATAATGGTATTCCGCAATCAAATTACACTCAAAATAATTCTCCATATCATTCATCTCATTCTAGTTTCATGGTTCATTTCGATCTCAATTTCCTGCTCTTCAACCTCACCAGCCACACCAAGCCCCTGTGCCTCCATGCCCTGAACCAACCTATTAGAGCTCTCTTTCTACCCCACATTCAAGTTCTTTGGGCATTATTAGAATACAGTATAGAATTCAAATAATGCACACACACACACACACACGTGTGTGTGTGTGTCTGGAGGCAGGAGGGGTGAATTTTGTTACTCTTACACTTCTCAATATCTTTTTGTAAGATCCATATTTTTCCGAGTCCACCATTGAATTATATGCCACTCACTCTATATGGTCACCAAATATCAAGTTAATCGAAAGTTAGCAACCATTCTATCCATAAAACACCCTAAATCATAATTTCATTTACCCAAAAAAAATCAAAAAAACAAAAAAAGAAGGGAATTTATAGATTAGATTCATCCTAATATCCCATCAATGCGAAATTCGGTATGCATGATCTCCATGAGAGAAATATCTAATATCTAATCCATCGGCTGGCTCGTCCAAATGCATATCTTATCTTATAAAATGATAATTATGGTGAAAGTGTAACAAATTTTACACCAAAGAATAATTTGAACCTGCCTCACATACAGTACATATGCTTATATTTATGAATTATTCTGCCACTAGCATTTCAACGTTTATTGGAGAAAAAATAGAATATAAAAAAGAGTCACATACCTGAAGAGGGTTGTATGGTGAAGGTGCATCTGACCCATACAAGTCCCACTGGCCAGTAGTGTTGCCCAAATCCTCCAAATCAAAGTACACGCTCTTGTCACCATACTTGGCCACCACAGCACCAGACCTGTATATATATATATATATATATATATATATATAGCCCAATAGAAGATTAGTTGAAGGTTTATGTAGAAGCTTGACTATAAATAGGACAAATAATTTGGTGCAACAGAATCTTGTTACCTGAAGTTCTTGAGTCTCAAACTCCCGCTAGATGGCTTCACAGAGAGCTTCGTTCCGGCGAGGGAGCTTCCACCAAGGCCCTTGATGGTGGTTGGTTGCACAACAGCTAAGGTTGCTAGAGATGCCATGGCCTTTGCTCCAAAACTAAGCTTCTTTCTTCTTTCTCAGGTTGCATGGGTGTATAAATCTTTGGGGTTTTTTTTTTATCTTTCTGCATGGACCTGAGCCTGCCACGTGGCGAATTGGGTTTTCTCAAGAGAGATATGGAATCCCATCTAGGAGGTGCCATGTGGATTGGAGCTGGATAAGCCTATCCCTTTGTGATTCTTGTGATCTTCAATGTTTGGGTGAAGCCTCCTTTGAGGGCATATTGTCGAACACATGGTGCTAAAGGAGGGAGGGGACACCCTCTGAGCACTCCACCTAAAGGATCTTTGTATGTCAACAAAGAATCCAACTGAATGATCACAGCCGTCCAATCTTCATTTTTGCTTTGTTTTATCCCCCATTTCATTCTGACAGTCAAATATAAAAACCTGAAAATAATATATAAAAGTAAAACCACCAAACAGTGGGTATGATAAAAAAATAAATAAAATAAATGGTAAAAGCATTTCTATATGGCTAATTATTTTTTTAATGAATCCTGAAAAGTGTGATAAGAAATTAAAAATTCTCTCACAAACTCTTTATTCAAGTGGGGATTCCAAAAGAGTTGATTGGAAGATGAAGGTAGTTCATTGAAAACATATGGAACATTCAATGGCAACACCTTGAGAGGTGAGTTTCTTACCTCAATTCAAGATGACCCAACCTTTCTCTTCTTTAATTTATTGTCTATGCCTTTAGGGAATCACTCCTTTCCACACTCGTAAAGGTCTATGCTTAATTGCTTGTCCTGAAATTCTTGGCAAGGGTATTAGACCTAGGCTAGGGTGTGGTTCGATACTTTCCCATAGAACAATAATAAAGTGATACAAGCGAATTTGATTGTAGAGTGTCACCATAATATAAGCCCATTTCCCACCATTTGTTCAACCACGGGATGAAATTATGAGTTTGTCCAGTTGATACCACCTGCACTAGCCAGTGGCTACCTCACGATCTTATTTAAATATAACCATGAGTTGTGATATTTTTGCCCAGATCTTCGCATGGCGCCAGCATGCAACCATAGCCCATCTCTCACGATCTTACCATTGATTCAATTAGTGGATCCTATTGATCTAACTCATGATTTTGAGTGAAAAATTTTGATGTTTACTTTTAAAAATTGAGATAGTAAGCTCAACTTTTCAAAATAATAATCAAAATTTTGTACTATAAAAACTATATAAAAAAAATTCATTTTTTTTTAAAAAAAAGGTAAAAAACAAGAAATAGATGTTTATCCAAACATGCCCTAAAAAATCATCTCTAAATACATTGACGTATGGTCACACACTCTAATCAGAGCTTATATTTTGACATCAAGCAACAATATATAGTGAGATCCTATTTTCCATTTTTAAATTCTCTCTTATTACTAAATACAAGTATTCCCAGTTTTTCACTAATTTTCTCAAACAATAAGGTTACAAAGACACCAACCATTATATTTCAAGCAATGTTAAGAATAAATGCGAATGATGATCGATTAGATAACGCTTTAGTGGTGAGAGATGATGGATGGGATAAAAGGTAAGATTATGATAAGATTTGAATCCTTCTAATTATATAAAAACAGAGAAACAAAAAAAAAAGGAACATTTTATTTTCAAAAAATCGAATTTAAAGTTTTTATTTTTATTTTTATTTTTAATTTTAACCATATAAAAATATCTCCAGTCATTAAACTCAAATTAATTTATAAATTACCTGCAAACCCATACATCTGATAATTTTTTGCCATATAATACTTTTCGAGGGAAATCGCTAGAACATTGATTGTTTTTTTTTTTGGGGGCGAGGAGGGTGAGCTATAATATCCATCATCTCTTTAGCAAATACCCCCCTAAACCCAAACACCCAATCCACATCCACAAAAGATAAAAAGAAGACACAGACCATCCTCACCCTCCTCTTATCTTCTCACAGGACCAAATGTCTCTCACATCCTCACTCCTCCAGCTCCCTCCACTGAAATCCCTCAGTCTCTCCAACCCATTCCTTCATGGCTCATCACCACACTCTCTCCTCACCAAACCCTCTTCCTCTCTCACCTCACCGAACCCACTACCGCCCTCTTTTCTCCCTCCAATCAGAGCCATGAAGACCTTGCAAGGTCGAGTCGTGTGCGCCACCAGCGACAAGACCGTGGCCGTCGAGGTCGTTCGCCTTGCGCCGCACCCCAAGTATAAGCGACGCGTGAGGAAGAAGAAGAAGTACCAGGCTCATGACCCGGATAACCGGTTCAAGGTTGGGGACATTGTGCAGCTCGAAAAGAGCAGACCCATTAGCAAGACCAAGACGTTTATCGCCATTCCGGCCCCCCCGAGGAATTCGTCATCGTCATCGTCATCGAAGGCCGATGAAGCCGTGCCAGGGGAGATTGGGATTCCTTTGGAGTCTCAGCAGACTTGAGATTGCGTCAGGGTTAGATTTCATATGTGAATTTTGAATGCTTCGATCTTTGATTATCCTGGAATTGTTTGAATGTTAGTGTTATTTTGATGGGTATGAATTGAATCGAATAGATGTTGCTTTTGGTTTGTTTGATTTTGCTCGGAAAATCATCGTACATATGCGCACATTGCTATGGCATCGTTTTTGTGTTTGCAAGTTTGAAGTACTTTCATGCTTTCGAAAGCGAGAATTGGGACTGATTTTTTTTAATTTTTTTTTTGTTTTTTTGTTTTTTAAAGCAAGAAAGTACTGTCAAAATCCTAACCAAACAGTACCTGAAAAAATGAAGATTTCGGTAGCAAATTTGCAATTGGGGAATTATTCTGCTTGGGAGTATATGGGATTTGAGATTTAGTCAAGAAAATATTGGGAATAATTTGGAGAAGATTTAAGAAATAAGAGTTACAAAAGCAATGCATGTGAATAACAGAAGGATACGTGGTCATTGGTCAGTGTAAAATTATTTGATAGAATTTGTGAATTTCACTCAAATAATTTGGGATTTATTTGTAAATTCAGGATATGCCTGAATCATTTGGGAAATAGTTAATTATTCAGGATTAAATTTAGGTCTCATTGGGTTGATAAGAATGCCATGCATAATAATATCTAGAATTTTGTACCTGTGGCTGAGAGTATGCTTTTCTGAACCAATTTTTGCCATTAGAGAGCAGTTTTGATTTTCTTGAGGTTGTTTTCAAACATTTAGGGAACTTCAATGACCAAATAATCATATCAATGGATTAGACACTCTTGTGGATATTATGCAGAAAGACTGCGAGGATATGAAAATCGATGTTTGATAATATGCCTATGAGAGGTATGTAGTATACTCATTAGAATGCATAAACCCTCTTTAGTGCATCTCGTTTGGTATAGTCTATCAACTGATTGAAAATGTTTTCTTGATTGGAGCATACAATTTCTCAACACAAGTTTTTGAATAATAGCGTAGCCACAAGGCCCACAAAGAGCGATAATCCATTTCTCCTATCTGTGTTGCAGTCTGTGTCTTTGTGGGTTAGTAGTAGTGACTTTTATGCATGGTGTTTGAGAGTTCAATAATTTCCTTCGACTATTTGGGATTGCATTTTTGGTTCTCTGCTGTTTCATAAGTCTTTAAGAATGCTCAAGGGATCATGCATTTCCAATCATGTAATAGAGTAATATAAAGACTAAGAACTAGGCATAGTAGCACACTGCATTGTAATGGGATTGAAGAATTGGATATGTGAAAACTATGTGGTGAGACAAACACTTTGGAATCCAGAAACTATTTGGTCAACGGTAGTTAACATTCATGATAAACATAGCCAAGATATAAGGAACGATATTGAGAATTATTTAATGTTTGAAGTGTCAGGGATTTTGGTAAGTTAATGACAACAAAGGAAAAAAGGAGTGCAAAGAATCAAAATTGAATATTGGATGGCATCAAACAGTATGTGTGAGTTGGTGGGTGTGTGCATATGCAAATGCAAATGCATGGTGGTCTTGATTTGTTCGCCATTGTGAAACAGTGTGTCTAGAGAAGCTTCATTTTGAGAGTTGATAACACTAAAGGGGTAAACTTATCTTAATTCTGAAACTCCTTTCAAAGTGTGTAGTGAAGCTTTCATTTTGAGATTTGATAACACTGTAAGTGGTAAAGTTATCTCAATTCTGAAACTCCTTTCAAAATGTGTTTTTCTCGCACTAATTTAGCACCACAGAGAAGGGATACCTCATCTCCCTTCTCCTCTCCTCTCTTTGGTTTTGACATGGTGCACTTCACAACAAAGCATGGTGTGCTTTTAGTGGTTTATGTGTGTCGGTCAACATCAGCTTCATCAAACTTAAGTGAATGATGATTGAGATAGTCATGTTGGAATGCTATTTTGAAATAATTAGTTCAACCATCCAAAAAAAAGAATAAAAAAAGAAAGAGAATTGGTTGAATGATTCCTGATTAGCTAGGTTATTCCTGGGGAGTGGGCTTCCATAACCTTTTCCTCACTAATCACTATAGAATCAGCTAATTCTGGAGCTATTGCTCGTTATAAACCGAAAATGATGAGGGTTAATCTCTCTATTGTGGGAATTGGGTAGTTAAATGGATCGGTTTGCAGTTCTATTTCTGGCTTAATGTTCTGCCCTTATCTAAGCCATTTCAGACATAGAATCCATGTTTGATAGTGGCAATCAAACTAACCGCGATATGAAAATGATGCATACACATGATGAAATGCCATAAATTATGAAGATTATAAATCTCTCCCTCGCCCCCAAAATCTCAAGAGCAGATGTGCCTAAACTCCAAGCCCTCCATTCTGACCAAAGCAATTACAGAATAAATCCCACATCAAATATAGCTCATTTTTTCTAAACCAAATAAAACTTATAAAAATAAAAAATAAAAAATAAAAAAGCCCTATAAGTATTACAATTAATTGGCATCTATCTATCTAACAATGTTATAATAATCAGCCATCCTCACATTGCAAGCTTGTTTTAATATTTCTCAAGGTACAGGATATAAGAGTGTTAACGTTCTCGACGGACTCCATGGTTAGTTTGGCTGTGGTAGAATTATCAGTTAAGACTTGAAATGCTATGGTTAGCACAGATCCCCCTTCTGTGCTCTTCTCCTCTGGCCTGGAAGTGATCACCAAAGGTCTTGACTCGAGCCCGTCTGGAAGAATCGAGAAACCCGAGGGCAATATGGCAATGTTGCTAGAGTCACATCCTGTCATTACAGATTGCATGCCAGTGATGTCCACAGGGGCATAGACCACCATGGATTCATAAGCATTTGTGCAGCTATCTTGGAGTACCCACATAGGGTTCTCTTTCGATTTCATCGCCTAAATTTGAAAAGCCAACGAAATTAGGAGCAAATTTTTACTTTTATGTTCATTTAATTGCAGAGTAAGCAAAGGAGAGGAAAAGAAAACTAAGTTTGACAACTATGAATTCATGTTGACAGAGAACTCACTTGGATAGTGACTGCATTGCCGCGATCCTGTCCTTTGGCTAAGTTTGCGATCGATTGTGCTGGACCTCCATTTGACATGATGTCCCACTGAGATTTACACAATGGAAATCAGTTAGAAAACATGTATTCGTAACGATTCTTGTACTATTATAGCTAAGGGAAAGCGATCAAACCTCACTCCGGCGTGCTTCATCTCTTAAGAAATCAAATAGGACATGGGGAGAAACAGGCAACCATACGGATGAAACAGCACACAAGATGAGCCCTTGAGGTTCTCCAGGGTCGTTTAAGTTCTTCCTTGAAGCCACCCTTATGTCATCTCCTGTTTTACTGGAGACTTTGGTCCATGTATGATAGCTTGATGCTCCGATTGCACGACAAAAACTCCACGTCATCCTTTGTGCCAACTTCAAAATGCTTTTCCTCCCAGCCAGCGTGGCAACACCTGTGTTGGATGATGGGTATGATTTCAAACTTTCCTATGACACATTCGATCATTTAAACAAAATTTATAAAAAAAAAAAAATTTCTAGGCTTACCAGTTGAATCCTTAGTAGGAACATTGGTTGCCATGAAGAACACAAGCCGCTCACATTGGAGTTGCAGTGTTGCCATCCAATGCCTTGCACCGAAGGCTAGACCACTATTAACTATAGTCCGGTACATGGGAACTGTGCTTTTCTGGCATTCCAAGTGCTCTACCCAAATCACCTGAAAACCATTGAAAGATTGTAATGAAATTCCGAAACTGCTTATTTAAAACATGTTGCGAAAAAACAGAAAGAAACTCGTTGTAAATGCCTTGAAAATCAAAAGAGACTCGTTTTAAATGCTCTGAAAAAAAAAAAAGGTAGAAATAGTCACCCAAACCAATATGCAAGCAAGGACCTATATATACCTTGCAATGTCCATTTGCTTTATCCTCAATGATGCAACCAGATGGCCGTTTTCTACATTTAACAAGAGACGCGTCAATATTATCTTCGACTTTGTCAATAGAGACATCAACGATTGCCCACTGATCAGCACTCAATTGCTTGCAAAATCGGACGAAATACACCTCCCTTGTGGGAACCATGGGCGTGAGCATTTGCAGCTCTGCAAACATCTGCGACCAATATAAAGGTAAGATTACTTAATACAACTCCTGGGTAGATCTAGGCTTTGAATTTCGACAAAATTTGTTTTTGATCAGCACTGCTTTCATGAATGTTTTGCTATTTTAACTGAAAGTAATGGACAACATAAGATCATTAGGGAGTACCTAAGCCTATATTCTGGGAAGCAGCTTCTGAGTAGGCCAGAAAAGGAAGAAAAAAAAAAAAGGGACAGTTTCGGAATCTGCTTTTCTTCATTTTGGGCAAGTTAGAATTTCAGAAGTGCTCTTCCTTCTTTGGAGTGCCAAAATCCAAGCAATTTTGACTCTCAAAAGCAAGAAAAGTATTTCTAAAATGCTAACCAAACGTTGCCTTAGAAGGTGTCTACTGTTTTCCTTTTTCTACAACCACCACAAAATTATTCGTGTATTGTTAAAGATAAATGCTCCTTCTAAGGAATTTCCTGACATAAAATGACAAAGTGATGGGATTCCATTTGTATGGCATTGTTCCTTCGGAAATCATTCTCCGGATTTACTTTTCCTTACAAGTATCAAATACAGCCCGATGGTCAAAGTTGTTGACTTGCAGCTGTGTTTGGTACAGCCAGGAAAATTTATCCGGGAAAACAGTTTTCTGCGAAACTCCCATTTTCCTCATGCTTGCATAAGTTGCTCACCAATTGTACTGCGCCGTTTCTACTAGCACCTTCACCATTACAGATAACATCGACAGTAGCCGCCTTTGAGATCAGGCACGGAAACATTTCCTTCCATTGATTCTACAAAAAAATTAAAAATAAAACTAAAATTATGATTTTGCAAAAGCCCTTGTTTTGCTATATATGCATTGTACAAATTGCAGGAGGTGACGTAAAGAAAGTTTTGAAGCATATAGAAAAGAAGGATGATCTTGGTATCTTACCACATCCATGAAACTTTGCACTAGCTTTGGGAGATCCACGAAGACAACGCCGGTCTCTCTTGATGCCTCAATGGATCTCTTTGACCGCCCATTGCTTGAAGTTTCGATAGAAAACTCTTTCATGTACTCATCATAATTGAGTATCTCGCGACCAGTCTCGAGGCTCCGAATCCAGAGTGGATCCCCTGCAGTAGCCATCTTTTTGAGCTCTTCCATTGCTTGATTAACTATCTCCATGATCCTCGTCTTCTCAAGCCCAAAAATTCCTGTGTAAAATTCTAAAGAACTTCTATTCTCTTGCTCATTTCCAGCTGAGCAAGAGCCAGGTGATGTTGTCCCAGGAGGGTATTTTCCAAGAGCCGCTCGAAGTTTTTCAATCTACATGTAGAGATGAAACTGTGCTAAGCATGACTACAGATTGCCTAAAACATGGGAAAATGATTTTTATCATATAGGAGTTTGTTTTTCATACCTCAGCTTTAAGCCTGGCGTTTTCAATTCGTAGCTGTTGTTCCTCAGTTGTCAAAGCGGCGTCTCTGCTAGAGGTAGCAAGACCACAGTTGGGACAACAGGCCTTTTTAATGGTTTCCCTCATGGCTTTGTTTTCATCTCGAAGTTTCTCCATTTCTGATTTCAACAGAGAATTTTCATGGCGCTCTTGTATGGCCTGAAAAATAGCAATTTTCCATTGCCTATTACAGAAAAACGAAAAGAAAATTCCACATTTCCCAAAATGAACCGGATTGAAAAAACAACCAAGAGATAAGAACCATTACTACAATTCAATCATTAGAGAATTAGCAATACCTTGATTTGGGTCCGACGATTTTGAAACCAGAACTTGACTTGCCTGGGGGCAAGGCCTAATTGCTTGCTCAGTTGTTGTCTCTGCTTCTCATCTGGATGGGGTGACTCCTTAAATAGGCTGCAAATGTATTCATGCATTTTATAAGATCAACGCTATGGACTATGCAGTGTGTGTGTGTGTGTATATATATATATATATATATAATGCCTAAAAATATATGAAATGTCAAACAAATAAAGAAAAAAAATACACCATATATCTATGGGGGGAAAAGTAATACTTTTTGTATATTTTTCTGTTGATTATAATCTAGATATAAAACAGTAGAATCTCTATTGAAAATGCCAAGTTAGCTTTAGCTTTTTAATCCTGTATCTTTTGTAAGCATGTCATTAGCTTTTTTTTGATCTTTGAGAGTACTATATATATATATATATATATATATATATGATAATGTTTTCTTTTAAGCAACTAGAGCAACATCCGAATCAACTGAGTTGAAACGAGTCATTTCTTCAAGCACCGATTTAATGACCAGTTTAGCAATCCATTTCGCAAACTGGTCCATACCCAAAAAAAAAAATGGTACCTCGAAAATTTACTGTGTAAGATGTGATTTTGTTTGTGAACATCACACTCCATGCACCAATTATATCAATAATGGAACATTATGTTAAGTGTTCATGACACGGTTGAGTTGAGTAGACTCGGGAACAATTCCGAGTCGACCCATTATATATCCCATCTAAACGTCTCTGAGAGTACTATGCAAATATATAGAAGACATGCACATTTACAAGAAAATAATCAGAAGAAATTAGAAGGAAGAGTACTAACGCTTCCATTTCTCTGATTTGTTCAGCAGTGTGCCTGTGATACTTCTTCCTCTTCTTCTTCTTGCTCTTATCCCCATCACCATCATCGTCTTGCTCTCCTTCCAGGTCGAACTCGTCGTCCGATCTCGATCTCGCGGGCCCCGAGTTCTCACTGCTAATCTCCACCGTGTCGTCTCTCCGGCCACCGCCTCCGCCGTTGCTTCCTTCATCCCCTTCCTCCACCTCCATGTTCGTGGCCGCCGTGGCACCGGCATCTCGGAAAATCCCGGCCTTCAATAACAAAAAGCAAAAAAAAAAAGAAAAGAAGACAACTATAAGGAAAAAGAAAAGGACACCAAAAGACAATATAAGGGAAAGTGAGTTTTGAAGATGATGAGATTACAAGGCTAAGAGAGAGAGCTGGAGAAGCGAAGAAGTCTTTGGTACGGGAAGTGGGTGGATTCGACATGTCCACGCCCATGGCAAGTTTGGGTTTATGGCTGACTATAGGGTTGTTTTATGGAGGTAGCAATGGTGATGCAACTGTCTTCCCTCTCTAGAGAGAGAAAGAGAGAGAGAGAGAGGTGGGGTCAGATTGATTTAAGGATATAAAACAAACGGAGGAACTCAGAGTGCTTCTTCTCTCGAGAATCGTTGGTTTCATGGAGAGAGAGAGAGAGAGAGAGAGAAAGAGAGAGAAGGCTAGTAGGAGTTGACTGTTAGATATTGAGGGAACAGCTGAGGGGGAAGAATGTGTAGACCCAACTAACTTTAAGCAAATATATGCAGTTGAATCTCCAACGGTTTTTTCAGTTCTATCATTACATTTATGGCCTCAGCTTGGCTGGCTTCCCAATGGCTGGCTCAACAACACATCACAAAATTGCTTCAACTAGGGAGTGTTTGGCCAACAAATCCAGTCTCATCAATATGTACCGATTTTATTATATCTGAGTCATGCATCGAGGGTTGTTCCTTGCGCATAAGTAAATTATACAGTATAATCTCACTTGCATAACGTACAACCCCTAATTGATTCATGGATATGTGTTCGATTGCCTGAGTGTTCGTTATTGCTTTAAATGTATGTCCGATTATCGAGTGTCGAGCCTCGTAATCACCTTCCTTGTGCACACAAAAAATCAATGTGGCAAAGCTTTAGTTTAGGAATTAATGCTACAACAATGTCCAATTTGTATTCCAACTTTAAAGAAAAGAGTGATGTGCCACACATTTGCATCAGATAATCACTAGATGGGTTGAGTCGGCTTTGGATATAGCATTGCTCTTTCTATGCATTAGTATGGACAATGAGGTTTTTTAAGTCATTTTGAATTATAATTGTAAAGAAAAAAGTGATGAGCCACATATGCATTGTAGAGCTGATTAGCTTAAATACCTCTCCTCTTTTTATGCACTCGGTAACAATAGAGAGTGTTTGCTTTATGTCGAGTTTGCGAATGTGTTTTCTTTCTTTCTTTCTTTCTTCATTAGAGTATGACCCTAAAGAAGGGAGCATGACCCATACTACTACTAATGGGGCAACACAGACTAGACTTTTGTCTATCTTTTGCACATGTGCTAAACATAGTAGTTGTTACACCATGGACATTTCTATCTATATTCCTACATGAAGAGACAAAAACTAATGCTCATTTTGTATCGAACATTGAAAAGAGATTTCAATGTGTCACCCAAACGTGACCTAAGGAGGATTGAAGCCTTGTGTTCTTCTTTACACAATAAATGACCCACCTACAACAATAGTAAAGCTGCCAAGAATCAAGTTGGCTTAAAATTGGTAATGATTGGACTGGTATTTTGTCTTACATTTTACATACATTAAACTCTCACTATTATCTGACTAATCCTATATATATTAGTTTATAAATCATGTTCCTATGAATTAGCTAGATTTCTTCAAAATTTTAAAATTTTAATGATTTTTCTCTCTTTCTTTCTTTCTTTCTTTCTTTCTTTCTTTCTTTCTTTTTTTTTTTTTTTTTTCCAAACAAAGGCTAGCAGATTCTTTCTTTTTTTTTTTTTTTTTTTCCAAACAAAGGCTAGCAGATTTAAGCAGTTCAGGCAATTGAAAGAAAAACAATTCTTTTTGACTTGCATGCTTGGGCACTATATTTAACATTTTTCACATTTTTCTTCCCTAGCCTCCTCGAGCTTCAAGACCTGAAGCGAGTCATTAGAATTCATATAGCAGCCATTAGAGGTCACTTCTTCTCTCAAACACAACGATACATCGCTTATTTTAATGATAAATACTCGAATAAATCAATTTTTCATGATTTATACCGACTTAATTAACCTAAAGGCGGCTTTTACCAATGGTTTGGACCCAAAAGATAAGCAAAGATCCCTCCTTGAGCTTCCAAGCCTAAATGAGTCATTAGAATTCATATAGCAGCCATTAGAGGTCACTTCTTCTCTCAAACACAACGGATCCACTATCACTTATTTTAATGATAAATAGTTGAATAAATCAATTTTTAATGAGTTATACCAACTTAATCAAGCTAAAGGCGGCGTTTACCAATCGTTTGGACCCAAAAGATTAGCCAAGATTACACGAGGCGTCTACTCTACCTTGTTCCTGTAACTGGCACCTAGTTTCTCTAGAATTTGTTTCCTCCTTTTTTGGATTAAGATCAATTATTGTTTTTTTCTCCCTTTTCACAAGTAACAACTACTCAAATCTCCTTCGACCATATAAACGACCGCCCAAAGATGCGTGTCAATCTTTCCAAGGACAATTGTATCGATCTTGGAAGATGAATTGAAAACTTGATTAATTAACAGTCCATGATATTGATGCTTCTCGCTCCCCTCATGCATACATAAACAGATGATTACTATTTATCTTCCTCTTTTTTTTTTTCTTTTTTAAAGAGTAATGACTAATCTTTATTTTTCCTTTTTACTATACTAGATTATGGACACATGTGCGTTGCACGTGAATAATATTTAAATAATAAAAGATATATAAAATTTATATGTGTGTATGTGGAAATCTAATTATTTGTTATTTTTTGTTGATTTACGTAATTAAAATGAACACTCAAATACAATGAGTCAAAATTCCTTACATGACTAGAGTCATCGTAGGAATTAGAAGTTGATTAGGAAACATGCATAGTTGTTAAGGTTGTATAAAATTCAATGAGACATCATTATCCTTCTCTCTCTCTCTCTCTCTCTCTCTCTCTCTTTTCTTCGATAAAAATAAACATTCTTAATTGGTTAAATATGAGGATAAATAAGTATTTAATATTTAAAAGAAGGGTATAATGGGTAATCAAAAGTTTTTCTGAGATTCACTTTTTTATAGGTAAAATAAAATAAATAAAATATAGAGTACAGATAAATCACTCCCAAAAGATGCGTGTCAATCTTCACCAAGGACAATTCTATCGATTTATAAGATAAATTTTTGAAAAGTCGATTAAGTATTTCAACAATAATAGGTAACATCGATCCTTTTCACATCACTCATATTTATAAAAAAAAAATTAGGATTGTGAATTTTTAGTTTTGAATTTTCCTCGACTTATACTTTTTTCCTTTTCATATACCATTGTTATTTGCATGTTGCTGAGTTGATCTTTAAATTGAGAGGCAAAGAAAAATAAATCAGCTGCACTCAGCCGAGCCATATATGATACATGCAAGAGAAACGGCTTACCGAAAGTTCAGGTCAAACCGTACAGTCATGAGTCATGAGTAACCCACAGAGTGGCTTGTGAATGCATGCAGGCTGGTGCCTAGTGGCAGTGTGGTATCTCCGATACATAGAGATGGATATATGGGTGTGTATGTGTAACCGTGTCTTTATATCATTTAAAGGGTTGAAAGAAGTGAATGCAATTAATGAGTTTGGCTCCAAGCTTTTTCAAAATTTTTAAAGATTTTATGTCAAACATGGATAAGCCACTTCTTAATCTTCAAATTTTGAATAGAATAACAAAATATCATATTCAGCAGCATTAGCATCACTATATGGAAAGCAGACATTGTATATTCTAAACATTTTCTTCACCCCCCCCCCCCCCCCTTTTTTTTTTTTTGGATTACTCTCCAACAATTTTCATTTTTTCTTCTTTCATTTTTTTTTTTTGGTAGTAGGTGGGGATGTGTTACTCTAAACAAAATTTTATTAAATACTTACTAATTAAAATTTGTTCTCATATGAAAAATGTCATTCAGGTTGAATGATAAAGCATGTAAGCAGTCATACTTCACACCTGAATTCAAATATAGGAGTATTGTCTTCATCAACATATTCACATAGCAACTATGTAATATTCTTGTATATGAGTTTCTCTTCGTATCCGGCTTTAAAAAGAAGGTTCTTAATTGAGCAATCCTACAAAGTTCTAATAACAGGATTATTAGGATGACATGCAATGTAACCAAGGATGCATCAAGGAGGAAGCCCTTTGAAAGTAATGTCTGCCCATCTAAGAAAAGCATTGAATTGCTTATTCCAAAAATAAAATGTGGAATTGACTTGAGAAGAGCTGCACTTCTTTGGGTGAGTTTTGGCTTTGGATGCTTCAGCACAAGTGCACAACCTTAGCAGTAAGCAATATTCCTGTTATCTATGCAATAACCCATTTAGCGAAAAATAAAATTTCTTTTAGAAAAGAAGAAACACCATTTAGAATGTGGGGCCTAAAGGTTTCAAAAAGAAAATATCAAGTTTGTGGTGGGGCCAGTGACCGCCTCCTTCACAATTCCCAATGAGTAAGATTGGCGGGAGGCAGTGACCTAAAGACCAAATAAAAGTAATTTATAGCATGTAAAAGTTGTACAATTTTATGTAAATGTAAAAACTTTCATATAATAAAATCCTTAGGGGTTGGACTTGCAATACTGAGCTTTCTAGTTAATCTCATATTGCATATGAGGGATACACAGAAATCTTGGGTGGCAAATACACTGGAGATGGAAGAAACCCTCTGAGTGATCATTCTTTGCCCAATACTGCGGCCACTTCAGCTGCCACTCGCATTAATTTTAATATTTTAAGTTGCAAATTCTCCTCTATCCTTTTCTTGCAACTAGTTGGTGTACAAGTGCGTTGCACATGGCTTTTTGTGTTTTTTTTATTTATTTATTTATTTATTTATTTATTTTTTTTATTTTGAGAAAAAGTTGTCGCATTTTGTAAAGAAACACTTACTAAACAAGATAGAAAACGCTGTTAATGGAGAAAGAAGAATTCAAAATCCCACTCTTAATGGAGAAAGTAAAATTCAGAATTATGTAGATGATATATATGTTAAGGTTTAAGGTTTTATATAAATTTGATTTCCTATGTATATGGTTTTACGAATTATAGTATATTTTAAATTCCTATTTATATTTATGTGTTTTATGTTCTTATTTCATATTCCAATCAATGTACCGTATATAAGGATAGAATTATAATATACTTCAATTTCTATTTATATTTATGTGTTTTATATTCTTATTTCCTTTTTATGTGTTTTATATTTTATATTCCTATTTCCTCTTCCAATTAATGTACCGTGTATAAGGGTACTGATGTATTTAAAATATAAAATAAGCGTATATTGGTCAATCAAAAGTTTTTCTTACATTCAGCCTTTTATAAGTAGTATAAATATAAATTACTGAAAGTTTTGATCATAGATTGCTTATGTCCTCTACAGAATCATAAGATTAATTATCTTGAAGAAATCAAGGAGAAGAAAAATTCAATTGGCAGTATGATGAGCCGTCTCCATCCATAATTATAGCTTTGGTGCCATCTAAGTTATTATCAAGCTAATCCGCGATTCAAATCAACAGCACATATTCTTCTTCTTCTTTTATGGCTTTTTTTATTATCATTTTTGTTTCTTCTTTTCTGGGTGCATTGGTAGTTAGGAATGGTAGATAATATGAAGCAATCACATGATTCCAACAAACAAAATAAAAAAATCATGCTAATTGATTGGAGGTTCCTTTTGGATCTCTCTCTCTCTCTCTACTTTATCCATCTTTTCTCTTACACCCCCACGTATACCTTTTTATACCATCTATTGAGGAAAAGCAAAAGAATGAGAACCCAAAATATCTTATTAGAAGAAAGAGGCATCTTGCTTGCTTGCTTTTTTTTCAAGTCTTTTTCTGATTTCTTATGAAGCAAGTCTTAAAATGCAAAACATTAAATAAAAAGACTTAACAACTAGGGAAAAGGATTAGGGAAAGGTGCAGCAAATTTGAAAATTTTAAGGAGAGAAAGGCAAAATGAGAATGAGAGATCAGAAAGGCTATATGAGAAAGGGAAAAGGCTTATTAACATAAAGGAGAAAGAGAGATGACAAGGATATATAATAACCTATCAACTACTTTTTTTTCTAAAAAAAAATGTTCATTGAAAGTAGAACAAAGTGAAGAGAGTTGCAGTTTATAGCCATGCTGAAGGATTGATCATGAATCCACCAGAGCAGACACTACCATATAAAATAAACGGATGAATTAAAAATTAAAACAAAAGCAGGTAATGCCCAGTCAATGCAGCTATAGCAATGATCTACTTATCTCCTCTTAGAAGGATTCTTCATTTATTTATTTTTAATTTTTTTAATTTTTTGGGATGGGTATCAAACAAGAAACACAATATACAATCACTTTACAGTTTGAGAGGATACCATGTGAGGATTCGAACCCAAGTCCTCAGGACTTTACCACTGAGTTAAGTTGGGCAGAATCCTCTCTAAGAAGGTAAAGATAATTAACTACTCTCTCTCTCTCTCTCTCTCTCTCTCTCGTAATTTATTGTTTCTTTCAGCTTAGGTGGTTTACTCTTATTTCTTCTGTCTTTATTACAAATAACATTATGACTCCTTTTTATGTTCATTTTTCTAGTTGGCTACTTTTCCTTTTTATTAGGATTATAATGTATGAAAATATCAAGTCTGTACTATGAATGAATTTCAGAGACAGAACTACTGATTTCTATAATACTGACTCTTATTCAAACGTGGCAAATACAGGCACAATTACAAGCTTATCAGTATAAAAATTGCATATTTTGTAAAAGATAGATGATAGAAGAGAATTTGCAGACATGCCATGGCTCTACTGTTCAATATTTTACCACTAAAAAGATATTGTATATTCTTATGCAATTTAATTGGACAATCCTAATCACTAACTGTGGGACCCTGCTATCCCCCAACTCCGCATGCTCAGAATTAATTCTATGATAATCTAGCGAAAAAAATGCAGTTGCGCCTCTCTCTCTCTCTCTCTCTCTCTCTCTCTCTAACCTCCTTTGGTTCAAACAGTTCTTGGGTCTTCAAAACCATCACACATCGGACAAGAACTCATGCACTCAAAACACAAAATATAAATGAACATAGGCCAATATAGTTATTTGCATAGGCAAAGACTAATAAGATTATATTTAATTAGAAATTTCGAATCACCAAGAAAGAAGTAGAAATCCTAAGACGACACGCAAATCACATTGGACCTGCCATGCCCACATGGCCTGTTGGGCCCATGACACGTGGAGAGACCATCAAATTGGAATGATGTCGCATTGATATTCGAGTCAAATAAGGATGCATATGACTGTCTGTTTTAGCAATTATTAACATGGAGTTTGTAAAATCATACCATTTTATAAAGGCTTCAAACTTCCTACCAAAGTTAAGAGACAGTTAGTTGTTGAAGAGTAGATGAGATGGTGGTTTTGGAAGACAGGTGGAAAGCTACCACCACACATTGCCATGCAATATTGAATTTGCTAAGGATGATAATGGAATAAATGCTAATGAAATTTTATGGAGGAGGTTTTTTTGAAAAGAGACTTGATGAGTGTCTGTACACTTTTGTGTCACTCATTCATGAATGCCAATTGCTTTACAATGAGGTCATGTAGGTTTCAGAGAGGGAATAGATTCTCCACCTCCATTTGTCCCTTCTTAGTTATTGAACTAATTAAGAAATTTAGCTCTGCGTGTGTGTGTGTGTGTGTGCATGTTTTGGGGTGGGGGTGGGCATAGCTTGAAATGGAAAATGTGAGCTAAAAAACAAAAATCTAAGCACAAGGCTCTATAAGGAATATTGACACATCACAATAAGTTGAATAAGCTACATCAAGTCATTACTCAATATTAATTGTGACTCACTACAATCTAAATTATCATCAATTAAAATTAAAAGAATAATGACCATGGATTAAATTCAATTAAGTTGTTTGCTTCTTGAATCTTTGTATAAACCCCATATTAGGTCATTTTAAAGCACAAGCATCTGATTTTATTATTTGAAGTTCATTTCCTCAATTTGTAAGGAAAAAAAGGTCATTTAGGGTTTTATTATTTAAATTTATTTAGTTTCACTTTCAACTCCACTGTGTTTAAATAAAATTTCAACTAGAACAAGAAATACCGTTGGAAGAAAATACTTATACAGGGAATTCTCTAGGCGTGCGGTCAATGAACATTGTTTCGTACAGGCCAAATGCTCAGCCAGAGCAAAGATTTCACCTTTTTAAGAAATCTAACAATACAAGTAAAAGAATTCATTCACTACAAATCCCAATCATCTTTATCAGGTGGGCGGATTTTGGCATAAACATTGGCAGCCTTAGCCTAACATTTTTGACGGATCAAATTGAAGACACAAGGAGCGAGGCAAAGGCGGAAAGGAAACATCTACCAGTCCACAACTAACTCTTTTCATGCCCTAAAGGTCCTAACTATATCCGACTTGAGATCCTCGATTGCAGAAATTAGGCTAACTGGATTAGTACAAGCATATTGTCTTTATTTAATCAAGGAATGCACGTCTGCTAAGGCTTAGGGTGACAAATCACACTAAGTTTATCCACACAAAGGCCTGCCCCACCAACTAACTGTTCAAAAAACAGTAGGAAACAGGAGCTTAAAGTGGATGACACTGCATTAATATGGGAAAATAGAAGCAGTGAAAGAAATTTAACACAACTTAAATAAACTAGTGATTTCTCATACAGGAAACAACAGAGATCAAAGAATCAAGCTATTCAAAGATTAATGATGAAAAAACGATAAGCATGAAATCCATTGCTAAGACTGACTAGGAAACCCATCTCTGCTTTTAGTCCATTCTAACACAGCTAAAATACCTTCACAAACACAGGGGAGCTTCACACTGGCCTCCAAAACTAATATTTTTTATGCCTGTAGACATTACATTTTATTCAATAGGAGGTCATGCAAATATGGGATCGATTTCAAACACAAAAATAACAATAAGCAACAATAATCCAATCAATTGCAACATTTCGATAAATATTGTAATTACTATTGTTTTCTCACTCAAAAAACAAAAACAATCAGAAACAAAGCACAGCATGAGCAAAACATATAATTTTAATGGCTCTTGGATGTATTTGAGGGTGAAAAAGTATACCTGGCACGGCATATCCGCAAGTTTGTTCCTAAAGCCTTCTGAGGAATCACCATATGAATTTACTTGCAGCACCACGTGTCGAATTATGCACTCTGTGAAGACTGTGAATCATATATAAGGAATGTATTCATTTCTTCAAGAGCAATGAACCTCACAGGAATCGTTGTAATTGTGGTCTATGGATAATAAAATTAAGTATTACACAAAATGACAGCATTAAGGACAAATTTCTTCAAGAATAAGCCTTTTAGAATTTATGTCAATGCTTATTAAATTCATGTTTATCAATTTCTGGTCACTAACCATATTGTCCTCACCACTTACAATGTGGGCCAAGTGGCCAACTAATACAGATGAGGCAGTTGTTTAGTTTTTTTTTAGTTTTTTTTTTTTTTTTTTCGTTGTTCAAATAGGCAGATGTCTAGTTCAAAGACAACCCTTTGTGGCACCAATAAGAGCACTGCATCACAAATACAACTGTGGGTTTATGTGGTAAGGACACATCATGTGGCAAAGCCTGTTTAACTATTTGATCGATCACCTTCCAAGAGAATGACAACTACAGTAATGGTTTCAAAAATTTTACATAGCTATCACGTCTGGAGCACAAGAGTGATACTTGGGTGAAATATAAACATGTTTCAAAACATTTGATTGAAATATATATATATATATATATATATATATATATATATAGATAAGTATCTAACTGGGATTCTGCTTCCAGTCTACCTCAATAACTACATGACACCGACATTACAATAATTATAATATAAGCCTCAGTTTACAACATTGAGACACTCCTCCAACCTGATTTCATTTTCTGTTGGATATAATAAGGCCTATACATGCTTTATGAGAATAGTGATTATCTTCGACAGTAAGGGAAGTTTCTACAACAATACAAGTGCTTCCTACTTTACCAGATAAGAATATTTTTTTCCAGCTTTGTATAGTGCTTTTAAACCTCCTTTATTGATTTGTGATAATTTAGGAGAAAAAATAGACCATTGATTTACATTTTTTCTTGAAATCTCCAACAAAGAGAGGAGGTGTCATGCTGGAGCTGTTAAATTCCTTTGATCCACCCCACCTTACTTGCTACATCTAAACCCTATTGTAGGTGTTTGGATAGGTTGTATGGAAAGCGGAAACCTTTCTGGTTCCAGTAATCAAGTCCTATCACTTGAATTGAATTATCACATTCTTAAGTCTTAACTATGGAACTCATGAAATACATACATGATACATCAATGATCCACTAAGTCATTTTCGGTGCACAGGATGGGCTTTGGAGTCAAGCAGAAGGAATATCAAATGGCGTAATTTAACTCCCTCAGTTTCAAAATTAACTGACAGGGTAAAGCTGTGGTTATTTAGAAAATTAGAATCTCACGGGGCATCAAATAAGAGGACTAACTATCTTCTTTTCTCTTCGTAATAGTTGGTAAAATGTCTTATAAGGCAGATCAACTATCTCCTTTAATTTTCTCCTCATAATAATCAGTTATATGTCTTATAAGTCTGCATATATTTTTCCTCTTATTTTCTTTGTGTATTTGTACACTTTCCTTCTATTTTATAAAAATATCTTTACTACCCAATAACTAAATACACAACTGTACATAGTTCTATACTTTAAAAAAGTTGAAAGTTGAAACTGTTGTTGCTCTCTTATAAATAATATGATTCCAATTCTTGTCAGAGATGGAAAATGTTATTATGTTTGGATAACCATATAATTAGCTGCTAGTAATAAATTAATAACTCCAGAACTATTTACTCCATCATAGTTTTCTTCCTTAACCAGCAAAACAATCCAGTACATTGCACCAGAATAAACACTCAGATTTCAGTGGATTTAGAACAAAAATATTAAGAGAAAAATACAGAAAACTTTTCATTAAATTAAGCCTCTTAAATGTCAGATGAATTACCTATGATCTTCCCTATTAAACTTTGCAGTAATCAATTCAAGATACAAGGATTACCTGAAAGCTAATAACATAGTCATCAAGAGGATGCCAATTGAAATACTCTAGCAACATCTGTTTCTGAGATATATAAGCTGAATCCCTGATACTTTTGCTTTATGTAAAAAGTAAAGTTTGAACTCCATCCTTGATGTTGGGGTTCATAAAATAGCCACAGGAAAACAGTTCAAATGACCAATGAAATGGGATCATGCTCTTCGCTGGCTAGACTTGGTGCCGCAGGGATACGCCACCCCCTTAATCATTGGGGCTCCTTCCTCATCTGATGTTAAGAGGGAAAAACCCATCCAACACTTGGAAGCTTCATTGACATGCCTCTTTACATCTTCTATCACTTCTTGGAATGAAGGCTCCAACATTTCCAGACCAAGATTTTAATAATTGAAGTTCACCCTCATCAAGAATAATATCAGATTTTCTTCTGAGAAAGAAGGCAGTGCCCCCATAGAAAATGACAAGCCCCTATGACACGAATCTCGTAGCACCAGAACAGGGACAGGGAGCAGCAACTCTCCACTATGAGGAGGCCAAAACCAAGAACAGCAAAATAAGACCAAAATGACTGCAAAGACAATGTTGAGAATGGATAGACAGCGCACTCCAACTGGAAAGATAGTTGAAGATAAACCAAATGCATAAAACTTGAAAAGAGGTTAGTTTCTGCCAGAGGTAATATCCATGTGGGCCATCTTAATGCAGGAATGTGAGATATAGAATTACAATCTCCAGCTGATCGAGACAAACAGAATAAATATTTATTCATGATCTTCATTGAAAGTCCCAATGCTTAACTGGTCTGGGTTCTAATAGAAGTATAGAACAACCATCAGGTTTTAATTTAAATGCCCAATGGAAGAAGAATCCACTATTGGTGATAAATAACTTTAGGCAGGTAATAGGAACCAACAACACTCGTATATTTCTGATGTCTTGTTCTGATATCCTTTGAATCCACTCTTGGTGATAAATAACTCTAGGCAGATAATAGGAACCAACAACATTCGTATATTTCTGATGTCTTGTTCTGATATCCTTTGAGATTATCAGATAATACTATAATAGGAACCAACAACACTTTCATATCCTTTGAGATTATGGTGTTGTTAAAGTAGAGGAAAAATAGAGAGCCCTATAAAGAAAAAATAGAGGACCCTCTTGGAATCCTCACTCGGATAGGGAATTCTATATCTTAAAGAGCCCTCTTGGCTGCCTTAGATAAATGTGCTTTTTGCTCTCCAAAGTAGAGAAAAAATGGAGAGCCTCTTTGAAGATGCTCTTATAAATAGATTATTTAAGGTTTGAAACTTGACCCACTTATGTAACTAAATATTGGATTAGGGATAAGGGGATCTACCTATTAATAGGGTATAGAGTTTAATACTGAGAATAAAAAAAGAAACACAACACTAGTGCTGTTACACATCCCCTTCTCACACTACTTACAGTGCCTTTCAAAGCCCCAACCACCTAATTTCCAATTGAAATTTACACTTCACTTGTAAAGTTAGCCTCACCATCCAATGAAAATCCCAATCATGGATTTTTTATTTTTTTATTTTTTATTTTATTAGTATAATATATGAACATTTCAAAACTTTTTTGTTAATCATTTGACTATTTGAGGCATGTACCACCACCAGCTCTTGTGGCTTAGTAATGTCTCTTCTTACAAGCTACAAGCTTTAGGTTCAAATCTTCGAACTTTGGAGTGGTAGTGTTCAAGAGAAGAGAGAGGCTGCCCCTATAGTGTACACATTTTTAATAATAAAAAATCAAACTTTAAGATGGAGGGTGGGTTCAAGAGAGGTAAGAGGGCTACTCCTATTGTGTATGCATTTTTAATTTGATAACACTATCCATTTATAAAATAATAAAAAAAAATCCTAGCTAGGAAAATACGTGGCAATTGATATGTCCCTTCATTGAACTCTAAAAACCTTATCTAATATGGTTTCCAATTAATGGAAGACCTAAAAATTCAAATGCCTTTTCTGTCATTCTATGACTGAGAAACGTGAAAATCAGGTGAAGGTGTATGAAGGCGTCAGCGATGTTGGAAGGCATAGTTAAAAAGATAACTAATTTGGGTAGGATGGAACTCAGAATATTTTCACAATGCATTTACTCGAAGGTTCAAGAACAGTCAGTTTAACTAACCAAACATGGATCCTCAAGATTAATTTCAACATACATAATAAAAAAGCTCTTTTAGCCTTTTCTTTTGCTGCATCAGCACACGCATGTAGGACATATATTGGTAAAACCATAGCTATATAGCAATTGGATTTTTTTATGCCACTATTTAGGAGGCTTCATATCTATGTCGGATGGTTCTGACTTAGTATCCAAATTAGTGCCCTTCTTACTCACAATTCAAATAAAATGCGGTTAATTACCCATGCCGCAGTTCCCGTCTTTTTTTTTTTTTTTAATAAAGATTTTTGATAGGGTCATAGTTTGTATCTTTGTCTATTGTAATGACTTATTAAAAGGTGTAGAAATATCTATACTATTATATTAAGCTAACCCTCTTTGTTGTCGAATGACACTGAAATTTGAAGTAGTCCCTTTCAAAATTTAAGCTCCAACCACATCTTTGCAATAAATAACTCACCTATCAGTGCAGTTATCCAAATGTTTCTAAATTATTGCTCCCATAACCACCTAAACCATGTCTCTATCTTTAAAACTACAGTTATCCTTTATCTCTCTATAATCTTCCTCCAACATTCAACCCCACTGTGTTCATAAAAAAAAACATTCCACCCCATTCCTCCCTATCTCCCTCTCCTTAAGAAATCATATAGACCAATAACAAAATGTATCTCCATCGTCATCTTTCTCCATCACAAGCATCATTAAATAAAAGAATAGAATAATAACATATAGACAAAAACAGCATCAAGAAGCAGAAAATAGCATAAGTTTTCATCCATGAACATATTGAACTAGTAGCGAAGCAAAAGACAAAAATTAGTCTTGGAAGATCAAGACATCAACTCACTAAAAAAAGGGATTTGCCCGATATTTCTGGGAGACAAAATGTAATTTACCCCAAAAAATTAGAGCCAAAAGTTAGAAAACTCAAGGATTTTGACTTTTGAACTTTGTGAGAGAGTCAAAAAAAAAGGTCAAAGTTTTGGGAGCAAAATAAAATTTTTGGGAGGGTCAAATTTGCAATTATAACAAAAGCTGTATACAATATATATATATATAATATCAAGTCGGCACGTGCTCACCTAACTTATATCAGCTTTATGCATTAGGGGTTGTACCCCATGCATTGGCCCAATGTACCTTGGCCCAATGTACCTTGTAACCCACTAATGCACAAGGTGCAACCCTCAATGCGGGGGTTGATATATATCTGCATGTGCTCACCTAATCGTCATCCTACATATATCTATATATATATATATGCAAATTTAACATTTAAATGTCATATAACATTAAAATACATATCAATTACACAATAACAAATCGATAGTCATATATTAATACTAATAAATAATCAACCTAGTAGTGGCTACTGGACACTGGAAAATACCATGAATGAACTCAGTAAACACAAACTTACATGTCTGAACTCAAAAATGAAATTTGAATAGATTGAGTAATAGACATAGTGAAGGTGAAAGCATAAAAAGTGTAAAAGACAAAAACAGTAAGTTCTCTATAGTATAAATATTTTAAGCGTAAAGTGTAAAACTGTAAAAGAGAAAAAGAGCAACTAAAGAGTTCTTGGTTTATTGCATGCTGCGTATCTGCTGCATAAAAAATAATACACACACACACACATATATATATATAAAGAGTTGAATGCGTTTTCACTGATAGAATGAGATATTTTCAATATATCAGTGATATTTTTGATATATCATTGATTTTTTTTCTCTCCAATATTCACACTATTTCAAATGAAAAAATTCCAGAACAAAGTGGAAGCTTGATTTCGTATCAGGGGATACCAATACAACAATATAACAGTGATATTCGATCTTTTAGTCCTTGTTCATACACTCACACTACAGTCCAAGCATACACAAATGGGATATTTTTTAGTACACTAGAAACCCCAACCCTTAAATCCTGTAGACACAAAAGTACTAAGACAAGAATCTATATAGAATGATTAAACCAACCATCTCAAGTAACATTTCCGCAACATATTAAGAAGATCAATCAAAAAGCAATGCAGATGATACCTGCCCCTTTTTGAAGCACAGCAAGTAGTTTCTACAACCCTTGAGCATCCATGGTTCCATGCCTTGCAGGAGCAGAATATGCAATAGAAATTCCTGTAACAAGGTCAAGTCCAAGAGAAAACAAAAGCTTCCTCACAAATAAAGATAAGACAACATTTTCCTCAATTTGAGGACAACATCGACCAAATGGTATAAATGTCCTACATATTTTTTGCATCCCATCCACCAAAGGAAGTAATCAGAATTCAAACGTTCCTCATTCCCAAGACCGTATTTTATTTTATTTTTAAACTAAACCTGAGAAGGGGTGACCACAAACTCATGCAACAAACATGCTAACAAGGGAAGGCTGCCTTTAAAACGGAGATGAGATTTTTAACACGGCGACCTCAGAAACACAAAATATAATGTAACAGAAGCCTTGCTGATACATGTCCAAGAGTACTCAAGTGTTTTGAAATATCGAACCAACAGAACATATGGGATAGAACTTTCATGTAGTCCCAAATACAGATGATGCCAGTATACATGGAGCAGCAAGAAAACAAATATAGTGACTACTGTGTGAGCATTGGCTTGCAACATATTTGTTATACTACCGTTTAACCCCAAAAGCTTAAGCTGTTAGGGAAAGGGCCATCAATACATATCAAGCTAACAATATTCATGGATATTAATATTTTATCTTGTTCTGTTTCATGGAGTAGGCTGATTACAAAATTCAGTCAAATACAAGCCTTCTTCAATGTCACAATGAGGAAAATAAGAAGCATAAAAATAAAATGGTTAAAAATGACTTCCTATCTCAAGCATCATTAGCCATTTTCTTTCGTTTTGCTCTAATTTTCGCAAGAAACGGACAGGAGATAAATTCTCACCTGCCAAAAGGAAAACAGACGAGGCAATGGAAATGATCATAGTTGGAAGCCACTATGCTCCGTTAAATATACCGATCGATAAATTTCCCGGTGACATTGACGAAAGGATAGAGCTACCGGTCCAGAAAAACGGCCAGCGCGGGTCACCGATAGGAAGGACAATTGCCCAGCTGACGGCAGCGTATACGACGACAACGATGACGGCGAGAAAGAGAATGGATACAATGGCGGTCGATAGACGCTAATGTCAGTTAGCAAAAGCTCTGTGGTCTTCATGGAGGGTTTTGCAGCTGTGATTTAGCATGAATGCTTGGTCAAGAGCGTGAATGATCGACATTGGAGGTGTTGTGGCTAGGGTTTTTGATGTCTCTGAGGGTTTGATTGTGGAAAGGGATGAGTGAGGGGTGAAGGGAAAGGAGCTAGGGCTTACAGAGAAGAAAGCCAGGAAGAAGTGGGTTAGGTTGTTGAGAGACGTTAGCAGTTTCAATCATACCAATCTAAACCGCGCCGTTTTGTATTCGAATGAGACGGCACAGATTCGTGATAGTATATTTTTGGGCAAACCACAGAACCTCCCTTGTTGTTTAGCTCTTTTTCAGATAACCCTGCAGGCTGTGGCGAAAAAATAATTGTAATATTCCTTCGTTAACTTTCAAATTTAGTAATTAGCACCATTAATTTATTAATGATATTTATGAAATTAACAATGATAATGTGATATTTTTCTATTTAATTTCTTTTTCTGTCTAATTCTATGAATAGTGGTTAACAATAACATTAATCACCTATCTCGTAAACTGTTGAAAGGATATTATAATCATTTTTTCTTTAAAAGAGATTATACTTGAAAAATAATCAAACATTAAAAGGGTTATTGTTTAACTCTTTAATACTCCAGGGCTCAACGTAGTCGGTTTGGCTCAAACTTAGGTGAAAAAACCAAAAACAAAACAACCATTCGAACTTACAAAAAGATAACATTAAGAGGTGGATTAATAATTCTTGAGACTTACGTTTCAAGAAGTGAAAGATCTTAAATTCGACTTTTGACTCCCTCTTGAGACCAACCATCAACTAAGTTTATTTAGGTGTTAACTAATTCAAAATAGACAACAACCTTACCGTATTCTAAGAAATTAATCAAGTTAAATGTTTAGATATCTTTGCTGACACTAAAAGTAAAAGTAAAAAACCAAATCCGATATGGACGTATCAAATTACCTCATATGATGCCAGGCTTAAAAGCCTGGTATTAATTCAAATCCGATCAAAGATATATTGAAAGGAATGGTGGGAAACAAGATTAAAATGGAAAAAAAAGAGCATGAGGAGAGTGGAGGTTGATAACAAGCTTGAGAAGTTAGAAGTTAGAACCTCATATTTATGAAATTTTGCATAAAGTTAATATTGAAAAAAATCGAGGGAGGATTATTGTCCTCCCTCAATTTTTTCTAATATTAACTTTTTAAACATTATTTTACATTCAATTCTTTAAAATATAGCAATTTGCAGTGCCTTTTTTATTATTTTTTTTTTCTAAGGCACATGCACTGTTCCCGCAGATCTGTCCCGATACACACTGCTTTCCATCCTCTGTCCATGATTTTATATCGTTTTGCATTTTTGCCCTAAACCGCACCAATATGTATTTATTTATTTATTTATTTACATCCCCTACCCTAGAAGTATCTAATTTTCATCATTTTTCCTTTATGAATTTGAAACCCACGTTTTGAATGCCCCCCTCACTCTATCTTTTCAAAATAGATACTATTATCACCCATTCATTTTTGTTTGATAATAAAATATTCATATATCTGGTCTGGTTAATCTATTAGACATGGGTTTATTCTAGTCTACATATTGATTAACACTCAGAATAAATTCGGTTAGTGATTAGCACCAAGAAAATAAAAAGATTTAATTTAATATTTTGCTTCTTACAACGAAAGTCTCACAAATTATAAGTAAGATTCTTTGCAAGTGATCATGCGTCATTTTAAAACACATCTTGCATAAATTTTTGGCATGTGTAGCAAAACACCACCATTCGACATTTCTTTTCTCCCATTTTAAGTATCATTTTGTGTCTATACCCTTAAACGCGCCAAAACTTGCACCTTTTATTGAGCTAGGATTCAATGTTGAGTTTAATAACTCAACACTGTGCTAAAATGATGGTAACTTTTGGATCGGCTTTTGGATGGCCAAGATTGAAAATTCAAAAATTTGTTATTGAAGTTATTTTGGTCATTTTAATAACACTTTTTTGATATTTCAATCTTGACCATTCATTTAACAACTCAGCACCGAATCTTAGTTCCCTTTTAACCTGTGTGACCTCAAAACGCATCATTTTGCCTGCATCTCATCCCATATTTCCAAAAACAGACACTGTTTCCCACCATTTTTGCAACTCTGCCACCAATGCGAACACGGTGGTTGTCTGGTTGATTTATTGCATCTCTCCGCTCATAAACGCGCCATTAAGACCACACGTGGCGCTTTTTTACTGGGCCATTTGTTTTTTTAGTTATAACGGCGTTTTCCATCCCCAACTGCCACAAGAATAAACCGAAATAAGCGATTTAGAGAAAGAGATTCAAGAATTGTTTTTTCCATTTGTATTACAGATTTACTTTGAAGTCAGTTTCATTAGAGTTATATATATATATATAGAGAGAGAGAGAGAGAGAGAGAGAGAGAGAGAGAGAAATTTTGAATTGAAGAAAATGGTGAATTCTTTGGTCGAAAGAGCTACGAGCAGTCTTCTGATCGGTCCCGATTGGGCAAAGAACGTCGAAATCTGCAACATTTTAAAGCACGATCCCGGGTAATGCTTTTGGAATTGAAAATTTTCTTCTCATTTGCTTTTCATTTCCAATCTAGTGTTGATTATATATCATATCCACATAGACCCTATCCGCATTTTGTAATGCACCATGATTTTTTCTCTGAATTTTCTGTATTGATGATGTTCTTGTTTGTATAATCTTGATCGGCCACTCGTGATGTTTTCAATATAGTGTGGCACATTTAGTCCTATAAAAGGAAAAAATAAAAAAAAATACTGGACGATCTAAATTGAGATAATTAACCAGACTACTTTACGATCCGATGGGTATTGGAATCCCAACCTTTTAGCCTCTGTTTGGATCTGGGAGAACTTGAGGGAAAGTAAAGGAAAAATGCTTAAAGGTGCTTCAGAAAGGACTACATTTGTAAGCAATCATCAGCATTTTTCCTTTGTTCTTTTCAAGATTTAAAACAAAGCATTAAGGATTTGGGGTCCATTACCGAATCAAAAACACATCGTGATTCTCACAAAACAATACCATAAGTCTAAGGTGCACCAAGTCCAATAGATTCTCGTGATTTCGATTGCAAATACTAGACTCTTACCCGGCATTGGTTTGAAACCAATCAATCGGATCCAATCTAGGATTTTTTCCTGCGTGAGTCTTGTAGGATCACACCCAAAAGGAAAATGTACTTACAGTGTATCCCCATAGTGGACAAGACGAAACCTGAATATTGTTCTATAATTTTGATTTCTATAATACAAGCAATTGAATTGTTACAGTCACTGAGGATTGTGGATGGCATACCAGGCAAGTGGAAGTCATTGTATGATATGATATCCTACCATGCATCTGAGTTTCTGACTGGGTAGTAAATAGGAAGGCGCCTGCTTGAGAACATTTTTGAATATTTAACACAATTAGATTTTTTTAGGGATTTAAAAAAAAAAAAAAATTCCAATATTGTGTAAGAGGAAAAAAATTGTGTATTATTGGTTCTATGCCTGCCATGTTTGTGCTTAGTCTGCATTTGGGACCCCTTTGTGTTACCACTTACCACTAGTGCTTGTTTTTGGTTGATCTTAATTGCTCAGTCATATTCTGTATAATTCCATTAAATTTGATATTCTCTATATTGTATTGTGTCACCAGGCAAGCAAAAGATGTCGCTAGAGGTATTAAAAAACGAATTGGAAGTAAGAATTCAAAGGTTCAGCTTCTTGCCCTCACAGTAAGATCCACAAATTCTAAATCTCTTTCTTAAATGGCTCCAACTTGTCTTCCTTTTGCTAACATACTTAAACTGAATATAGACATGGTCTATAATGCATTTATTTACTATTAAATATTATCATAATATTGGAATTTTTTCATCATTTTGTTTCTTGATGAGTTTATTGACCTTATATTTAATTTTTTGCTCAAATTTTCATGTCTGCTGATATTACTGAGCAAAGGACAAAAATCTTTTGCTTTTAGGTTTTTGCCACCGATTGAGTACATCTTGATGATCTGCATCACATTGGTAAAATTTCAAGAATTCTCCTGCTATAGGACCTATTAACAAAAGCTATCTTTTAACTGTAATTTGATGGTTATCGGCTCAGGAAAATAGAAGTAGAAGCCTTTTTGAGGTCCAGTGAACTATAGCTGCCTTGTGGTCTGAAATTTGCAGCCTTTTTATCCTGAAAATCAATCTAGGTATTGTAGTGTCACTCTGTGTGGTTGACTTCTGGCATCAGCGATCCACTTTCTTTTTAATGGAGTAATATAGTACATGCCAAAATCAAAATATGGTTGAAGGATACCTAGGTTTTTTTTTTTGTTTCCAAAGCACTGTTTTAAATATTTTCATGGTGTCACATGCATTACAGCATTTCTGTTACTTGCTAATTAAGTGTCTTCACAAATACCTTCCATGCTCAGTAAAAAATACAAACCTGGCCCGTCTTTAAAATTTTCTTCAGGATTTTTAAATCCTTTATTTTTGCATATTATTTATGAGAAGTGATAACTTAAGTATCTTATACAGGATTTTGACTTTATTGTATTTTCTTAATTTGCCATATGCTAGCTCTTGGAGACAATGATAAAGAACTGTGGAGACATTGTGCATATGCATGTTGTGGAAAAACATATTCTTCGTAAGATGGTGAAGATTTTTAAAAAGAAGGTCGTAAGTACTGCATTGTTTTGCTAATTTTTGTGTCTTCTTTTCTTTCTTGGTTAGATCCTTCTATAATATTGTTTCCTTCATTCTTGCAGCCTGACTTTCATGTCAAGGAGAAGATATTGATTCTAATAGACACTTGGCAGGAAGCTTTTGGTGGTCCAGGGGCAAGATATCCACAATTTTATGCTGCATACCAGGAGTTGTTGGTATTCTATCCGAAAAGTTTATTTATTTATTTATTTTTTTTTTTGGGGGGGGGGGGGGGGGGGGGGGGGTCCTAAAATAGTTTTTGGGATAAACTATGACTTCAGTGAAAAATAAGTATATGTAAAAAATATACATGTATGTAACATGTATTCATAACAATTTTTAAATAAAACTTTAAAATTTTAAAAGATCTTTCTATTCTATTCAACATTGCTAAGAAAAATTACTTAATTGTGTCTCAGCACACAGGAGCAGTATTTCCTCCAAGATCTGAGAGAACTCGCCCTCTCAAATTACATCCACAAAATCTGCATAGCTCTGATAACCAGCAAGAATCTGCTGAATCATCTGAAGATTCTGATTTTCCAACCTTGAGGTTCTCACTCATCAGCTCACCTTTTTATCTCTTTCTGAAAAATGTTTTACTTAGCAGAATAACTGGTTCACAGTTCATCCATATTCACAATCATATCTTTCTCACTTTGTTCTTTTGTTATTTATGGTGGTTTTGGATGCATCTAAGTGATTTTGGTGATATACCAAGTTACGTGGTTGTGCAAGCTGAAGCCCTTGTAAAACTTGGCCGCCACAATTCCCAAAAATAGTTCACACAATTTAAATTTCACATATATTTTCGTTTTTTTTTTTTTTTTTTTTTTTTTTTTGGTTTTTTTGGGTGAGATTGAAGGGGTGGGGTGTTAAAATGTAGAATTCAAAAAGTTATTGTTATACTTTGGACCTTAGCTACCATGTCTGGGTCCACTTCCGCTGCCGTCCTATGAAAACTGCCATTTGCCTATTTTTGACCTTCATAAAATATGTTTCCTTGCTATTAAGTGCATATAAATTGAGAATTATCAGTTCACGTGCACTGATAACTCCATCAATGTAATTTCTTGTCACTATTTGCTGGATCCTTGACATTATTATGCTAGATTTCGATCAAAGAGCCTCTAGACGTAGATACAGTTATTTTTTTATCCAAATAAGACATACATACAACATTACAGCACAAACAGATTTGTATCACCTCTTATACAGTGAAGCTAGAAATTAATAAGCAACAAGATATATTTTCTGACAAAAATGTTATTAGTTATGCATTATTATTATTATTATTATTATTTTTTTTTTTTTAATTTTTTGTTTTTCATATGTTTAATTGCTAATTTTCAGTGTTTCATTATAAAAAATGGTCATGCCTGTTCTGAGGGTCTGATATGTCTCACTTTTGTCAGCCTCTCAGAAATTCAGAATGCAAGGGATATTACGAATGTCCTGGCAGAAATGCTAAATGCTTTAGAGCCTGGGAGCAAAGAGGTACTTTTTCCATTGTAAAACTAAGAGAAAAAGGTTTGTTTTCTTAAGTGATGCTGAACTGCGGTGGTGCCCATGTCTGGCATTACAGATACTGATTTTCTAAAGAAATCACAGATCTTTACCATTTAGTGCCAAAATATGGTTTCACCAGACCAAAATAATATTTCCTCCCTGAGCAAACCCCCATGAAATCATTTTGAATTTATAAGGTCTTCAGCTTTTAAAATTGGGATTTACCAAATTGCTTATATTTTTTCCCTGCTTACATATGTGGACATATTATGAATCTCAAGTTCATTTTCTTAGTTATAGGTCATCTTTGTGTTGATTTATAGGGGCTCAGACAGGAAGTGATTATTGACCTGGTTCAACAATGCCGCATATACAAGCAGAGAGTGGTACATCTTGTTAACTCAACCTTGTAAGGCCTTCTATTACTTCCTTAAAAACTTAGTCCATGGCCTGTGCTGAGTATGCATTTTTTTTTTTCTCTTTTTTGCATTGTTTAAGATTTCAATTCTAATTAAACAAGTATACAAAACAGTTGTTCACTTTTTTGTGCCATTTATTTTCCATTCATGCTTTTTCAGGGATGAATCACTGCTTTGTCAGGGGTTAGCACTGAATGATGACTTGCAGCGTCTACTGGCCAAGCATGAAGCCATTTCATCCGGAACTTCTGTTCAAGTGGAGAAATGTAAACCTGTTCAGGCACTCATAGATATTGATGATCTTGACATTAAAAAAGTTGAGAATAATAACGAGCAACCAGATGGAAGGTAATTGAACTTCATTTGAACCGTTTTACTTATACCAAAGTACTTCTGGTGGATTGAAATTAGAACTACATTTTTCTATTCATTAATCTGATCATCTAGGGTTTTCCTATAAGTTTAGTTTTAATCTTATGGGGGATGTTTGGGAATATAAGTTTTCCATATATGTTGCACACCCACGGTTTATGGAATCAACCCCATACAGACAATTGAACACGGCTAAGTGTTGTTATCTAACACTGAACACTTTTGTAGACGTGTCTGTGCTACCTAGGTTTGCATGTCTCAACTGCTCCTGTTATGCAGGGTTGTGGGTGAAATTACTTTTGGAAGTGTATCAAGTTTCCACAGAAAACAGAGAAAGGGTGTACAATTGTAAGCCAAAACCATGCTCCACTGGGCAAGGTTTTCACTTCTTTAGACGTAGGCCTTTTTAATGGCTTCATACTTCTTTTTGAGTGCACTTCTGGACAATATTATAGTAGGGATCTGCATATATCAGCTTATGGTTGTGGTATTTGCATATCGGAAATTCCTAATCAGTTTGGATTTTTGTCTGTTTCGGCAAACTACATCGTCAATTATCAGTTTCGTTATTTCTTCGAATAAAGTCTGAGAAATCAATCATATCAGACAAAAGAGAAAAGCATCTGAGTCTTCCTCCAGGGAAACGGACCACATTGAAATCCCCCTGCAATACACCAAGGAACCCTCCACTCCTCCCTAATCACCTCCAACTCCTCCCAGAAACTTCCTCTGTCTCTAACTCCATGTGGACCATAAACCCCTGAGAAAGCCCATTCATCTCCAGAATCAACTCCTCTCCACTGGCAGGAAACTGAGAATCTACACACCTTCTCAGCTATCTTAACAAATTTCCTACCATCCCACAAAATAATAATCCCTCCCGCTGAACCTCTAGCCCCTAACAGAACAGCCTCAATACCATGACCTTCCCAAATGTCTTTAATCGCCTCACTATCCATATTTTTCATCTTTGTTTCTTGAAGAACCACCACATCAACCTTCCATCCCTTTAACGCAGACTTGATTCCAAGTCTCTTATCTCTCTCGTTAAGCCCTCAAGCATTCCATGTGATTAACCACATTAATTCACAGATCTGTCCACCCTTACCTCAATTGAGTCCCCTTGTCTTCCTTCATAATTGATAGACCATTCTAATCTTTTAAGTTCCCTCTCCGCCCTACTTTGAGATCTAGACCCCTTAAAAATATGAGAGTTACATCCTTTATCCCCCCAACTCTGCTCAATAGCTGTGAATAAAGCCATCGCCTCCCTTTCATGTCCCTCAAAGGACATTCCTAAACAAGAGCACTCTCTCTAGCCTTCCAACTTATTTTTTGTCATTGTTCCTTATTCCGGCATCGGTGGCAAAGAAATTGGAGAAGATACAGAGGGACTTCTTGTGGGCAGGTTTGGGGGATGAACAGAAAATGCATTTAATTAATTGGGAGACCATTTGCTCTCTAAAGCAAAATGGTGGACTGGGATTTAGACCTTTAAGAGATTTCAACAAGGCACTTCTTGGGAAATGGATGTGGAGATTTGCCACGGAGAAGGAGGCACTGTGGAGAAGAGTAGTGGAGTGGAAATATGGTAGTGAGGAAGGAGATTGGTGGCCGAAAGTAGTGAGAAGTTCTTATGGCACGGGTGTATGGAAAGCAATCACGACCGGGTCGATTTTTTTAAAAAGGAGATAAGTTTTAAAATAGGAAATGGGCACACAGTCAGATTTTGGACTGATATGTGGTATGGAAATTTGACTTTGAAAGAGGAGTTCCCTAATTTATTTGGTGTTAAGCCCGGGTGGGAGAAATGATTAGTTGGAATGGGAATTTGCTGAATTGGGAAGTAATTTTTGGGAGGAATTTCCAGGATTGGGAACTTGAAGAAGTCATGCGATTCTTTGAAAAGATTTATTCAATTGAAGTTCGATCATTGAGATGAGGAAGATAAGATCGTTTGGAGAAGTAAGTTGAATAGTAGATTTTCAGTAGGATCATTTTTTGCTTCATTGGCACATAGAGAGAGAAGACACTTTCCTTCGACTAGAGTCTGGGTTCCAAAGATTCCATCTGACATCTCTTTCTTTTTATGGGTAGCTTGCTGGGACAGATGTTTGACAATTGATAATCTTAAAAAACAAGGCTTTCAACTTCCCAACCGTTGCGTTATGTGTAAACAAGAGGCAGAATCTGTTGACCACTTGTTATTACACTGAGATTGCTAAGAAATTGTGGATTATGTGTTTTAAGGTGTTTGGAATCCAGTGGGTGATGCCCAGGTCAGTACACCAATTCTTAGATTCCTGGAGGTGCAGCAGTAAAAATAAGGAAGCACTCGCTATTTGGAAGTTGGTGCAACATGCTACATTTTGGACTATTTGGAGGGAGATAAATAGGAGAACTTTTGAGGAAGGGGAATGGGGTATAGGAAAATTAAGATTTTGTATTTTCGAACTCTTTTTTGAGTGGGGTGATCCTGGCCGCTTTTTTCGCCGGACACCTCTTGATGATTTTTTGGATAGCTTGGTTCTCTAGGATTTTTTTTTCCCTTTGTTTTCCTTTTGGTATACTCCCTGTATACATGGCTTTTGCCTACTTTTGATCTAATACAATTTTTACCTTTATAAAAAAAAAAAAAAATATATATATATATATATATATATATATATATATATATATATATATATTTTATCAGTTTCGTATAATGCTTTGAACCATTGAGCTTTGAGATGCCTACCATTGAAAACAGTGAGTATGATATTTTTATGCAGGTCTACTTCAACCATGAATCCGGTGAATCAATCCCCTATCCAGCTATTGCTCCCCGCACCCTTTGCATCTGGTGGTTCATCAACTCCCTCAAGCGAGGTATATCCAACAGTGGACCTTTTGAGTGGTGAAAATAATGGTTCACCTACAGCAGAAAATTCACTGGCCATTGTCTCGGTGGGAGAGCCCCTTTTAATTGGTCCTGCATCTGAACAGAACATTCCCTCTCTCTCAGATATGCTTTCTCATGACAATGTCACCACAAACGCCTTTGATTCTCAATCAATGTATCAAGTTGGACATGCTTTCCCTTTAACACCACAGTTCCAACAACAGCAGATTCTGCAGGGGCCACAGGTCACGTTTAACTCAAACGGAGGTGCCTCAGACATTACTTCATCTCAATATCAGCAGCAGAAGCAGCAGGAACCACCTGTACATGGTACTTTTTCAGTGGTGTTTATTTACTTTGGAGTAATTCTGTTTATCCTCATGTTGTAGCTTTCTTGACCTCTGTGTGCGTGTTTTTTGCATTTTCCTTAAATAACTTCTATTAAGATATTATCTTGTCATCAAAATATCAAAGTGGCTAAAACACTAGGTTTTTAGTGACAGGCTTCAGTGGAAATAATCACAAAAATATTGGTGGATCAATTGGAAGTCCAAAAACACTAGGAATAATATATAATTACGTTAGTGGATAAACAAATTTTGAATTTGTGATGTAATATTGCATGAGACTTTCACCTTACAGCAAATTAATTGAATAGGTACTCAAGGGGGTGGAACCTTGCCCCCACCACCATGGGAAGCTCAACCAGTGGACAGTGCACAGCTGGTGGGTCCACATAACCCGCAAGAAATGCAATTCGCCCAACTTGTAGTGATGCACTCACAGCCAGTGCATAACGGCACACATTCTCAGCCAATTGGGAGCAACCAGGGGTTTGGTATGTATGTACAGCCAAACATGAGCAGCCAGATGGCAGCAATATATAACCAACCTACTCAGAGCAAACAGCTGATGGGCATGCTTCCGCATCCAGTGCAAGGGGGCAGCATGTATTTTCAGTCAATGCAGAGCAACCAGCTTCCGTGCTATGGGTCTCACCCTCAGTTTATTGAGGAAAGAATGTATGGGCTATCTGTGAGAGATGACAGTGCTGCCAGTAACTCTTTGTACCAGGTATCTACTTCATCTTATGTGCCACCAGGCAAGCTGTTAAGGTCAGAGGATAAGCTGTTTGGAGACCTCATTGACATGGCAAAGTCAAAGCCAAAGAAGTCATCCCCAGGTACAGCTGGAAGAGTGTAGTGTTTGCCTTTCAATTGAAATCATGTACATCTCAAATAGAGAAAAAAGAAGAGACGATAGTTTTGTTCAGGTTGCATTTTATCATATTTTAGTATGCTGTTCCTAAGAATTCCTGTTATACCATTCACAATTCAAAAATATTACTTCTGAAAATATTAAAGATCTCTGAAATTAGATTTGATTACGTCATTTTTTGCATTTGCAAAGGATGCGGATTCCTGTCATGGATTCATAATGGCTCTATTTGTTATTTCAAAAACTAAATCAGGTAAAGGGAGTGAGGCCAAGCTATTGAATTAGAATGTGTGTCATAATGATTAAGATTTTGGAAACTGGTATGCTATATTATTGGATAGTTTGTGTAATATGAGTCGAGTAGTCTTAAAGTTCACATGCTATTTTGTATATCTCATCCAAGCAATATCTGGAAAACCTAAGATATATGATAGTCTAACTGCACATAATATTGCTTACCTCACATTTTTTTCCCTTTTCGCGGCCATTTATCCCTTATTTCCTGCTTAAATATCATTTCTCACCCCCTGCATTAAAGCAGTCCTTTTTTTTCTTAAAAATTATTTTTTTTCTGTATAGTGGTGAAGTTTTGTTATGCTTACCAACATAAATACTAGCTGCATGTTTACCAGTGGGGTGGATGCAAAACTTCCTTTACTAAAAAGACGAAGATGCCATCTTTAACACAAAATAGAAAGCCTCGGTTTTTATGCTAATGAAACTTTTAGCCAAATTGTTTAATCAGTGTCTCTCATGCCAAGCAGGGTCTTTCCTGGCCCTGCCAGTCACCTGTTGGCTTTACTTGTCTCATTCCCATGTCTTTTCAGCTAGAGGACTAGTTTGTGCTATAAACTTTAACTGAAGAATTTAACAGGTAAAAGTGAACATTTACAACTCATTACAAATTGTTTATTAGGGCGTCATTAGTAGCATTTATCCCATCTATGAAGTCCATCATCTCGGCAGTACATTTTTGATCTCTTAGATGTGAAAATGAAAGAGATCAAATAAAATTGAAATATTTTAATGAGAAAGGCCAAGTTCTCAATGAAATTTTTCAGTGTTTCCAAGTGAACTGTGAATCAATCAAGTTAATTCTTAGTCAAATATCTCAGGTATCAGACAGATCTTAGTTGAAGTTGCATCAGTAACAACGCCCACTTTTTTTGAGCGACACCAGGTTTTTAAGTAGTGTTTTGCAAAACATCTTTTCCCATTCCCTCAAAATGTCAGGTTTTACCATATGAGGAATTAGAATATTTTACACCAAGTATGCAATTGAAAATTTTCATTCATGTAGAAGGATTACCATGAGGAAAGAGACTTCTTCAATATCCTAGTATAAGTGCTTAATTAATGGTGTTTATGCTAGACAATCTCAATGGATTTGCTACTGTAAATCTACTGCAAAACTTGATTACTGACTGTATGTAATATAGTTTCTTTCTTTGGTTATTGATTATGCAGAGAGGTTATAGCTATAGAAGGACAAAATCTTAATTAGTTTGAAAAGAGAGATCAAGATCAACCCTTGGCACACACCAAAAAAGGAAAAAAAAAAAAAAAGAGGAAGGCCTTCTCAATAACAGAACTTTTAATTTAGAAAATCATAAACAGTAGAAAACTAAAGAGTTCTTACTTTTAATTTTTCCCTCTCATCTGGCTCCTGAAAGGATTGATGCTGGCTGTGGAGTAGAAGCTACCATAACCGCTTCTATGGGGGCCTCCACCACTGTTGATGTTAAGAAACTATAATCGGAAATGGGTTGCATAATCATTACACCCTCCAAAACCTTTACCACCACAGACATCGAAGGTCTCCTAGTAAAATCAAAGTGTAGGCACCTAATGGCAACCATTATCATCTCCACAGCTTCCTCTCCATGTTGCTGCATGTTTTCGCTACATTTATCTACTAAGTCTAATAGCTGATTCTCTTCTGCCTTTTTCTTCACCATGTGTACTAGTAGATGATCATCTTCTTCAGGCTGGGAGAAATCCAAATTCTTTCTCCCGCAAATGATTTCCAGCATGACGATACCAAAGCTATATACATCAACTTTTTCTGTTATCTTTCTGCTCAACCATTCAGGGGCCATGTACCCCCGTGTTCCCCTCATTTGAGTTATCACTTGGCTTTGGTTCTTATCTATCAGCCTTGCTAAACCAAAATCAGATAACTTGGCATTAAAGCCATCATCAAGAAGAATATTTTGTGGTTTAATATCTAGGTGTGCTATTCTCATTCGGCAATCCTCATGGAGATATGCTAGTCCCTTGGCAATGCTAAGGATGATCTTCTTCCTGAGCTCCCATTCAAGGGAGGTTTCTGGGGTTCTATGAAATATCCATTTATCTAAGGACCCATTGCTCATGTACTCGTAAACTAAAAGCCTGTGTGACTTTTTCAGCACAGAACCCCATTAATCTCACCAGGTTGACATGGTGTATGCTGCCAATTGTCTTGACTTCTGCTAAAAACTCCTTTCTTCCTTGGCCCAAACGATCTAAGCGCTTTACTGCAATCTTTGTGCCGTTGCCCAGAGTCCCTTCAAAGACAGACCCAAATCCTCCTTCTCCGAGTTTTTTATGGAAATTCTCTGTGGCAGACTGCAAATCCTTGTAAGCGAACCTCATGGGCAAGTTTGATAACTGATCTAGAGAATTCTCCCAGTCCTCATCTACATTGTTGTCCCTTCCTTCTACCACTGGATATCTTCGCTTTCTAATTACTTGAAAGTAAATCCAAATTATCAGAAATGTGAATACTAAACCTGCAAGAATTGGTCCCAGAACCAAGGCAATCTGACTTGGTTTCTTCTTAGAGGATTGAGGAATGGAATTTCGATTTGGACTCGGTGCAACCAAAGGATTTGGGGCCAAAGAAAAAGATGGATATGGAGTCGGTGGAACCAAAGATTTCTGCACTTTTATAAATGAAGAAGATTTATATGAAACTACACCTTCTGAGCTGTTCATCAGTGAGAAGATCTGGGATGGTAAGGAGCAATTGCCAGTGGAGAAATTTCCATGGTATCGAAAAAGAGCTGCTTTGCAAGAACAGTTCTTCAAACAGGCTAGTTTGCACCTCTCCACATCTATGTTTACAAAAACTGTGGTGAAACCGAAGTAAGACACATCATCAAGTTCTAAAAGGAGGTGAAGATGGGAAGATTGGCAGGACAATCGGGTTTCTTCCACACATCCATGGCCTGAATTCAATTGCCTGAAGTAGCTAGAACCTCCGTCATTCCCTACAGGACAACTACATTCTCCATCGGAGCAAATCCCATAATTCCCACAAACTGTGGGATAAGCACAATCTCCTAGACTGTCTGTCAAGATGTCATCAACCACCACTGCAACCCCTTGGTCCCATTGGTAGACTCTCAAATGGCCATCCGAATCCAATCTCATATATCGAAACCTTTCTGACACAGATATGTATAGCACTTCAGTGGGATCATAATCTTTTGCACTGACGATCACAAGGTGTCCAGTTTTGAATTGCTTGGATTCAGTACCATCCTTGAAGATTTTACTGTACATTTGAGGAGGATCAGACTCGATAAAAGCATATAGATTCTGCTCATCGAATGACAGGTAAAATGGACCAGGGGTCCAATTTGATGGTGAGACACTGGCGATTAGCCTCTGCCCTGACACCAGTCCTTGATCTGGGAGCCATGTGTCCGTTGCATGATCCGAAGACTGCCAAACGACAAAATCCATGGAATTTTCAAGCGTCAGAACTCCATTTCCCAGTATTTTCATCCGTGCAACTGACTTGGTGAATGTGTCGGAAGACCATACAAATGTAGCATCGGCATCTCTCAGCTCCAATTCTCCATCTGAGGTCAGTTGAAGGGTGGCATTCTCTCTAACAGGATTGTCTCGGTTTGCTGTCCAGAGTACTTGAGGGGAATTTGCCTGTAACAATTGTGGAGTCACTATTCGCTTGGACCGCGAAGATGGCAAAGAAGAAAGAACCCGTGGTTCGATTACCATAGAAACCGCAACCCATGGTTGGGATCAAATCCAACTGTGTTGCTATTGTTGAGGAGGACAGGTCTCACGACAGAACCATCGGCGAAGTGCGAGGTTCCTCTGGGAATGAGGTCATTGTTGATCCAGGAAGTTGAGAGGTTGGCAGAGGGATAATCAGTATCAACTGCATGGAGAAGGCAAGGAAAGCTGATGAGAAATAGAAGCCAGAGAACCCAGTTTGCAGCCATGGACTCTGTTTTTAACATAACTACCAGTAAATGAGTTTTTTGAAGTAAGGTGCGAGAGAAAAAACACATGTTGGTATCAGAGAAAAGTCATTGCTATATCTGGATGGTGTTTGGTGGGAGAAGAAAGAAAAAGTAGAGTCAATATTAATGCATGAATTAGCTCCGTTTTGGAACCACAAGGAAAACCATGGTTCCAAAATGCCCCCATTCCTCTGTGGAGTAAAGATAGGGCCAACTTCCTCGAAACTTTGCTTCTCATCAAGGTCCATTATAAGATTGGCATAGATGATATAAATGTATTTTCGACCATCGATTAATTTATTCGATACAAAAACAAATTTGTTTCAGAAATTGCGTTCATAAAGGGTAGCACCGCGAGATGGATTTTCGTGGAGGATGCATATAAGGTCATAAAGTCAAAGTAAACCTTTAAATGTGGTCCATAAATTCCAATTATTCTCGAAATAGTAAAAATAAAAAATAAAAAAAAAATGGTATTCTAGCCAGTCAGTCAAGAATCCAGACTATATGTTAGATATTTTCCAAAAGGACAGTAGGATTGGATTGCGTGCAGGGAAATGCCTAGGTGGCATCACCTGGTGGAACTGCACTGTATATATATCTATATTATCTATAAAAAATTGAATGTGAGAAAAACTTTTGATTGACTAATATACCCTTATTTTAAATTTTAAATACACAACTACCCTTCTATACCTTTTTAATTTTATTGTAGTTGAATAGATGACAACTACTATTGCAGTAAAAGTTATATAGGAGACATCTAAACTCTTGTAATTAACTTATATTCTTTAACTTTTTCATTGTGAATGAATGTTTTTCCATCAAAACTTTAAAAAAAATAGCAAGAATTATTGGTTTTCAATCGTTAGAGGTTAGAATTTGGTAAGCTTGAATTCATTGTTTTTCTCCATAATGTATATGATGATCATTTTATGATTATGATATACTTACGAAATTCATCAATGTTACTTTGATTTGTGCAAATAACTTACTTATTTGATTTTATTTTACTCGAACTCATCAATTACCAAAATATAATACTTTCAACTTATTAAACAACAACATTTTTGTAAACTTGTAAAAACACACATTTTCAATAATGATTAATTTTTTTTATTTAAATTTTCATTTCAAATTATTGAAGTTTTATGGTTAATCAATATAATATTGTGTTACTATATATTATTGGGAATTATTATATTCTAAATTTATTTGTGACTAATTTAAAATTTTTCAAATTTGTTATACTACTCACTATCGCTATGTTTGAATAAGGAATTTCTAGGTGGACTTTACTTTTGAGATGGAATTTGTAAAATTTTTATAAGGATGAGATGGACAAAATCCTTATAAAATTTTTATAAATTCCATCTCAAAAGCAAATTCCACCTAAAAATTCCTTATCCAAACATAGTGTATAAGTTTCATTAGAAGTAAAAATCTAAGCAAACTGATATTAATATCTAATTCTTTGAAAAAAATATTTTTTCATTTATATTTCATATTATTGAAAAATAACCACGTGCAACGCACGTGTGCTTATATATATATATATAGACTACTTATAAAAGAATGAATCCTAGAAAAACTTTTAATTCTCTAAAATACCCTTATTTTAAAATGCAATGACATCAATATCTTTACCTACATTAAAATTCGTTTATATTATATGTTAATTTGTTGAAATGTTAAAATTGATGATCTAGCACTAAGGTGTATGCATTTGATTAGGATTAGTTCACCTTATTTGATTAAGATTAGTTTTCTTTATATTTATATAAAAGGACGGTTTTCCAAGAAAAGAAAAAATATAAACAACGATAGTGAATATCTGGTTGCCTATCGAGAAAGAATTAAAGGGTGAAAAGTCTTCCAAAAGTTGCATATCTACCTCTTCGTATTGAGGTTCACTCGATTAAAGTAAGATAGTTCTCATCAATTCTTTTAATCCTTTCTATAGCTACAGTCACAATCCACGATTGAATTAATTTACTTTATTTTTGTGCAAGTTATAGTGTTTTTGTCAAAGTGTGATGAGCATACCACGACCAACAAAAACCTTGCTAAGAATTTAAAAATCTTCATGCATTTTTTTTTTATATAATTATTATCATTTAAAATGTTTACGTGCAACGCACGTGTGCTATAGTTGGTGTGTATATATATATATATATATATAAACTAGGTGTATGGTGTAGAGAGAAATATGCATGCAAAGATAGATAAACAACTATAAATCCTATTCCTATGGCTTTGATAGCAATAACACCCAGGAATGAGATGATACCAATAAATCAGAAATAAAATATACAATAGATAATTTAAAACATTTGCAAAATGAAAATGAAATGATAAAAGTAAGCTTTTATTATAAAAAACTTACAAATATTGCAGAGATACAATTGCTGAAATTTGCAGTTGGGGTGAAGATGGAAGATGGAGGTATAATTTTCCTGGAGAGGAAGAAAATTAATCAATTCCAGTCCCCGATTACAATGGACTTCCTTCCCTTATATAGGAGAAGGCATACCTAGACCTAATCATGAAGCCTAGTTTGTCTATTACTGAGACTGTTGCCATGTGAAGGGTACTATTGCCATGTGAAGGGTACTGTTGTCATGAGAGAGTACTTTGACTGATGCCTTTTCTGTATCCATGTGAGTGCTTTGGCCGAATGGTGTTACTGTTGCCATGTGAAGGGTTCTTTTACTGTTACCATGAGAGAGTACTTGTCTGTTGCCTTTTGCTGTATTCATGTGAGTGCTTTGGCCGAGTGGTGTTATAGTTGCCAGGTTGTTGTCAAGATGCCCTGGTGGAAAGTACAATAATGTAGATTCGCACGCTTGATAATTTTTTCTGGATGGATATGGCCAAAGATCATGTCGGTGATCTGAAGCCCTGTTTGTCCTTTGCTTAATGATGAGGAATGGGAGGGAGAATCCCGAAACAGTCATCTTCATTGTCATCTCCTAAATTGACTGAAGCACATGATCCCTATTCATCTTCATCTTCTTTTAGAGATGAAAGTGCCTCCTGGAGATATGCCTTTAACTCTTTGCTATTGGGAGGAGCAGCAGCCAATTTTGTCATTAGCTGATTTTTTGACAGGAGAGTTTTGGATGAGTCTCCAATTGTTGACTGAATTTCCGGGTGTTTTTGGAACCATTTCTGAATAGCCTCAGGGGTGATGTGTTCCGTTTTTGCATTGTCCCACCATTTTACATGGAAGGTTCTTCCTAAGCAAGGAAATTGCTGTGTACCTGTATAGTCATAACGCCAAAACATAATCCATGCAAGACCAAAATTTGCATAGAAAAAGGAAAAGTTTTGGGAAGATTTGCAAATGAGGTTTTGGCTGGATTTGTTGCTCATAGCAAGTATATGACTTACTAATATTGACAGATTGCTCTGGGAGGATTTCTTGGATAGGGCCAAATAAAGACCACCAAGAAAGAAACCACAAAGGAATTGTCTTAATATCAAATCTCTTATCAAAGTAGATCATCCATGAATGACGGTTGATCTTATTTTGGACAAAGAAAGTATTTTGTCATGCCTTCTCATAATCAAAGTAATTATAGAGATTAGGCAGAATATTGCTTGGAAGTTTTCTGGGCTGGTAAAGAGGTTGACCCCAGTCAGAAGGACTAAGGACTCTCAGAATGTTGCATGTAGAATGAGTAATGTCTGAAGGATCATTCTCTGGCCTGTTATGTTTGAAAATTGCCAATTTTGTTGCCTTTTCCAAAACATGTTGATACCATGCCTGGTCTTTGCGAAAATCATTTGTCTTATAATGGAATCCTGGGGGAAAATAGGACTCTATGATATCTGTGATATCTGTTTGAGAAAATTCCCTCTCTAGGACCATAATATCCAACAAAGAGGGTTTTGCAAAATATGGGCTATGATTTTTGCGAAAATTGCTGCTTTTATTTTTTAAAAGAAGTTGCGAAGATGGAGCGGAAAATGCTCCTAATGGCTCCTCAGATTTAGAAGAAGTTGCAATTTGTTTGCCACTACTCCTAACACTGGAAGCTGCCAATGAATAAGTTTGTGACTTATTTATTGGGGATACTCGTTGGAAGCTGAGTTGTTGCTGTTGCTGTTTTGTTAATTGCTGTTGCTTGTATTGGTCAAGCATTTCTTCTTCTTCTTGAAGATCTTCAAACCATTTTTTCTTTGCCATTGTTTTTTGCTGGGTAGATGACCCTGTTGCCTGGTTGTTTTGTTTGGTTGGTTGCCCTTGAGGGGCTTTGGATTTGGCTTTGTTTTGTCTGGGCATTCTGAGGAATTGCCCTGTTCTTTGGATTTACAACCCTGTAAGAACTCACGAGAGAGGAAATCAGGGATACAATTGTTTTCTCCTTTAATATATTCTATATCAAAATCAAAAACTGAAAGTATTGCTTGCCATCTAGCGAAAATATGTTTTGATGCAATGTTTTTAACATCTTTTTTCAAAACAGGTTTTGCAGCTTGACAGTCTACTCTTAGTAGAAATTTTTGGTTTAAAATATCATCTTGAAATTTTGAAATACACAAAACTATAGATAATATTTCCTTTTTGATTGTCGAATACTTTGCCTGTGCTGCATTCCATGTGCCAGATGTGAATCTAACAATTTTATCTGTATTGCCCATCCTTTGCATAAGGATACCACGATAACCTATGTCTGATGCATCGGTTTGGACTATCTTAAATGTTGACGGGTCTGCTAAGCTAAGACAGGGAAGGGTTCTAGCCTTCTGTTTTAACCTTTTGATAGTATTTGTAAACTCCTGTGTCCATGCCGGGGGATCTTTTCTAAGTCTCCTTCTGAGTATTGCACATTCTTGACTTAGGTTGGGGTAAAAGTCTACAATGTAATTGAGACACCCTAAAAACCTTTGCAACTGTTTTTTGTCTTTTATTTCATCAGGAAATTTTTCTGCAAATTGGATTGACCTTTCTATAGGGACTATGGTTCCCTGGTAGATATGATGTCCTAAAAATCTAATCTTTGTTTGGAAAAGATTAATCTTTGTAGGACTCAAGGCTAAACCATTTTGCTTAATTAGATGGAAGAATGTGTTAAGATGCTTCCAATGTTGCTCTATTGACTTTGAAAACACTAATACATCATCAATGTATACAATAGTGAATTCGGTGTATTGCGTAAATATTGCATTCATTATATTTTGAAATTCTGAAGGGGCATTTTTTAAACCAAATGGCATTACATTCCATTCATAATGGCCAAAAGGGACTGTAAAAGTAGTCTAATACCTATCTTCTTCAGCTATTTGTATTTGCCAAAAACCCGACTTCATGTCGAATTTTGAGAATATTGTTGCCTTGCTAAGCCTTCCTAATAAATCTTTCTCATACGGCAAACTAACAATATATTTGTTCCTATGCCAGAAAGTATGAGGATTATCAGAGCAAATTGTCTTCTTTAATTTATCTTCAAATTGTTGTATTGCAGATTGGAGCTTCTAATCTTTCAATTGTTGCTCAGTTTGTTTATACTGAATTTCTTGTTTAAGATAATTCAGATGTTTTGTCTTGTTTGTTATTAGATTAATTTGCTTCTCTTCTGGGTAAACCAGTTTATCTTTTAAAATATTGACATCCCTAACCGAAGGTGGGTTAAGAAACTCAAATTTTGTTATTTTGTCTTTTATGTAAGATGTAATTCCTGTTGTATCAACGCTAAAAGGTTGAATAAGAGTAATAAAGGGTGTACCTAATATTACTTCTCTACTCAAATTTTTAACAAGGATAAATGTTGATTCAACACAAGTTCCATCATTACATATATGAACTTTGTCTAATTTGTATTGTATATTAAGTTTAGCTCCACTGGCTGAACTTAATTCTTCTTTTCTCTTTTGGTAGTAATTTGAAGGGATTAATCCTTCTTGTATACAGTTCATATCTGCACTTGTATCAATTAATGCAGTTATAAAAAATATACATTGGTCATTCTTGTCTTGTGGATTTTGAACCATAATTTTTATGGTAGTATTCCATTTTTGATATGTTATTTGCTTAATGAGTTGGACAAAAACTTCTTCACCAAGGTTATCCTTTTCTTTGGCTACTTTATCTTCTTCATTTTCAGCTTCTCGGATGATAATCTGCTTACCATTACTTGTGGAAGCTTGTTGTTGTTCTAATTGACAAATTTGTTGCTGTAAAGCACTTATGCTTAGGTGTTGGAGATTCGTGTGTTGTCTTAATTCTTTTATTTCATTTTTTACTTGTTTGATTTCCTGTCTTAGGTCTTGGACAGATATTTCTTCTGTTTGTTGTTGCTTATATTTTTCATCGAAAATTTCTTGCAGATTATAAATCCTTTTAGGTTTCTGTTGTGGTTGGCTAATTATTTGTTGAAGATTTTGCAAATATTCTCTTTTTAAAATTGGATCGGTCATTCTATCAATGATGTCCAATAAGAGAGCTTGTTGTTCATGATTGATATTTCTTTTAATCATATTACAACATTGTTGGCTACAGTCTTGTTGACATTGTTGTTCAGATTCAGAAGAAGAATCTGATGTTGTTGTTTTTTGATTAATTTCATCAATTTGTCTTTCTTCTTCTTCCGATTCTGAATAAGATTCATATTCAGAGTCAGAATTATATATTGCATTTATAATTATTGCTTTTATCTCCTCCTGAGATAGGTTAGTGTCAATTTGCAATTCATTAATGGTTTGTTTTACTCTACATTGGGCTTTATAATGGCCCTTTTTGCCACATTTATGACAAACAATGTCTTGTTGTCTATTATATTTCTTTCTATGCTGTTTTTTAGGGTTTGGCCTATGATGATCTCTTTGTTGTCTAGAATTTGTCGGCTGATAATATTGATTATCAAATGGTTTATTCTGTGATTTTCTTCTACTATATCTCCTATGATGATATTTCTTAGAAGATTTGTGGTGTCTTTTAGGATTTGTCTTAATAGAAGTAAACCCGAATTGTTCACAGAACGAACCAAACTCTTGTTTGTTTCGGATTTTTTCTTTTTTCATTTGCTGTTGGAGTTTGAATTGAGTACATTGGGCTATTCCAGCCTGATGAATTGTACTAATTAAATCTCCATATGTTAATTGTTCCCAAGGGATTACCCCATGGTTTTGATCTTTGAGTTTTGTCCTGATCGTTTCTGCAAATAATGTTGGTAATCCAGATATAAACTTTTCTTTCCAAAAAGGTTGGTTATTATCTGGTCTTAAAAAGACTCTCGTTAGAAAGGCATCTTTATACCATTTAAAATCTCCTAACCTTTTACATCTGAGATTTGCCAATATTTCTGCAGTAGTATCTTTTAACTTAGAAGGATCTCCAACAAAATGTTTGGAGATTGTAAAGAGTAGAGTTGCCATAGCGTCTTCTATCTCTTCTCCCTCTTCTGTTTTAATTATATTGCCTTCTTGGTCAGTTTTTATTGCATAAAAAATTGTCTGTTTCTCTGCATGTGTTAAAGTATGATCCTACCATCCTTTCAGTTGTCCGGTAAACCCAGCAACTAAGGAATGAGCTATGGCGTGATCAATTATTTCAGAATCTTTTGCTTGATAAGCTGAACTTACCATTGTCATTTGGTGTAGTAAGTTCATGATCTGATATTGCGTTAATCCATCAATGTTCCATTCATAGATTGTACCTCAATGATAAGAAGCTTGATGGTAATGTCCTCTATCTTCGATTTTCATATCTGGGAAAGAGGGATTTTGATAAATGTTTCTTATTGGTTGGGCATGTCTTATTGTGTTAACAGCCGAGTTTTCTTGTTGCTTAAATTGTTGTATAATATCATCAGCTTCTGTTTCAGAATCTATGATATTATGATTTTGCGTTATTACCGTAACTGCCTTGCTAGTGGTTGGTTGGGATTTCTGTGGGGTATCTTGTACCACAGTCTTGCCTATTGCATCATCAAGAAGTTTAATTCTTTCTTGAATTTCTGAATGCAATTGTCCTTTAGCAAGTTGCTTAACATATTTTTTGGGAATTTCATGCGGAATGAAAAGTGGCTTTTCATCCTGTTGTTTAGGCAGAATTGTTTCATGTTGAACCATGTTTTCCACTCTGGTCAACTGATCTGCTATTGTCTTAATATGTTGATTTGTGTAATTGTTTTGTTCAAAGATATTTTTGATATCTTTTCCTGTTGGCTGAACTTCTTCATCTGTTTTGACTTTATAAGGTGCAGCAGTTATGCTTACCTTATAATATGGTATTTTCATTTGTTCCAGAGGTGGATGTACAGATTCCGTTAATTGATTGCTTGGAGTTAATTGCCAAGTAGTAGTATTTTTGCCTGTAACATTTATCTTCAGCATATACCTTTTCAAACCATTCAAAAAAGTATATGTGAAATTTGTTCCGTTCCATATACGTATACCACTGTGTACGTACTTGGCTTTGTTGTTCCTGATTATGATTATCAAAAAATTGCTTTCTTTTTGCCTTATTCTTTTCAAGCATAAATTCTTGTCTTAGTAAGTCTTTATCCATCACAAAGGGTATACTAAGCATCATTATGCCCGGAGGTATTTTCATTTCAGTTTTTGTTGGTGACATATTCTGATATTCTTCTTCAGAATTGTCTTCTTGTTGATTTGTTGCAGTTTCATAATATGGATATGAAATATTGCTATTGTGGACTCCTTGTAAGTTTGGATGAACTTGAGGAAGTGCAGAAGGGATTACGGGTTCAAGATCTGGAATTTCAGAGCTTGAATGTGATGAGTTTTGTTTGAAGATTCTTATAGGTACAGATGAGCAAGATGCTCGAGAAGAATCTGGAATTTCAGTTATTATTGGCTTAGTGTTGGGTAGTCTAAAAGACTGAGTAAAGGGACTATTAAATCTAATCCCTCCACTTCCGTCAGCATATTCTACCAATTGCTTAATTTTAGTGGTTTGCTTAGTTTGTTGTGGCGGTTTTGCTTCCGCAACCTCAATAGCATCTAGGAGTTTCCATTCTTCTGGAAAGACCAATTGAGACCATACTAAGGTTTTTGGTATTATTGCATTTTCATGGTCTTTTAGATTACTTTGTAATAATACAGTTTTGCCTTTTTCACTATGTCTTTTTACAATGGGAGTATTTACAAGTGTAGAATACACCCTATATTGCGTTCTATAGATGATAGCAAGAGGCTGAGAGCCTGTTTTCATCTCAGAATTATGAATTTTGACATTTAATGTTAATGCATCCAATATATTTTGGTCAGTCAGACTAATAGTGAAGTCTGGATAACAATTAAAATATACTGGTCCAGCATGGAGACCGGATTGGACCCCTCCTAACATTGTTTTCTCAAAATTTTTGAACCTACAGTCTCTAAGTGCCATGAATAGAGACATGTTAAGCCCATCTCTTCCCAAAGGTTTAGCACAAATTTGTACTAATCCAACATGTAGAAATTTATATTTGTCTTGAAGATATTTTTCTATTGTCTTTTCTTTTAGGAGTAATATAGTTTTATATTCTCCATCCATTACAATTGTCTCTTCATCAGTTCTTACCTTAAAACTTGATAAGAACCTATTGCCTTCATAAATTTCTTTTGCAGGGATTTTGGGTAATTTCCAATTGCAAAGTTTTCTATTGTCTATTACATATTCCTTTTCCTCAGGAGTATCCATCTCCTGATTCGAAGATGTTGTTGACTTCATAGACATAGCCCTAGAAAACATAGCCATCTATGTTCTCTCTACACCATACACTTAGGTAAACTAGGTCTTACTTCGGGACTTATCACAATGCCCTACTGCCCACCTGAAATATGCATGCAAAGATAGATAAACAACTATAAATCCTATTCCTATGGCTCTGATACCAATAACACCAAGGAATGAGATGATAGCAATAACCTATTACTGAGACTGTTGCCATGTGAAGGGTACTGTTGCCATGTGAAGGGTACTGTTGTCATGAGAGAGTACTTTGACTAATGCCTTTTCTGTATCCATGTGAGTGCTTTGGCCGAATGGTGTTACTGTTGCCATGTGAAGGGTTCTTTTACTGTTACCATGAGAGAGTACTTGTCTGTTGCCTTTTGCTGTATTCATGTGAGTGCTTTGGCCGACTGGTGTTATAGTTGCCAGGTTGTTGTCAAGATGCCCTGGTGGAAAGTACAATAATGTAGATTCGCACGCTTGATAATTTTTTCTGGATGGATATGGCCAAAGATCATGTCGGTGATCTGAAGCCCTGTTTGTCCTTTGCTTAATGATGAGGAATGGGAGGGAGAATCCCGAAGCAGTCATCTTCATTGTCATCTCCTAAATTGACTGAAGCACATGATCCCTGTTCATCTTCATCTTCTTTTAGAGATGAAAGTGCCTCCTGCAAATGTTTTAAATTATCTATTATATATATATATAAGTTGATGATCAGGTAAGCACATACTGATATAACTTACATCAACACTCGTATTGGGAGTTATATCTTGTGCATTAGGGATATATGAGGTACATTGGACCAATGCAAGAAATACAACCCTCAATGCATGGTGTTGATATTATTTATATCAATATGTGGTGATGAGAATATAACCGTATATATATATATATATATATATATATATATATTTTTTTTTTTTTTTGTTTTTTTTTTTTCTTGAAAATTTTTAAATAATTCTCATATTATTTAACTTGATAAGTTAAATTACACAATGTCTCTTACCTAGATGCAAAAAGACGGTTTGTAGCATGAAATGCGAAGCTCCACCATTGACCCATCAAGTGGGTCACGCGTTGTTTTCCACTTTAGGCCATGTTTGTTTGGTTGGAATGGAATGGATGGAATGGAATCTCATTCCAATTCATTCCAAATAACATGTTTGGATGAAATAATAAAATGGGAATGGAATTAAACATTAGTAGTAAATTATAATGATATTCATTCCGCAATGTTTATTTCAATCTTATTCCATTTCAAACTATTTTGAACATGGAATCAGATTCCATTCCCACCCATTCCATTCCAACCAAACAAACATGGCCTTAGAGTAATGGATGTGTAGTGCATCTAGCACACCGGATAGGGTCCATGGCTCAACCGCTCAAGGGAAGATTCCTAGTCACCATGTGAAAAGTTACACGCCCGAAGAGCTTGAAGTCATCCCACATCAAGTCACCAACTACCCCTAAACTACATTTATAAGACCTTGAAATCTTTATATATATATATATATATAGCCGCTCATGGGAAGATTCCTAGTCACAGTGTGAAAAGTTACACGCGCGAAGACCTTGAAGTCATCCCACATCAAGTCACCAACAACCTCTAAGCTACATTTATAAGACCTTGAAATCTTTATATATATATATATATATATTCTATTATTAAGGATTTATTTTTATTTTTATTTTTCATATGATTAATTTTTAAAAATTCATAAAGTATTACTATTTTGAATTTTCACTCTTATTTATAATTATGATCATCATTTTTTCGAATTTGTTAATTCATTGTCGTAGGTTATATTTTTACTACTATGTAAATTTTCTTAAATTATTTAATTTTGAAATGGACATGCATCCAAGCAGCCCCCCTTTTTTTTTCTTTTGGGATTTCTTGATTGACTTAAATTTGATTCGTGGTCTTATTATATCAAACAGCCACCTTACACGTCTCAGTTCTTACCTCAATCCCTCCCACCTCCCCTCTCCCCAGTCCTCACTGGCAACAAACTGAGACTATAGATTTTTTAAAAATAAGGTTTCATACTTTCTTTTTTTCTTTATTTTATTTTTTTGTAGCAAGGGAAGCTTCATTACTTGGAAATAATTTGTTTTGGTTGGAATTTTTAAAAATAAGAAGTGTTTTTTCATACTAACCATATATGACAAGTCTCAACTAATTGTCACACGTGACGGTGGACCAAAAGTGTTTTTTTCATTTCACTGGAAAAGGCTGTAAGAAAGTAAATTTTATTTCCTTCACGCCATGGGCTTGATTTCAGAATCTAGTGCTTTAGCTGAAGAAAAAAAAAAAAAACCAATAATCCGATTTCACATCTATATTTAAATATTAAATATTTGGATGATAAGAAGTGATTGAAAAAATATTTAAAAAAATTTAAAAAATAGAAAGGAGAGGAAACTAAGGAAAAAGAGAACCTTGTCACGCACCAGTACTGCTGTAGCTCTACAATAACAGTATTATCATTATCATTATTCAACTTAAAATAATAAATAAACAAAAGCCCAAATCCTTTTCTTTCTTTCTTTCTTTTATTTTTTACTGAAGAAAAAAATTGGATTACATTTAGGGGTGACAAAAATTTGGGTCCATGGTCAGGTTTGGGTTGCACTAGAGCAGGCCCTATGCCTATTTATCATGTCCGGGGTCCACTTGACCAGGATTTTAGACTAGAATTTTCCATCCAAACTCACATTTTCTACGTTGGACTGTGTTTTGATACTGTCAATCAGTCCGGATAGCAAGGTCAGCCCGAAAGTCAGATTAACTCGGTTGATTGAAGGCAGAGGGATTATTACAGCTGTTTGCCATGCTCGAAAATCAAACAAAAAATTCTCATTCCTATGAACAGAGGAGTAGGAGGCTTCCTCTTTACTTTCCTATGTCTTTTTAGCATCATCACCGATCAGTCCACCCATACCTGCAAACTTAGGACTGCCCTGGGAAAGGGGGCAATCCTAGCGGATCAGTCCACCCAGGGTCGGTTTTGATCCAGGCGAGCAAGGCGGTCGCCTGGGGCCCATAATTTCGGCTAAAGAAAAGGATTTCATTTGTTTTCTCTTTTACTAGTTATAATAGTTTAAGAATCAGCCCAAAAGCTTCTCTGTTGGTTTTATAAAAAAATGGCCTTATTGTACCAATCAGGTCAGCCCAATTCTAGCCCAAAGAAAAAGTGAAAAACAAAAAAAAAAAAAAATTGCAAGAAGAGTAATGTTTAAATGATACTCTGTTGTAATTAATTCATTTCTTTTGGTATTATAGCTTTAGATTTTATTTGACATTTATTTTTTTTCTTTTTTGTGTTGTAAAAGTGGATTTTCCTCAATTATGAAGCAAAAGGTATGTATTCTATCTTTATAAGTTTTTGTAATCATCTCCTTGTTATTTTAATTGATAAAAGCAAATTTTAAGTAATTTTATATGCAAACAAACTTAATGTTGGTACTTGATAGTAGGAAATTTTTTTCTTGGATATTTATATATATTTTTTTTTTGGAAATACGTAGAAAAGGAAGAAAGTCTCATTTTACAAGTTCGTCTGGGACCCAAATAACTCATAGCCAGCCTTGAGTCCACCCATAACTGCAGACCTTAGGAAGGGCAATCCTAGGTCCTGCAGGTATGGGTGGACTGATCTGTGATGATGCTAGTGTTTGGCTATGTGGTTTTATGGGCAAATTGGGGTTTTGCACTAGCCCTGAAGTCAAATTTAGAGCCATCAGTGCAGGCTTACAAATGGCATGGGCCAAATCCATTCCAAGGATCTAGATTGAATCGGATTCATAGTAGGTTATTAATCACATATTCACATCTTGGACAATGACGACAAGAAACACTCCCTTGATGCCATCATCCAGGACTGCAAGAGCCTCATGGCTAAAGAGTGTGAATGCTCCATCAAACATGCATTCAGAGAATGGGAATTCCTGTGTCTATTTTCTTGCTGGAGAAGGAGAGGATCAAAGTGATTATTTTGTACTGCTTGAACACCCTCCCATGGAGATGACTTCTCTACTAATAGCTGATGTGGCATTCGTTGCCTTTATAGGCCTTAGCTTAGGCTTTTATCCCTCTTACCAAAAAAAAAAAAAATTATTTGGCTCGAAATGAAGTCCTGTTATTCTTTCCGTTGTTTTTTGGGTTAGTGTCCCATGATTTTCGGAACTTTGGCCCGACCATAATCAGGACAAGCTCATTCCCAATGGCAAATGTCCTAGTACTTTATTTTAGGTTTTCTCAAGTCCCTTTGTTTCGGTGTTTGTTTTGTTGTCTTTCCAGTTCTGCTTTGATTATAGTTTGAATTAGTAAAAAAGCAACAAATCATTTCATACAGACATACACTAATAAATTAGTAAGGTGAAGGTGAGTGTCTTTAAGAAGGGGTTCCAATCCTAAGCAAATATCTTTGATACAATTATATTTCAAAAGATTTTCTTAACAATTATGGTATGTGCTCAATTTTTCTCTTTAGTTTTCTTTAATTGTTTCGTATGATTACTCTATTAAGCTTCACAAACGTCAGAGGGCCACAAGGGATGCAAAATGGGAAGATATGATATATAATAATGCACTAACATAATTTTCATTTTAACTCTCCACAGTGACCACATTAACTCATGTGACAATGATGGAAAAAAAAAGGGTTGATGTGGTAAAACTACATAAACTGCAATGTGAGTTTGTGTGGAAAGTTGGTGCATATCTATTTCTTTTAAAAATACATGAAGACTACATATCAAGACACTTGTCTATGAGTCTACATCTCTATCATTACTAAAAGTAATTATTTAGTATCATAATAAGTGGACTCAATGTTGAATGGATGAACTATAGTTGTCCTAAGGCATGTGGGGTTGGTGGATCTTTTTATACCCATATTTTTCATATTGAAGCCAACTACAATTTGATCAAACCTATATGGTGAAAGAGCTTCTGCCAATTGTATCTGAGCGATTAGCAAATGTTTGGAAGAATGCAAATCATTGGTCATGTGGGATGAATTAGTGTCCCATGATAGAAATCAAAGGCATAATTCACACTTACACACCCAATCAGAAAAGCAGATGAGATTTTTGAAAGATATGGAGTCAAAGGAAAATGTTCATGAACAAAAATCTTTGACAACAAGTGTATACTAAGGTCGGTTTGGGTGCTCAAATGGAAATAAAACAATTTAAGTGCATTTTATATAATATTTAAAATACAAATTCATCACTTTAAATGAAAAGAATAATTGTAAAGAATTTTTAGAAATATACCACATCTCACATCGATTAAAAATCGAATTTAACATGTCTTCATATACTTGTTTGGACTCTCTACTTACGAACTTACCCTTGTAAGTCGGAAATTTAACATGATATCAGAGCATATAGTTCTTGGGCCTATTGAGTCCGTATTTATTGCCCACATGACAAGTCTATGTTAAGCCTGCATGTGAGGGGGAGTGTTGGAAATATACCACATCCCACATCGCCTAAATATTGGATTTGACATAACTTCATGTACTTGTTTACACCATCAACTTATAAGTTTAGGTTTTTTAGTTGGAAACTTAACCAGAATAACAATTATTATCACAAAAGTGAAAAATAAAAAATAAAAACATTTTTTTGAATTTTTAAAAATAGATCCTATAACATTATTAAAAAAAAGGGGGGTAAATTGCACTTAAGGGTTCAAAGTTTGGGCCATGATTCACTTAAGGGTCCCAAATTTCAATTGCGTCAATTTGGTACCCAAACTTTAACGTTGACCAGAAATCACAATTGGTGTCAACAGAAACATTGAAATGACCTTACTGCCCCCACTAAAAATAGCCGTCGTTTTGAATACAAGTCTCCTTTCTTCTCGACAGTTCGAGAAGCTGGTCTGTGCTACAAATCCCACCGGAATATTCTGCCTGGAAATCGGCCGCCAGCGAAGAGTCAGGCTAGGATAACTAGTCGGTGAACGAGTCGAATTCGACAGATCGGAAAAATGAGAATACGGAAACCTGCCGGAAGTGGGAGAGGAAATTTTACTGGATATATATACATGATGTAGAAAATTTTATTTTCTTGAGTTATCTTTGAACTTGATGACCCTATTCTATGTTTTTGGGGTCAAGGAACTTGTTGGTAACCTTTGATTTGAAGGAAAATGAACATAACTTAATATTTTGAAAAATTACAGATTTTTGGGTTTTAAAACCCAACCATTTTTGGGTTATGAAACGCATGTGTTTTTATGAACTTTGTATGAACCATTTATATAACCTTGTAGAGGGCTAAACAAGCTTTAAAATGACTTTTGAATCACTTGATTTGGCCAAGAAATGAGTGAGATAAATTAGAGAGAAGTTGGCCCAAAACAAATTCAAAACCAAACAAAACCTCAGATGCAACCCGTTGAGGATGAAGATGAAGTATGAAATTATGATCCAGCGTGGGTGCACTCACCCACACCTATCGTGTACTCATGCTTTTAAAGACCTTAGATTAACCCGATCGGCGATGAACCTTACCATGTCTGACCCTTGGTTGACTACTTTGATCACAGTTTGATCAACTTTGACTTTTGAAACAGGGACTTAAATATGCATTTTTTCAATAGTGATTAATCATATTAGAGTGACTAATTAATATTTTTGAAATAATATGTTATTAGACACTATTACATGGGTGCTTGTATTATGTGATTTTGTGGTAATGGATTAGAAATACTAATCAATATTTTTGAAATAATATGTTATTAGACACTATTACATGAGTACTTGTATTACGTAATTTTGTGGTAATGGATTAGAAATACTTCCATTCGTGATCTGATGTGTGTGTATGTGAGAGAGAAAGGAGAGATCTAGATCCAATAAAAGTTAGGAATATAGAGGCTAATAAGGATGGTAAAATAGGGGTTTATACCATAAAGGGTAAAATGGGGATAATGTTATTTAAATTTGGTTACATGCACTGCATGTACAAATTTAAAAGCAATTCCATTTGGTTAACAAACGGTTTTTAACGGTAGACCCTAAATTGAAACCAAACTAATACTTTGCGTACTAAATTGACGCAACTGAAATTTGGGATCTTTAAGTAAAACATGGCCCAAACTCTAGACCCTTAAGTGCAATTTACCCTTAAAAAAAAGATTTCCTATAACATTAAGGACTAGGCTATTACTACCATGTAAAATACTCTAAGCCCCTATTTAATTTACATTTTTAAGGTTTTATGAAAAATATAAAAAAAAAAAAATTATGAAAACTAATCACATAATCTACTAAAAAACATCATTCCGAACAACTTTATAGAAGAGAGTTTTTCCAAAATCTATCATTTAAGTAGACATTTTGGCAATTTTTCATGAAAAATGAAATACATATTGTAAATGGCCAAAAAGTCTGCTTAAATGATAGATTTTGGAAAAAATTTCTTCTACAAAGTTGTTCAGAATGATGTTTTCTAGTGAACAATGCTATAAATTTTCATAGAAACCTTTTACATTTTTCATAAAATCTCAAAAAATGTAAACTAATGGGAGATTTTGAGTACTTTATGTGGTAGCATTAACCTCACTCTAACATCTATTATATATATACTAAAACGGAGGAAATGCCTCCCTTTTGGTGCCACGTGTCCATTTGTGAACAGTTAGGAATAAAGGTAAAATTACCCTTTTAGTGGCCACTTTTCAATCTAATACCAAAAAAGAACAATATCTATCAACTTGCTACAAATTAACTGTATACTTATGTTAAAATAACTATCAATTTTATTTTTTTGGTATTAAGTTGAGAAAGAATCACTAAAAAGTAATTTTCCCACAAAGATATGACTTTTGGATAGATTACTTTTTAGTGATCAATTTCTAACTTATGCCAAAGAAAGACTATTCTCTACCAACTTGCTACAAATTGACCATATACATACTTCAAAAGGACTACTAATATTTCATGTTTGGTATTAAGTTAAGAAGTGATCACCAAAAAGTAAATTGTCTAACTTTTTTTTTTTTTGGTTTTCACTGCTCTTTTTCACACGGTATAAGTAGGTCAGCATTTGATATACACTGCATATCCTTTTATTTTTATGTGGGAAAATCGAAAAACCTATATTATACAATGTTCAACCCAAATTTAGTAGACTATATCATATTTATTTGTTTTCTTTATGTTTATTCATCTCCTTTCCCAAAAATTAAATGTATAAAATTATAAATATTTAAAATTAGAAAGGATTCTTTATTTTCCTTTCACATGCTGAAACTGGGATGCAATTGCCTTTTTGTTAAAATTACTTTTTTAGTAACCGTTTTCTAATCTAATACCAAAAAAGGATATTTTCTATCAACTTGCTACATATTGACTACAAATGTGTGCTAAATTGACAACTAACTTTCATTGTTTCATATTAATTTTGGAAGTAGTCACTAAAATGTAATTTTGCCAAAAAGTTACTTTTAGTGACTTTTGAGAAAAACTACTTTTAGTCATCACTTTCCAACTTAATCAAAATTCTCTGGATTTGCTTCTGATACCAAAAAAAGAGAGAAAAAAAAAAGAGTAAGAAAAAATCTATTTTAATCAAAATTCTTCCATATGGTTAATTACATAAAGTTGAAAAGATTTATACTTTCTCTTATTTTCTTCTCCCTCTGACCTTTTCTCTTATTCTCTTTCTCAGTCTAGATTTTTCTCTCATATTTTTATGCTCTAATCTCAAACAAATTTTTAATATTTTTCCCCATGGCTTTTCACTCTTAGTGAAACCCACTCGAAACCTAATGGAAGGATAAGATTTATCATTGTCATGCATTCTAAAATCTGCACTATCAGATTTCGAGATACTTTCAACGGCTATACTTGCTTTGGTATATACGAACATGTTAAAACCATGATTGTGGGATGGATTAAGTTTTAGAAAATTTTAATATTTTTCCACCAAATATCATAACGTATCAATTCTTTCATTTTTTACAAGTTTCTACCATTAAATTAATTGTTTTTCAAAATAATTTATCTTTTTTGTGAGTATAATTAAATTTTGTGTGATACATTACGTTAACATCACACCAAAAATAATTTTAATTGAATATCAAATATTATTTTTGTCTATATCTTTTAAATTTAATTGACATATTATATTAACAAATACATTTTACTATTTTAGAGAATAAGTATTCTGTTAAAATTCTAATTTACTAATAATATTATTTTTTTTATAAATTAATCCGTGCATTGCACGGGTTCGAAGCTAGTTAATTATAATAATAAGTCCTAACTTTTTATTAAAAAAAACCAAAAATGCATATCCCTATACCAAGTCACTACCCCACAGTATCCAAAAAAAAAAATGGTCACTACCCCACTCCAAACATTGTTGTGGTATACAGCTCGCTCTCTCTCTCTCTCTCTCACTCAGATTCTCACAGACCATCAGCAGTGGTGGAACCCTAATCTCACCCAAACACTTGTAATAAAAAGAAAAAAAAATCTCTATTCTTACTCATTTCCACCTTATACAGTTTGATTCTTCAATAGATAAAACCCATTTTACAAAGTCCCCAGTTTTTTGCCAATTTTTGTTGGATTTTGCTGTAGGTATACATGGCTTCTATTGTTGCAAACCTGCCTCTACCATTGTTGGTCCCTGGAAGAAAACCCCTTTTGAGAACTCTTAAAAAATTCCCAGTTTTGGCCATTGGAGGTAAGGGTTTCTGGATTTTGATTGAGAATGCATTTTTACGAAGCTTTTGATTATTAAGCTTTTGTTTAACTGTGTGTAGTTTGTTTAGTGATTGTTTCTAAACGATTAAATTTTCAGTTTTTGTTGACTTATTATAAATGCAATTCATTTTTGAAGTGAAAAAAACTTTAGGCTTGGTTATAGTGGGTTAAAAGAAGATGTCCTACCAAGAAACAATAATTATATTTTTAAAATTAATATATTTATGGGGACTTTGGCTACAAGTCCCTAAAATTGGACTGGTGCTCTAAATCTCTCTGTTGGAAAGCTTGGATGGAAATCTCAAAGAATTTTCCATGTGCAACGTCTATTCTTCTTGAATGATAACATCCATGAACCCACGTTTTGAGAAATGTGGAGGAGAAAGCCATGTAACCATGGCTACCAGTTAAACAAACTCCATGGTAGCTTACATGAAGGTTTGGAGATGAAAACACAGTCGATTGTAACCCTCGTGATATATGACTCGAAGCAGTAAAAGGCTATTGTATTTGGTTTATCACAAAAACTCAAAAGTTGTTGTTGCCACTGGGTTTCAATGGTAGCAGCCTCCATGGATGCCCACTTCCAAGTGCTACTATGACCAATTAAAGTCACAACCATGATAAGGATGGTGGGACAACCAAAAACGCCCACCATGAATAGATTTTTGATGCCCAAAACCATAAAATAAAATCTTTTAGAGGTAACTACTCTTTGGTTCAGTTTGGTTTGGTGAAGACGAAGATCAACAAAGTAATTGTGATGGATTTGTGATATGAAACTTAATCCTCTCTCTCTCTCTCTCTCTCTCCTCCTCCTCCTCCTCCTCCTCCTCCTCCTCCTCCTCCTCTCTTTCATAGGATATTGAAGTCAAGATTACACAAATATTCAAAATTTAAGTTTTTTCTTCAAAAATAGTTATATGTAATCTTTTAGAAAACCTACTTCACAGAGTTATTTTAGTTACAATAATTTAAATTTAATCGTTTTGATAAGTTAAATTCAATTTCAAACACTTAGATTTAACTGTTTTCATAGGATATTGAATCAGATTACATATATTTAAAATGTAACTTTGAAAATAAAAAAATAAAAAGTTCCATGTAACTGTTTCATAAAACCAACTTCAAGAAATCAAATTTATTTAAAATCACTTAAATTTGATCGTTCTAATAAATTAAATTTAGTTTCAAACACTTAAATTTAACTATTTTCATGAGATATTGAAGGCAAATTATACAAATATTCAAAATTTATTTATTTTTATAAAAATAGTTACATGTAACTGTTTTACAAAACCTACTTCAAAGTGTTAAATTTAGTCACAATCATTTAAATTTAACTGTTTTAATAAATTAATTTTAGTCTTAAATACTTAGATTTAACTATTTTCTTATGATATCAAAATCAAATTTCATAAATATTCGAAATGTAACTTTTTATTTGAACAATTACATGAAGTTATACATTTAGTCACAACACAAGCCATGTAACTGTTTTATTTTAATATATTTTTTCATAGTCATAATTAATTTGTCTTATTTCAAAGGTTTCGACGAATAGATTCTAATGATATAAATTTTTTTGAAAACTAATATGTACATTAAAAGTTATGTCAATTTAAAAATTTCAAACAAAAAATAACAATTTAAAGGTATAATTAACTTTATGCACTTAAGACTCACACAAAAACACTATCATTTCATTTAAAAGTAGACTTATGGCTGCATAAGTTTTTACTGTGAACTTATGCCTCCATAAGTCTTATAAAGTGGACTTCTCCCTAATTTCCCCTATTGCGTATTTTTATCATATTTTTATTAATTTTTTTTATTAAAATTAATATTTATTACATCATGATGATGTCATGATTCAATTCCGGTTAATCTAACGGTTGAACCACTTATCTTTAACCTAGTCATTTTTTCGCTTCGATGAATGGTTTAGGTTTTAAAATATTGGTGCCCGTAACTCTACAATTATTATTATTGAAGTTAAAATAATAAATAAATAAATGCCCAAATCCTTTCTTTTTTTTTATTTTATTTTTATTTTTACTAAAGTAAAATCTTGGTTTACATTTAGGGGTAACAAAAATTTGGGTCCATGGTCAGGTTTGGGTTGCACTAGACAGGGCTCTATGCCTATTTGTCATGTCAGGGGACCACTTGACTAGGATTTTAGACTAGAATTTTCCATCCCAACCCACATTTTCTATGTTGGACTGTGTTTTGACTTTGTCAATCAATCAGGTTAGCAAAATCAGCCGGAAAATCAGGTTTGAGTGAAGGGAGAGGGATTATTACAGCTGTTTGCCACGTTCACAAATCAAACAAAAAAAAAGAAAAATTTGCCATATCTAGGGACTAAGAACAAGTAGTAGGCTTTGTATTTCGTTTTTTTTGGGTTTAACGAGAGAGATTCGAATCCCTAACTTATCTTATTTTAAGTCCTATCTTTTATCTTATCCTCACTCACCATTAAGGTAGCCCTAATGGCTTGTAGGTTTTGTATTTACTTCCTAAGTCTTTCTCCTTATGTTTTGATGGAAATTATGTCGTACGTTGGGGGTACCGTAACTAAATGATAAGTAGTCATATTTTATAGTAAGTTGTCACGTTTATGATAACCTTTAGTCGCGGTTATTATAAATATAAACCCACTTACCACAAATTCAAAAATATTGCTTCTGAAAATATTAAAGATCTCCGAAATTAGATTTGATTACAATTTCATTTTTGCATTTGCAAAGGATGCAGTTACCTGGCATGGATTCATAATGGCTCTATTTGTTTTTTCAAGATCGAACTAAATCAGGTAAAGGGAGTGAGGCCAAGCTATTGAATTAGAATGTGTGTCATAATGATTGTGATTTTGGAAACTGGTAAGCTATATTATTGAATAGTTTTTGTAATATGAGCAGTCTTGTCTTAAGTTCACATGCTATTTTGTAGACCTCATCCAAGCAATATTTGGAAAACCTAAGATTTATTATAGTCAAACTGCACATAATATTGCATGTATCATACATAACTCACCTCACATTTTTTTCCCTTTTCACGGCCGTTTATCGCTTGTTCCCTGCTTAAATATCGTTTCTCCTCCCCTGCATCAAATCAATCTTTTTTTTTTAAAATAATTTTTTTCCGTACCGACATAAATACTAGCTGCACGATTACCGTGGGGTGGATGCAAAACTTGCTTTACTAAAAAGACAAAGATGACACCGTTTAACACAAAATCGAAAGCCTCGGTTTTTATGCTAATGAAACTTTTAGCCAAATTGTTTAATCAGTGTATCTCACCCAAGCAGGGTCTTTCCTGGCCCTGCCAGTCACCTGTTGGCTTTACTTGTCTCATTCCCATGTCTTTTCAGCTAGAGGTCTAGTTTGTGTTATAAACTTTAACTGAAGAGTTTAACAGGTAAAAGTGAACTGTTATAACTCATTACGAATTGTTTAATAGGGCGTCATTTGTAGCATTTATCCCATGTATGAAGTCCATCATCTCGGCAGTACATTTTTGCTCTCCTAGATGTGAAAAGAAGAAAAAGATCAAATAAAATTGAAATATGAGAAAGGCCAAGTTCGCAATGAAATTTTCCAGTGTTTCCAAGTGAAATGTGAATCAATTGAGTTAATGCTGAGTCAAATATCTCATGTAGCAGACAGATCTTACTTGAAGTTGCATCAGTAAAAAAGCCCACTTCTTTGAGTGACACCAAGTTTTTTAAGCAGTGTTTTGCAAAACATCTTTTCCCATTCCCTCAAAATGTCAGTTTTACCATATGAGGAAAAAGAATATTTTACACGAAGTATGAAATTGAAAATTTTCATTCTTGTAGAAGGCCGTTTACCATGAGGAAAGATACTTCTCAATATCCTGGTAAAAGTTTTTAACTTAGTGGTGCTTATGCTAGACAATCTCAATGGATTTGCTACTGCATGTAAATCTACTGTAAAACTTGATTGCTGATCATATGTAACATAGTTTCTTTCTTTGCTTATTGATATGCAGAGAGGTTATAGCTTGATAAATTACAAAATCTTGGTTTGAAAAGAGGGATCAACCCTTGGCACAAAATAGAAGGCCTTCCCAATAACAGAAGTTTTAACCAGAAAATCATAATAGTAGAAAACTAAAGAGTACGTTCTTACTATAAAATCAGAATATTGGTTGTATGAAAAGCATAATTTTCATTATTCTTTGTAAGGTATATATACAGATTTACATCCTTTCCAAAGTCAATGTGAATCAATCAGAATATATTCTAACTAAAAATAGTTACAGCTAATCATAGAAATAATTCCATGAATTAAGCAGAGGAGATGATTCCATGAATTAAGCAGGGCTAGCTGGGATCCACTGGATCTGTTGGTGGCGTGGCTGGCTTAGGTTCCACACGCCCCCGCAAGATGGTGCTCCCATTGGAGACACCAATCTTGGGCCGAAGATGAGAGAGACGTTGGCGAGATAGAGGTTTGGTGAGTGCATCGGCAAGCTGATCAGCAGTGGCAACATGAGCGACACGAAGGAGACCTTGAGAGACTTTGTCACGGACAAAATGAAAGTCGATAGCAATGTGTTTCATACGAGAATGGAAAACAGGATTTGCACACACATAATTAGCTCCAATATTGTCACAGTAGATTACTGGAGGTTGAGAAGAATGAACACCAAGCTCATGAAGTAAGGATTGAATCCAAGAAAGTTCAGCTGCGGTGGAGGCAATTGCACGATACTCTGCTTCAGTGGAGGAGCGAGCAACTGATCGTTGTTTACGGGAACTCCAAGAAATGGGATTGCCACCAAGATACACAATATAGGCAGTTGTGGATTTGCGGTCATCAAGGTTACCAGCCCAGTCGGCATCGGAGTAGGCATGGAGAGATAAGGGCATATTCCGCCGAAGAAAGAGACCATGAAAGATAGTGCTTTTGAGATAGCGAAGTAAGCGCTTGACGGCTGTCCAATGTAGTTCAGTGGGACTGTGCATAAATTGAGACAGTTTATTCACAGCAAATGAAATATCTGGACGTGTGAGATTGAGATATTGTAAGGCACCAATGACACTGCGGAACTTGGCGGCATCGGCTGGAGCAGAACCATCGTGAAGGATAAGAGAGCCAGTGGTGGGAAGTGGAGTACTAACTTCCTTTGCACCATCCATCTGAGTCCGGATTAGAAGATCACGGATGTACTTTTGTTGAGTAAGAAAGAGGCCATGAGTGGTGGGAATGACCTCAACACCAAGGAAGTAGTGAAGAGCCCCCAAGTCTTTGACAGAGAACCGCAGGGAGAGAGAACTAATAAAGCGAGAGATATGGCTGTCATGATTTCCTGTAACAATAAGATCATCAACATATACAAGGAAGTAAATAACAACATCAGTGCAAGTATAAATAAAGAGGGATGGGTCGGATTGGGCATTGATGAACCCATAGGAGAGCAAAAAGGAACGAAGCTCATGGTACCAAGCACGGGGTGCTTGTTTAAGGCCATAGAGAGCTCGCTTAAGCTTGCATACATGAGAGGGAAGTAGTGGATCAGTGAACCCCGGTGGTTGAGACATATAGACATCCTCCGAAAGTGAGCCATGGAGAAAGGCATTGTTGACATCAAGTTGACGAATTGGCCAATTGTGTTGGAGAGCGAGACTAAGCACAAGCCGAATAGTGGCTGGCTTGACAACCGGACTAAATGTTTCAGTATAGTCAATGCCGGGACGTTGATGGAAACCTTTAGCAACCAGTCTCGCTTTGTAACGGTCAATGGTACCATCTGATTTCCGTTTGACACGGAACACCCATTTGCAGCCAATGAGATTTTGTGAGGAGTGCGAGGGAACGAGAGCCCATGTACCATTGTGGAGCAAAGCATTAAATTCTTCTGACATGGCAAGACGCCATTTAGGATCACGCAAGGCCTGTGTAACACAAGTTGGCTCAAGGGAATGTGGGAGGCTATGCTTGGTGGTAACATGTAAATATTTGGGATTGGGTTTAAAAATGTTATTTTGGGCACGGGTAGTCATGGAATGAGATCGAGAGAGAGTAGGGTCTGGGTTAGGTGGGGAGACGGGAGGTACAGGGAAATGTTGAGGGGATGCTGGCTGTGGGGAAGGTGGGGCGGGTGGAGTGGTAAGAGATGTGGAGAGGGGTGGAGGAGCAGCAAGCGGGGAAGATACATTAACGGCAGTAGAGAGCGGACCTGAGGAGCATGAAGACAAGGCAGGAGCAAGTGGGGGCTGCCCAGACGATGAACCATGCAAGACTGGTATGTAAACACAAGCGTCAGTGGGAGCGGGAAACCAAGCACTTGATGGAGGAGATTGCGTGGAGGAAGACGAAGGAAAATAAGAAGGATAGGGAAACACAGACTCGTCAAAGACAACATGACGGGAAAGGAAAAGGCGATGAGTTGAGGGGTCAAAGCATTTGTAGGCACTTTGAGTGAGAGAATAGCCAAGGAACACACATGGGCGAGAGCGAGAGTCAAGTTTATGACGAGAATAGGGGCGTAACCAAGGGTAGCATAGGCAGCCGAACACACGCAATTTAAGATAATTGGGTGAGTCACCAAAGAGAGTGGAAAAAGGTGATTTGTTGTCAAGAAGAGGTGTAGGAAGGCGATTGATTAAGTAGGCTGCAGCGAGAAAGGCATGAGACCAAAAAGAAAGGGGTAAAGAGGAGTGATGAAGGAGGGTGAGACCGGTTTCAACAAGATGGCGATGGCGACGCTCAGCGGTGCCATTGTGTTGAGGTGTGTGGGGTGGGGTGGTTAAGTGAGTGATGCCATGGATAGAGAGAAGAGTGCCGAGTTTTTGATACTCGCCCCCGCCATCGGAATAAATTGAAACAATTGAAGTTTTAAAGTAATTTTCAACCATAGCTTTAAACTTAGGAAAAAGAGAATACACATCTGATTTCTTTTTCAAAGGATAAAGCCACACATATTTAGTAAAATGATCAACGAAAATAATATAATATTTAAAATTGTCCATTGATTCAATTGGAGAGGGACCCCATACATCAGTGTAAATTAGATCAAGGGGACCACGACTCTTAAGGGAAGACTCACTAAAAGGAAGTTTGTGACTCTTAGAACATTGACAAGAGGGACACAAGGCTGGACTGATAGACATAGACGACAAAGGTAAAGAAAAATGCTTGACAAGATAGTGAAGGGTGCGAGCGGATGGATGACCAAGACGTTTGTGCCAGTCTTGCATAGGAGCTTTAACACCAATCATGGCGGAGGGCTGGGCAGCAGAAACTTGCACACACTTTGGCCATTCATACACATCATGTCTATTCGGGCCGCGAATGAGAATCTCCCTCGTGCGTAGGTCCTTCACAATAAAATGAGATGGAAAAAATTCAATGGATGTAAGATTAGTCTTGCAAAATTGAGAAACAGAAATAAGATTTTTTTGCATAGAAGGAACACATAGAATATTTGATAAAGTAAAAGATTTTGATGGACTAGGAAGAGTAGTTGAGCCAGAATGAGTGATACTTAAACCTGAGCCATCACCAATTACAATGTTGTCAGGACCATCATAGGGAGAGGAAAGGGACAAGTTCTGTAGATCAGAGGTGACATGGTTGGTTGCAGCGGAATCAACAAGCCAATTTTGAGTGGGAGAATAGCCAGTGGTGGTGTAGTGGGCTGTTGGTTCAGGATTAGTGGAATGACGAGCCTGGGAACATCTTTTAGCAGTGTGGCCTTGTTGATCACAAAGTTGGCAGAAGCCCTTGTAGCCACGGCCTTGAGAGAAGTTATTCCTGCGATTTGGAGTGAATGAGGTTCCTGGATTTGCAGGATATTGGTTTTGAAAGAAGCGAGTGGGATTGTGTGGATGACTTTGATGTGCACTGGATCGGTTGGGTGAAGAACGACCATGAAAGCCACCACGGTTGGTATGAGAAGGGAAGCGATTTGTGTTGTTGTTGGCTCGGTGAGTTGTATGGGCAGAAAGCACTGGGGGTTCATGGCGGGCTTCTTGCCGTTTGAGATAGGCTTCAAAATCAACCAATTTGTCATGGAGGTCCTCAAATGAGATGGGATTTTCCCTAGCACGAATTCCAGCAGTGATTTCCTTGAAGTCATCACCAACACCATTGAGGATGTGAATAACAAGATCATCATCGAGAAGGGGAACATCAATGAGGGCTAACTCATCTGAGATAGCTTTGAGAGTTTGTAGATATTCAGCAATAGGCTTGCCGTCACGGGGTCGAGTGAGTCGTTCTTTGAGACTCATAACTCGTGAGCGAGATCGATTCGCATAGAGGCCTTTGAGTTTGTCCCACGCTTCTTTGGAAGATTTGGTGGATGCAATAAGAGTTGCAATAGAGTCAGAGACTGAAATACGAATGGCATGTAATAGGAGCTGATCTTGGCGCTTCCAAAAACTGGTTTTTGCTGGGTTATCAGAGGGACATAGGTGCGAGCCATCAATGTAGCCGATTAAGTCATAGCCAATCAAGAGAGAATCAAACTGTGCACGCCATGTTGGGTAATTCATAGGGGTAAGTTTGAGGGGAAGTTGGGCGTTGGCAATGGCGATCAAGGTCGCGTTTGAATCAAGAGAAGCTGAGGCGGACACAACTATGGGATTTGTGACAGGGAGTTCTTGGGCAGCCATGGGAGGGATTGAGTTTCTCGTGAGAGATGATGAGGCTCTGATACCATATAAAATCAGAATATTGGTTGTATGAAAAGCATAATTTTCATTATTCTTTGTAAGGTATATATACAGATTTACATCCTTTCCAAAGTCAATGTGAATCAATCAGAATATATTCTAACTAAAAATAGTTACAGCTAATCATAGAAATAATTCCATGAATTAAGCAGAGGAGATGATTCCATGAATTAAGCAGGGCTAGCTGGGATCCACTGGATCTGTTGGTGGCGTGGCTGGCTTAGGTTCCACACTTACTTCTAATTTTTCCCTCTCATCTGGGTCCTGAAAGGATTGATGCTGGCTGTGGAGTAGAAGCTACCATAATCGCTTCTATGGGGGCCTCTACCACTGTTGATGTTAAGAAACTATAATCGGAAATGGGTTGCATAACCGTTACACCCTCCAAAACCTTTACCACCATAGACATGGAAGGTCTTCTAGTAAAATCAAAGTGTAGGCACTGAATGGCAACCATTATCATCTCCACTGCTTCCTCTCCATGTTGCTGCATGTCTTCGCTACATTTATCTACCAAGTCAAATAGCCGATTCTCTTCTGCCTTTCTCTTCACCATGTGTACTAGTAGATGATCATCTTCTTCAGGCTGGGAGAAATCCAAATTCTTTCTCCCGCAAACGATTTCCAGCACGACAACACCAAAGCTATATACATCAACTTTTTCTGTTATCTTTCTGCTCAACCATTCAGGGGCCATGTACCCTCGTGTTCCCCTCATTTGAGTTATCACTTGGCTTTGGTTCTTATCTATCAGCCTTGCTAAACCAAAATCAGATAACTTAGCATTAAAGCCATCATCAAGAAGAATATTTTGTGGTTTAATATCTAGGTGTGCTATTCTCATTCGGCAATCCTCATGGAGATATGCTAGTCCCTTGGCAATGCTAAGGATGATCTTCTTCCTGAGCTCCCATTCGAGGGAGGTTTGTGGGGTTCTATGAAATATCCATTTATCCAAGGACCCATTGCTCAAGTACTCGTAAACTAAAAGCCTGTGTGATTTTTCGGCACAGAATCCCATTAATCTCACCAGGTTGACATGGTGTATGCTGCCTATTGTCTTGACTTCTGCTAAAAACTCCTTTCTTCCTTGGCCCAAACGATCTAAGCGCTTTACCGCAATCTTTGTGCCATCACCCAATGTCCCTTCGAAGACAGACCCAAAGCCTCCTCCTCCAAGTTTTTTATGGAAACTCTCTGTGGCAGACTCCAAATCCTTGCAAGTGAACCTCATGGGCAAGTTCGATAACTGATCTAGAGCACTCTCCGAGTCCTCATCTACATTGCTATTTCTTCCTTGGACTAAGTGTTTTCGCTTTCTAATTACATGAACGCAAGTCCAAATTACCAGAAATGTGAATATTAAAGCTGCAAGAATTGGTCCCAGAATGAACGCAACCCGATTCAGTTTCTTCTTCGAAGATGGGGGAATGGAATTTTGATTTGGACTCGGCGCAACTGGATATGGAGCCGGTGCAACCAATGATTTCTGCACTTTTATAAACGACGAAGAGTTATACGGAACTACCCCTTGTGGGCTGCTCATCAGTGAGAAGATCTGGGATGGTAAGGAGCAATTACCGGCTGAGAAATTCCCGTAGGATTGAAAAAGAGCTGCTTTGCAAGAACAGTTCTTCAAGCAGGCCTGTTTGCAGCTCTCCACGTCTATGTCCTCAAGAACTGGGGTGAAACCAAAGTAAGAAACGTCTTTGAGTTCTAAAAGGCGGTGAAGATGGGAAGATTGGCAGGACAACTGGGTTGTTTCCACACATCCATGGGTTGAACTCCACTGCCCGAAGTAGCTTGGATCTCCATCATTTCCCACGGGACAACTACAATTTCCACTGGAGCAAATGGCATAATTTCCACAAACTGTGGGATAAGCACAGTCGCCTCGACTGTCTGTTAAGATGTCATCAACACGTTGTAACCCCCTGGTCCCATTGGAAGACTCTCAAATGTCCATCCGAATCCAATCTCATATATTGAAAGTTTTCTGTCGTGGACACGTAACGCATAACAGCGGGATAGTCTTTTCTCGTGAGAATCTCAAGGCTTCCGGTTCTGAATTGCCTGGATTCACCAGCTTCATTGAAGATTTTATGGTACATTTGTGGAGGATCGGACTCAATAAAAGCGTACAGATTCTCCTCAACAATTAACAAGTAAAATGGACCAGGGGTCCAATTTGATGCCGAGACACTGGCAATTAGCCTTTGCCCGGCCTTCAGTGTTTGGTCCTGGAGCCATGCGTCTGTTGGATGATCCGAAGACCGCCAAATGAAAAAATCCTCCGAACCAAGAGTGAGAGTTCCGTTTCCTGTCATATTCATCGTTGCAACTGGCTCGGTGGATGTGTTGGAAGACCATACAAATGTACCGTCAGCATCTCTTAGCACCAAGTCTCCATCCGAGGTAAGGTGAAGTGTGGCATTCTCTCCGACGGGATTGTTTCGGTTTGCTGTCCAGAGTACGACAGGGGAATTTGCTGTAACAAATGTGGAGTCACTAATGGCTTGGACCGCGAAGATGGCAAAGAAGAAAGAGTCTCTCGTTTGATTACCATAGAAACCACAACCGAATGCTGGGAGTCCCAATGGGTTGCTATTGTTGAGGAGGACAGGTCTCACGATAGAGCCATCGGCGAAGCGTATGCTTCCTGTGGGAATGAAGTCATTGTTGATCCAGGAAGTTGAGAGGTTGGCAGAGGGATAATCAGCATCAACGGCATGGAGAAAGCAAGGAAAAGTGATGAGAAATAGAAGCCAAGGAACCCAGTTCTCTGCCATGATATCTGTTTTTAAGATTACTACAAACTACAAGGAAATGAGTTTTTTGAAGTAACGTGCCAGAAAAAAGGGAGGTTGATATTAGAGAAAAGTCATACCCGGATGGTGTTTGGTGGGATAAGGAAGAAAAAGGCTGCAGTCAATATTAAAGAATGAATTAGCACCGTTTTGGAACCACCAGAGTAACCATGATTCCAAAATGATCAAGAATTTTTTTTTTTTTGGTTTTTTTTCATGTTTTTTTTCTCTTCGCTTGTCCAACAGGGTTCTACAGGCCTTTAATTTAGACAGACTAATCTACTGAAAAATGTGCAACATTACCATCTACTCTGCATCAGTTAAACAGATAAACCAAACAAGTGACTAACACTAAAAAAAAAGTATGAAATAGAGCACAAGATCTTCTGCTTGTTGGTGTTCAAGTCTTACATTAGGAACGACTAATCCACCTCTTGAAGTTAAAAAATGAGCAAGTTAGTCCCAGTTAATTTCCTTGACAACCAATTTTTATACATAGTACATTTCTTGAAGAGCAATGCTGTGCCAACACAAATTTTAGACATTTCTCGGAAACCCATTACCAACAACATTTTTGGACATTTTTCCCTTTACTTTTTCTTTTTCCTTTTTTTTTTTTTTCCTCGGTCTGAAAGTAAGTCAAGAGGGGAGACTTTGTGTAAGATATTTTCCAAGGATACAATTTTGAAGTGGTATACAATTTTTCAAAAAAAATTTGAACCTATATAAATAAATGTCAACTTTTTTTAAAATTTGAATGGACCATGGCCCCCATCCTAAGGCTGTGTTTTTTAGGTGGGAATAGAGAATAGAATAGAATCCTTATTCCATTGATTAAAAAAAGTAAGATGTTTGGTACGCCTAAAGAATGGAATATTTATTCTCTCAAGCTATCCATTCCCTCGTATATTAGAATGAACATTCCTTTTTCAACACAAAGGAATACTCATTCCTTTCCTCAAAGAATGGCAATAATGATCATGAGATCCACCAATCTCTCTTTTTTCTCATTTTTCCTCCCTTCTCTCTTCTCCCTTGAATGCCACACTCTAATGGGACCCACATGTTTCCATTCCTTCCCTCAATTGCACCAAACAAAGGCCATGGAATGGCCATTGAGAAATGAGAATAACCATTCATTTCATTCTCTTTTTCATTCCATTCCATTTTCATAACCATCCCATTTCATTCTCATTCCATTCAAGGGTACCAAACACAGCCTAAGGACACTCCGCTTAGGGGTTTGGGTCGCACACTTGCACTAGATAGGGCTCTATGCCTATTTGTCATGTCGGGGGACCACTTGACCAGGATTTCATATGAGAATTTTCATCTTGTAAATAAGCTACATCTATTGCATATAGCACTCAATAACGGGTCCAAGGACATACCTTAAGCGGAAGAAACCCGAGGAACTTTGTTGGTCGTTGTTACAAGCCCCGCGTAGCCGCTGCTCGAATGGTCGCTCATCTACTGCGAATTTGACCTCCGTGTATGCTCCTCAACATCGTGATTGCCGTAGGGATCGCTACTAGAGTCTTCCCACGTAATCCACGCTACCAAGTCCACTAGGCTACAATGGTGATCCTAGAGAGAGAATGTAATGCCCCAAAATTTATATACAATAAACGCGTACAATTTTTATGAGCTCCGTACAAATAAGCCTTTTCAAAAATACATTCCTTTTGAAAACACAAAGTATTGTGCAGCTGCAGGTAGCTATGGTTAACCCAAAACTCATCATCAATATACATTGGCCAACCAAATGGATAAAATTACATCATTTTTTAATAAAAACAAATGTACACAATAGTCTCTCCAAATCTCGACTCCAATTCTACTACGTGCTTCCAACAATGATATATTGGGGTGAGCGAACAACAGCCTAGTAGGAAATCTAATTCCTATACAATAAATAAAGTTTCAAATATCACGTGCAAGCATTTATATATTTAAAATAATATATAAATCAAATAATACGATCTCCAAATTATCAACCTCAAATATAATCCAAATGTCAGTGAAATCAACCATCATAATCCATAACATCAAATAATATCACCATTAATGATTATCACCTTTCATAAATCAAATCTTAACATATGTTTCAAAATAATCATTATTCACTGTATAAGAATTAAACCCCCTACCTCAAAAATGAGTGAATAAAATGAATAACCACCACTGTAAACGCATAGATCTACTCAAAAATATAAAATCCATACTCGCATATGTGTGATTAGAACTCCCATAATCTGGTAACGGACCGTCAGCCCTATGCCTCTCGCTTCCTCCCTCTCCCTGCTCGTTTCTTTCTTTCTCTCCTCTCTTCTTCACATTTTATTTCTTTCTCTCCTTCTCTCTTTCTCCCTTCTTTTCTCCTGTCCTTTTCTCCTTTTTCTCTCTCTTCATTTATTTCTCCTTCTTTTTTCTACACCTACCAGCCATGTTTTCCTTTCTTCCTTCTCTTTTTCTCTTCTCACGCCACTTTGTTCTTCCTTTCTTTATTTCCTTCTTTTCTTTCTTCTTTCTTTTCTTCTCTTCTCACCTAATCCATTTATTATCTTTGACTTTCTTATTCTTTTCTTCTGATCTTCTTTTCTTCCTTTCATGGAAAAGTAATAATCTTTATTTTATTTTTTATTTTTTAAAAATTTTATTTCTTTTCTTCTTTTGTCTTTTCTTTCGTCCACCTATATATATATATATATATATCACAATCACAATTTAATCATCTTTCTCCACACAAGGCAATTTAATGTAATGTCTCCCAACATCCAACTGACCTTATTTTCATTCTCAATATAAAATATTTAAATTTATCACTCTGTGTATAATTTCACCAAATATACACGTAAAATAAATCAATAAATATTCGGGGTATTATAGAGAATATTAGAGAGAGAAAACTAATGGAGGCTGTTGTATTTCTGTTGTTGTGGTTGTCTCTATCACTAAAGAGAGACATTCAATATATATGTGCCCCTATTTCAAGTCCAAACCCTAGCAGGACTTGGTTTCCAAGTACAATTAGGAAACCTCATAAAATAGGGCACTTAACCACTTGGGTCCAACACCCATACGTGGGCGGACCATGGGTTTGGGTCACGACCCAATGACCCAAATATTTACATCTCCCACTCGCCCACGTAGGGTGAATGATCACCATAATTTCTCTATGTCTCAACATTCATCTCCTCATACAGGAAATGGAGGGTGAGTGTAACACCTGCAATCTTTAAATATGGCATTAAAGGTTTAATCTACCGTTAGCATAGTTAATCCCTTGATTTGTCGGATGACTTCATGTATGGGTAATGCATGTGTATGATATTATGATGTTTGATGTGTTTTTATGCTTGTTTTATGCATTGAGTATCTTTCAGGGTGCGTTTAGCTTTTTTTGCAACTTAAGGGTTTAAGCTGCTGAAATTTGGCTAAGTGTTCGGGAAAAGTGAAGTTTCTTAAATCTTTGTTTTAAAGGATAATTTTTTGCGGTAATGGAAGTTTATAATATTATAAGATATCTATGATTGTTGGGAATCAAACTAGAGAGGAAAAATACAAAGGCGGAATTTAAAATTTTTCCTATGATTCCCAAACCCATGATTCTTAATTATGCTTAATACAAAAACCATAAACCTAACTACCAAGAGAGTTAGGGTACTTACAGTTGAACAAGTCTTCTCCTTTATGCTCCAAGCTTTGTCTTCTGATTGAGCAGTCCAAGTGCACTGCCTCCAACAGTATCCACACCTAGCTTGAGCAAGTTGTCCTTTCCTTCTTCTTCTTCCTTAGGGTTGCTAGAGGTGAAGAAGAGAGAGAGAGAGAGAGCCTCCAAGGGAGAATTCGGCCAGCACTTGGGGGGGAGTGATTGTGATGATGTCATCACCTTATAGTGGGCATTATATAGCCCACTAATAGGGCCGGCCAAGGAGGGATTCCAAACCCTAATCTAATTTGTGTAATTACTCTTAATTACACAATTAGCCCACTAGTTTGCATCAAATACAAATTAGCCCCTTAAAAAAATTTTCTTTAATCACTTTTACCCTTTCTCTCATAGACAATCAAGCTCTCTTAGCATGATCAGTGTGTGACCCATTGGGTTCACATCATCAAGTAGTAGGAACAGCACAAGTTGTGCACAATGGAACACTTTCCATTAAGGGTCTAATTGAAACTCCTTTCAATTCCTTAATTGATTATAACTCATTTATATCAATTAGGGCTTCTACTAACCATGAGTAACACCTAGCATATGGCTCATGGTGTGGTCCTTAATGAGGTGAATAGTCATTTACAAAGAACCCTTCTGTTGTAGTTTACAGGTTACAATTCCATCCTTCAATCAACAAAATGTCTCCAATTGAACTAATAGGACATGGAAGTCTGTCAAGTCCCTAGTTCAATTACTTTATACTCATTCATTAATATCAACTCAATGATGAACTTATGGAAACTCCTTTCCATATTCATTCTACCATTGGCCCATGGATTTAATGAGTTATATTCAATGAATGCTGTATGAGACATTCACTCTCTTTTTCCTGAGAGTGATGGATTCCTTGTTGATCACTCACATGCCTTCACACACATAACAGTAGGGCCAATGAACACCCTTACAGACCCTTGAATAGGATCTGCACTTAGTGTTATCAAACTTCTAAAGCTACATGTATAAGACAACCAAGGTGTCTCAGGTTTAAGGATTACTTGTACCACTATAACAATGAGAAACTGATTGACAGGCAGGTTAAAACTTCATTCAGTTTATCTCATATCTTTGGTCACATTCAGTGTACCTATTCTTATAATAGGCACCCATTTGTTGGTTGTAGTGTCTCCACACAAATAGCTTGAGACTAGCTATCCTCCTATAGAGTTAACCTAACAAGTGCTAGTCCTATGGTTCAATACTGTCCATCATAGTGAACCTTCAATTAGGAATGATTTAGGAGTTTAGTACAGAGATATATTTACAGTCTCAAAATTACAACCCTTCGTAATTTCATATTCTCAACTCTAACTCCATGGACATATTATGTAAATATAAATGATGCATATAAACATAATAGAATAAGCCCTTTTATTAAATCAATAATAAATGTGACATATATAAATAAATCAATTGATTGTTCCTAATCCCTAAACAATCATCTCCATGATTGGCTCTAGGGCATAATCCTAACAATGATTTTATGGGATTTTATTATCACGATTTGATCGGTTTCCTCGTACGTTTGTTTTTGAAAAATCTATCAGGAGTCGGATTTTGTACTAAAACTTGAAAATGAGATTTTAATATACTTGGAATTTGATTTTTCTGATATTTTATTTGGATTCAAATAGGGAAGTTATTTGCTTCTTTTATTCTTCCTTTTACTTAAATGTTTTTAATGATAATAAGGTAGTGACCTGTACAGTAAGAGTTTATACACAATTGCCTCAGTTACTAGGCATTTTCAACAGGGGACGATCGATCATGCCTTGAGGACGATCGATCGTAGGTGCCCCAGAAATGTGATTTCACTTCTGTTAAACACGATCGATCGTGCCCTCAGACCACGATCGATCGTGCATCGCAGATTTTGCCAATTTTTTTAAAATGCGTCAAATGACGCATGTTCCCCTTACCCCTTTTAAAAACCCTTCACCTACGACTTTAGAGACCAGATTTGGTCTTTTTGGGCATATAGAGAGAGAGAGAGAGAGAAGGAGAGAAGGAGAAGGGGGAGGCAGAGGCGGAGGCTCGACGGCGACTCGCCGGAGCACGCCGACCTCGATCTGAAGCCAGCAAGCTCGGATCTAGCGTATTTTGGCTCGATCTACGCATATATGGCTGTAGATTTGGGTTTTCGCACCCTCTTACCTCACTCAGATGCTTTGGAATGCATTATTATAGTTAGATTCATCTTCTCCAACCTCTTGGTAAAGCTTGGAGCTTGTTAATAGTGGCTTGAGCTTGGATTTCATGGGTTTTGGCATGAATTGTCATCCTTACCAACTCTTTTGCATTTTTAGAGGTATTTTATCATATTTTAGAGTTAGGGTTTGTAATTTATTTTGGATCATCATCTCATTCTTACATTTTTGGGTTGTTCATGCATATTGGAGAGTTTTGATGATGATTTAGAGTTGGGACCTCCATTACTATCATCATTCATGGCATTTGGGAGCTAGAGCTAGATTGGGAGCTTACATGTACATCCTAGGGCTTGGAGTTCACACCCACAACACTTAAGAATGCATTTTCTACACATTTCATAGAGGTAGGTGCAATTTTCATAAGTTTAAACTATTGACATGATAATATTGTATATATATTATCATAATAATTGTTGTTCTTGGAATTAGAATCTGGTATTTATGTTGTAAAATGGTAATTAAAAGTTGGAAATAATTAGGAAATTATGTTAATTTTGAATATATGCTTAATGCGGGTTTAAGCATTTATATATTTTGGAATTATGAATTTATAGATATAATTCGTATGGTTATTGTTGGAGTTATTCTATGATTTCAAGTATTTAAAACATAATGAATAATTATGGTGTTTATTTTATCATAAATTGGTATAATTATGATATTATTTTTGTCATGGGTTATACAGCATATTTTGGAGATGATTGATCAAAATCAATTTTATGGTTAATTGCGCTGCATGTGGGTATAATCATGCATCAAATGGAATTAATGAATACTTGGTAAAAGTTATATGAAAAAGGGGTCATTGGAATTGAACTACTTGCAGCCAAGGGATTTTGCGGTGTTTTCCTTTCCTTTGGTCTTGGACACTTTCTGGTTCCAGGTAGGAACCTTTGTGTTCCCGAATCAGAAGCTACTTTCCGGTTCCAGGTAGGAACCCTTGTGTTGTCCTCTCAGAGGTTGGGTTTAAATCCTCTGTTTCTGCATGAAGACTCCTACGGGAGTGGTCAATAATTGATGAATTAATGTAAACTGGACATGAGTCACATGCATTGAGCATTATGCATCATTGTTTTAAGTTATGGCTTATAACTTATTCTAGATTTGTAATATACCTGGTTAGTATATTTCGTTTTAATGATATAATTAGTTTTATTTATATCATTGCTTTAGTTTACTATATTAAATTATATCTACTGAGTCGTCGGAGTCACGCCCATCTATTTCAATGTTTTTCAGCGATTATTCTCAGGTGAAGTTATGATTTTACGCGGGGATGCTCTTAATTAGAAATTGCCTATGTTATTTATTGCTGTATTTTCATGGGAAGAATATATATTAATTTGGTTTTCTATTGGGCCAATGTAATTGTAATTAAATCAGAGTTGTAAATTTTAATTCTATGGTTGTATACGTGGAATGCGATGCATGGGATGATACCACTTGTATGGATGAGAGGAAATTTTTATGAAATAAATTTTACAATAGGTTTCATGATGGTATGTCCCTTCTACGGATGGGTCATGCCTGAAAGCTTTTAAAATAATTGAGATTTTAACACGTGTCATCCACGTTTTATCAAAGGATTTATTAAAGAAAAGCTTGTTTTATTATTATTGATCACGACTTAATTAATTTGGGTTGTGACAGTGCGACCTCATGAGAAGAACACACAACTATATCACCAAACTAACAAGAACACATCACTCGAAAGCATCTCACATATACCCCAGACAATCCATAAAACACTGAATAAGCACTCTCTAATCCCTCATATAAACATAAAAGCAATGCTATATCCCACATATGTAATGTACCCATATCTCATATCATAACAAAATACGACATAGACGCTGTGCAGCTAATGAGTCACAAAACATGGTGTAGCATCAAATTGTCTTCCCTAAGCCCTCCTGCCAATACAATTCAACTTCAACCGCTCTTCTAGACATGCCCCCATAAGACCGAATTGTTTCCTAGCCTTTGGAAAACACGCTAAAGTAGCGTCATCAAGTATCCTCTTCATGACATAGTCTCAAGTCAAAAAGGGCATAAAGTTGGATCATAGCGATCCATGTGGCTCACATAGTGATGAAACAGGGATCCATTTATCATTCCTACCATCGGTCGACATAGAACACATACAGTATGAAATGTATGTTATAGCGTTTAACTCATAAATGTGAGCATGTTACTATAAGTAAAAGCAAAAGTACACCATATGAATCTTAGTCCAGTCGCTACTCAAGCGCCTAACCTGAGTTTTCCAGCCCAGTCGCTCTTTCAGCGCCTGTCTGAAATCTCATATTCGGCTACGAAGCAGGCTCACTAAGCGCCAAGGTGAATTACCCGTGTGAGTGGGTTGATTCAAGCCCGGTGACATTACAAAGATGTGTGTACAAATAATATAAACAACCCATGTACTAAAACAAAAGGAATGAATATCATATCTCAATAATAATAATGTCAATTACAAATTTAATGTCTAAGCACATTAAATCCTACGAAGTCCCATTCTCCTTACATGAGAAGGGAAAACATCTCTAGCAATTAGCTTAATCAAAGGATTAGCCACCACGGTACTGGTGGAGATATGCCTCAAGACATCTTCCCTTTTGCGCAACCATATCTTAAATGTAGTTCAAAATAATTGGGATCCATTCGCATACTCTAGGATTGATACACAATCAGACTTACAATCTCCTCATGAGTTGTAAAGCCTAGACGTTGCAAAAATCAACTCAACCAAACAACTTCTCGAACAACCGCTTAGCAATCTAATTCTCCAACTCCACTAAAGACAAGGCAATGCAAGTCTGCTTTATACCACAATAAAAAGCACATTCACCTCCAAGGATAGACAGCATAACCTGAGGTGGACTCAAGCACATCTCTTAAATAGCCTAATCTTATCGCTATAACCTCTCAGTCCTAAGTCTCCACAATGATGACATAGAACAAGGTCAGCGGTCCCATACAGGTATCAAAGAAATCTAATCGCTACTATCTATAGTGCGGGTTCAAAGAAACTCTAATAACAACCACTAACAACATAGACCAGATGTCTGGATGCGTACACAACATCGCATACTACAGATCTCCTATTGCAACTACATATGGCGTTATGGACATGTGATTCTTATCCTTATAAGTTTTAAGAAACTATTTTAAGATTAATGTGTAGCTCTTTGAATTGGAGTGTCAATGGGTTTGGAGTTATACATACAAAAATATCCAAGAATCTTCCTAATGTAAGTCTCTAGAGACAAACCGGGAAGGTTTTCTAAACGTTCTCTAACAATCTTAACTCCTAGCACATAATTTGCTTCACCCATGTCCTTCATCTCAAAATAGAGAACAACCACTCTTTAGTGGCGACTAAAGTCTCCATATTATTCCTAGCTCATCTCATCTTGCACAGTAGTTATTTACTAATCTCTACCATGAGAAGAAAGCGCTTTCTCATAGAAAGTCAGCTCATCATCTTCTCTAGAAACACATAGGAAGGAATCCCCTTCAATCTCAAAGTGATAATGAGGAAGGTTTCCACATTTGCTCCTATACATTTAAAAACTTTAGTGGTTCTGCAGGACACTTTCCTGCGGAACACCTTGTGGGACACTCCCACTAGGTTAAAGACCACTCCCACTATCTTCAACGACTAGAAGACGAGGAACTAATTCCCCACCTCGCTCGAAGATGGTAAGACGTCTTCCCACTTCTCTATCTCATAAAGTTTAAGATTCTTACTAATGTAGCCTATGCTAGTGAAATCATTCTCTTAACGAAATTAACATTACGCGACTCTATGTCAATCATTTCTCCATCAAGATGTTCATCGTACATCAAATAACCTTTTGAGCCTTCATAGAAAAGTTTTTTAAAAAAATTTTAAAAATGTGCTTTATAGCTCTAGGGTTAAGCTCCTCACACTCATAGAAAGCAATGTGAACAAATCTACTGACCTTCTAAAGGCACGAATGCCCTATAGTTTGAGTTTTTCGCTATGCCACAACTCATAAGAGGTTGAAGAAAATAAATGATCAAGAAGGCTCTATCATAAGTATGCAGGCAGCAGTTATAAAAGTATCCCCCTAAAAGAATAGAGGGGGTTGACTTGCGCCATCATCTATCTAGACATATCTAGAAGTGTTCTATTCCTATTCTCCGCTACACCATCATGCTATGAAGTGCCAAGAATATAGCGTTATTTGCATATCCTCTTTTTCTCACACAATTCACTGAACTGATCATATAACTATTCACGTTATTGACATATCGCGCATAATTATTGATAAAAAATAAGAAAATAAGAGTCGCCAGTATGTGCATCAACGTACATAAGTTCGCAAATGTCTAAGTGAACTAACTCTAGCGATCAAGAAGCTATAAGGGGAAAAGAATCATATAATCATCTCTAAAGTGAAATAATTCTTAAACAATACCATCATAAAGATCCAACCTTTTACTTCTAAATAAAAGAATATCCAAAATCTAAAAAATGTTTAAACTGTTAATAGATTGAATTGATTATTAAGCGCATAAAATATGTGGTGTAGAAGTAATATGCGCCCTATGCGCAGTTGGAGTTTAGACAAACCAACTCCAAGAAGTTCTACACTTATGCTATTACCCATATACCTTATAGGTGCCAACTTAAAAAATGTGGCAATAATCTAGTAGCCATACTCCATCTCATAATACATATCCAGTTGCACCTGTATTTCAATCCATACAAGAATAAAATAGGCAACTAAACTATGATCACATGCGCAAAAGCAGAGAGAATTCGGTGAAAATGATGCCTATTTTGACTCAGTGCAATCACGAGCAAAGTATCTCAACTTTTCACAGTTATAGCACATTATTTTGGATAACCTTTATTATCCTTGGTAATGGGGCAGTACACATACTTCCCAATTAAAATCAATAAATACGCTGCTTAATACAGTAAACCGCGTGTTGCAATCTATCTCAAAACAATAATGGAAGGCCTTAAACACAAAATTAAGGCGGTGTAGGGTCATATACCCATTCACTGGTTAGATCATATTACTGGTCAACATATCCAGGAGCACTTGCTCAATGAAAAAATATTATTTAAACTATTTCAACTTTAAAGAAATATCCAAAAAAATAAACCATGTCCAACAATAATATTTCCTAAAATTAAATCCAAACTGCTGAAAAAAGTATCCAAAATCTCATAATGCTTTAACAAAAAGTAGATTATGCTAAATCTTAAGCACATAAATCACATGATGTAGAAGTAGAATGCACAACATGCGCAACTGAAGCTTCTTCACTAGTGTCGTTTCACATGTAAATTATATGTGTGCCAGGCAAAACGCGACGATGATCTACTAACCGAAAGCAATCCTTAGATGTTGCCACATTTCCTTGGCATTTGGGTAATTCTCATCATGCATGCATGCGCATCAACATAATATAACGCGCACACCGATTTTTCATCATCCATTTTTGGTAAACCATAAGGTTACTTTGATACTTAGTAGCATTGGTGACCCATCCTCAATTTTTGAGGCTACCATGGAATTAGACAAAGTCTCAACTAAACCCAGCTCATTCAGGAAGTACTCTATATCTCTTTACCATATGCCATAGTTGATCCCATTTAACTTGTCAATGTTATCATATATCGCATCTATGTGATTGTTTGCCATCACTACATTCAAGAATTGTGCAAGGGTTGACATTATTATACACACATCCATTATTTATTCAGAAAACCCGATAGGAAAAACATTATACCTCCCTACAAATCGAAATCGAAAAATATTGCTATTGCTCATAATCATCTCCCAATTATGTAGGTTAGCAGTATCTTTTCCAATCGTTTTTCAAAAAAATACGCATATTATCCACAGTATTATAACAATAATAATGATAACATGCTCCACATAAACACACGGATTCCCATATGAATCATTTGGTAAATATTAGAGCCTATGATAAGAAAATTCTATAGCATAATGCGTGTCGCGAAAACACATCCCCTTACATAATTTCTCAAAAAAAAAATACATGAATAAATACATTACATTCCCAAAAATCCTAATACAATAGATCTACTGTAATGAATAAATAAATGGGAATGTCGCGCCACACATTATGCCTCAAGGAATATCTTATATATAGAAGGCAAACAAACATAAGCTCTACTCATATTTTACCAAAAATCTATCCATTTAATCCTATAACTAACATACTAACACATATTAAGCAAATTGGTCTATTAAATGGATGGTAGGGCCACGCTCAAACACATAAGGAGCGTGCCAATGGGTCTCATAAAGTGGGTAAAATGTTGGCGGCAATCTAATTGTGCAACGTAATAAAAATAATTAATTACATTAATTAATTAATTAATTAATTACCACATGTAATTAATAGATGCACAGTTAATCTACGTCACGTGACTCTTCCTGTGACACAAAAATACTACCATATAGTCTCAAAAACAAAAAATATAGCCTCTAGAAATTTTAATTTTGCATAAAATAATATTATTTAATTTTTTGGTAAAGAAAAATGCTTAAAAATTGGTAAAATGAAAAATCCAGAAGCTATAGTGGGAGGTGCAGCACACCACAGTGTAGAATAAGACTCACACAAAATTCTACAATTTTCTAGAATGCCAAACAACCCCTCACACGGCCCCACGTGGCGAGTGAGTGGGTTTTCTAGTATTTTTTTCAATGTTTTAATTATAAAAAATATTTCTGGTAATTAAAAAATAAAATAAAAATTACCAAAAAATAAAAAATAAAAAATACTGGAAAAAATTTGGCCCAAAACAGCCTTGGAAAGCCCCCTCACGCTCCATACGCGCCACCACCCGCGTGTGGGCGCGTGCTGCTACGTCAGCACCCCTTTTTTTTTTTTTTTTTTTTAAATTGCAGAACTCCCTCACGCGCCAAGGCCGGAGTGTGCACACCACGCGCCGGCGAGGAGGCCTTCGATGGTGACACCACCAGCGCCGTCAGACTTGTCTCGACCTTGGGAATCTAACTGTGGGGTCCACACCCGAAAGGGACCAGCCACGTGTTCACATGCACTGTCACTCTCCTCGGGTGAGAGTGGGCATGCGATTTCTCTGCACTTCATCTTCTTCCTTTGAACCTATTCGAACTAGTTTCGAATGTTCATGGGGCCATCTTCGCGAGGCTATATCTTTCACATACGATATCGGATTTGCGCAAATTTTATGTCTACGGAAAGCCCTCGCGACATAGTTTAACAGTTTATTAATTTCCCACATTGAAAACAGGTCCAAGTGCATCAAAAATAAGCCCAAAGTTTCGGAAAAAACATAAATTCCAAAACTAGGGTTTGCGTTTTCTCTCAAAATACACATCTATTTCTCACATAAAATTTTGCAGGCATGTTCCTCACATGCACATAGGAGAACACGTCCATATAAAAATTTGAGGTTAAAAACCACTTTTGAAAAATGTTTTTAAACTACCCAAAAATTGTATTTTAGAGAGAGAATGCAAACCACACGACAATAGGGCGAATCAACAACCACATGCTCTGATACCAATGTAAATAAACTATATCTACTGCATATAGCACTCAATAACGGGTCCAAGGACGTACCTTAAGCGGAAGAGAGCCGAGTAACTTTGTTGGTCATTGTTACAAGCCATAGCCGCTGCTCGAATGGTCGCCCCTCTACTACGAATTTGACCTTCATGTATGCTCCTCAACGTTATGATAGCCGTAGGGATCGCTACGAAGTCCACTAGACTATAATGGTGATCCTAAAGAGAGAATACTAGAGAGAGAAAACTAATGGAGGCTGCCGTATTTCTGTTGTTGTGGTTGTCTCTATCACTAAAGAGAGACATTCAATATATATGTGCCCCTATTTCAAGTCTAAACTCTAGCAAGACTTGGTTTCCAAGTACAATTAGAAAACCTCATGAAATATGGCACTTAACCACTTAGGTCCAGCACCCACACAGTGGGCAGACCATGGGTTTGGGTCATGACCCAATGACCCATATATTAACACATCCCAACCCACATTTTCTATGTTGACTATCTTTTGATTTTGTCAATCGATCTGGTTAGCAAAATTAGCCAAAAAATCAGGTTTAAGTGAGGGAGATGGATTATTACAGCTGTTTGCCATGTTCACAAAAAAAAAAAAAAAAAAAAAAAAAAAAAAAAACATTTGCCATATCTAGGAACAAGTAGTAGGCTTTGTGTGTGTGTATATATATATATATATATATATAATATATTTATGAAGTGCTAAAGGGTGTGTTAAAAAATAGAGTGAGACTATTGCCACCACATAAAGTACTCAAAATCCCCCATTAGTTTACATTTTTTGAGATTTTATGAGAAATATAAAAGGTTTTTACGAAAATTAATCACATTGTTCACTAGAAAACATCATTCTGAACAACTTTGTAGAAGAAATTTTTTCCCAAATCTATCATTTAAGTAGACTTTTTAGTCATTTACAATCTCTATTTCATTTTCCATGAAAAATTGTCAAACAGTTTAGTTAAATGACAAATTTTGGAAAAACTTTCTCTACAAAGTTGTTCGGAATAATGTTTTTTAATAGACTATGTGATTAGTTTTCATAAATTTTTTTTATATTTTTCATAAAACCTTAAAAATGTAAATTAAATGGGTGCTTAGAATATTTTATATGGTGGCAATAGCCTGACCCTAAAAAATAATGATAACTCACCCTTTTACTATATTTGACACATCTTTTAGCTAAAATAACATAAAATTAGTTTAAAAAGTGAAAGAAATAATAGTTATTCTAAAAATTTACTTATTATATTATTTGCATCACTGAAACATATTATATCAACTTATAATATTTAGCAATATAATCCCACGCAAGGAGAAGCCCCTGCCTTGCCCCAAGCAACTCAGCTGCAGTGATGGAGCAATCCCCAAGGTAGCTCTGCATCTCCAATGGTTCTCTGTCCAGTGGCGTATTTTTCCTATCCTCTTAGAAGGAAAAAGACAGCCTTGAAGAAAACAGACAGCAATTATGTATGTCTGTCTACACACCTTCCAACCAATGAGATTGTGACATGTAAGCTTGGTGGGCTGCATCTCCTCTCCTCCTCCATGATGTGTATTTGCTTTTGGATTTATGAAAAGCATTTGCGTCAATTTTGAAATTAAAAACACGTGGTGTGGTGGTCTTTTGGTTGGATTACTAACAATGAGATACTGGGTTTGGACTTTATGGTCAGTCCTTTAGATTTGATAAGTGCAATAAAAATTAGTAAAATATATCTTTATTAACGGATAATCAATTTTTAGATTTGGGTGTGGGATATAATCCCCTCGTGTTTAGGCAATTTGAAATTATTTAAATGCTCTCATGTAACTGCCGTGAAAAATAGAACACATGTCTCTCTCCCTTTTAATGCTGAATGGGAGATGTGGCAAGTTCTAATTGACTAGCTTTTATAACTTAATATTTTATTTAAGTCATTTTGACACATGGTTGGAAGCCACATATCTACCTTTATCATTTGCAACCGTCCGCCTTAGTGGATTCATCCCACTAACTGAGTTCAGACTTGCTATATGGCTTCATGCTATTGGCTAGTCTTGCAAATCCTTTAATCATATTACATATAAAAAGAAATAATAAAAAATTTAAAAAAAAACATATGGCTACTCTTCATTGACCTATTATTTTTTGTGGTGAACAATTTGAAAAGATTTTCTTAACAATTATGGTATGTGCTTAATTTTTCTCTTTAGTGTCTTTTGATTTTTTTAAGTAATTACTCTACTAAACTTCACAAAAGTGAGATGGCATCTAACTAGTATTGAAAGACAATGAAAAATGTCTGTATTTCCACTGTCCTCTTCTCACTAGAGGAGGAACATATGCTAGTCTCACATGAGTGTGAGTCCTGCCTCTTGTCAAGGGCCACAAGAGATGTAAAATCACACGACAGGATGCATATTAATGCCCTAACATAATATTCATGTTTAATTCTTTATACCAAATTATGTAACATGATGTAAATGCATTGGTGAAAGAGCTTCTGCCAATTTCTCTGAGCCGTTAGCCAATGTTTGGGAGGATGCAAATAATTGGTCATATGGGTTGAATTAGTGTCTCTTAACGCACCGAATCGCACACCTAATCATAAGCGGATGAAGTTTTTGAAAGATATAGATGTCAGATAGAGGAAATATATTCATGAACAAAAACCTTTTGGCAACAAGTATAGTAACTAAGTAAACCTTTAACAATAAATATGATCACCTTCAAATAGAGTCATGATAATTGATTGTCCCACCTTTAACTATTTTTTATTATCAAAAAGTAGTAACTAAGGTCGGTTTGGGTGTTAAACGGAAATAAAACAATTTAAATATATTTTACATAGGGGTAATCTTTAAGAGTGAAAATTGTAAAGAATCTTTGTAAATAAGAGGGAAAATTTAAAAATAAAAACATTTTATGAATTTTAAAAAATAGAAATTAATTATTTTTAAAAAGACAAAAAAAAAAAAAAAAAAAAAAGCCTTAACCATGGGTCAGCGGAGAAAATCCATATCCCTACACCAAGTCACTGCCCCACTCCCAAAAACTTCTGTGGCATGCACAGCTCTCTCTCTCTCTCTCTCTCTCTCTCTCTCTCTCAGAGACTCAGACCGTAAGCAGGGCTAGAACCCTTATCTCACCCAAACACTTGTAATAATAATAAAAATAAAAAATAAAAACTCTATTCTTACTCATTTCCACCTTCTGATACACTGATTCTTCAATAGATAAAACCCACTTTACAAAGTCCCAGTTTTTTGCCCAATTTTTTGTTAGATTTTGCTGTAGAGGTATACATGGCTTCTATTGAACACTACTTGCCTCCACCCCAAGGTGGAAGAGTTTCTCTCTACCTTCATTTATTTTCTGTCATGTGTCATAAATATTTTACAAAAATATGAATTTAAAAACACTAAAAAAAAATAAGCTAATATGTATACGTGGATACACATTCATGTTAGTATAAATATGTAACACTCAAATATAGATTTATGAAAATGTGTTCCCAATTATGTAAACATAAGAATGCATGCACACAATCAATTCTCATTCTTTATTTGAACAAGTGGGGAAATATGAGTGGGCGGAGGGAAGGAACTCCTCCCTTGGGTGGAAGCAAGTATTTTCCGCCTCTATTGTTGCAAACCTGCCTCTACCTTTTGTCAAGCAAGAGGCCTTAGGACCACACAGTTACTCTCTTTCATTTCACCAACAATATAACAATCATGATTCATTTAATTCAAAAATGCCCCTATTCCTATGTGGAGTAAAGATTGGGCTGCGAATTTCAAGTACAAGAAGAGTCAACTTCCTTGAAACTTTGCTTCTCATCAAGGTCCATTATAAGATTGGCATGAATGATATTTAACGCTAGTTAAGACATGTGTTTTGATTTTAACAATGGATGAATTTATTTTCTATCATTATCTAAATGTATTTTCAACCATCGATTAATTTATTCGATACAAAAACAAATTTGTTTCGGAAATTGCGTTCATAAAGCGTAGCACCGCGTAATGGATTTTCGTGGAGGATGTATACGAGGTCATATAGTCAAAGTAAACCTTTAAATGTAATCCATAAATTCCAATTATTCTCGAAAGAGGAAAAAAAAAAAAAAAAAAAAAAAAAGGGTATTTTAGTCGGTCAAGAATCAAGACTTTGTGTTTGATATTTTCCGAAAGGATAGTAGGATACAGATCAGAGGCAAAAGAAGAAAGAACAAGTTTGATTTTACAAGACTAATCATATATGATAAGCCTCAACTAATTATCAACAGTATAAAAATTCTTTTAATTTGATAATCTTAAACCATTTGAGGACGCTGTTGCAATTGCCTGCCCTTCTAGTATCATTAAAATAAACGAAGCAAAACACAATAATATAAGCAGCGAATTATTGACAGAACTCACATTTGGCTTTTGATATATGTATTGAAATCCAGTTCAAAGGAGTGGAATTTCGAGAGAATTGGATTTGTTAAAAGAGTTATAAGAAAAATAAAAGACCAAATTGAATTACTTCATTTCAAATTTCTTCCGTACCAAACAGGACAAAAAAGGAAATGAATTTGCTTACATTCCTTTCCTTACTATTAAATGAAGGGGGAATTTTAGATTCATTAGGCCATGGAAAAATAATTACAGTTTAGGGAAAAATGCTACTAACTTCTTAGTAAATGGCTACTAACTTAACTAACAATGACTACCAACTGTAATTATTTTCATGTAGGTCAACTGATGAAAGCCAAACCAAACAATGAAGCTTACTTGCGAGAAAATGAAGGAAAATCTCTCATTTCTAGAGAGAGAAAGAGTTTAAAGCTCTAATACAACTAAAAGTTGTTACAATTCTGTTAAAATGATCAAAAACTCACTGAACCAACTCTAATCAACCTATTTATAGTAGATTGCATGCTGAAATTACTAAAATACACCTATATAACTAACTAACTAACCATCTAGGCTCATACAAGCTAATATATGCTACTTTAGAGCATCTCCAAGGTACTAGCTATTTTTTTAAGCAAAATGATATTTTTTTAAAATAACTAACTAGCTATAGTGAATACTCCAAAGGTACTAGTTATTTTTGAGCTGTTTCAAAATTTTTATTAATAATCTTTCTTTTTTTAATCATTTGATAGAGAAATAAAAAAAGAATGATGCATATAAAGGGGATAAGTGTCATTTTTTTTAACTAAAATTAGTTTAACTACCGAACATTTGCTAGCTAAATGTAACTAGCCGAAATAACGATAAGTAAAATAACTAGCCATATAGCTAACCTCTTAGAGAAGGAAAAAAATGATTTGACAAGTTAAAATAGCTAAAAGAGTTGGATAGCTAGCTTCTTTGGAGATGCATCATTCCCTTTTTATCTCTCCAACAAATGATTAAAAAAAGAAAAATTATTTAGATTGGCAGCTATATTTAAGCACATCATCAACCAATCTAAAATTTCACCTTAAAGAAATTTGACATTAATTGTAACCATGGTGCGTGAGAGAGAGAAAGAGGGGTTAGAGGACAGAAACTAATCTTTTTGGTTTTGTTTCTCTGTTTAGTTTGCTTCCTTGTATTTGTCATCATGTTTTACTTAGCAAAAAAAAAAAAAAAAGACTAATCGTTATGGGTTAGGAGAGGGAGGGAGAGATTGAGCGTTATAGGTTAGGAGAGAGAGAGGGAGAGACTGAATGTTATGGGCTTATGGGTTAGGTCAGTAAAGGACCCCACTCTTGCTGGGAACTTATTGTTTGCCGCGCCACACCTATAATGTGCCATGCTCTCATTGCCTTAGTGGTGTATAAATACGAATTTATTTAGTTTCGTGAATATACTGATATAAATTTGAATTTATTGAATAAAATTTTGTTAAGAGTACGTTTTAAAAAAATTAAATAAATTTGAGATGATTGAGGTGAGAGTAATTATGGTGAGGAGAAGGCGAGAAGCTGTGAAAGAATATTTAAATATTAAATATTTGGAGGATAAGAAGTGATTGAAAAATATTTTTAAAAAGTTAAAAAAGGAAGAAAAGAGAGGAAATCAAGGAAAAAGAGACGCCAGTATTGCTCATTATTATCATTATCATTATTGAAAATAAATAAATAAATAAATAAAAGCTCAAATTCTTTTCTTTCCTTCCTTTTTTTCCCAAAGGAAAAAATATTGGATTACATTTAGGGGTGACAAATATTTGGGTCCATGGTCAGGTTTGGGTTGCACTTGACCAGGATTTTAGACTCAGAATTTTCCATCCAAACTCACATTTTCTATGTTGGACTGTGCATTGATCTTGTCATTTAGTCTGGTTATCAAAATCAGTCCGAAAGTCAGAATTGACCCGTTTGAGTGAAGGCAGAGGGATTATGACAGGTGTTTGCCATGCTCGAAAATCAAACAAAAAATTCCCATCCCTATGCACAGAGGAGTATGAGGCTTCCTCTTTACTTCCTTTAGTCTTTCTACCATCATTGCGGATCAGTCCACCAATACATAATACATTCAGATCCTAAGTTGCTTCCTATGGATGTTTTAGGGGCAATCCTAAGTCTGTAGTTATGGGTGGACTAAATTTATTCCTAGGATCTAGATTGAATGGGACTCTATAGTAGGCTATTAATCACATCTTGGACAATGACCACGAGGAACACTCCCTTGCTGCCATCACGTAGGATTTCAAGAACCTCATGGCTAGAGAGTGGGAATGCTCCCTCAAACATGCATTCAAAGAAGGGAATTCCTATGCTGATTTTCTTGTTGGAAAAGGAGGGGATAAAAATGATTGTTTTGTACTCCTTGAACACCCTCCCGTGGAGATAGACTTCTCTGCTGATGGCTGACCATCTATTGCCTCTTTTAGGCCTTAACTTAGGCTCCCTCATACAAACAAAAAAAAAAAAAAAAAAAAATTAGTTTGACCCATTTGGCTCCCAGTGAAGTCCTGTTATTTTTCCCCTTGTTTTTTTGGGTTATCATCCCAAGATATTTGGACCTTTGGCCCAACCATAATCAAGACAAAAACTCATTCCCAATGGCAAAATGTCTAGTACTTTATTTTGGTTTTCTCAAGTTATTCTGTTTCGGTGCTTTTTTGTCGTCCTTTCAGTTCTTTTTTGGCTTTGGTTGTAGTTTGAATTAGCAAAAAAACAACAAATCATTTCATACAGATAATAAATTAGTAAGATGAAAGTAAATGTCTTTAAGAAGGGGATCTAATCCTAAGCAAATATCTTTGATACAATTATATTTCAAAAGATTTTCTTAACAATTATGGTATGTGCTCAAGTTTTCTCTTTAGTTTTCTTTAATTGTTCCGTATGATTTGTCACGCCCCGACTTGGAGAGTCGACACGTGGATAAAAGTCAAAGTAAAAAGGTGTACACGTGGATAAGTCAGAGTATAAAAGTTGCGGAAGACTTAGTCAAATCCACGTGTATTTTTTTTTTTAATATTTTTAATAATAATGGTGCCAGCTCATCAATAATACCCAAATAATTAATATGAAATGTTATGCTCACACATCATGCCCATAATAATATATGGTCTCAAAATAATGCCAACATCCCTGGCACATAGGTTGGATTCAAACTATTCAAGGTTCATTAAGTAATAATGGTAATAACAATAATAATAATAGAAATGTCCATACATCAAAATAACATAGTCTCTATGTAATGCACGTGCATCTATCCTCATCCATGACTATGTTAGTATGCCACCTTCAAGTTCCAACCTCAAATTATGCCACTAGGCATCCGCCATCGGCAAACCCTCACTCATCACCTGATCATCTGAAATAATAATAGGATGAGCTGCAAAGCCCAATAGGAAATATGTGTGGATTCTATACAATTAATATATGTGCAGATACATGGTATATGAATTAAAATCATTTAATAACTCAAAATCAAATATCAGTCACAAATCAATACTTTGTGTGGGTTTTGAGTTAATTTCCCAAAATTCTCATAGTATCTCCAATTCCCAAGACTATGGGATCAAACCATGCATCAACCGTCGCTAATCACAGGTTACGTCGTCACGTCAACCCCCGGCTCAGCCAAGCACGAAAATAACCAACACCTACGCGGCGTTCTTCCTCGAGGGCTTCAGGGTCTTTCACCCAAGGGCACTTTACCCTACTTGCTATTCGCGGAGTATTCTCAACGCAGGACACCACTTCATTGTGATGCCCCCACCCGTTTGATGCATACCAAGACCCAAGGTCCATATATCCAAAGCATTTTCCATCATTCAAATAAATATCCGAGTGTCCAAAAGTATCCATAAACATGTTTGATAAATTTCTAAAATTTCAATAACATTTTTAAAGCATTTCCAAGTAACCAACATTTATAAAGCATTTTTCCAAGATCCAAGTATCATGAAAATTCCATATATTTAACAGATATTTCACAATAACATTTAAACGAGTATATAACCATGTATCTTTAAGGAACAATATAAAACAGTCGTGTCAAATGATATATTGAAGGATTCCCTAAATTTTGAACAAGTAATAAAAATATTTGGTTATAAATCAATGGGAAAATCTAAAAATATCATTAAAGCATTTAAAATCACATTTATAGAACAACACCATATTAAATGTAAAGAAGCCACATTTCCTACCTCAATTGCGAGCAATACCAACCCAAAACCACGTGATAGACACTGACAATGCGAATGCAGCGTTAATGCTCCCTAGGGTCCTCCCGAGGACCGATAAAATCTGATAATTATGCATACGAAATCTTTAGGTAAATTTCAAAATAAATATAACACACTCAAAAATTACTATTGGCCTTCTAACAGTAAACTATGGTCCCAAAATCATCAAAATAATTTTTAAAACACTCTCTATAATTTCTGGGAATTTTCTGTAATTTTTGAAATTTTCTGATATTTTCTGGAATTTTTAATAAATATTAATTTGGCCAAAAAGTCAAACTACAGTCAAACTTGGTCAAAATGATAAACTAAGGGTCCCACATGGTAGGGCCTTCCAAGACGAGTCCAACGGTCAAATTTGGGGTTCATATGATTATCGTATGGCTTTTAAATGCGTGAGAACACGGTAAGGTACACAGATGCACCCACACAGGATCATAGACCTATGGGGTCATCTTCAACCTCCCGCGGGTTGAATTGTGTAGCCGGGTTACACCGTGTGTTCAACGGGCCAACTTCGACGATTAATATCTCCCTTGTTTCTTAACCGTTTTCAGTGATTCAAGTGTCGAATCGAAGCTCATGCAGAGTACTACGTGCGACTATAAATTGTTCATTCAGAATCTTATAAAATCATATTCGTTTTTAAGCCTAAAGTTTCGGGTTTTCATGATCCAAAATTCTAAAATTTCTAAAACTTCAACCTACAGTCAATTTCTCTAAAATTTGACACTACCATGGTGTTCCTTGGTCCCAAAAATATAAAATATGATCATCCTTTCTAAGAATAACATAAGAAAATAAAATTGCATATACATATATATATATATACACAGTACGTGATATTTATATATATATATATATGAAATCAACGATAGAGGAGGTGAGGATTTTACCTCACTAAGAGAGCTCCACGAACTCAGCCAAAAACCTCTACCAGACCACTCTGTTTTTTTCTCCTCTGTTCTTCCTCAATTTCTCTCTCTCTGTTGCTCTTTCTCTAACTCTCTGTCTCGATCCCTCTATACATATAAATATAACCAAAGCAGATGCCAGTAGTAGGTGCAGCTAATGATTCCTCTATACTTATATATATATCCAAAGCAAATGGAAGTGGTGGGTGCGGCTATGGGTGCGGCTAATGATCCCTCTAACATATATATATATCCAAAGCAAATTGAAGTGGTGGGTTCAGCTAATGATCCCTCTATATATATAAATAATTCAGGTCATCACATTCTACCCCTCTAAAAAGAAATTTCGTCCTCGAAATTTGTACTAACCTCTCGAATCGAAAAGATGCGGATATTTTCCTCGAACATCTGACTCTAATTCCCAAGTTGCTTCCTCGATGCCGTGATGTTGCCAAAGAACCTTTACGAGAGAGATGACTTTATTCCTCAACACTTGTTCCTTGACGTCCAAAATCTGAATTGGTCGCTCTTCATATGTAACATTTTCTTGGAGCTGGATATCTGGTATAGATAGAACATGAGATGGATCTGGCTCGTATTTCCTAAGCATTGAGACATGAAAAACATCATGTACATTCCCCAACTGTGAAGGTAAAGCCAACTGGTAGGCCACTTCACCCTTTTTATCAATAATCTCGAAAGGACCAACATATCTTGGTGCTAGCTTGCCCTTCTTTGTCAATTTCGTCAACAGTGCAGCAATGCGAGAGAAATTATCGACGAAACGACGATAATAACCAGCTAATCCCAGAAAACTGCGAATCTCTGTAGCATGAACGAGATATTTCTTTCTCCTTTCCTTTTTTTTTTTTTTTTTTTTTTTTTTTGGGCTTGGGTCCATTACACAACTAATAGGGCTTAAATTTAAACAACACTGGGCTTTGATTTTATTACCCATATCAACTCTAATGGTTAAGTCCAAATCCACATGCCGAGTGGGTCGGTTGGTTCAAAATAGGCCATACTATTGTTTAAACTCTTCGTTTTAAGACCCAATTATTTGTTTCAATCTTGCAATAGGTCTTAGACTTGCTAAGAAATCTATTTAATCCACTCGGGTTTCCCATTCCTGTTGACAGATGAGTATTGGGCTAGTGGCCCAATAACACATGGACGTCCAAGACTTTGGCATATCCAAACTGTTAAGCCCAAACCCAGAAGCCTATTTTCTCTCACCGACAGGGGCAGCATGACCGACAGTTCGCAATATCGAGATCTGGGCGTAATCAATAAAGCAACAGTGTTGTTGCAGACCTAAATCGCATCGGATCCCCGTTGTCAACAAAGCAATAGTGCTGTTGCAGACCATTATAGACCCCAAATCGCATCGGATCCCCACAGTGCATTGGTTTTTGCGATCTGTTCTTGGCTTGAGTGAGGGCGGTTTTTCTTTAAAAACCAGAGTTTGATTATAGGTGCTTAAACACTCTTCCCCAACCATTCAACCCTCAGAGAAAACTCTCTTCCTCTAAATCCTCTCTTACCAACTCATGGCCTCTTCCTCCTCTGCACCACAAAACCGTCTTGACTTAAACACAACACCAACAACACAACCAGAGGTCTGGCACCCAAGGTTCCTAAATGTTCAAAACCAACCCCTTACAGTTGACGATTCTGTGATTTACAATCTTGCGAACGCAACGGTAGTAGCGGAGGGACTCATCACTCCTCGTGATGAGAGAATACTGGGTGGACGGTCCGACCTGGACGTAATAAGAGACTCCATGGCTCTCAGCGCTCAGGCCACAACGTTTACTGCTAACATGGCTCAGCGTTTGCACACCAGAAATGTGCACATGCAAAGTCTATGTGACCAGGTCACCCGTCTCCAGGGGTTGCTCGACGGAGCCTATCGAAGGATGAGGGCTTTGAGAGCGGAGAATAGAGAGTTACAAAGAATGGTGGACTCCTATTCTAACAGACTCACACCAAGGGTCGAGGCACTAGAGAGGCTCACTGATCAAATCATTGATCGAGAAAGGGTTCCGGGCAGCCCACAGAGGCAACTTCCAGCTGATCCCTCCAGTTCTACCCAAGCCCCACAAAGGCAACCCCCAACCGACCCTTCTAGTTCTACCCAAAATGCTACTATTGAGTAGCTCTCACCACGAAAAGTAGGAGGATTCATCCGCCGAAAAATTCTGAAAATGTGTAGCCTTGGTTAATTGTGTGTCAGGAATTGCAGCTCTAAGAGTAGGCTGCTGAAGTATCTCGTTCTGACGTTGCAATAGGGTAGTCAACTCCCGTATAGTATCAGTCATATCGCCCCTTTCTTCAGTATGAGGAGCGGAAACTCCACCTCTAGTTCTAGCTTGTGAGGTGTGAGAAGGCTCAGGAGAAGATCTATCTCGAGCACGTGGCATCCTATAAAAATCATTTAGTAAATATTCGAAACTATCTATCAAACACTCACGTTAAAAAAAAAGCAACTGGGATTGTGTAAATTACAAAAATCACGTCAAAATGTTAATAAAATCGTAATATTCCTCTAATTTCTTGATGTCTACCCACAAGCATATGTATGATGCATGAGACACTTCTAACTCACCTAACTGACACATATGAAGTGCATGTAATCCCAATTCGGATCTACTAATGAGCTCTGATACCAAAAATTGTCACGCCCCGACTCGGAGAGTCGACACGTGGATAAAAGTCAAAGTAAAAAGGTGTACACGTGGATAAGTCAGAGTATAAAAGTTGCGGAAGACTTAGTCAAATCCACGTGTATTTTTTTTTTTAATATTTTTAATAATAATGGTGCCAGCTCATCAATAATACCCAAATAATTAATATGAAATGTTATGCTCACACATCATGCCCATAATAATATATGGTCTCAAAATAATGCCAACATCCCTGGCACATAGGTTGGATTCAAACTATTCAAGGTTCATTAAGTAATAATGGTAATAACAATAATAATAATAGAAATGTCCATACATCAAAATAACATAGTCTCTATGTAATGCACGTGCATCTATCCTCATCCATGACTATGTTAGTATGCCACCTTCAAGTTCCAACCTCAAATTATGCCACTAGGCATCCGCCATCGGCAAACCCTCACTCATCACCTGATCATCTGAAATAATAATAGGATGAGCTGCAAAGCCCAATAGGAAATATGTGTGGATTCTATACAATTAATATATGTGCAGATACATGGTATATGAATTAAAATCATTTAATAACTCAAAATCAAATATCAGTCACAAATCAATACTTTGTGTGGGTTTTGAGTTAATTTCCCAAAATTCTCATAGTATCTCCAATTCCCAAGACTATGGGATCAAACCATGCATCAACCGTCGCTAATCACAGGTTACGTCGTCACGTCAACCCCCGGCTCAGCCAAGCACGAAAATAACCAACACCTACGCGGCGTTCTTCCTCGAGGGCTTCAGGGTCTTTCACCCAAGGGCACTTTACCCTACTTGCTATTCGCGGAGTATTCTCAACGCAGGACACCACTTCATTGTGATGCCCCCATCCGTTTGATGCATACCAAGACCCAAGGTCCATATATCCAAAGCATTTTCCATCATTCAAATAAATATCCGAGTGTCCAAAAGTATCCATAAACATGTTTGATAAATTTCTAAAATTTCAATAACATTTTTAAAGCATTTCCAAGTAACCAACATTTATAAAGCATTTTTCCAAGATCCAAGTATCATGAAAATTCCATATATTTAACAGATATTTCACAATAACATTTAAACGAGTATATAACCATGTATCTTTAAGGAACAATATAAAACAGTCGTGTCAAATGATATATTGAAGGATTCCCTAAATTTTGAACAAGTAATAAAAATATTTGGTTATAAATCAATGGGAAAATCTAAAAATATCATTAAAGCATTTAAAATCACATTTATAGAACAACACCATATTAAATGTAAAGAAGCCACATTTCCTACCTCAATTGCGAGCAATACCAACCCAAAACCACGTGATAGACACTGACAATGCGAATGCAGCGTTAATGCTCCCTAGGGTCCTCCCGAGGACCGATAAAATCTGATAATTATGCATACGAAATCTTTAGGTAAATTTCAAAATAAATATAACACACTCAAAAATTACTATTGGCCTTCTAACAGTAAACTATGGTCCCAAAATCATCAAAATAATTTTTAAAACACTCTCTATAATTTCTGGGAATTTTCTGTAATTTTTGAAATTTTCTGATATTTTCTGGAATTTTTAATAAATATTAATTTGGCCAAAAAGTCAAACTACAGTCAAACTTGGTCAAAATGATAAACTAAGGGTCCCACATGGTAGGGCCTTCCAAGACGAGTCCAACGGTCAAATTTGGGGTTCATATGATTATCGTATGGCTTTTAAATGCGTGAGAACACGGTAAGGTACACAGATGCACCCACACAGGATCATAGACCTATGGGGTCATCTTCAACCTCCCGCGGGTTGAATTGTGTAACCGGGTTACACCGTGTGTTCAACGGGCCAACTTCGACGATTAATATCTCCCTTGTTTCTTAACCGTTTTCAGTGATTCAAGTGTCGAATCGAAGCTCATGCAGAGTACTACGTGCGACTATAAATTGTTCATTCAGAATCTTATAAAATCATATTCGTTTTTAAGCCTAAAGTTTCGGGTTTTCATGATCCAAAATTCTAAAATTTCTAAAACTTCAACCTACAGTCAATTTCTCTAAAATTTGACACTACCATGGTGTTCCTTGGTCCCAAAAACATAAAATATGATCATCCTTTCTAAGAATAACATAAGAAAATAAAATTGCATATACATATATATATATACACAGTACGTGATATTTATATATATATATATGAAATCAACGATAGAGGAGGTGAGGATTTTACCTCACTAAGAGAGCTCCACGAACTCAGCCAAAAACCTCTACCAGACCACTCTGTTTTTTTCTCCTCTGTTCTTCCTCAATTTCTCTCTCTCTGTTGCTCTTTCTCTAACTCTCTGTCTCGATCCCTCTATACATATAAATATAACCAAAGCAGATGCCAGTGGTAGGTGCAGCTAATGATTCCTCTATACTTATATATATATCCAAAGCAAATGGAAGTGGTGGGTGCGGCTATGGGTGCGGCTAATGATCCCTCTAACATATATATATATCCAAAGCAAATTGAAGTGGTGGGTTCAGCTAATGATCCCTCTATATATATAAATAATTCAGGTCATCACATGATTACTCTATTAAGCTTCACAAAGGTCAGAGGGCCACAAGGGATGCAAAATGAGACAATATGATATATAATAAATGCCCTAACATAATGTTCATTTTAACTCTCCACAGTGACCACATTAACTCAAGTGACAATGATGAAAAAAAAGGGGGGGGGGGGGTTGATGTGGTAAAACTACATAAACTGCAATGTGAATTTGTGTAGAAAGTTGGTGCATATTGTTAGAAGATATGTGATTTTCTTTAAAGTTTCAAAACTTCGGACCACACATGTGTGTACACGTACGTAGCCTACCTCGACACGGACCGGCCGGCCGTGTCGTGACATGGCACGTGAGTGATATGACATGGCGTACACGTGGCTTTATGGGCTGATTTTATGAGTTTTATTCTATTAACCATTGGGTCTTAATTTCTATAATTTATGAGTATCCGTTACTAGCCGTTGGGCTTTTATTTCATGTTATTAATTGGGATGTTATAAGAATTATTATGATATTTATTTTGAGCCTTTATTAGCCCAAACCAATTTCAGCATTTTACTATTATAAATAGTGGGCTTCTCTACATGAATATAGATGGTTTTTTATATAATCTTCTCAAACCTTTTCCACCATATTTCTCTAAGAGTTTTGTTGAATTACTTTATATATTGTATTTACGGGCAACTGATCGTGGATGGGTTCACCATACTCTTCTTGTGGACGTACCCATAGAAGAGGGAGCTGCGAGCTTTGGGGTTGTATCTTGGAGGTCCTATCGTCCGTCAGCACCTGTACGTAGGGAGGCGATAGTTCCTTTAGGACAGCGTGATCTCACGTGCCTTCCCACAGGCCAGCTCTTCTTACTTTTATTTTATTTTAATTAAATATATTTCTTGTATTGATTTTTGTTAATTCAAATTGCGAATATTATTTTATTTATCCATGTTCAATTTCATTATAATTGTGATTTTTAATTTGTGTTATAAATTATATTCATGTTTAATTTTAATAAAGATTATGTGTCGATCGTATTATACAAAATCCATGAATATACCTAACACATATAGTACTATTTCTCCTTAAAAAAACATGAAACCTATGTATCGAAACATTTGTCTATGAGTTTGCATCTCTGTCATTACTAAAAGTAATTATTGAGCATCATGATAAGTGGACTCAATGTTGAATGGATGATTTATAGTTGTCCTAAGGCATGAGGGGTTGGTGGATCTTTTTGTACCCATATTTTTCATATTGGAGCCAACTACCATTTGATCAAACCTATATGGTGAAAGAGCTTCTGTCAATTGTATCCGAACCATTAGCGAATGTTTGGAAGAATGCAAATCATTGATCATGTGGGATGAGTTAGTGTCCAATGATAGAAATCAAAGGCATAATTCTCACTTAAACACCTAATCACAAAGGGGATGAGATTTTTGAAAGATATGGAGTAAGGTTCATGTACAAAAATCTTTGACAATAAGTGTATACTAAGGTTAGTTTGGGTGTTCAAATGGAAATAAAATAATTTAAGTGCATTTTATATGATAATTAAAATACAAATTCATCACTTTAAACGAAAAGAATAATTATAAAGAACAACAATTATTATCACAAATGAGAGTGAAAAATTAAAAAGAAAAACATTTTTTGAATTTTTATAAATAGATCCTATAACATTATTATATAAAAAAAAAAATCCTATAACGTTAATTATAATAATAAGTCCTAACTTTTTATTTAAAAAGACAAAAATGCATATCCCTATACCAAGTCACTACCCCACATTATCCAAGAAAAAACGTCACTACCCCACTCCCAAACACTTTTGTGGTATACAGCTCGCTCTCTCTCTCTCACTCAGATTCTCACAGACCATCAGCAGTGATGGAACCCTAATCTCACCCAAACACTTGTAATAAAAAGAAAAAAAAAATCTCTATTCTTACTCGTTTCCACCTTGCACAGTTTGATTCTTCAATAGACAAAACCCATTTTACAAAGTCCCAGTTTTTTGCCAATTTTTGTTGGATTTTGCTGTAGGTATACATGGCTTCTATTGTTGCAAACCTGCCTCTACCATTGTTGGTCCCTGGAAGAAAACCCCTTTTGAGAACTCTTAAAAAATTCCCAGTTTTTGCCATTGGAGGTAAGGGTTTATGGATTTTGATTGAGAATGCATTTTTACGAAGCTTTTGATTATTAAGCTTTTGTTTAACTGTGTAGTTTGTTTAGTGATTGTTTCTGACTACTTGACTAGTATCCAAGCAAGCTTGATTTGTTTTCAGTTTATTATGATCATTGTTGAAACACAGTGATTCATCAATAATGGTCTCTCTGCTCCGACACCTAAATGTGTTCAATTTTGATGCATAAAAGTAACAACACATAACACTTATCATCCTTCAGTTGCATAATGAGATCACAACATGGAAACAGTTCAAATTTACTATAGATGTGAAAACGTGATAGACTTTCTACTAATCCCATGCACGCAACATGTTCTGTTAAGAGCTTTAACTCGGTTTGGCTCCTGTATATGACATTCGTGTGGTCCAATTACGTCTTCAATTCTAATTATCGTCCAACTAAAATAACGAAGCAAAAAGGAGGATTTTTAGATTCTTTTCTCTAAATGCATTAATCGTCTTTATAGGAATTTCTTGGTATTCTATTAAGCCCTTATTATAGCTAGGAAGCAATACATCATTAACATTGAATACTAGATCATAGGATTTGCTCCCATTGATCTTAGGTATATGCATTAATCTATTATGTTATTTTTAAAACCAAAGTTTGGGAGAAAATTTAGATACTATTGTTGAGATGCTGAAACCCACACACATTATGCTCCTTGCCTTTATCTTGAGATCTTCAGGTTGGTTCATATAGACCACTTCTTGCAACTCATATGAAGGTTGCCTTTAGGTCCATTTGGTGTAGCTCTAAAACTTAAAGAGCTATGAAAACCAATCTATTTGAAAGGAACCTTTCTTAGAAGCTAGGGAAAATTTTCCTTATAATCTACCCATTCCCTTTCAGTGTATCCTTATGCAATTAATCTGGCCTTGTATCTTACAATGTTGCACTTTAAGTTACATCTAGTTTTGAAGACCCATTTTCAATCAATGGTTTTGACTCCTTTGGGCAATATTACAAGATCCCAGACTTCTTGTCTTTCATGGACTTTGAGTTTTCTTTTGTTAAGTTTCCAACCTAATAGCCTAAGCTATTGGGTAGAGGGCCCAAACATGTATATGAAGCCATATCAACGATATGGGATGTGGGACCTCAAACACTCCCCCTCAAGCATATGCCTAATACACAAGAATGAGCATATCGCATGAACAACAAAGACGAGGTCACATTAGGGCCACAAGAATGAGTGGCTGCGATACCATTTTAGAACACCACTTAACCTCAAAAGTTCTGTTAGGGAACAGGTCAACTATGTACATCAAGTAACATGTTAGAACATTAGTTAACTCCAAAAGTTCAAGTAGTTAGGGAATGGGTTAACAATGTATATCAAGCTAACACTCCCCCTCACATGCAACTCCCACTCGCACATGGAAAGGCGAACCGATAAATGGGGATCTGGTGTGGTTCTATTTGTTTTGGGTTCATTGAGTGCGGCCTGCTCCTATTCATGATTTGCTTTTTGGTTGGTGGATCAAGATTGGGAGTAAGAATTTATTAGGGGTTTGGATCGCAGTCTCTCATGGCCTTTTCTAGTGTTTTTGGGAAAAAAAAAAAAACATTACCTATTTTTTAAGTTTTGAGGCTCCTATGGTTGACTTAAAATCATCCTAAATTGGGGATCTATCGACTCTGCCACCTTTTTGAGTCTTGATAATGTAGCATAAGTGCGCTTGAGGTGACGGTAGTACTGGTTGAGCTGTAGCAGTGGCAGGGGGGAAGCTATTATAGTGGTTAGGTAGTAATACCCTCAACAGGATAGTAAGCAAGCTGCCTTAAGAGCTTTTAGGCAATGAAAGGTATTCTACTACGAGTCCCTGGAGCCATAGATGTCTTTTTGTTCATTAGTCCTGGGCAGATTGAGATAAGGCTAAAGGGCCTGGGAGACAATCCCGTTCAAGAAGAGGTAAAGGGATAGCTGTTGTGCACTGAAAGACTTTTCTTTCTTTGTTTCACTTTTGTAGTGTCATGTAAGCGCTGACAAATGCTCCCATTAGATCACCTTCCAATTTGGTCTTGTAAAATCTCTCCATTATGAAATCGTATTAATTTTATGTGACCTTGCATAAGCCACATCAAAGTAATTACTAATTTTCCATGCTTTAGTTGTTTATTTTTTCTACATTAGGTTTATGATTCTTTTGCATTGCAGGGAGACGGGGTCATGTTGGTCTTGTTGCAAAGGCTACAGGAGAAAGCTCTGAATCTTCAACCTCCCTAAGTATTGTTAAATCCATTCAAAATGTTGTGAGTTTCTTCCCCCCCCACCCCCTCCCCCTTCTCTATCTATCCAAATATATATCTCATTGTCTCAATTATTTTAATATTGTATTCTTTTAATACATACAGAGAGAAAGAGAGAATAAATTGTTTGGCCATGGCAAACTTAAGTATACTAAGGAACATTGTGATAGTGTGCAATTTTTTCTTTCTCCTCACTTCGTCTCTTTCATTTTTATTTTTTTTGGTTTTTATTTTATTTTTATATTTTTTTGGTCATCATTGTTGTGCAAAAGTAGGTAGCTTCTTCCATCTGTAGACTACTAACTAGGGCAGTAGTTTTTGTTAAGTTTCACGGGGAACTTCCTTAGTTGTGGTAGATTCAGCTAGCTGGAAGCTAACAGTTCATTGTTGGAAGACAAGCTTATATTGCTTGCTTTTGTCAGATTCTGACAGATTTAAATGTATTCTTATTTGGCTACAATTTGTTTGAAACAGTGGGAAAAATCTGAAGATCGGATTGCTCTTGTTGGTTTGGGTTTTGCAGCTATTGCAGCTTTATGGGCATCAGCAAATCTGATTACGGTAATTTCCACAGTCCTTTCTCTCCGTTATTGTGCCTCAGAATTCTAAATCAAAACTTGCCATATCTGCTTGTGAATTTTCTACCACATTAAATAACTCATTTGGCAGACAAAATTGGTCCTCAAAGTTTGGATCATTAGCTGCAATAATTTTATAGCACTCATGTATTCAGGATTCAGTGCAGCCTATGGACTTGCATCACTAATATCTTTCCTTACTAGGCTTTGGGTTTTGTTATTTATGTTCTATGGCTGATTTTGCAAGCTTTCAGCTTTATTAGAGTTACTGATAATTTCATTGTGTTTAAATCACAATAATAGGCTATTGACAAGCTGCCGCTTATTCCAAGTGTACTGGAATTTATTGGGATATTGTTTTCTTCGGTAAGTACTGTGCTGTATTTTTGACCTAGTTGGTTGCTGAGAATATGGGAGCCAGAAAGAGAAATGAAAAAATTTAGAATTGTACAACAATCATTTTATCCTTTAACTAGTTATAAAATTTCTAAGTTCTTTCGTCCATCATCTTGTTATGTTTACACTTCCCTTTTATTCTTGTTAAATTGTTAACTTCAATTTCTCTATCGGTTTCAGTGGTTTATATATCGCTATCCTCTTATTCAAACCCGATCGGTAAGAAAACTTCCAGCAACTATATTGATATAAATAGTTTTTCCTCAGTTTGCTGTATTTTCGTCGAACTCACTTGGATGTTCATCTTCTTTCTCACAGGGAAGAGCTGTTCAAGTGGTCAACAAGTCGATATCAGATGTCTTGGGCCAGTGAATTTTGCTTGCACATAGGACGGCCAATGTAATTGAGTGTGTATTTTCTGAATATTTATTTTCTTGAATGTATAATATCTCAGGTGGCAATGCAAACATGGCCAGCATTTTCATCAGACTCTGTAAGCTTCATGTAATGGCATCATCGCAAAGCGTTATATTATTGTACTTATAAATCTCACTATCCCATTTCCCAATTCATTGTTTGATTTAAAACCGCAGTTTGGCGTGCAAGGAAGCAACTTCTAGGTATGATAACTTATTATCACTTATGTTTATGAAGAGGGGTGTTCTTATGGAAACTTAACTCTAGGCATGGGTCCGATGCTCACACATTTTGCCATTCAACTTGGATGGCATCTTCTTCTAATTAAATATTAGCAAAATATGAAATTTATTTTATTTTTATTAAATTAGTAGGGAATTGGCTCCTAGATCTAACATTATGGGCCACAACAGCTGCAATCACCTTAACCTAAGTCTTTACCCACCCTGAAGCAGTTGCTTTGATTTTCATTATGTGAGCTACCCTAGTACCACCGCTAGGCTAGTACGGCCGTTGGTGTAAAAATATGAAATTTCAACCCTTCACTCCTTTTTATACTAATGTTTGTACAAGGGCTTATAAAATTTGTTTAGACCTCTTGGCAAAGTTGAAAACCTTGTTAGTTTAGCATAAGTCTAATCAGTTTTGATTTTGCATTATTTGGTAAATCTTTATTTTTTGTTAATCAATTCAACTTTATTTTGAAAACAAAGCATAAACATGATTTTTTCAAATCAACGGTGACTTAGTTGATTTAAAAATCAGGTTACAATTATAAACCAGAACCAATCTGGTATGGTTTTTGAAGTTCCCAAACAGGTCCTAGGGTTCAGATTCTCTCTAGTCTATTAGCAACGAATCCCCCCCCAACCCCCCCCCCCCCCCCCCCGCCCCGTGATTCATAGAATCATAGGTAGTAAAGCTCTACTTAGCAGGCAAACAAATCACATATATATGACAACTTTTTCTAATTGCACAAAGTTTTTTCTATTGCATATAAATATGTGATGCTTAGATAGTAGGTTCTAGCATTTTTTTCTTGTAATTATCTTGTGCATGTAAGACAAAAGACTGTATGTATCCAAAGGGATTAATCGAGTACATAAACATTTCGAAACCTTTCTGATATCAAAAATAAATAAATAAATGTTCTGGCATTTTTTCCTAAGCGCTGACGAGGAAATATTTTGGGTGTAAATATTTGAAGAGGAGCCGGACCCAATGTTCCACCACTTGGTCTGACTCAGGCATTTCCCGCCAGTAGCCGTCACTTCCCAAAACTAATTATTCAAACATTTTGCCTTTCTGCAATTCTTTGAATCTCTTAGGTTTCTTTTTGAAAAATCTAATGTACCTTCATTCCATAGCAAAGCTAAAGAGAATCTCTCCAACTTTACTCTCCTCTCTTCTCAAATCATCATCCACTCTTCAAACACAATCTCCATATCACTCGTATTTACTTCCACCAATCCATCAAATCACCAAACCCAGAAGCCATAGAACCTTTCTCTCCTCTTCTAAATTCTGCGCCGGCCATACCCATTTACCACGGTCCAAGTACGCCTCTCTGCTTCAATCTTGTGTTGCTCAAAAGGCGATCGAGCCAGGAAAACAGCTTCATGCCCACCTTTACCTTACTGGGTTCGGCTTCCATCCTATCTTAGCCACCAAACTTGTTAACCTATACTGTGTTTGCGACTCTTTATGTGATGCCCACCTTCTGTTTGATAGAATTCCAAAAGATAATATCTTTCTTTGGAATGTTCTAATTCGGGGATATGCGTGGAATGGGCCATATGAATTTGCGATATCGCTTTATTACCAAATGCTTGATTATGGTCATATTCCTGATAATTTTACATTCCCATTTGTCCTCAAGGCAGTGTTCTGCCCTCTCTGCGATTGAAGAGGGGAGGGATATTCATGAACAAATAATACGCAGTGGATGGGAGAAGGATGTCTTTGTTGGTGCGGCTCTTATTGATATGTATGCTAAGTGTGGCTGTGTGGAGAGCGCCCGCCAAGTTTTTGATAAAATTGAGGTGAGAGATGTCGTCTTATGGAATTCTATGCTTGCAGCTTATTCCCAAAATGGGCACCCAGATGGATGCCTTTCTCTATGCAGTGAGATGGCCTTGACGGGTTTAAGACCCACTGAGGCAACTCTCGTCACTGTCATCTCTGCTTCGGCTGACATTGCAGCTCTTCCTCAAGGTAGGGAGCTTCATGGATTTAGTTGGAAACATGGCTTCGAATCAAATGACAAGGTGAAAACTGCTCTGGTAGATATGTATGCCAAGAGTGGTTTTGTAAAGGTTGCTCGGAATTTGTTTGAGCGGCTTATGGTAAAAAGGATTGTCTCTTGGAATGCAATGATTACTGGTTATGCAATGCATGGTCATGCTTCTCAAGCACTCGATTTGTTTGAGGAGATGAAGGGCGGAGCTCAGCCTGATCACATAACTTTTGTGGGTGTTCTATCGGCTTGCAACCATGGGGGTTTGCTGGATGAAGGGTGGAAGTTTTTTGAATCAATGGTGAGAGATTACAATATAGGTCCAACGGTTCAGCATTATACATGCATGGTTGACCTTCTTGGCCATTGTGGACGATTGGATGAGGCTTACAATCTTATATTGCAAATGAAAGTGAGACCAGATTCTGGTGTCTGGGGTGCTTTACTGAATTCATGTAAAATCCACTCAAACGTGGAGTTAGGAGAGCTAGCATTAGAGAGGCTAATTGAACTTGAACCTGACAATGCTGGCAATTATGTGATTTTATCAAACATTTATGCTCAAGCGGGGAAGTGGGAAGGAGTTGCAAAGGTGAGAAAGTTATTGATAGATAGGGGACTGAAGAAAAGCGTTGCTTGTAGCTGGATTGAAGTGAAAAACAAAGTTCATGCATTTCTTTCTGGAGATACTTCACATCCTAAATCTGATGACATATACGCAGAGTTAGAAAGGTTGGGAGGACTAATGAAACGAGCTGGTTATGTCCCTAATATCAGACCAGTTTTTCATGACGTTGATGATGATGAGAAAACTAGTATGGTGTGCAGTCACAGTGAAAGGCTAGCGATTGCATTTGGACTCATTAGTACTCCCCCTGGGACCAGACTTCTGGTAACCAAGAACCTCCGGGTCTGCGAGGACTGCCATGTTGCCATCAAGTTCATCTCAAAAATCACGGAGAGGGAAATCACTATCAGAGATGTCAATCGCTACCATCATTTTAAAGATGGAATATGTTCTTGTGGTGATTATTGGTGAACTGAGCAAGGAGAAACCTAATTGACAATTTGGGATTCAAGATGTATTTGCCTATAGGAGTAATTCAGAATTTCAGAGTATTTTGTGAAGGGGAATTCAAGAATGAACCCAAATGGAGGAAATTCAATATATTCTCACTGATGAAGGAAGCGTTTCTTGGTATATTGGAATCACGATGCAGTACTTCAGGAATATTTCGGAATTGGCAGTATATGGGATATTTGTTAAAGAAGGAAAAATATTGAAGTATTTTTTTAAGTGATGAACTTAGGGTTTTTTTTCTTTCTTCTTCTTCTCCAAGGAAGGCTTCTTCTGGCTGCTAACCGAAACTTGATTCAGGTTTTTATTGTTGCCACTAGAGAACCAGTCTTGGATAACATCAGCTTCTCTCGTATTTTCAGAGGGGTGAATCAAGCAGCTGAATCTATAGAATATGTGGGGCATGATACCAGCTATATGCAGATTTGAGAGAATGGTCTTCGTGTAGCAGTTTGGAAAATTGTAATGGATGATTTAACATGGGTGGCTTATCCAAGATGTTAGCTGGGTGATTGATAATAGTGTAACATCTCCAGAAAAGTAATACATGACAACCCACTTGATATGGAACAGGCAGAGGTGTTGGCATGTCCATAATTTAATTGAAATAAAAAGGTCATTACCCAATGTTGGTCCCTCTAAGCGGGGTCTCGCTAGGCTTGATAATTGTTTTTAGCATTCAATGAAAATGCATGGGAAATTCAAAGACTATAATTCATTGTAATAGTCTGACTCAGTCCCCTCTACCGATCAAACAGAGACAGTTTCATTTGTCCCTTGGAGTGGTTTCTCTTTTCGAGGTACAGTCAGCTTGGGATTTTAAGAAACACCACTTTGCTGATGGTTGGTCTCTGGCATGAATCATATTGTTAATCTTTTTCCTTGAGTTGTAATTTATGATTATTAGCTTCCTGAATATTAAAAATGCAAGATATCATGTTGAGAGTTCAACCAGTCAGTTTCTTACTTTCTTCATTCTCAAAACTTGGATTAAATCAAATGAGCAAAAAATTCTGTCTTTCATAACCGAATATGAATGTATTCCAGCATGAACAAAAGCGTAATATAAATTATTGCTTTCGTAGGGTATTTTTAACTGATTATGTCAATGGATTAGCAATGTGTGCATCACATGTTGTTCAGAAAATAACTTGGAGAATGGTAGTTTTAAGTTTTAACCAGTTGTACAGCAACAGAAAATATTTGCCTGAAAAAATTTTAAACCATAAAAGTATAAGAATGAAGAAAAAAAGAAACTTTATTGTGATTTAATTCTTCAATCACGATTGATTGTAAAAAATGAGGCTCAGCATTTCATTACACTGCATCAGGACAACCAGACTTAACTGTGGCAGGGAGTACTACAGATGCAGAAGTTTACTTGAGGCCAGGAATCTCTTGATATGGCACTCATCTTTTAAGAACTATTTCCAGTCTTTGGTTTTTAAGTCATCAATTTCAGTTGGATACTCAACCCTTGTTAGCAGATTGTTACTAATACTGGCAGCAACAGCCGAATGAATGTTGGAGACAATTTCAGCATTATCTGGACCATGAGCTTTTATGGTTCCATTACCAACAGTTTCAAGTTCTATTGGCTTTTATGATACCTTTGCCAATGGATTCGTGTTGACCCTCAGTTTCAGCCGTAGCTGAAGAAAAGCATTTTGTTTCTGCAATGCAAAAGAAAATGGAAGAGCCATCATTTATAGGTTAATTGAGGAAAGTAAGATAAGTACATGAAGTTCCACATGTGCAATGAGAGGCAATATTAGGTCGTCCTCCTATAGACATTCACACTCCATCCCACATGCTGATGTGCTGTGTTCACAGAAAACACCATCCTTTACTCCTTTAGTCAGGAAACCAAATTTCACAGAAGGTGTGATTAAATGACTCCAAACATGTCTTACATATTTCGTTCATCTAAATAAAAAGGGGGGTGCCAAGGGGGCTGTAGCCCAGGTGGCTTGTTTCCCCCTTCAAGGGAGAGGGTTTGGGGGGGTTGTGGTTTCAACTCCTCTTGAATGCATGTATAGTGGGTGAAGAGGGATGGGGTACCCCCATTGTGTAGCCCAAGGGCTGGCCCAATGGGCTTTCCTTTGAACCGAAAAAAAAAAAAAAAAAAAATGGGGGTTGAGGTGGGGAGACTCTCCTCCCCCAACAAAGTTTTCCTCTCATGTGTTTCCATGATTTTGATTTTCCGTCACTGATAAATAAATATTGCTCTTTAGGACTTGCTGGCGTTCATCTTGTATTCTAGCCTACTACTAGTTTTGGCGTAATTTTCACTAGTAGAACTGTAGAAGTAGTGAATGCCTTGGTCAAAAGATTTATGAGCTAGCAGCTAATCAAAGTAAAGGGAGACTAAGAGATCTTGGGTTTCTAGTCTTTCCATATGGCGCCTTATGGGTATAAAAGGGATAACAAATTAACAAAATTTGAAGAAATATTCTTAAACCTAAGGATTTTCTGGCTTGTCCCACTTTTTCCACGGCATTTTGTTCTACTCTAAGACATGCAACTTAAAGCATGATATCTGATCAATTTATATATAAAGTTGCTAGATCATACTAAGTACCAAATGTGTGATGGAGAAACAAATAAAGCACATCATATAAAATTATTGAATATTCTAAATGATTTATTGAAGCATTAAGTCCTGTTTCGCGCTAAAAGGATAAATAAATAATCTTGAGTCAGTATGAAGATAAGAAGATTCAAGAAGAAAAGGAACAAAAAAAATGGATGCCCCATGGACAAAATGGACAGATTAGTTAAAAATAGGCTGAAAGTAATGCTGCGTGAGAAATATAGAGAAATCACATCAACAAAAAGAATATAAAATGAAATACAATCGTTGCGACCAGCTGACCATTAGCATCAATCTTGTTTTTGCATGTAAATAAAGATTTTGTAACCTGGAGACACTATTTTAGAAGAGAGGTTTATTTAAAAAGCTTCCCTTCTACATAATTTACAGTAGGGAAAATAAAGAGAGACTGCCATCAGGCCCATCATACTGGGGGGGGGGGGGGGGGGGGGGGGGGGGTGATACTGTTGAATACCATAGCATCTGAAATTGAAAATTTTTTATTCCTTTGTATTAGAATGGCTCCTGTAATCATGATAATTTCCATACTAGCAGTGGGGCCATAATAATGCATGCCATAATGTTGGATTGTTTTCCTTTCAAGTAATTGTTTGTTTTCTCTTTCCATACTCTGGGAATGAAAGGATATTTCTCTCTGAAGGTTTTCCAAATTTTTGCTTAAAAAGTGACAATGTTTAAGGGCATTGAGTACCAAAATCTCAGTGAAATTATTTGCTTCCCAAAACAAAAACAGTACATTCATGTGTAGACTTGGTTTCCATTTCTACTTGAGAGTTCTATTAGTTTTATCAACTTACGATATTTTCTTATGTTCAAAAATCAGTTATTCATTATTCTGGGACAAGATGCAGAATCTTACCTTTTAGGTTTCCATGATAGATAAGCCTGTTAAGACAATCCTGGAAACTTGCCAAGACAAGCCTTTCCTGCTCCACATATAAGTCTGCATTGCAGCTATGGATCAAAACTCGATATGGGGAAGCAGCTTGCATGAGCAATGCATCTTTCTCATCACACATCAACGTAAGTGGCCCAGGAGACACCGACCTCCCAATCTGTGCATCATCACCACCACATATGGAATCATCTGCACCAGTTATATCAACCTGATTCTCACTCAAATGGTCATCAGACAAAGCTTTCTGAACATCAAGTCCTCCCTTGCAGTTCTCCATGTCTTTGGCAGAAAAGAAACTTGTCGTTTGGCTTTCTCTTGTTGCTTGCATGATGGCCATGCAATTTTTTTCTGGAAATAGTACACAAAATTCATAAACAAGAACTCACATTTTGCCAACAATAGGGTCATGCACATAAGCTTTTCAACAAAATCAACTTATATGGCCAACTAAGCATATAAACGTACAACTTCCAAGTTTACTAGAATTTGTGACACACTAAAACATGTTAACTATTTTTGGTATATGTAAAGAATGACTCAAAGTGAGGCAAAACATTTGGGTGAAAGATACAACTCTGTCAAAGAGAAGAAAGTAGATATGAAAAGTAAAAATAAAGATTTGGCTTAGCCCTACATAAACTAAGAAAAATTTAGAAAAACAATCATAAAACCGTAAAAAAGAAGTGTTATATGAGAAAGGAAAGAAAAAACAGATATGGCAACTTTTGCCTTTTCAACTTTTCGTTATTAACATCCAGGTCAAACTAATCAACCAAGCCAAACCCAAGGTGAATAATTAATGGAAAAGCCACCCTGTAGAGCCTTGTGTTTGCAAAAAGAGCAAAAGGGTTGAGTGCTTGGCACACAATAAGGTAAGCTAGAATTCTCCACTCTCGTCTCAAATCCTTTTAATTTTAGATTTGAGGAGATACTTCTCAACAACATAAATATAAACATCATTATTAGTTATCCTCTTTGACATAAAGTACACACAATCTGTTGATTACTCAATTAACACATTTAGATATTTAGGTGAATCACATATATTAGGAGTTATGACAACTTTGTGAAGAAAAATATAAATAATTTAGTTATAAATTTTCATATATTTGAATTGTTCTCATTCGATGAACAGACAGGCTTTGTTCTATCTTGTTTACAACAAGGCAAAAATATTTTAGTAAAAACATGGCATTTACTACTACTAAGCAAGGAACACATGAAGAAGATGTGTCCATCTGTCACCATCATTTTCTCTAATTTGTAAGACATGCAGATTCTGAAACATTGAATGCAGAGAGAGGGAGATTTGGAAGGATGGCAGATTGTTTTAGAATTCTATACAAATGTGTGGTATGGGAATGACCACTGGGACCCTCTCTAAAATTCAGATAAAGTCATTAGACTTTATCTATTAATACTGGTGTTAAAAAGAAATCACAATTATTTGGTGGAGAGCTATCTAAAAGAAAAATCCAAGAAATACTATTTTACAAAGTTTATAGATCGATTAGTTGTAAACGTATAGAAGTGTAAACAATATATATTGCTGGATACGAAATTTTAAATGTCACTTTAAAAAAAAAAAAAAAAAAGGTTAAAGTTAAACAAATTTTAACTTTAAAATCATAAAAGCATGCTCAAACAAACATTTAAATTGCAGATCTTTCTAAAAGCCAGTTCCTGAGTTCATGACTTCAGAAGTGAAGCAAGGAAAGCTGCCTTGAAAGCTGTCCAATCCCTTTAAGCCAGTTGTTGCACACACATGTAAATATGCAAATATTCATACATTACACGCGGATAAGAGACTATCTTTAGGCAAACGGAAATAATTAGTGGCTGATTCAAAGTAGTGTTATGTGCTTTTCTTAACTGTCATCCTATTTTCAAATTGCAAAAATCAAACCACTGATACATACTGGTATTATACAGAGAGAGAGAGAGTTCCGAAAACATATATAAGATGATTAGTTCCAAATTCCAACCCAATAGCAATATTAAATTTTAACTAACCTAGCAAATGTTTCTTCTCCTTCTATACAAGTTTATACCTGCAAGTTTTTTGTTAGCTTCTGATATCACCACCAAATGTGAGCAAAGCTGCCTCACGTCTTGTGGTCCAATGGTGTCTGCTAATAAAGACCTTCAGCCATGGCTAGCAATACTAATTAGTTCTTGCAGACACAGAAAGATACAAAATATTCATTATGCCTTCAAATTGAAGCATCACTAGCAAATATATAGACCTGCAGATAAACTTTGAAGATCCTGATACTGGAGATTTAACAAAATGATCAACAGGAACAACAGACAAGTCGGAAGGGGGACCAGGAGCTCTGAGACAATTCACCTAGAAACACAATAATTATAATGCTGCCATCAATCAGAGATGGATGAGTGGAGCCTTTAATGACACATGTCGAGATACTTTGCAGTCAAATAAATTAAAAGCAAAAAATTTGAACAAACTTTAGTTTTAATGCCATGTAAGCTCAATGATGCATAGGCAATTGCTAAAATGTCTTTTTGACTAATCCAAGTTGGAAAAATTGCCATATAATTCGATTGGAAGTCGTTATTGAAGTAGGAATTAACACCAGATACATGTTCTTATTAAATGAACATCAAAAAATCGCAGTCAAGATGTTAAGAATCAGATACCTGTTGATATTGTGCAAGCCCCTGAATTGGTGGATCATTCCTGCTTGAAGCAAGTTCCTGAATTTTTCTCATCTTGAATGCATGGGAAGAGCAATTTCCAGAGAACCCAATTGCACCAGTTATGGAAGGATTAACCTGCTGGGCAGAGGTCTTTGTATTACAATTTTTCCCAAGTTGAAAGGCCCACCTCTCCTCTCCTCCTTCAAGATTTTTGCATTCCACACATTTACAATTTTCACAGCAGAGGATGTTAGCTTGGAAGCACTCGCAATACCTCTTAAGGCACCCCGATTTTTTGCAACAGCATCCCTTGTGCTTTCCGACCACCAGAATTTCCTTTTCCTTGTACTACATTGTTCCAAACCAGTCCGAGTTCAATCAAACCATAACCAGACAAGAATCTAAAATGTTGAAAATAAATCTAGTAGCATTCTGATGAAAGGTAACATATTATTTACCAAAATAAAAGGTAGAATATTGAATTTCGCATTAAAACATCCCATCTTTATTTTATGAAGTACACTTCAACTTCCCAAATAAAAAGAAATGTCAAAAGCCAGTATGGTGATGGTGGGGTGGAGATGGAAGTAGTGGTGGCAATAGCAATCTCTTAACTTGTTTCCTATATGTCTGTTTTCATTTTTTTTTCCTCAATATTTTCAGAAGATGAAAACATTAAATTTGCGCTTTTGAAGACTCGCATATTCCTATAATTGCTTCTTTAAAACAAAAACAGAAATCACATTCCCAATTTCCTACACATGTTTAGTTAACAAGTTTCCTTTTCTAGTTCTTAAAAACAGAAACTAGATACTGCAATGATACCAACCTGTCCCTAGATTTGAGTGAAGACATTCACTGAATGATACATCTATCTGTGCTCTACTTTAATTTCATTAAATTTGACAATTTTTGTAACACTCCAAAGTATTACTTCAACAACAGATGCTACCATCTCGGATATACAGAAATTAGAAATGTAAATACCATACTTTTGATTCCCACAACCACCCCCTGCCCAACCACCCAACAAGAAAAAAAAAATAATAAAAATTAAAATTAAAATTAAGGACTGAATATAAATGTCATACATTGCCAACTTGTTAAAAATGCACCGAAAGTAAGGTCAGTCACCAAAAATGCACCAAAAGTGAGGCCATCCACAAACCCTACAAAGGCAATTAGTCAAGTAATTTTCTGACAAAGAGTAATGGTGACAAGGTGCTTGGAGACAAGTCTTTTTCCAAACAATATGGCAGTCAGTTTCTATCTGTTTGATCTGCTCGAGGAAAACAGGGTTAGATGCAATGCTAATAGGAACCTAATTGTCACCTTGAAGAGCCTTAAGTGTAGAAACCACAAACTTCATCTTAGCATAGAAAGCTATATAAGCTGATAAGTACCCATAATTGCTCAAGACAGTCCGAGCATAAGAAGGAAATGTAACCAAATATTTTCCCATCTACCTAATATTTTTCCCTTCCATTCAACTAGATAACGACCAATAAAATAACCATAGGTAGTATTGACATCAAGTATGCAGAATCCCATGATGGCCATTAAGGTGATGTGATCAAGGTCATGAGTGAAATTAGTTACCATTCTAACAGCATAGGCTTACCTATAATAAAAACTACAATTTTGACAGATATCCATGTCACTATGTAGAATTCCAGGATTTACTTCCATTTTAAAAAATAAAAGGACCTCGCTTCAACCTGCAACCTCCCAAAGAAACTACTTACTTGATGTTGAGAAGTCTCCTCAAATATCATGTCATTTCTCAGAAATGTACATAAAAAAAATTACAATAATGCTTAGAAACATTGAATTTTCATGCTCTTAAGAATTCATTAACTGTATAGTATTGTTTCTAATTATCTTTTAAAAACAAGCAATAATCGATTAAAAAACTTCTCCAAAAATTCATGAACCACGTTCTCCAATGCATCTTTGTCACAATTCTCATGTTAGTTATGAATAATATAATGTCAGCAACAGTGGAAGCCAAATAATTAAATGTTCAAAAGAAATTGCAAAGCATTTGATGATACCATTACAGTAAATATCAAATTTATTGAATCTATAATTTATATGAAGCTGGAAGATACTTTCACCAGTACTTGAGATCTTAAGTTGTATATTCCACCTAGTTCAACCTTTGCAACCAGCAATGACAAAAAGGGGCAGGGGGAGCACTAATAGTCATCCAAATAATGATTCTTTTAGAGCTTGAAAGATTTTGTTTGCATACCCTGTTATCCCAATTTCCATGTGGACTGCTAGTGATCTTTGGCCTGAATGCATTTGAGTGACGCTCTAGGATAATGTCAACAGCTGCTTGCCTAGCAGCCTCATTATCAACATTATTATGACAGTTATCACATTCGCACCCATCACAGTATGTTCCCGAAGCAAAGCAAGCACAGTACCTGAGCAATTTTGCGAATTAACATCTCAAGATCTAGTTAAAGAGAATGTACAGTGCAATATTCATGTAGAGCAAAGTTCAGCAAGACATGTTAACAAAATCAAGCATTGTTAACCCAAAAGTGAAACACTTCTTACTCTGTATAGGCCTACATGTGATACAGTATGCCATAAATCATCCAGCATTCAATCCAGTGAATCCTTTCAGTAATTTATAGAATTCATTTGCAAGTGGTGAGCAATAGCTTATTAGACAGGCCTCATGGAAAAAACTTGAGAAAGAATCTGCAAAAGCTTCTGCCCCACTAGAGTGGTGGAAGAATTTAATAGGATGCTTCATGTTGAACACAAGCTGCTTTCAGAAAATTCTGTATTGTTTGCTTTACATAACTTCCATCGGCAAGAAATGGCATATCCAATTACTTTACTGCTTTATTTATCGAGATATTATTTTATGGGAAATTTAAACTGTGGTTAATTAGAATGAAGTGGAGAGAGAGAGAGAGAGAGAAGAGCATGAACTTCCATACATGCAAAGAACATTGCAGGAGGGCAAGATTCAATGGAATTCCAAGAATTTTCCCACAAATCAAGTCCATTGTGGCCACCTCTATTGCATATTAAGTTGCTAAATTTTTAGCATGGAGCCACTGGATTTGCATTTTGGGTTGATCTCTCCTCAAAAAAGCATATAATTCCTTTTCTACTTCATTTCATGTAAGATTGAAAGGAAAAAAAGGTGAGTAGTTATGACTTGGTACATCAAGGAAACAAATATAAAAAAATTTCAACATCAACCTCAAAATTTGCAATGTGTTGGGAATTTTAGACCAAAAAAAGGTCTCAACTCTTCTTAACAAAGCTTTAATCCCAACTACATGGGTTGATTACATGAAACCTTTTATGCCATTCAGTTCTGTCAAAATTTGTATCATCTATTAAATTCTTAGACACATGTATTTTCTTACCACATCCAACCACATTATTTTGGGCCTTCCTCTTGTCCTTTAGAGGCATTTGACATTAATCAAATCACTCTTCCACCCAGGTGCATTCCTAGGACTTAGATGATTTTCCCTCATCTTGTCCCCAATTTGTACCTCTCCGACCTTCTCACGAATATGTTCATTATTATTTATCTTTCCTTATATTACCATTTATTCATCTTAACATCCTCATTTCCGCATCATTTATTTTTTAAATTGCACAACATCCAGTACTATAAAGTATTGTCAGTCTTATAGCTGTCTAGTAGAATTTTCCATTTAACTTGATAGTTATTATGTTCTCACACAACATTCCAGAAGAACGTTTCCACTTCATCCATCCATCTCTAATTTATGGGTAACATCCTCCCCAATGGATAACTGATAAAAAATATTGAAAAAATTCCCTTTTAGGTGTCTATTGTCCATCAATTTGCATTATGCCTTCATTTCCATTCTGATTTGACTAAATTTGCATTCTATATATTCCGTTCTAGTCCTACTTAACCTAACACTTTTAGTTTCTAGGGTACCTCTCTATTATTCAAACTTAGAATTTGCCCCTACTATAGTTCCATTAACTACTATCATATCGTCAGCAAGAACCAAAAAATGGTAGTGCAAAATTTTTTAGCAAATTAATTAAATTGTCGAAACAATACTCCTTTATTTATTATTTATAATACAAATGCAAACAAAGAGGTAATGCACTTACAACTTTAAGCATTTTGACTGCCTGCAATGGCATTGTTTATGATCCTTCAGAGTACCATCTTTCACTTCAATCGTAGCCTGTGGCTGTGGTTTTGGGGTTCTTGACTTTCTTTTTGAAAATAAATAAATAAATATTAAGAGAGGAAAAAACATATATGTGGCAGAACAGATGAATTTCTTAAACCTGACAAAATTGTCTAAAATGATTGTGTAAGAACACAATTTCATCTTAACCAGCAAGTGTTTACAAGAGAAAGAGTTCATGATACAAGCCAATATATAAATCATTGATGAATGGTCAAGTAAAACAAAAGGAAACTTCATTCATCATACTCAACCTTTTATCAGTCTGATAATGTATATTAAATATTATGTTTATCAACATCTAACAGCTGCTTCTGTAACTTGCCAGCCAAAATTTTATAAATGTACAATATTATGGTATTATGGCTCCCCTCTAAACATAATTGGCTAGTATGAAAGAAAAAGGCCAAATCTATTCACAAAAATTGTTGTAAGCAATTGATATGCTATCAATTGGTCAACATACCAAGGATTGTAACATTGATCACATCACATATTTGTGGTAGATCAGAAGATCATGAAGAAAAAAAATTGTGATGTTATACATCCCAATTCAAGCAAACTAGATAACTAAATTAAACATCAATATGAATAGAAACTTATAGATTATTCCAGGAATAGGGATTTGCATATCACGAAATAGTATCTATAGGCTATGACGTTTAACTTAAAAATTAGATCTGGTGCAACTGCCATATTCATTTCTAACTGAAAGATGCTTGGGATAAAGAGAAAATACAGACAGAGGAATGAAGCAACAGTCACTGGCACTTTCAAGTACGCCCCTCTCCCAATGGACACAACACGTGTCCATCTTTTGACCACTGTCCGTCTTATAGGGGAATGGCCACACAGAATAAAAATATAGGAAGGATACTCGTCGGTGGACTGCCGCTAGCATTCCTCCATACAAACATTCCTTCCCCTATCAAAGATGGTGGTAAAAAATGCGTATCTATATATATATTTTCTATCTAGTAATAAAAAGATAAAATAAAACAATAAAAAATGGACAGTAATGTTGAGGGCAAACAATGCCAATATAAATTTCTTAATCCCCCGTTTGGTTGCCAAGACAACTAAGAGAAAGAAAACGAAAAGAGACTTAAAGTTTTGATTTTCTACTGTTTGGTTCCTATGAAAAAATAAAACTAAAAATAAAAAATTGCTTTTCTTTCCAGTTTCCACTAGAAAGATCTGCTTGGTTACCCTGAAATATAAGGAAACAGAAATAAATCAAAATGTTAAAATATTTTAATCGAGGTGAGTTCCTCATTTTTTCTGCGAATCAAAATGATATTAAGCTCTGCTTGGATCTTGGAAAAGTTGAGGGAAAGGAAATGAATATTTTAAAATGCTTTGAAAAAGAAATCGGTTTCTAGACAATTTTCTCCATTTTCCTTTCCATTTCCTTGTTCTTTCTGAGATCCAAACAGAGCATAAGCGTACGCTCGGAAACATCTATTTCTTCTATTTTCCTCAGATTTCTCGGCGACCAAACGAAATGTAAAGCTGAAAAATTTTCAACTCAATCAGCAAATCCAAACAAACAATCAGCAGTCGCAGAAAACTTACGCCGCGGACGATGGAGAACGAGGAGCTGGATTCCGCTTCGACTTCGACTTCCGTTTCGGCTTCGGCGGCAACCGCGAGCTCCTTGGGGCGAGCATTGATGGCAAGCAGGACTCTGTGAAGTCCAGCTGCCTGGCTAGCTTTTTTGGCGGGAAATCTGATGTCTTTGTTACAGTTTCCGTTGCTTCAACCGGTTTTGGCGGGAAATCTCCATTCTCACTTTCTTCCATCCGAAACTTCAAATGCGGAGAGAGAGAGAGAGATCAAACCCTGAATAACGTTCGAATTGAAGAAATTCAAATCTTGAGAGCGAGCAAAGAACGCCGGATTCCGGCGAATGTGGCGCCGGAAAACTCACAGATTGGGTGGAATCCGGCGAGCTACGGCGCTACGGAGGGATGACGGAAGAGGGGCATGGCGATCAAAGTTGGAAGAAACTGGAGAGATTGAAAGATGAGCTTTATATAGTGTATCTTCTCCTCGCTCCCTCTTTCTTCCTGATTTTTAAAATTTTCGTTTTGTAGGGAGTGGACGGTGGGATGTGGAGGGTGGAGTGGTGGGTTCATCGGAGGGTGGAAATTAAATCGGTCGATATGATGGTCCAAATTCATGGACCAGGGATTGGGGGTGCCTGTTTCAACGCACTAACATGTAGGTGCGGGTAAAAGTTTAACGGGACGGCTATTGCCAATTTGCTACCCTCAACTTTCTCTTTTAACCCGACTTTTTAAAAAAAATTTCGAAGTTCTATAAAAAATACAAAAAGATTTTATAAAAAAATTAGTCATGTAATTCATTAAAAAATATCATTTTATATATTTTTGTGAAAGAAAATTTTTTCATAATTTATCATTTAAGTATATTTTGTGCCTATTTATCTTTTATTTCATATTGTTCATTTACAATTTTTGTTTCATTTTTATAGAAACTTTCTTCTACAAAAGTGTAAAACCTAAGCAGTTAATTCAAGTGTCAAGTTGAGAACAGATAAATGCCTCAAGAAATTTAAGTCTTGTGTTCAAAACTATACTTACACAATAATCTCTTTGAGACTACGACAAGATCTATGGTAACTCAATAATTACCTAATATGTATGGAACAAGAGAATTATACAAGTTAGAGGGATTAGTCTCATCCAAAAAGGGATGGGAATAACTACGCAAAACAAACAAAACAAAAAAAAGATAAGGTAATAATACTATGAAGTCAATGTTTGTAATTTAATAGCACGATATTCTAATAGCATTTGCTCACTTGTTATTGAGGATTTGAGGGTTAATGGTAGGGTAGAATCCATAAATTCTATCAATTGTCAAAGAAAAGAAGGGTCACTGTTTTGTGTGGAAACTAGAAACTGGAAAAAAAAATTGTGTTTTCCTTTTTTATTTTGGGGGAATTACAGATTGATCCAACAAGGGGCAAATAATTACCTGTCAATACATATGACTTCTAATTTGAAAGTAAATGACTTCTAACTTAACTAAGATTGACTACTAACTATAATTATTTGCCCCTAGCGACAGTAATCTGTGATTCCCCTTTTAATTTTCCCAAGTTAAGATTAGATTAAATCAATTGAACTTCTGGATACTTTTCTTTCTATATTTTTACCCTATGATTTTTTTCGTTCAGTATGTGCGCATGTGAAACCATTTTCAAAGTACCATATTTAGTAATGGGTTCCTCCTGTCATATTTATCGGTCAATTCTCCAAAATGAATTTTTGGGCATGCATCTATAAAAAAAAATAATGAAGTTTATGAAAAAAAGAATCAACTCTCATTGGCATCTATACATGAGGTGGGGGTAAAAAAAGAGAGAATAAAACCCGTTTTCTATTGTAAAGAGTTCAATTAGGTCTTACAATCAAATTTACAGTTTGAGTTGTTTTTTCATTAAAAAAAAAAATGCCACCATACAAGATCTAATCTAGTTTTTTTGCATCATTTAGTGCAGTATTGAACTCTAGGCTATCTATGTGAGTTACCTTTTAAAGTTCTAAGACAATTTGTGCTTACCTTTTTTCTTTTTTTATTACCTTTTCCCTCCCCTTTTTCCTAGGCAACTGTTTAGTTATTAGATGTTTGTTGGCTGGTATGTGAGACAGGGGCGGAGTTAGAAGTTATCTCTAATGAGGGCACCGTGTTATGATTCTTTGAAGTAGGAACTAAAAGCTCTAGAGTTTTTTTAAAAAAGCAAATTACTTTTTGGTAATCATTTTCTAATATAATACCAAAAAAATGATTTTTGTCTCAACATATTACAAATGGACTGTATATGTGCTTGAAAATGACTACTATTGTCCCTTTTTTGGTATTATCTTGGTAAATGATCATCAAATGGTAACTTATCCCCAAAAGAAAAAAAAAATTTGTTAGAGGCCAGTGGGGGCACGTGCCCCGAAAGTCCCCCTGGCTCCGCCATTGTGTGAGACTGATGTCGAATTACAACTCAAGTATGATGCCGATGAGGCTTTCTCACCTAATTTTGGGACATATTCGCTAAAATTTTTCTTTTTGGTGTCTCATCTATGCTAAAATTTTTCTTTTTGGTGTCTCCTAATTTGGTCTACCATACCCAATTGTCAAAAACCCATGTTGTATATATAGCAATTAAAGGAAAAATTAATATGAAAAGCTTGCCATGGTATCCAATTGCTAGTAGAATCCCTTTTTTTTTTTTTTTTGGGAGAATTCTGATTTTTGTGCTTTGTTGATACCCCAAAACATGCTGCCACGTCAAACCAATTATACCTCGCCACGTGGAGAGTTGACCTATAAGGTTGACTTGTCCCACCGCCTCAGTCTCCTAGATGGCACTGCTTAGACGATCCTCCTCAGAATGGCCTCGACGCCCACATCGACATACCTTCGAGGGAAACGTCCACTCCCTCGAGGATGCCTCTTCCCGGAGGGACGCCCTCTATATCGAGGATGCCCGAACCATCTCAAGGTGGGTCGCTACGACCTCTTTGAGTCGGATACCTATCACATCGCGTGATGGGACTCAGGCAGGCGATCTACTTGATCCCCCTTGAAGCAGCCCCGAGGTACGGCCCTAGTCTAATACTAGCCTAGGTCGAGGCAGGACCTAGGAAGCTCAGACACGAGCTTGGCCTTCAAGCAAGGTCGCTCGACCTTAGCTTATATCAACATTTGGGACATTTGGAGGATCTTGGTTTGGTGGATGGAGATAAGGCTCTCTAAGGAGGTCGCATCCATAACATCGGGAATTGCGCCTCTATAGTCGATCTGGGGGACAGCTGGGAAGTGACATGACACAACAACAACCTCAAAAGATGATGGGATAGCTGACAGGTCAGACCCATACCTCGTACAGGCGAAAAGCCTTATAGGCATGGGTGTCAGCACCAAAACAGGGCATGGCAGCCGACCTACCCAGGAGGGTCTAGGTCTGCTACCCCATTACCCTAGGTCTGCTACCACCTGCATCAAACAGTTGTCCCAGGTCTTTCGCACTATAAAAGGCTTCTCTTGGCCTCCTTAACGGGGCATTCAATCCCCTCACCAACAACACTAACAACCAAAGAATCTCTGCCTTGATTGAGGGGATTCTCCAAAAAGGCGTCATTTGGACTGAAGCCTCTCCAAACATGGGTCGCGCCCTACTAGGTCGACTCTCTTCCTGCCTATCTCCCACTCCAGAAGCTACCCCAGGTCGCTTCTCTCTCTCCTCCACCTAGATCTCTCCACTTGTCCCACCATCATACGTGGCTGACCTCCTCGAATACGACCCACGTGGGCTCTGTTGACTCCACGTCGATATCGCCCACAAACATTTTGGCGACTCTGCTGAGGAGGCAGCATACGTGATGGTGACGACTCGAGGAAGCACGCAGGCCGGAACTTCAAGGGCTCGAGCTGCCAACTTGAGAGCAAATAGCAATCAGGAGGAATCCAGCGAGTCTGGACACGGAGCTCGATCCCGTCAAAGCCGCCAAAGCCGGCGATCTCGCCAGTCTCGAGGATCTCAGTATCCTCCATTGGATGATCTCATTAACATCTTAGCTCCCACGCTCACAGCAATCAATGACACCCAAAATCGGATCCTGGAGGAGTTACGTTCTCAAAAAGAGAACCCACCAACAGGCGAACCTCGCCTTGAGGGCGAGCACCCTCCTCATGGGGTCAACCCTCAGGGAGGACCATCTATGGGAGCATCGGCCCAGGATGGAGCGGCCCAGAATGGAAGGCAAGTCCCGCCAGGACATACACCGCCAGTACCTCCACCAGTTCAGAAGTTCGTTACCGTTGAAGAAATGGAGAAAAGAATGGCGATGGAGCGAGCTAGGCTCACCCTGCCACCAGCACCTGAGCTCGATATGAGGCCTCCATACCCACTCGAGTTGGCAAGTGCACCATACCCCCAGGGTATACGCCACCCCTGAAATTTCCCTTATTCAACGGGATAGATGGAAATGCACGAGAACATGTAGTGCGATTTCTTGATGCACTAGGACCCTATCAATCTGATGAGAACTAACGACTTCGCGAGTTTTCAAAATCGCTCACCATCGATGCTTACTCTTGGTATTCCAATCTTGCCCCAGAATCCATACCGACCTGGGACGCAATAGTTCTCGCTTTCCACGGCAAGTTCTTTTATGTGGAAGAGCGGCTCACTATCATCACTCTGAGCCAAGAAAGACAAAAGAAAGATGAGGATCCCGTCGAGTTCATCAAAAGATTCAGGAAAAAGGCGATGCGGTGCCACAACCCAATCACTGAAGAAAATTTAGTAAAAGTATGCCTAAATGGTTTGCTTCCATCGTACAGGTTGCATCTTGAAAACTCAAACCTTGGGTCATTTTCTCGCTTCTGCGAGGCAGCCAAAAATACTCACCGCAGTAAACAAGAGGAACTCGCCAGAAGCGCTCCCAGGTCAAACTGGAGAAATCCAAAACGAAGTTCAGCGCCAGCTGCAGCGGCTGCTGAGACAAAGCGCCCTAAGAAAGATGAATCCTCCAAGAAGGCGAAGGAGGTCGAGGAACCCCCACCTTTTCCTTGTCCCATGGACGAGGTACTGACAGTACTCGACGGGTGGGTCAGAGACCACATTATTCACCTCCCTCCAGTTGCGGTTCGACCTACTGCAACTGACAGAGCTCGACCTAACTACTGTGCCTATCATCGATTCAACAAGCATGCTACTGCAGATTGCTGGGCTCTTCGTAGATTCTTCGACAAAAAGCTTAAAAACGGCGACCTGGAGGTTGCCCCACCTCGAGATATCGATGCGGATCTGTTTCCCACACATAACAGGGCAGGGCAAGCCATGACAGCTGCTTATCTCGACCTCTGTGGTGATTAAGAAGCGAGCCAAGGCGAGTACGACTCTCTAGCTGAAAAGCTCCAGGATCATGCAAAGTTCAAAGCTTTCTATGACCAGATGGGTTTTTCACAACCCTTACGCTTCGAGGCGACTAAGGCCATGGTCTACCTCGCCCACAAAACAAATGAGGAAGCCTTCTCCAACGAAGGGTCGATCAAACGTTCTATCAAGAATCATGACACTACCCTTACTTTCAGCGATGCTAACCTTGAAACACCATACATAAATCACAATCGACCCCTGTATGTCACAGCATTCATCAATTGGGTCGAGCTGAGACGGGCCTTACTCGATCCAGGATCCTCAGTAAATATCATATCGACTAACACTTTAGTTTCAGCAGGTATCCCCCTGAACAAGGTTACCAGGCAAACCATAGAGATCTCCGGGTTTGTAGCAAAAGGAGAGAAGACTATGGGGCATGTCACCCTCGATCTGGAGGTCGGCCCTACTAAGTCGGCCACAAGGTTCCATGTTATAGAAAGCTCCACCTCATACCATGTACTATTGGGTCGACCTTGGATTCATAGGTTCAATGCCGTCCCTTCTACATTCCATCAGTGTTTGAAGCTCCGACTTAAAGGAAAAATGGTGGTTGTACCAGCCTCAGCATCGCCTTTCGAAAAGCATGAAGCCCACATCACTGAGGCGACCTTCTTTGATGAGGTATCTCCGGAAGGAGAGGCAACCCCTTCCAAGGTCCAGTCCATACCATTGCCAAAATGGGAGGATCTTAAAAGAGGGTGTTTTGTTCCTAAACTAAAGGATAAGGGCAAGCGACCTCGCCTGAGTCCCCCACCAGAGAAAGAATCATCAAAAGCCACCAGAATTCTCCACCCCGATGGGAAGATCGTGTACAGAGTCAATGGTTTATAACGGTCAACGAGGGTAAACCCTAGGCCCACAGGGTTAAACCCCCACCCAAAGGAATGTCTGAATACAACCATTGACCCTCCTGAGGTATTGGCTGCCCCAGAATGCCTGCAGGACGAACCCAGACCGCAAGAAGAGGAACTTGAGAAAATCGACCTTGCCGATCCAGGCGACCCACCACGGCCGATCTTCCTCAGTAAGCGACTCCCTCTGGAGCAGAAGTAATCCATAATTGCTTTGATTAAAGATTACACCGATGTCTTTGCTTGGAGTTATAAAGAAATGCCTGGTCTCGACCCCAGGGTCACAGTGCATCGCCTCAATGCCGTGGTAACTTCGCGACCTGTAAAACAACCCGCTCGGGTGTTTCGACCTGAACTTGAGCTCCAAATCAAGGCAGAAATAGAAAAGCTTCTCGAGGCCAGTTTTATCAAGCCTATACAGCACCCTGAGTGGCTCGCCAACATCGTACCAGTCAAAAAGAAGAATGGGCAAATTCGATGCTGTGTCGACTTCAGAGACCTCAACAAAGCTTGTCCCAAGGATGAGTTCCCTCTGCCCAACCTCGACACATTGGTCAACGCAATAGCGGGGCATGAGCTATTTTCTTTTATGGATGGTTTTAGTGGGTATAACCAGATCAAAATGGCTCGAGAAGATGCCCCAAAGACTGCTTTTCGAACACCAATGGGCAACTTTTACTACGATGTCATGCCTTTTGGGCTGAAAAATGCTGGGGCAACATATCAGCGGGCTATGACTGCCATATTTCATGATATGCTTCACAAAACGATGGAGGACTACGTTGACGACATAGTGGTCAAATCAAAGGTGCAGGAGAGTCACGTCACCGATCTAAAGGCCGTCTTTGAAAGGTGTCGCCGTTACCAACTCCGCATGAATCCCCTCAAGTGTGCATTTGGAGTCTCGTCAGGAAAATTTCTTGGTTTTCTAGTGCATCGACGTGGTATCGACATAGACTCCTCCAAGGCTCGAGCCATACAAGAAATGCCACCTCCCACTTCCCAAAAACAACTCAAGAGTTTCCTTGGTAAGGTCTCCTATGTAAGGCGTTTCATCCCAGCTTTATCAAAAGTGATGAAGCCATTTGGTCCTTTGATGAAAAAGAAGGTGCCCTTCAAGTGGGAGGAAGAGCACCAAGTCGCTTTCGAGAGAATCAAGGCAGCACTTACCTCTACCTCCACCATGATCCCACCGCGACCTGGACAGCCTCTTAGAATGTACCTCACATCGACGGAAAACTCTGTAGGCGCCCTGCTAGCACAAGAAGTCGATGGGCAGGAAAAGCCTGTCTACTACATAAGTCGAGTCACTCGTGGCCCGAAAGTGCGGTACACCCCAGTCGAGCGACACTGCCTGGCTTTGGTCTTTGCTTGTCAAAAGTTCAGACATTATCTTTTGGCTCATGAGTTACACCTCATGACAAAGTGCGACCCACTCCGATATCTCCTCACTCGACCTGCTTTGTCAGGGAGGGCGGCTCGATGGCTTTTACTCATGGCGGAATTCGATATCCTTTGCAAAGTGCCCACGACAATCAAAAGTCAAGCATTAGCCGACCTGCTAGCCCACTTCCCTAGTGGCAAGCATGAGCCATTAGCAGAGGATATCCCCGGAGACTTGGTCGAGGCAGCCTGGGCTAATGTAGGTGGAGAATACCACATGAGTTTTGATGGGTCAGCAGCAGGAGGAGAAGCTGGTGCTGTAATCGTTTTCACAACCCCAGATGGGGAAACAGTATCCCAGTCCTACAGACTCGCCTTCCCTTGTACCAACAATGAAGCTGAGTACGAGGCACTCGTGATCGGCCTCCTCACTGCCCTTCAGATTGGGGCAATTCGCCTTTGTATACTGGGGGATTCCAACCTTGTGATCAAGCAAACATCAGAAGAATTCACCGTAAAGGAAATCGCCCTAGCACCATACAGAACCATAGTACAGAAGCTGCTGGATAGGTTTGAAATGGTCAGGGTCGAGCACCAACCTCGATCTGGTAATCGACATGCAGATGCCCTTGCAACTCTAGCATCCAAGGTCACCATGCATGGGGAGGAACTCGACATCAAGGTCACCAGGCGACCTATGCCTTGCACTATGGTCGACCTGATCCATGAAGATGAGATGGCCAAAGATGATTGGAGGAAGCCAATAATTGACCAGCTGTCCAGTAAACAAAGTCGCCTAAACGCAATCAAGGGGTTAGAAAAGTATGTGGTTCTTGAAGGCGAACTATACCACAGGAGACCAGATCATGTCCTAGCTCGATGTATCAGTGAAGAGGTGGCTCGCAAAATTTTAAACACCATGCACTCGCAGTACTGTGGTCAAAATGAAGTCCCTCTATATCGACGCATCCAACGGCAAGGATACTATTGGCCATCCATGTCGCAAGATGCAGCTAGCATCCAGAAAGCTTGTGTCAAGTGCCACGAGCTGGCCGATCCAGCAAAATGCAACTTTGTGGAAGAAAGGGATTGGCGACAGCCCTACATTGACTTCCTCACGGAAGGCGCCCTACCTCTCGAAAAGAAAGATGCAATTGTCATTCAGAAAAAGGCTCCCAGATATTTTGTCAGGAACGGCGAGTTGTTCAGAAAAGGAATTGAGGGTGCACCGCTGCGATGTCTCTCCAACCTTGAAGCACAAAGAGCTTTAGAAGAAGTCCATGGAGGGGCATGTGGAGAACACCAAGGGGGTACCAAGCTGTACCTACAGTTGCTCCGAATTGGTTATTATTGGCCGACCATGGAAATTGATGCAGCACAACATGTCAAGAGATGCCAACCTTGCCAAATGCATGCCAATCGCATCCATGCACCTGCAGTCGAACTACAGAGCATCTCGACTCCATGGCCCTTTCACACTTGGGCGATGGACCTCATAGGACCCATATCGCCAGGAGGGAAGGGAAACATATGGATCCTCGCGGCAACGGAATGCTACACCAAATGGGTCGAGACTGTATCGCTCAGAAAAGCGACGGGAGAAGCAGTGGTAATTTTATCAAAGAAAACATCATCTGTCGATTTGGCATCCCCAACAGGATCTTGTTTGATAATGGGACCCCTTTTGTAAATCGACATGTCAGGAATCTCCTTGATAGGTACCAAGTCACCCATGTGAAGTCGACCTCCTACTATCCCAAGGGAAATGGACAAGCAGAGGCAACTAACAAAACCCTCTTGAAAATCCTAAGTAAAATGGTAGATGAGTCGCCTCAATCGTGGGTCGATCAACTCCCCATGGCTTTGTGGGCATATAGGACCTCAAAGAAGGAAGCTACTGGGACTACTCCTTTCGCCTTAGTTTATGGAACTGAAGCCGTCCTTCCTGTGGAAATCGCCATACCCTCAGCTCGCATGGCTCTAGCTAGTGAGGTCGACCCAGACGCGAGGCGAGCTGAGCTTGAGGCATTAGAGGAAAGAAGGGATAAAGCCTTGGAAAAATCTCAAGTCTACCAACAGAGGGTAGCTCGATCCTACAACAGAATGGTGTGACCCAGGGTGTTCCAAGAAGGCGACCTAGTTTTGAAGGCTAAAGACTTTGTGAGGTGAGGTCTGCTAGCTCCTAACAAGTTCGCTCCTAAATGGGAAGGTCCCTACATCGTAAGGGAAGCAAATGAAAGTGGATACTACCGCATATCTCCAGTCGACTCTGACAGCTTACTTCCACCTATCAATGCGATATGGATTAAAGTATACTGCCCATAAAGAATCGACTTAGCATCATTTTGTTATTTTGTGCAAGTTATCTTTTGATTCCTTTTGAATTATCAACATCAGAAGAATTCACAGGGAATGAATAGATTTGTACTCAAATTCATGTGCAAAAGAAATATGTATTTCCATTCATGTGTTCAAAAAGGAGGGGTTACAATGGGGGGCGTCGCCCTAACAAAAAAGTCAACCATGCAAACTTGCCATAATCATGCGACATCTTCCTCCTACTTCAAAAAAAAAATTATTACAAAAATCATGTGCTCAGAAAAACATCAAATAATATCGGCAGCCATGACACCATCAATATCAAGGCCTTCATCAACCTCAGCTCGGGCTGCTACCATTTTAGCCTTAAGTTGCTCACCCTGCTTTTCCAGATCGGCTATGCGAACTTCCAATAACGAACGCTGCTCGTAAAGAGCCTTCAACTCGACTTCTACATCTTGCAGGTCCATGTGCGCATCAACGAATTTGAAGAGAGGACGGAAAGGGGCAACCCGGGCATCTAGCCAATCCACGCGAAAGCCGCTACGAGCTAAATCCTTTAAGCCATCCTCGATAGCTTCGACATCCTCTGCAGTGAGCGACTCTGGCTTCTCAGTTTGGAGTGTCTCCACTATGAAGATCAGGTAATTTATGCATTGGCATTTCATGCTGAAGGATAAAAACTCGCAGCCCTGGGCAATGTTCCCATACTTCGCAAAAATTGCCCGTACTAACGGGGCTTTCTCGACCTTCACCCAGAAACCCTTGACCTGTTCCATGCCTTCCAATTTTGGGTCCCTGCGACGCCTACCTCCAGGATGAGATTTTGGGGTGCTAAAGATAGTTGGGAAGGTAACATGTCGAGCTGCAAAAAAAAAAAAAAATGAAAAGGAAGATAAGGATGTAAAGGAAAATAAAAAAAAGAATAGTAATGAAGGAATATTTACCAGGAGTTTCAGGAATTGAACCCAACGGAGCTTTCCCCTTAACCACAGCGGGTACCTCGCCTATGCTTACTCCGTCCTTGCTCACTTCTGGAGGAGCTAAATGCCCTGCAAAGGAACCTTTAGGTTTCTGCATGATAGTGGCAAGGGTCGAGTCGTCCTCGGCATCATCTTCGGTGTCAGAGGATACTTGCAGAATTGGGTGTTCACCAACAGGCTCGCTTCCAGAACCGGTCTGGCCCTCCTTGTCTCTCGTAAGTACCTTTTCCTCTCCATCAGCCTCATCCTCAAGCTCCTCCTCGACTTCGGCCTCATGATCCTCTCCAAGTGGAGGAACTGTTAAATCGACATCAGTATCGATCTCCCTCTCTATAACCTGCTCGACCTCTTGCACAGGGGAAACAACCAAGGGTCTTTGGCCCTCGCCCGCCAATACAATCTCAGGACCGCCTACATCCTCATCGACAGACTCAAAGGTCTCCTGAAAAGAGGGAATAGGAATAAAATTAGGAGAAAGCACATCAAGGAGAGTGCGCATCACCTTGCCTTTACCACGACGCACCTCCCTCGTCTCGACCTCGACCTGAGCTATCAAGGCAACAGTCCCTTGTTGCTCCAGGGTACCCCGTGGTTTCCTCACTAAGGAAGCCTCGCTAGTTTCTTCGACTTCCTCCATAATCAAGCGTCCGGATGACCCCTAAAAAAAAAAAAAAAACACATATAATCGTTATAGCATCAAAATATTCAAAATACGCATGTACATAAAAGAAATACGATTTACCTCACCTGCTTGTCTCTTCCTTGCCTTTGCTGGTTTGGAAGTTAAGGCAGCGACCTTTCTTTTCTTCGACTTAGTAGGTTGGGAAGTCGCCTCTGCCGCAACAGTTTTCTTCTGGTCCGACTTGGGCAGGGCCGCCTTGATACGAAGAGAGTAATCTCCTTTGTAAATGGGAAGAATTGGGCACTCCTGAGGAGAGGAATCTACAAATCCTCTAAGGGAAGTCAAGGTGCGATTCCAAAATGTTACACCGCCCTCACTATACACTCCCTCGCGCTTTATGCCCGGAAAGGAAATTGAGTTGATCTCGGCGCAGAACCTAGGGAAGTTGGGCAAGAGGAAATCCTGGAAGGTCGTATCAACAGCAGGAGCAATACCAAGAAAGGCAGGAGGGCCCTGGTCAAATCCAAACTGGCGCAATACCCTGTTGGGACTATACACTGCTACAAGTCTCTCGCCATCTTGAATGGCAGGCAGATGGGTCGCCACCACAGCAACAAAAATCCGGCATCGAGCCTCAGTAAGCTCGTCTCGCCCTGGTCTCCACAGGGTGGCCTCATCAAGAAAAAATTCACGATAGTTTATAGCTATTGGACGGTCTGTGTAGGGCCTTGATTCAAAGACTCTTTCAATATCAATAAAATCACAAAGGCGGCGAGGAGATGCCTTTCTCCATCGCCAGGCTCGAGGCATCTCTTGTTTTACGTCAACCTCGACCTCCTGCCCATTAACTATTTTCATCTCCTTTCGGGTGGCTGAAAACTTTGAAGGTGCTGGGCCGTATCCCCTAAAGCGCTCATACAGAAACATTTGGAGAAAAGAGGCTGAGACGAAGGTGTTCACATTAAATCGACCCATCGACCTCTCGATGTCCGACTTAAGCATATCCAATCTACGGTACAGGGAGCCAAGGAATATTGGTGCCAAGGCAAATTGCTGTCCTTGGGCAATTTTGATGGCAATGGGAAACATTGTTGCACTAATCCCATCCTCTGGGGCACCCTCCAATACATAGCGACTCAGCCAGTAACTCAGGAAGGCCGCCAGGCTATACTTATGTCCAAAATTTGCCCTATTAATAGGAGGCCCTTCCTCGGGTTTCTTAGGGTAATCCTTCCACCATAAACGAATCCAACTTGCGAAATTAGCCTTGTGAGCTGGATCATCGCCTTTCTTCCCATACACTGATTTCAATTTAGCGGAGGCCGCTAAAGCCTCTTTCAGAAAATCCTCGGCCTCCTGTTCGCTATCACTCAAAGAGATTTTGTATAAGTCGTCCACCCCGAAAGGTTCAAGACGAGTCAAAACAACAGCGTCCTCCAAAGTTGGGGTAAACTTGCCCCAAGAGGTCATGAAGGTGTGAGTCGCAGTACACCATCTCGACACTAGGAAACTTAGGGCCTTTTTGTCACGAACAATGTAATCACTCCCACTTACCCAGATCGCATTGGTCACCCCTGCATCAGCGAAGAGCACTTTGGTGGTGGGATGAGATAAAGTATAAATCACCCAGTCAGACCACCCTGTCCCAACCTGAGAATGAGAGGCAAAAAGGAAACCTGACTCAGGGTAGTCACCTCGCTCAACGCTGAAATTAAGGTATCGCCTCAGCTAGAACAGGGACTCCATCGTCAGCTTTCACTTCTTCTGAGGGCATCAACATGTCTTGACCAATCGCGGCGACCCGCTCAAGTTTACCTTTCTCGGCGATTTGCCAGAAGTTATCTTGAAGCCATGAGGAGTTCTTCCATGCCTCCTTGGGTGGAACGTTAGGCACAGAGCCGTCCTTGTGGCACAAGGTAGGAGGCATGTTTGCAGGGAGAAGTGAAGATGAGGGTTCTAGAGAGAGAAAGTGAAGGATGGAGAGAGAGCAATGAAGTTCTCCCTTAGAATCAAAGGGTCCTATTTATAGTAGAGAAAAATCATCATTACCTCGAATACGAAGAGTCACGTCTACGGCATCGGTATCACGTCGCATTAAATGCAACGATTCAGCATCACATCGCATTAAATGCGATGATCCACCTCGCCGCACCAGAAGTTGACACGTCAGTCAAGAGGGGCTGTTCATCGGGAGACACGTCGACCAGGGATATCAAAAGGGCGGTCAAGGGCAAATCAACATGTAGCATCAAGACGGCGTGATGGTACCACATCTCAGAAAAAACTATTCGAAGCCTGACAATGTGTACTGCATCCTGGCATATGCATGCTCGCACGTGATCTGCACGTGCCGCTCACATGCAAGCATAGGGGCAAAATGTTGATACCCCAAAACATGCTGCCACGTCAAACCAATTATACCTCGCCACGTGGAGAGTTGACCTATAAGGTTGACTTGTCCCACCGCCTCAGTCTCCTAGATGGCACTGCTTAGACGATCCTACTCAGAATGGCCTCGACGCCCACATCGACATACCTTCGAGGGAAACGTCCACTCCCTCGAGGATGCCTCTTCCCGGAGGGACACCCTCTATATCGAGGATGCCCGAACCATCTCAAGGTGGGTCGCTACGACCTTTTTGAGTCGGATGCCTATCACATCGCGTGATGGGACTCAGGCAGGCGATCTACTTGATCCCCCTTGAAGCAGCCCCGAGGTACGGCCCTAGTCTAATACTAGCCTAGGTCGAGGCAGGACCTAGGAAGCTCAGACACGAGCTTGGCCTTCAAGCAAGGTCGCTCGACCTTAACTTATATCAACATTTGGGACATTTTGAGGATCTTGGTTTGGTGGATGGAGAGAAGGCTCTCTAAGGAGGTCGCACCCATGACATCGGGAATTGCGCCTCTATAGTCGATCTGGGGGATAGCTGGGAAGTGACATGACACAACAACAACCTCAAAAGATGATGAGACAGCTGACAGGTCAGACCCATACCTCGTACAGGCGAAAAGCCTTACAGGCATGGGTGTCAGCACCAAAACAGGGCATGGCAGCCGACCTACCCAGGAGGGTCTAGGTCTGCTACCCCATTACCCTAGGTCTGCTACCACCTGCATCAAACAGCTGTCCCAGGTCTTTTGCACTATAAAAGGCCTCTCTTGGCCTCCTTAACAGGGCATTCAATCCCCTCACCAACAACACTAACAACCAAAGAATCTCCGCCTTGATTGAGGGGATTCTCCAAAAAGGCGTCATTTGGACTGAAGCCTCTCCAAACATGGGTCGCGCCCTACTAGGTCGACTATCTCCCTGCCTATCTCCCACTCCAGAAGCTACCCCAGGTCGCTTCTCTCTCTCCTCCACCTAGATCTCTCCACTTGTCCCACCATCATACGTGGCTGACCTCCTCGAATACGACCCACGTGGGCTCTGTTGACTCCACGTCGATATCGCCCACAAACATGCTTATAAACCTAAAAAGGTTAATTATCTAAACAACCTGTGTAGTTTTGTATGTACCAACAACATTCATGGTTATTAATTCCAACATGTTTCAAACACTCTATGGTTTTCATTCATGAATACATGGAATACCTTCAAGTGAATTCTCCTTATCATTGAAGATTGATTGGTTTAATTTTGTCATATCGTCATCAAAATAAAAACGATGACCTACCTTTGGCAGGCCCCACCTAGTGCTATCATTTGTCTAAAGAATCCACTATTATCTGTTAAGACTATGCTTTATAATAATTTTGCATTTCATTAAGCATTACTATCTGTATCATATTAGGAATCCAAATCCTAAAATTTGGGTTGTTTGCAAAATCAAAATCTCTTGATTTTTTTAATCCAAACATTAGATTTTGATTTAGGTGCTCCAAATCCAAGTCCCCCCCGCCCTCCCCCTTCCTTCAAATCCCTGAGACAAACTGTCCCATAAATGGTTGAAATGATCTATAACTATATTTGAAATATTTGATACTATTATACTACTACGAAAAGCCCAAATGTCACCCTTTTTATTTTGGTCTAATGGTTCAACCTCTGGATTCCGATAATCCCATTCTTAGGCTTAGTTTGACTTTTAGAAAGTTAGAGAAAAAGGATAGGAAAATACTCAAAAACTGTTACTCAGTATAAATGCTTTTGTTTTTTTCCTTAAGCAATTTCAATTATTATTTTTTTTTTCACTTTCTCTTGTTTTTTTTTTTTTTCCAAGATTCAAACAGAAGCTTAAGTTTTCCGAAACTTCAAATGCGGACAGAGAGAGAGAAAGAGAGAGATCAAACCTTGAATAACGTTCGAATTGAAGAAATTCAAATCTTGAGAGCGAGCAAAGAACGCCGGATTCCGGAGAATGTGGCGCCGGAAAACTCACAGATTGGGTGGAATCAGGCGAGCTACGGCGCTACGGAGGGATGACGGAAGAGGGGGACGGCGACAAAAGTTGGAAGAAACTGGAGAGATTGAAAGATGAGCTTTATATAGTGTTTCTTCTCCTTGCTCCCTCTTTCCTCCTGATTTTTAAATTTTTCGTTTTGTAGGGAGTGGACGGTGGGATGTGGAGGGTGGAGAGGTGGGTTCATCGGAGGGTGGAAATTAAATCGGTCGATATGATGGTCCAAATTCGTGGACCAGGAGATTGTGGGTGCCTGTTCCCACACACTAGCATGTAGGTGCGGGTAAAAGTGTAGAGGGACGGCTATTGCCAATTTGCCACCCTCAACTTTCTTTTTAACCCCACTTATTTTAAATATTTTCAAAGTTTTATAAAAATACAAAAAGATTTTATAAAAAAATTAGTCATGTAATTCATTAAAAAATATCATTTCATATATTTTTATGGAAGAAATTTTTTTCATAATTTATAGTTTAAGTGTATTTTGTGGCTATTTACATTTTTTTTCATAATACACATTTACAATTTTTGTTTCACTTTTATAGAAACTTTCTTCGACAAAAGTGTAAAACCTAAGCGATTAGTTCAAGTGGCAAGTCAAGGACAGATAAGCACCTCAAGAAACTGAAGTCTTGTATTCAAAACTTTACTTGTACAATGATCTCTTTGGGACTATCACAAGATCCATGGTAACTCAATAATTACCTAGTACTAGCTTCAAAACCCATGCGATGCATGGATTAATTTATAAAAAATAACATTATTAGCAAATTAGAATTTTAACAGAATACTTATTCTCCAAAATAGTAAAATGTATTTATTAATATAATATGTCAATTAAATTTAAAAGATATAGACAAAAATAATTTAAATAGTTCAATTAAAATAATCTTTGGTGTGATGTTAGCGTAATGTATTGCACAAAATTTACTTATATTCCCAAAAAAGAATAATTATTTTGAAAAATAATTAATTTAATGATAGAAACTTGTAAAAAATGAAGGAACTGACACGTTATGATATTTGGTAAAAAAATATTAAAATTCTTTAAAGCTTAGCCCATCTCACAATCATGGTTTTAACGTATTGGTGTATACCAAAGCAAGTATAACCGTTGAAGGTGTCTCGAAATCTGACGGTGTAGATTTTAGAATGCATAACAACGATGAATCTTGGCATTCTATGAGGTTTTGAGTGGGTTTCACAAAGAGTAAAAAATCATGGGAAAAAATATCAAAAATTTATTTGAGATTATCGTATAAAAATATTAGAGAAAAATCTAGACTAAGAAAGAGAATAGGAGAAAAAGTCAAAAGGAGAAAAAAATAAGAGAAAATATAAATCTTTTCAATTTTATGTAATTAACCATATGAAAGAATTTTGATTAAAATAGATTTTTCTTACTCCTTTTTTTTTTTTTTTTTTTTTTTTGTTTTTTTGTTTTTTGGTGTTAGAAGCAAATAAGGAGAATTTGAAGATTTTGGCGGATCGCATTTTCTTTTTTAATCCTCATTTCCTCTATTTGTCTTTCTTTTTAATTATGACTATTTATAGTTTTATATGTTCAATTTTTACAAAGAGAAATGAATAGGCATAAATAAAACAGAGAAATATAGTATAGTTTATTAAGTTTGAGTTGAATATTGTATAGTGTGGGTTTTCTAATTTTCACACATAAAAACAAAGAGATATACAATGAACACCAAACGTCAACTTACTTCTATCGCGTGAAAAAGACAAGTAATACCAACAAAAAAAAAAAAAAATGGTGAGGAATTTATCTTTTGGTGACCACTTCCCAACTTGATACCAAACAAAGAAAGTTAATAGTCCTTTTGAAGCACCTATCAAGTCAATTGTAGTAAGTTGACAAACAATATCCTTTGTTTGGTATTAAGTTGGAAAGTGATCACTAAAAGTAGTCTTCCCAAAAGTCAATAAAAATGTAATTTTTTAGCAAAATTACATTTTAGTGACAACTTCCCAAATTAATACGAAACAATAGAAATTAGTTGTCATTTTGGCGCACATTTGTAGTCAATTTGTAGCAAATTGACAGAAAATGTCCTTTTTCTGGTATTAGGTTGGAAAACAGTTACTAAAAAATAATTTTTCCAAAAAAGTTTTCTCAATTGTGTCACTATTTCAGCATGTGAAAGAAAAATAAATAAATAAATAAATAAATAAATCTTATTTTGACACTTGGCATACAACAGGATGCCAATCCTCCGTTATATATATATATATAATAGATAATAGATAATAGATATAATAGATTTATGGAACAAGAGGATTATGCGAGCTAGAGGGATTAGTTTCATCCCAAAAAGGATGTAGATAACTGCGCAAAACAAACAAAACAAAAAAGGATAAGGTAAGACTATAAAGTTATTGTTTGTAATTTAATAGCATGATAGTCTAATAGCATTTGCTCACTTGTTATTTAGGATTTGATGGTTTAGGGTAGGGTAGAGTCCATAAATTCTATCAATTGTCAAATAAAAAAAGGGTCACTGTTTTGTGTGGAAACTGGAAACTGGAAAAAAAATTGTGTTTTCCATTTTTATTTTGGGGGAATTACATATTGATCCAACTAGGGGCAAATAATTACCCATCTATACAAATGACTTCTAATTTGAAAGTAAATGACTTCTAACTTAACTAAGATTGAATACTAACTATAATTATTTGCCCCTTAGCGACACTAATCTGTGATTCCCCTTTTAATTTTCCCAAGTTAAGATTAGATTAAATCAGGATACTTTTCTCTCCATATTTTTTCCCTATGATTTTTTTCGTTCAGTATGTGCGCATGTGAAACCATTTTCAAAGTACCATATTTAGTAATGGGGTTCCCCTGTCTTATTTATCGGTCAATTCTCCAAAATGAATTTTTAGGCATGCATCTATAAAAAAATAATGAAGTTTATGAAAATAATGAAGCATCTACTCTCATTGGCATCTGTACATGGGGTGGGGGAAAAAAAGAAGAAGGATAAAACCTGTTTTCTATTGTAAAGAGTTCAATTAGGTCTTACAATCAAAATTACAGTTTGAGTTGTTTTCTCATTTGAAAAAAGCCACCATGCAAGATCTAATCTAGTTTTATGCATCATTTAGTGCAGTATTGAACTCTAGGCTATCTATGTGAGTTGCCTTTTAAAGTTTTAAGACAATTGTGCTTACCTTTTTCTTTTTTTATAACCTTTTCCCTCCCCTTTTTCTTAGGCAACTGTTTAGTTATTAGATGTTTGTTGGCTGGTATGTGAGACTAATTTCGAATTAAAACTCAAGTATAATGCTGATGAGGCTTTCTCACCTAATCTTGGGACATCTTTGCTAAAATTTTGTTTTTGGTGCCTCCTAATTTAGTCTATCATACCCAATTGTCAAAAACCCATGTTGTACATATAGTGATTAAAGGAAAAATTAATATGAAAAGCTTGCCATGGTATCCAATTGCTAGTAGTAATCTTTATTTATTTATTTTTTTTGAGAATTCTGATTTTTGTGCTTATAAACCTAAAAAGGTTGATTATCTAAACAACCTGTGTAGTTTTGTATATACCAACAACATTCATGGTTATTAATTCCAACATGTTTTAAACACTCTATGGTTTTCATTCATCAATACATGGAATAACTTCAAGTGAATTCTTCTTATCATCGAAGATTGATTGGTTTAATTTTGTCATATCATCATCAAAATAAAAACGATGACCTACCTTTGGCAGGCCCCACCTAGTGCTATCATTTGTCTAAAGAATCCACTATTATCCGATAAGAGTATGTTTTATAATAATTTTGCATTTCATTAAGCATTACTATTGTATTATATTAAGAGTCCAAATCCTAAAATTTGGGTAGTTTGCAAAATCAAAATCTCTTGATTTTTTTAATCCAAACATTAGATTTTGATTTAGGTGCTCCAAATCCAAGTCCCCCCCTCCTTCAAATCCTTGAGCCAAACTGACCCATAATGGCTGTAATGGTTGAAATGATCCATAACTAGATTTGAAATATTTGATGCTATTAAACTACTAAGAAAAGCCCAAACACCCTTTTCATTTTGGTCTAATTGTTCAACATTTGAATTCCCGATAATCCCATTCTGATAATCCCATTCTTAGGCTCAGTTGGGTTTTTAGAAAGTTAGAGAAAAAGGAAAGGAAAATACTCAAAAACAGTTACTCGTATAAATGTTTGTTTTTTTGTTTTTTTTTTCTCCCTTAAGCAATTTCAATTAATTTTTCTTTTTCCCATTCTCTTGTTTTTTTTCCAAGATTCAAACAAAAGCTTAAGTTTTCCTATGCTACTAATTGTTAGATATAAAATAACGGATTGTGATTAAAAATCTACACATGTCATATCAAGTGAACAAGATTGAATTATTTGATTCGGTGGATTGGCCAAGTAGTTAGATTCGAAGTGTGCTTCAAGCGGTGATAATTTTGGTTCATTGCAATTATCATTACCCATAAAAGGGGAAAAAAACTAAAAAGAAAACGAAAAAAAAAGTAATTGTTTACTTTCAGATATTCACCACGACGTCGTTTTATTTTCCCCTAGGCCAGATCCCAGGGAGAGTTACATTTATTCCAAATTAAAAACCTTGATGGGGGAACATACATTTGATTATTAAAGCGTGAAATTCACTAAACTATTCCCAATCTTCCAGACCGGATCGCTCACATGTCTCGATCCGCCGAGGTCGAGCCATAATTTCCACTCTCATTCGTGTTCGGTAGCCATAGCCATAGCCATAACCATAACCCATCCATCTCTCTCTCTCTAGAAGTTGCTGTGTATATTATTGTTTTTTTGGATGAATCATCGAGCTCAACAAAAGCGAAGATATGTTTTAATTCGCAAACCCTCACAGACTATGCGCCTTTTGTCGCAATAAGGTCTGTTTCTGCATTTTCTTCACGTTCTGTTTGGTCCCCGAGAAAATGCAGGGAAGGAAAGAAAAGAAAATCCTCAAAATTTTGGATCTTCGAATCCTAGTTGATGCGAGTTTTCTCAATTTTAGGGAAACAGAGGCGCATAAGAGTCATTAGATTCAATGTTTGATGTCTTTCCATTCCCCTGAGTTATCTCAGCAACCAAACGGAGGCCGGGGAAGGGGGGTGGGGGGGTGGGTTATAATCTGATTATTTTATATAGATCTAATTTCTTAGATTTGTGCAATTATGGGTTGGATCTTGTGCATATCATTCGACGACTTTGATGTTGCACATTTGTTTGATCCAGTGGGAAATTTTGGATAATGGGTTTTTTATGTTCGTAATTCGAGTTCCTTTTTGATGTTTGATTTATTTGTTTTGTGTTTTTTGACATGTAGTTGCAGGGATTTTGATGTGCGTGATCTGGGGAGTTTTTTTTTAATTGAATTGCGGCTAGAAAATGGCCTGGTTCAGTGGGAAAGTCTCTTTAGGGAACTTTCCCGATCTTGCCGGGGCAGTGAATAAGATCAGTGAGAGCGTGAAGAATATCGAGAAGAATTTCGATACTGCCCTTGGATTCGAAGAGAAGTCCAATTCCAGCGGTGAAGGTATTTTTGTTATTGTTCATGTTGTTTTAATTGTCTGGTCAGTGAGAAGTTTGCTCTAAGATAGAGAAGGTAAACAAAAGTGTATCGGGTGTAGTTAGTGTAAGCAACAGAGTACGTTGGATTGGTAGACATATTAGGTAAGCAATGAAGTATGTTGGATTGGTAGACATATCAGGTTCATCAATTTAATGGCTGAAGCATTTCACATCTTAACATCTTAAGTGGCTGTTGGGGAAGCTTAAAAATAAGGTCAATTGAGCTGAAATCAGTTGACCCATTTTCTGAAGCTCCAAAAATGCCGTAATTTAGATAATAGTTAATCTGGCTAGACGCTCCAAAAGTTTGAAATCATGTTGCTTTTCAGAATGCTCATGCCACAGAACTTAAAGTTATGGATACCAATTGACCAATTGTGCCTGTTAGTTGAATTAGGTTGTCTCTTGTTAGGGCATTGGCTTTGCATACCAGGCTTCATGGATCATTTTTAAAGTGCAGAGTTTAGTTAAAATAGTGGGAAATTTTTTCACCGATAACTTAGGGGTGTCACTTAGGTTGCGTTTGGTTTGCGGGATGGGAATCCCATTCCTGGCAGTAGCACATTACCTTGGAATGGGAATACTATTCTATAACCCCATTCCCACGTTTGGTTAGCTATGAATGGGTAATATGATTCCCTTTAACATTCCCAATTCCTTGTTTGGTTGGGTAAAAAATTTGATTCCTATGATTATGAAATTCCTACATTACCCTTTGGCATGAAAGAAAGTAGATTGAAGACACCCTTCATTGCAGCAATGGATGTTTGGAGCAATTTCTTGGTTCTCTTGATTGGTGGATGAGGGGGTGTAAAATAGAGGTAGAAAGTTGAAAATAAAGAAGAAAAAGATGGAAACCTTGCAAGAGGCACTTAAGTAGCCATAACTCGTGTGATTTAGTGGACTGTTATATGGTATAGTTGACTAAATCACTCATAGTAGCCATTTCAATGGACCAAAAAAAAAAAAAAGAAAAAGAAATCCACCACCTTCTTCTTCTTCACAACTAGCCCCCTCCATCTCTACCATCTCAAACCATTCCAACCCTCCTCAAAAAAAAAAGAAAAAAAAGAAAAAAAAAAAAACGGAAGGAGACAGTGAAGTCGTCGACGTGAGTCATCGTTGGAGCTCCATAACAGAAATTTGCCTATGAAAAATCGTAGATCTGGTTTCTGCCATGGAGGTGGTTTGCAACCTCTGATCGGAATTGATGGGGGTTGTGCCATGGATCTCCATAACAGAAATTTGCCTATGAAAAATCGTGGATCTGTGTTCTGCCATGGAGGTGGTTTGTGACCTCAGATCGGAACTGATGGGGGTTGTGCCATGGATTAGATCGGGCCTGAGTGAGATGACAGTGGGGGAGGAGAAGGGGTGAAGTTGCTAGAGTTTTGACAAGGGGAGGAGAAGGGGTGAAGTCGCTAGAGTTTTGCCAAGGAGACGATGACAACAATCCCTCGCCAAAAACCGACCACCACCATCCTCTTCATCTCCGTCCACCTCCTCACCTGCACCACCCTCACTGCCGCGCCTTTGCCTTCTTCTTCTTCTTCTCTTCCACACCTGCCCCCACCACCACCAATATCAAAACCACTGCAGATTTGCTGCCAGCTTGGGTCACTGTCGATTTGCTCTCCCTTGCTGGCGACGTCGTTGGAGTTCTGTCCTCAGCGATCAAGTTCGCTTTGTAGAAGGGGAGGGAGGATCCATGTGAGAAGAAGAGGTTTTCTGAATCGTGTTTTTGGGAGTGAGAAGGGACATGAGTTGAAATTATTGATTTTTGTTACTCAATACAAAGGGCACGGTTGTCATTATGTTTTATTATAAAACTCAAACCTAGAAATCTCAGAGCAATCCCACCTTCAAGGTGGGTTTCACTTACCCCCATTTTGTGGGAATTCTATTACATTGGTAATGAATGTTTCCTAGGAAACTGAGTGTACCAAACACCGGAATAAGGAATCAAGCCCCTTTCCCGAGAATCAAACCCACGAACCAAACACTAACTTAGGGGTGTCTTTTATCTTGTGCTGTCGCATACTCGCATGTCTGCATCCACAATGCGAAAAGACTCTGTTTTTTGTGTGATATGCAGCCATAATTGAGTTGAACATGAAAGGGTTGTGCTTGCACAACTTGTGTATAGATAATTATCTGCATACAGAAATGCTTCAAATATAGGAGTAATTAGAAAATTCAGTGCCCATTCCCTCCGCATGTTTACTTGGAAGGACATATCGAAATAATAATGATGCTACTTAATGTTTCTCTTACTATTATTTTCTTCTGGCTGGATTTAGACCAATTTCCATTAATTACCTTTTTATATGATTACCAGCTTCAGGATTATGGCCTTCAGCTTCAGACAGGAAAACACTATTTGAACCTGTGATGGCTTTTATGGGGCAAAAAGGTGAGGAAAGTACTGTTGAATCACTGGAAAAACCCGAAAATTCACAGCATCCATCTTCAGTAGAGGCAAAAGAAGGGATTGAAACGGATGGGTCAGCAGCTCCTGCCACTGAAAAAAATTCACCTGCTGGAGAAGAAAATGAAGTGCTGAAAATAGAAGAGGATTATGAACATCCAAATACTGCAGAGGTAACAGATACTGAGATTGTGGACCCTGGCAAAGCTGAATCTGATGCACAGCTGTTGCCTGTTGAACCATCTGAACCCCCTGTTGAAAATATTGAGACAATGGATTCCTTCAACAATCTACATCAGGAAGAGAGCTCAGAAGCAGGATCCCTTGAAAAACAGTCCGTTGAAGCCAAGTCAGGGACTGAGGAAGTAGATCAAGTTGACAGTAGTGCCCTTGTGTCAGATGAATCACATAATGATATTGTTTTGCGTGAGAACACAGATGAACAAGAGACACAGGAAGAGGAGACTGTAGAAAAAGTATGTCCAGTTCAAGCTGAGGCATCAAGTGATGGCCAAGCTGCAGTTGAGACTGAGCCCTCTGATATACAGCCTGTTAGTCCTGTAGAGACTGATAGTGCTGGTGAATTTTCTAAGAATCACGTGCCTAATGCACTTCCTTTAGATGGGGCTGCAGATATTGTTTCTGAATCAGTTTCTCAAGAAAATGATATAATTGTTAAAGCAGTTGAGGTGAACCAGCAAGCCAATGATCATGAAATTGACATTAAAGAGCAATATTTGACCTCAGGAATCAGTGTCTCCAACTCTGCAGATTCTGTGCAACATTTGAGCTCAGAAACCAGTTTCTCCAACTCTGCAGATTCTGTGGCTGAACTTGAGAAAGTGAAGATCGAGATGAAAATGATGGAAACTGCATTGCAAGGGGCTGCTAGACAAGCTCAGGTATTTAATATTACGATAACTTGATGGAGGAGAAGATTTGCATAATAGCCTGAGACCTATTGCATGGTCTCTCAATTGTAGTAACTGGACAAATGGTGTGGTGATGGATGAACCATACATACATACATATATATATATGTGTGTGTGTGTGTGTACATATTTGTTTATAGGGTTTTAATTCTCTATGCATTTTTCCGTTTTTCTATGCAACTTGCACCTTTCTCTATGCATTTTCATGTATTTGTATGCTGTTTGCAACATTTTTCAATGCATTTTCACATTTTCTATTCAATAATTACTTCATTAAATGTATCTTAACTGAAGGCACATGTTAAGAAACCCTTAGTTATATACTTAAAAACTGGTCAAAATTGAGGGACATTATTTTTAAAACATCTCAATAACTTTTTGTGTGATCCAAGTTTGTTAAGCCCACTGTTGGATTAGATACCTATCTCATGCATACTATGCATGCCAAAAAAAAATATCACACTGATCAGATACCAATAGTCATTTGATCAATAAAAGTCTCACATTTATGGAGGAAGCGGCTCTTAATCTGTGATCAACTTGATATTTGGGAAGCATGATGTGTATGGGAGAACATGTAATCCAATGGTGGTTCTCACAAAATATAATGTCTCACAGAAAAATTATTGAGAATGGTGTAAAACTGTTTTTGTTTCTCTGAATTTTAAATGTCCCCTGAAAAAGAGGGTTGGCCTCCTTTTATATATCCTTGCTGACTGTCATTCCCTTTCCTCTCTTCTCTCTCTCTCTCTCTCTCTCCTTTTTTTTCCCTGTTTTCTAGCTCTATATATATCAAGCTAAGAAGATTTTGGAATTTGGATATCTGATTTGAGAACTAGAAAATATTTCACCAATTTGTCCGTCTAAAAAAGAGAATTTAAATTTTTAGTTAAAAATGTAAGGATGTGTATAGAAGTTTTAAATCAAGTACCATAGTTCCAAAATATATATATATAAATCTCTGAATGAATCATTTGCTCCTAAGACATTCATAAAGGAAATTTATTTTTTACTTCATTTTAGTTTTTATATTAAAGTTTCATTTTACTATTCGACCTGCATTTTGTGGTTCTGGTTCTTATTATCTTCATTTTTCTGTCCCTTTTGTGCATCCTGAGGCTTTTTATGTTACAAACTTAAAAATGTTGATCGTCTCTCTTATTGGGTTTTCAATCATTTCTTATGTTTTCCTAGGCAAAAGCTGATGAGATTGCAAAGTTGATGAATGAAAATGAGCAGCTAAAAGCAATGATTGAGGATTTGAGGGTAAGTATACCTTTTTTTTATAAATATTTTTAATTATATATTTTTGTGTGTGCGCTTTAGGATGTGCCAATGCTATATCTATATCTCTATCTATATATATATATATTGGTTTTTTGGGATAAGAAACGAAATAATTTTATTTACAACAAAAAGAATTACAAGAAGAAACAAGGAAAGAGATATGCTCCTAGAAGACCAAAGACTATACAGCAAAAAAAAAAAAAAAAAAAAAAAGGAAAAAAAAAAAGAAAGAAAGAAAACTAATAAAACGTAACACCTGCAGAAAAACTAGTATCAAAACCAGCCTTAAGGGATAATTGACTCCTGGTTTTGGAAGATGCTTTCTTCTCTCTCTCTCTCTCTCTCTCTCTCTCAAGAATTATTTTAATAGACATTTAAAATTCTGAGAATTATGATACAGCGAAAATCCAATGAAGCAGAAATCGAGTCTCTGCGGGAGGAATACCATCAAAGGGTTGCAGCTCTTGAAAGAAAGGTACATTCCCTTATATCATTTCATTTTTTCACCCTTTTTGTTCTGGAGTTTGTTAAAGTGATAAGTAGGTAACATCCAGGATCATCTTTGGAATGCAGTAATTTTAATTGAATGATGATTAAGGCGTGCTTTGTGTGCCTGCATTATTTAATTATTCTTTAGTGATGTAGGTATCAGTGGTTAGTTTATTTTTAAATTCTTGTTGTTGATTTGAGCGGTTAATAGTCAAAAACCATTAATTTGGCGAATCCATGTTCTTGATAGTGAGTACGCTCTTCAAGCCATTCAAAGTCCACTTAATTTCAGCTGTGTAGTATAAGAAGGTTTTGAAAAGGGGTTAGCTTTAACTTTTTAATGTCTAAATTAAAAGGGATGTCTCCTATATGAAATTAGAGGGTGTCCCAATCATTTTGCATAAATGAGTTGCTCTTATAATATATAAGGTACTTTTGTTACTAGTTCCTTTCATATTTCATGCTTTCATATGAAAAAATTACTATACTTTCAAATCAATTTTAAAAGCCTTAGAACATGGATCCACTCTTCCCAATAATTAGACATATTGCTTTAAAGGTTTTTGAATGACATTATGCCTGTAAAACTGTCTTAAATGAACAATTAAAAGCTGTCACTTGTCCTTTCATTTCTTTACAATTACAGCCAGACAGAGTGGGCAGTCATTGAGAGTGGAATTTATTATTGGCTTATTTTATTTTATTTTTAACCTGATATGAAATCATATTCTGATTTTCACGTGCTATGTATGCTTTTGAAGCATTTAAGTTTTCTCTAGACTCAATGCGGAAATGCTTTTCATTAATGTGCAAACTACAAAGGTTTTCACATATTGGAAACTATCACCAGGTTCACATTAGATACATGTTGTGCATGTACTCGCCCCCTCAACCTTTTATTTATCAAGTCTCTTGGTGATTAAGAAAAAGAAAATGATTTTCTGTAAGTATGTATTTTTATATATGATCTTGCTCTACTTATTTGTAGGGGTGTCATTTCACTATCTAGGTTGCGTAGGTTTTGCATATTCAAGATGTTGGAGGGATGGAATTAATTGAGTTGTTTTAGAAATTATTCTGTAAATACTTTGATATACATATTTATATATGTAAGTATGTATTTTTATATATAATCTTGCTCTACTTATTTGTAGGGGTGTTATTTTTGTCAGGGTTCTGAGACACTACTGGCTGTCACTATCTAGGTTGCATAGTTTTTGCATATTCAAGATGTTGGAAGGATGGAATTAATTGAGTTGTTTTATTTGTTTCTACTTTTATTTTTTCAATTGCTTCTTGGTGCATACAATTACAGGTTTATGCGCTTACTAAGGAAAGGGATACACTTCGGAGAGAGCAGAGTAGAAAAAGTGATGCAGCTGCTCTTTTGAAGGAAAAGGATGAAATTATCAATCAAGTTATGGCTGAAGGTAGGAAAAAAATGCACAATTATATGTGATGCAGTGTCTTATATATTCTGTTTTTTGCATATACTGTTGTATAGCCCACATAAATTTTATTTGTTCATGTATATAGTACATAACTATTTAGGCTTGTATCTTGAGAGGTAGTTTTAAGAATAATCAACATTTAATGGAGGTGTAACAGCCGCTGTACTTTTTCTTTTATGAGTTCCCAGTTTATGGAATACAAATCTAAGAAAGACATGATATGTAGAGTTGATAAGTGTCACGGATCTCTGTCCCATATCGGATAGGTATTGGGGGAGTCTTCGGCATATAAGTGGGCAGAGCAACTCTACCTAATGGGCCAGCCTTTTGGGTTGGAGACCCGACCCTTGACAAGTGGTATCAGAGCAAACCTAGTCCCTTATCCGATGTCACGCCAAGCGCCTGGGCCCACGGGGTACTGAGGGCGACCAAGTGTGGGGTTGTGAGGGGTACGGGGTGCAGGATAGGTAGGCAGGGTGGGCCCAACCACGACGAGGGCGTCGTGTGGGTTGGGTGGGGGAGAATGTCATGGGTCTCTGTCCTACATCGGATAGGCACTGGGGGAGTCTTGGGCATATAAGTGGGGAGGTCAACTCCACCTAATGGGCTAGCCTTTTGGGTTGGAGACCTGACCCGTGACATAAGGCAAAGATGTTTAATTGAACTGTAATTTTGACAAGGCTGGCATGGTGATGATGATTAGGGGACCGGTAAGATGTTCCAGTAGGCTGTGAACCATCCCTGTTGGTTGACCTCTTTTGTTGTCATGAGATGGGACTAGGAAGAGGAATGAGGGATTGGGAAGGCAAGCCAAAGAGAAGTTGTGCTGGTTTCAGTGAGATCGGTCAACTCTCACCTCAAGGATTGTTTGAGCTTGGTTTTTTATTGGAGTCAAACCTGACGAGATGGTGGGAGATGATTAAGGTGCCTCCACTTGAGGGGGGAGAGTAGAGTAGCTTAAGGAGAGTTATGATGTAGAGCTATGACAGGAAGCAGTCAGTTGTAGTTGTGGGGATTTGATGAGGCATCTACTGGTGCCAAGAAAGATGCTTATGGGGAATCTACACAGTTCCTTTTTTTTTTTTTTTGGCTCGGAATATGAACTTTCATTTCTTCATTTGGTGATTATGAAAGTAACTATTATCCAGCCATTTAGGTTTGCAGGTATGAATTGTGTGCTGGGAGACAGCTATCTTAAGAACAGCAAAGAGCTTTCCTTACATTCTGGTAAGCTGAAGGGGCTTGTGCTGTCCTTAATGGGTTGAGGCCTGGCAGCCACCTTAATAAGCCTATAACATGAGCTACTAAGCTAAGAACCTCTATAATCATTGCATGATATGGCGATGGTAGCATTGTTGGGACCAGTTGACAAGTATTAAGCTTGTATAGGGCTCCATGGACCTGTCCTCAACATGTATGTAAGGTGTCAGGGCGCAATCTTGACACCCAGTGTGCTTTCAGTCACTAGTCCCAAAGATGTGGGGTGCCTTTGTCTTTGGCTTGGACAAGTGAATTGCCCTCCCTATGATGATGCCACTTTATGAGATGCATTTAGGTGAGAGTGTGAGACATCTATTTTAGATGTCACAGCATTGCTATTTAATTGGAGCTATCTACGACTCATAAAATGTACTAGGACAAAGAGATTATTGGGATAGGACAGGACTCTTGGCAATTCCAATCCCTTTTCAGATTATTTTTTGGTTCCTTTGGAATAGTTATTATTTTTCTTCTTGAACCCCTTAGGGAATATTGATATGGCTTGTTGATCAAGATAAAGAAAATAAATAAATAAATTGATATGGCTTGATGTTGGGCTAGGGTACTAGTTTGAACTTTGAACCATAAGTTCTTAAAACTTGTCTTCTATTTGTTATATGACAAGAAAATTGGATTTATCTGGAAAAGTGAACTACTTTATATGAATTATGAGGCTAATTTATGTAGCTGTCATTATTGAACTCTACTTGAGAAGTTTAACATGAGCCATTATGTTTCTTTTAAGTGCATGAGAAGTCAACTTGTTGTGATGGTGTGCTTTATGTGCACGTACATGCAATGTGACACAAGTTACAAGATATCCTGAATTTATAAATTTGGTGAGTTTGACACTAGGATACACACCCACACCCACACCCGATACCCGCATTTGAGTCCATGTAACATAGCCTTACAGGTAAACCCCGGGGTCTATGCAAGATCCTGCAGCCCACGTGGACCAGTTAACCCAAGGCCCATGAGAACCATGAAACCTTGTGTTGGTATCCTCGAGGGGCAGGCAAGAGTTAAACCGAGGATATCCGCTGCTTGAGGCATGGTCCCTTGCCAATTGTGCTCCTACTTAAATGAAGTACGTACTAATAATCAGAGAACAAAAATACATCTAGAAGGAAGAGGTTCCTTTGAAAAGGCAGAAAGAAATCCACAAAACACCCTGAATTTACCCTATTAAAGCAAAAAAATACCAAGCCAACCAGCCGAGAACCCAAAAGCTATACCCAGAGTATAGCCAAAATATACCAAATTGTAGCTGATAAAAAAATATACCAAAGTGTACCAAAGTATGCCAGAAGCTAAACAAGATGACACGAAATAAAGGACCAAAAAGAACAGCCTTAAAGAGGAAGGAAATGCCCTCTATATGACTGTAGAGTGGAGGCTCAGACAGTCAGAAGTGCAGGCATTGGAAGAATGAATTTGTGTCCAATTTCTACCAAGGTTTCATATTTCAGCTTGAGAGAAAAATTTGACTTTTCAAAATGTTAAAATTTGGATGGAAATTTCAAGTAAGCTGAAAATTATTGATAATTTCAGATACAAGTAAATTTTTGCTGAAGCTTCAGAAAATGGTAATGCAGTCCTCTACGTTGGTTTGTGCACGCGCATGCGTGTATACTTAATTGGCATAGGGTAATGAGGTCCTTTTTTTATATGGTTTTAATGTTTGGAGATTTTTGTCCATCATCCCAGGTGAAGAGCTTTCGAAAAAGCAAGCTGCTCAAGAATCTCAGATTAGGAAATTGAGGGCTCAGGTATGAAACCTGGTTTTCTTGTTGTTTCATCATAAAAAAATCTTACAATTTTTCTGTTGCCTGTTTTAATTTTAATATATTTTTTTGTGCATTTCCTTTTTTGAAAGCTAGATTAGAGAATTGGAAGAGGAGAAAAAAGGGTTAACTACCAAGCTTCAGGTATTGACCTTTCAAAGCCTATTTTTACATCGTTGTTTTTCTGGTTGATTTTTTGTTTCAGCATTGCTTGGTTTAAAATGATGTCATTTAAGATGATAGAGTACAAAAATTGCTGGAAGATTATACTTAATTTTGTTCTTGATGAACTTTGTGCATGTTAGTCTTTGTGCCTTCAGCTTCGTAATTTTTCTTATTTAATGCCTTATTTATCATATCCTTTCTGTTCTGAAAAGATCATTTGAGCAAAGTTTTGGTCTTGTATAGGTGTTCAGTACTAGATTTTCCATATTTAATTTACAGGAATAAAACATATTAAATTTGAGGTGGAATGAAGACAATAGAATGGGGGAGAGATATCCTCTATAAAATAGAAAATAAAACTGGGAGGGAAAATTGAGATGTCACTAACGTCTAAACAGTAAACACTACCAACTCAACACTTGTCAGTGAATATTGAGTTTGAGATCCAGAACTGAAATATGGTAAGAGGAAATGAGTTTTATCCATACGATATTCCTATTATTTGTTTCCCGGTTCACTGGTTTTGGGCCTGGGATTAATATAAGTTGTCTTGGACTTGTGTCATTAAGTTTATTTGCTTAGTCCACTACGTCTATTTCAGCTTTCTAAGAGGCTAATTCCTTAGGAAAACTAGATTTTAGGAAAAAATTTACAGAGAGTTTTCTGGTCTCTCAGTAGAAATCTCCATTATTGCCAGGTGGGGTCCTTGGTTAGTTTGCTGGAACTACTGTGTAGCCATAGCTTGGGTCTTTTCGGTGAAAACTTAAATATTATAGTCCCTATTCAAGCTTATTTCCAGTTTGATTGTTTGATTTAATGATGATGGGAAGTATTATTGGTTCATTCACCTGTGAAGCTTACATGGAAATACCTGGTCCTTTCTAAAGTAGCATCTCTTTTTGTTCCATGGCCATTTAAGACCATAACAACCGATGAATTCATACTGAGAAACTGGCCAGAGTTCCATATCAGTGTCCTCTTTGCAATTCAGATGCTGAATCCATGAAACGCTAGTTATCTTTTGCCCATGGTCCTGTCTAAACTATAAATTAGCATCTCTTTTTGGGCCATGGTCATTTAAGATTGTAACAGTGGATAAATTGATACTGAGAAACTGGCCAATTCATATCTGTGTTCTCTTTGCAACTCAGATAATCCATGATTCACTAGTTATCCTTTGCCCATTCTCCTCTGTTGGGCAAGACCTGTGAGCAGGTCCGGGGCTTGAGTTTGATTTTCTTCAGAGGTTGGTTGAAGCTTGGTTGAAAGAACTGCACTGCTGAAGATTGAATTTATTTTAGACCAGTTTGTTTATTTCATCTGTGAAATGTTCCTCCTAATTCATATCAGTTTTCTCTTCCTTCTTTGATTGACTTTCATTCTTTTGATTAATAAGATTTTGTTTCCCAAAATTTAGTATATACCATTACTTCTTTTTAATTCATGATTTTTTTTGTTTTTTTCCCCCTATCCATGAAATTTTTTTTTTCCCATGATGCCAGTGTATAGAGAAGATTCCATTGCATTTGAAACAAAGGAAACTTCCATAAGTGCTGGACTAGGGGAGTCGTTTTCCAGTAAATTTGGCCTTATTTGTCCCCAATTTCTTTCCCATTGCGTATTTCTTTCCTAAAATTTAGAGAAACTATGACCTAGAATACTTTTTATTTTATTTTATTTTATTTTAAACTGTACTGTCGTAGAAATATTTACTATTCTGGTCACTGTTCCTTGTGTGAAATATATATATATAGATAATATATTTTTAAGTGTATGGACTTTCTTTTTACCACTTCTAGGTAGAAGAGAATAAAGTAGAGAGTATTAAGAGGGACAAAGCAGCAACAGAGAAGCTGCTGCAAGAAACAATAGAGAAACACCAAGCAGAACTTGCAGCTCAAAAAGAGTATTACACAAATGCTTTGACTGTAGCCAAGGAGGCTGAAGCATTAGCAGAGGCACGGGCCAACAATGAAGCCAGAACTGAGCTTGAGAGTCGTCTAAGAGAGGCTGAGGAACGTGAAGCTATGCTAGTTCAGGCACTTGAAGAATTGAGGCAAACTCTAAGTAGAAAGGAGCAGCAGGTTTTTGTTTTATTTTTAGCCTTTGAGATTGTGCGTTTGGTCAATGACCTGGCAGAATTCATGGTTTAGTTTAGTTTAATTGTTATGAGTTTTTATTTTTCAGGCAGTTTTTAGAGAAGACATGCTACGCAGAGACATTGAGGATCTTCAAAAGCGTTATCAAGTGTGTTGATCTTCCTCCGTATCAACTTATTGTCCCCCACCCCTCTTTTTTTTTTTTTTTTTTTCCCCCTTTTGAATTATTTATTCACTTGTTTCCAATGTTTTTGTGGGGTTTACACAACTTGGCTATCGTTGGTATCCAGGCAAGTGAGCGTCGGTGTGAGGAGTTGATTACGCAAGTTCCTGAATCCACTAGGCCTCTTTTGAGGCAGATTGAAGCTATGCAGGTGGATTTATATTTTATATGCATCATTTGAAATTTCAATGAGGATTTATAGGCACTTAGGATGACGGTTTCTTGATATGTTTGTGTCAAATACACAGGTTTTGTATTTTAACTCTTTCCTTTGTTGGTAACAGGAGACAACTGCTAGAAGGGCAGAAGCTTTGGCTGCTGTGGAGAGATCTCTCAACTCTCGACTGCAGGTTTTTAATAATCATTTTCTACCTGTGATTTCTGTATTTGAAACTTGCACTTGTGCTCTACAAGTCTACAATTCTTAGTGTTTATCCCCACTTTTTCCTTTCAATTATTGCCAACAGGAAGCAGAGGCCAAAGCTGCAGCTGCCGAGGAAAGAGAGCGATCTGTTAATGAACGCCTATCTCAAACCTTATCCCGCATAAATGTTCTTGAAGCTCAGGTTTCTTCTGTTTTCTCTGGGTAATTTCTTGTAAGATTGGAGCTTTATCTTGAACATTAGCTCACACCAGTGGGATGTTTCAGATTTCATGTCTCAGAGCAGAACAGACGCAACTAACTAGGTCCCTAGAAAAGGAAAGACAGAGAGCATCTGAAAATAGGCAGGAGTACCTTGCAGCAAAGGAGGAAGCTGACACTCAAGAAGGTCGTGCAAACCAGCTTGAGGAAGAAATTAGGGAACTAAGGCGGAAGCACAAGCAAGAGTTACATGAAGCACTGACACACAGGGAACTTTTACAGCAGGTATTACTCCTTTGTGGAGTAAAGAAAGCTTGTGTTTTTTCTTTTTATGGATAATGTAGGATGTATTTTTATTAAAAACTATAAGAAAGGCTGAAGCCTCTGTGCATGCAAGGTATTAAAAAAAAAAAAATTATAAAGAAAGTGAATCCAAAAAGTTGGAAAGGATTCTTGGTTACCAAAGAACAATCCCATATTTAACCTCATGCTTCTCTTAAACTTGAGCATTGAATTCCTTTTTGATTAAAAACAATTTGGTTGTGATCATTTTTCAATCAGAGAAAATCATTAAATCGTAGTCATGGTTTTAATGGTGGATCTTTTGGAACAAGAGAGGCCTCACTGCCTTATGGTTGGGGAGCAGCAGTTAGCCTTGAAAGCAAAGTTTCCAACTTTCCATGCAGTTTTAGTTATGGGCTTTTCTGTGTTTATGTCTGGTTGGGACAAAGAAAAATGGACTAGTTAGTTGGTTAAACACTGATTTGATATGAAGTATGGAGCAAAGTAGAAGTTGAGTTTTTTTTTTGTACTTTTGGAAAACGAATCAACTTCCACTAGAGCCTATATGAATGTGTGTTTATTAAATTTTAGCATTTTCTCCTTTTCTTTGTTTTCTTTTCTTTCCTATCTGTTTCTTCAAGAATATTTGATAGTGAACAATTTTGAGCCTGAATGGAGGGAGCCAAGGGTAGATGCTTGAAGGGAGTTTTGCATAAAATCGAGAAAACTCCTGCCATTTTTCTTTGGTTGATTTCGATCTCCTTGACGGCTTGACCCTCTTCTTTTCAATTCAATAATACAAAGGAACTTTATTAAACAGTTTCAGAAAAGCTACTCTGATATTCGGTATTTTAGTTCATATGTGAAGCACTTCCAAGATGGGATCAGTACATGGAAGCTACATAAGAAACTGTTGCACAGCTTTTGTATGCATATATTAAATAGGGTGCCCTCTTCCTATTTATGGTGTTAATATTCAATTCCATATTCAAGTTCCCTGCATCATGCTCTTGGTTGTTGACAGGAGATAGAACGGGAGAAAACTGCTCGGTTGGATTTGGAAAAGAAATCTCATCTCCATTCTTCTACTGTATCTGATCAAACTCCTATATCAAGGACCAGTTCTGCTTTTGAAAATGGTAATCAGTGCTTTGATCTATGTAGTTGATCATCTTTGTACTTCCCTATTTATTTATTTTTATGTTTTTCATGACTTTGTGCAGGAAACTTGACCCGTAAACTTTCAAGTGCTAGTAGTGTAAGCAGCATGGAGGAAAGCTATTTTCTGCAAGCATCTTTAGATTCATCTGACAGTTTCTCTGAAAGGAGAAATCCTGGGGAAACAATTATGAGTCCATACTATATGAAGAGCATGACACCCAGTTCTTTTGAAGCTGCCCTTCGTCAAAAGGAGGGTGAAATCGCTTCATACATGTCTCGTTTGGTATGAATTATCTTCTAAACTAACTCCTCACTTTCAACCATTGTCAGTGCATGTATCTGTGCCGTGTTCTGTTTTGCCTAATGCAGATCTTCGCTGTGCTGCACTCATTGTGTTGTGGGGGGTTTAGAGTCCTTTACATATATTAATTTTTTCAGTTCATATTAATTCTGTTGACTATTTATTGTTGTAATGTTCACTGTAGGCATCCATGGAATCTATTCGTGATTCTCTTGCTGAGGAATTAGTCAAAATGACAGCCCAGGTGGGTTTCTGTGGACCATCATTTTCTTTTGTATGCTCCATATAATTTAACTCAAGAATCACTTACTTTCACTGCAGTGTGAAAAGTTACGGGCAGAGGCTGTCATGCTGCCAGGCATACGGGCAGAGCTAGAAGCACTAAGGAGGAGGCATGCTTCAGCACTGGAGCTAATGGGTGAACGCGATGAGGAGGTACATATATATCCACTTAGGTTCTGTTTGTTTTAATGGAAAATAAAATTTTGTAAGAGCAATTGATGATGTCGGATGAGGTGCATATCATAATCAAATTTGGATGTTAGTATGCTATGTTATTGAGGTAATTCCATGATATAATTAGATGAATGAGAAGTGGTCACCCTGTCCATCTTCCAGAAAAAAGTTCCGTAAAGCTTATAAAAGAAGCTACTTTTCTGCATTTTGGAGGATTATTTGAGTTGTTATTAACAAGGTATTAATCTTTTGGTCCTACATACATGATGGCAGTGTAAGTTCCCTGAACAGTAAAGAATTTTCTCACAAACCATATTTCTTCGTAATCAGTCTATATCCCATGGGAATTCTTTGATGGCCAAACAATTTATTAATCTGATAGGATACTTTTATTTTTTATCATTTTTTTATAGGATATTTTTGCATCATTCTTGACCCTAGTTATATGATGAGTGAATATATTTCACTCGCTAATTGGCCAGGTCTCAGGTTTGATAACACTGAAAATTTTATTTGTTACCTTGGCATCTTTAGGATTCATTCAAGGCATTAGTTTCTTTTCAAGTACTAGATGATAAACTCCAGGCCAAGAAAATAATAAACTTGGTTTCAGTGCACGAGGGTTTTTTTTTTTTTTTTTTTTTTTGGGTGCATGTTCGGGGGGTGGTTTGGGGGACAGGGCTGGAGTGTTTGCTTTCAAATATTTTAGGCTTAATGAGTTGACCTTGGCCTCCTTTCGTGCTCTGTCAGTTCCCAGTCAATTTTGATTTTAAAAACTCTACTGCATTGAAGGTAATTCTGAGAGTGATGAAGCAATGATTAGATGTGTAATTGGAATTTGGAATCATGACAGAGAGTTTTAAAGCTTAGGCTATGTCTTGTTTTGGTGGAGGGATTAGGAGAGAGGTGTGTGGTCTTTATTGAATCAAGGAAATAAAATGGTATAAATTTCCTCGTCACAAATTTGGTAGGTATTGGGGAATTGTGGTAGACTTGGTGAAAGTGATAACTAGCATGAGCACATGAGCACATAAAACAAAAACAGTTTTATGTGAATTGGTGTTTGTGTATTTTCTCACTTCTCTTGCATTGTTGTAAAAGTGTCTAGTGAAGGGGGATTTTGTGTTTTGTTAGTATTGGGATTGATTGGGTTATCATCAGTCCCTAATCCCTACAGAAGTGATTTTTTTTTTTTTTTTTTTTTTTTTTTTTTTAATACCTGGACAGCAATGTTGGACAAGCATTTGATGATTGATCATCTAATTAGTAGGAATTTTGTTATGCCAAGTCGGTGTTTATGTGTATTCACTTTGCATTGTTGAAAAGTCTCTAGTGAACTGTGGGCTTTCCGTTTGGTTACTTTTTTGGATTAATTGAGTGTTGCCTACAGTTTTTCAACTAGCGGAAAGTAGGTGGTGTAGGAGTAATATTATTATAATAAGAGATTACGTTATAATTCTTAGCAGAAGACATCTGCATTTTTTAGGCCGATAGTGCGGCATGCCACAATAGGCTTTGTCAAATCTCTGGTTCTGAATTACGCTGGAGTGATTTAGTTGTCTTGTGTATTCAAGTGCACCAATTTCCATATTTCTTGTTTATCAAATTTCTGGTTCTTTTTTTCTTTTCTTTTTTCATTATGATGATCAATATGAAAAATGAAAGCTGTTAGTTTTATTAAGTGCTGACATTTGAAAGTGGATGAATTTGTGTTATTGTGTAGCTGGAAGAACTGCGAGCTGATATTGTGGACTTGAAGGAGATGTATAGAGAGCAAGTAAACTTGCTTGTGAACAAGGTAAGCCATTTAGTCATTATTTTATGTGTTATTCATTCGTATTTGAAAATCGTTCTTTTATGTTATATATATATATATTTCATCTCTTCCCGTATTTGCTAACAGATCCAGACAATGGGCACTGCCGGATAATTCAAGCTCTCATTACTGCTTTCTCCAGCTATTTGTGATGTTAATGGTATAGTTTATGCAGCAGATCCAATTGGTCGCCCAAATTTTTTTCCCTGTTATGTATACTCATCGTAAAGGTCATAGTTCTTCAAAGTGTTGTGTCAGTGGATATATAATCCAAATGCGATTGGTAATTTTGTATTGTTACATAGGGTTCTAATGTTGTATAGCATGAATCAATAGTGTGACAATTTGTTCTTCAAACTTGAAAGCATTTCCGAGGTTTTTTTTGTTTTTGTTTTTTTTTTTTTTTCTTTCCATTGATAAGAGGTTGACATTATTTTCATTCCCCCCCACCAAAAAAAAAAAAAAAAGACTTTTAGCTGTATTATGTTATTTAGCTTTGTCTTTATACCCCTGCTGCCCTTCACCTCGCTTCTGGTAGCTCCTGCATCCTGCTGCAAGAGCTTCACAACTTTGAGAATGGAAGTGGGAGTGAAATGAACACAGCCTTAGTGATCTCTAGTTATGATGATCATGAAAACTCAATGCTTAGCCATCCCACGGCAGGGTGACTGGGTGAGTGAGTCTTGTGGTCTCCATTGCCCTCATGACATCCAGGTCAAATGGTAGAGCATACGGATATCATATCACACCTGACGTCTCTCCCAGGATTGACTCACTAACTGTAAGATGTTGCGCTTAGTATTTCTTCCCCTTAACAAATAAATAAATACAGGACTGGCATGTCCCGCACTAACTATACGAATGTCTCACATTTGCACATTGATGCCTCTTTCACAAGATGACCGTAATGGTCTAGATGTGTGAGACGTCCTGAATCACATCGGTAGGGTCCCTTTGTAAGAAAAAATGGAGATGTGGTCTTGCCACTCGATCTTCATTGTCGGAAAAGAACTACTTTGTTTTCTCCAATCTCCAATATGGGACGTGCTCGTTTTCCAAACATACACGTGGAATACATTGGGATTTGCACTCCCTCAGTTTCTCCAAGGCTAAATAGGATCTCAACCAACCATCACTCTTTCCTAAGCAAAAGTAGATTTAGTGCATTTAGTCACTTAAAATCACGAAATTATTGTGCGATGAGCGACACGTGGAGAGAGTTGAGATTGGAGACAATCATTTTATATCCAACCAATTTCAGTCCTCTATTCTCAACTCCACATGTCGCTCATCGCTACGATAACTTTATGGTGCATTTAAAGTGATTAAATGCACCAAATCCAAATCCTTCACAAGCCAGAACAGTGCATTTGAAAAGAAAAAAGAAAAAGAGAACACCACGTTAGTAGTTTTTATCAAACTATTACAAGAGCAATTCCAGTAGTGTAAGTTATATCAGTGTGTAATTGCTATTTTTGCACATGTTATAATATCAAATACTATAATTTGGCACAATATACTCCAATGATGCAAATAACATAATAAGTAATTTTTTGGCACAAGTGCACAACCACCATCTCCTTGTTTTTTTTAACAAACTTTGTACTATTTTAGCTCAAGGGTGTGCCAAATATAGCACAAGAGTGAGCTATTGCTATTTTTTAGTACACCCTCTAGCACACCATTGGGGCACCAATAAAGTATGCTATTGTTAAAATATAGCAACACCTTTTAGCACACCATTGGAGACGCCCAAAATGTTCTTCCATAAGAGCAATACTACAATTTCATTTTTTTATTTTTCTATTTGTCTTTAATGTTATTTCAGCCATCTCTTTCACTCTATTAGGATTTGATATAGTAACAATATCTTACTGTGCATAATTGCACGAATAATGTGTTGCCTATTGTTCTATACACATTGATATTTTACTATGTATAACACAATTGGTAACACATCATCCGTGCAATTGTGTAAAGAACGGTACTGGTACAACACCAAAACTCTTAACTCCCAATTCACCCATTTTGTTCACCCATGTACTTATAAGGAGTGGTGGATCCACAAATGATTAGTAAATAAGTGAACAAATTAGGTGAAAAAGTATTTTTCAATAAATTAATAAATAGAGTAAGATTTGAGACACTTTTAAATCGTTAATTAAAAAAAAGAAGGGGCTATTTTCCACAACCTTCTTGGCTGCATCCACAACCCCATTAAGAAATTTAGTGTAGTTTACCTAATTTGCCCCCAACTGTCTCCATGTTTTCTTGTGTCATCTTCTTTTGCTTTCTTCTATTCTTTCTCATCTCTCTCATGGATCTGACACTAACACATTTTTCCCCCAAATGTCCCCACATCTCTGTTCTCCCTTCTCTCTTCTCTATTTTGTGTGCACACACACGTCGTCTGGCATTGATTTCCTAGCAGCAACACTTGAGCTTCAAGTGAAGGCTAGACTTTCATCATATGAAGATGCTAGAGGACCATTTAACGCTCGTAAAGTGGTGGCTTCGAACAAAGATCTCGCATTACAGAACAAAGCCTTATATAATATAATATGGATCAAAGAGCCCATCATTGGGACATCAAAACAACGTCCTTCTCTTGTTAATATTAATGTATGTATATGTATATATATAATCTCTCCTTGGTTCATATTTTACATCCTTTGTGATCAAATATTCTCCATCCATATTCGCATACGGATTTAAACTTTAATGGAATTGGTTTCAAAACTGATGCAAAATAATCAATAACTCTCTACCATCACTTGGAGAGAGAGAGAGAGAGAGAGAGAGAGAGAGAGAGAAGGAAGAGTAGAATAAAAGGAAAGAGAGGAAAGGAAACATTTGAATACTATTAGGGGCAAACTGGGTAAACTACACAAATTTCTCAATGGAGCTGTGGATGTAGCCAAAAAAGCTATGGAAATAGCCCCTCTCTTCAAAAAAAAAAAAAAAAAAACAATAAAAAAGTGTAATCTTCACTTTATATGCACTCTAAAACATCAATTGGTAGCTCTTATGGGATCGATCGGAATATTTAGGTTTTCGGTATATTTCTCAAAGGTCATTATTTCAATTCTTTACAACTATTATTACATGTGTGAGTATGAGATGTTTCACATCGATTACTCAAGTCTTAATAGAGTAACACCTAATGACCTAAGTTAGTCTTAATTGTTCATCAAAGGATGAAGAAAAAAAAACAAAAACAAAAACAAAAAAAAAAAAAAAATACAAAACAAACATGGTAATGAATCACAGGAAAAGGACAATTTAGTAATGGTGCTATAACAGAGTGATGCCATGTCAATAAACAATTGGCACAACCAAATAGATCTCCCTCACACGCAAACTACCAGAATTAACCACCAGACTGTACACAGGTGTTCGTCTGCGTCTCCTATTTCTCGTAGAAATCGGGATTCTTGGTCACTTCCACACTTTGCTTCTTCCACACTACATAAACCAGTGAATAACAATATATACCTCATCAACACCCCCATGCGCACATTAGCGCTTCTCTCTCTCTCTCCCCCTTCCACTGAACGGTTTCGAAATTCTCGCGTCGATTTCCTTTTCTTCAGTCGAAATGGAGCCAAACTTGATGGTGACTTCGCTCATTGTAACCCAACGGCGCATGTTAGCCACTTGCCCCTCACTCCTCTCTTGCTTTCTCTCCCTCTATTCAAAGCTCTCTCCTCTGTTCCATCACCTCATTTTTCACCTGCATTTAGCCTTCAAAAACCCTGCTACTCAGGTATTCAGCTTCAAATTCGTGTTTATGTATGCATGCATGCATGCATGCATCTATCTATATATATATACATACACACTCACACGTGTGTGGTTGTGCATATATATATGTATTCTCTCTCTCTGCAGTTCTTGATTTGTTCATACGCAATCCTCTCGGCTCAAATCTCTTTCCGTTGATTCTCTCTCTCTCTCTCTCTCTCTCTGCATTTGATCAGAAGCAAATTTATCGCTTAAAATTCTGCAGTGTATGCTGAAAAACAGTTGTTCTCTCCGTCTCTATTCTCTCTCTACATATACATGCTATATCTATATATATTCAGTTGTACATTTGATCAGAGGCGAATGTGTCGTCCTCTAGTCTCTCCCTCTATCATATAAATATATATGTATGCGTATACAGTTTTGTTTCTTTATTTCATTTCATTGTCATATTGTTTGAAATTTGTTCAATCGGATGAAACTAGCCTGAATTTCAAATCTAGAGATGGAATTGAATTGTATTAGATCTCAGATCAATTCCCTCCCCAAAGAAATATCTGCACAGATTTGTATTTTGATTCCTCCATTTGATGCGTAGATTTGGATATTGAAGAAATATTTGAAGATGAATTGTAATGCCTAGAATTAGGATTGATCAGTGGTCGGATTTGGTGTGGCAGTTTTGCTGCTGAAAATATATTCTTGTGAAATTTGGAGCAAAAGGCTTGTAATAATCGGGTATGCGGGGACGGCAGCGTGATGTTACCTCGACGTACAAGCGCCCGTCGAAGGACTATTTGAATGTTTTCGGACAGAGAAGGCAGTCCAGGTACTTCTGAATTGCTTATTGGTTATATCTGTAATTGTACTTAAACGACAAGATTTAACAAGACTTGGAGAGTGGCGCTTGATAATGTCTTTTATAATGTGGCATTGCATGATGTTTTTCTAATTCTTTAAATAAAATATCAGCAGCTGGTGAACGAATAATAATATGATAAGAAATAGCAAAGGGTTCCTTGAGATAAAAGAGTTGTTTTCTCTTTGTGTTTGCTTTTTGTAATTTATGCATATTTTTTTAAGAGAAAAGTGCTGAACAAATTCAATCACCATTTGGACTCCTCGTTTTGATCGACATTTTTCATTGGTTTTTCCCTTTTGTCCCCATAACAAAATGATCCTAGTTATGCAGTCAGTTTCAAAAATTCCTTTGCCACATGAGTCGGAATGGGGCAGTGGTATAATTTCGTCGGTAAGAATGGCATTTCCTAGTTAAATTTAGACTAGACTCTTGACAATATATTACTTGATTTATTTTTTTGGAGAAGTGAGTGTTTGAGATGATATTTTCTTTCACAAAAATAGTTTATATTTATATAATTGATACTAGACAGTTCGGCTTATTCCTTGTATTGGGTTTAGGCCATTCGCAGAATGGCATGGGAAAAGAAACTGCAAACCCTTCATGTAGGAGGTCTTTGCCGCACATACTTGTGGCAAGTCTTTCCTCATTCTTATTTGGCTACCACCTTGGGTACGTCCTAAATCTTTGGAGACTCACAATTTTTTCTTCTCTTCTCTTACAATGTTTCTGTGAAGCAAGAAATTGGGACATATAAAATTGTTGTCGTCATTTGTCTATACAGAGTAGTTAATGAGACACTAGAAAGCATTTCTTTAGATCTTGGCTTTAGCGGGAGTACTCTGGCGGAAGGTACTTTATCCCTCTCGATCTTATTTTAATTTCTTTTATTTTTGGAATTTAAATTCCATTTTAATAGTTCATCTTATGTCAAATGAAGGTCTAGTGGTGAGTACATGTTTAGGGGGTGCCTTTGTTGGATCTTTGTTTAGTGGTTGGATTGCGGATGGGGTTGGGCGCCGCAGAGGGTTCCAGCTGTGTGCTTTACCGATGATAATTGGGGCTTCAATAAGGTAATTTGTCTTTATCCATTAAAAGGCTTGGCACCTGATAATTTCTTGGGGTAAGATGTTCAGTTTAAATCTATCTAGAGAACTACCTTGAACTTGGTTGGGTAATGAGATGGGATTTATAATAAAGTGTTTAATTATATTGCATGTTCTTGGTCCCGCTTTTTCACCCTTGCACCTGTTGTATTAGTTTTTGCACTGGAAGTACTATAAATCAATCTCCTGATAGCTTGCTCTAATTCTCAATATTCCTTTATATCTATTATGATACAGACAAGACTTTGGTTCACTTATTGTTTTCATAGCCATTTTAAATAAAATAAAGTTCATCACAAGTATCTTCAAACCTGATACTGCAGTGCAACTGCAAAAGATCTGGGGACTATGCTTCTTGGGAGGTTTTTGGTTGGAACTGGGATGGGTCTCGGGCCATCTGTTGCATCTCTCTATGTGGCAGAGGTATTATAGTACTATTGTTTTTTCTGTGGCTATTAGTCGACATTGCTTAGCCCCCTTTGTTAGTCAGCCCTAATTTACTTAATTATGCTTTATCTATGAGAGCAGGTTTCACCAGCTTTTGTGAGGGGTACTTACTGGAGCTTTACTCAAATTGCAACATGTCTTGGACTTATGGGGGCTCTGTTGATTGGAATCCCTGCAAAGGAAATTGTGGGTTGGTAAGAACATTTATGGAACTCTATTAGTTTTGGAATTTGGATCATGATTGTGTAATTTATTCCTTTCTGTTTAGACTCATTTAAAGCATTTTTCTGTTTTGATTGGATTTTTGAAGGATATATTTTCTTAACCTCATGTACTCAGGTGGCGGGTTTGTTTTTGGGTATCTGCCATTCCTGCTGGAGTACTTGCAATTTTCATGGAGTTCTGTGCAGAGAGTCCTCATTGGCTTTTCAAGGTCATCTGCTCTCATTTGTTTTTTGTTGTTGTCTAAAATTTTGGATTCAGCAATTGTGTGTGTATGGTTTTTCCCTAGTGTAGAGCTGTAAATGGACTGGACTTAGTGAAATTTAAATCCATCCCAATAACATATATGTAATTATGTGTGTTTATATATATATATATAAATTAGTCTGAAAACAATGTAGATTTTTCTTTGTGGATTAGAAGAATGTATTATTTTCGGCAGAAGATTGACAATGAAAATTTACAAATGGTATCCTGTGAAACTACCATATTATCCTGATGCAGTTATAAATGGCACATACAAGAAAAAGAACCATGATTAAACGCCCATGTTCTGGATTTTGATCCAAATGACCAGATCTGTAATGGGATCAACATTTAATATTCTCAAATTCAGATCTAATTCAGATTCCAATATGGGCTGTTAACAGCCCTGCCTATGTTAAATGATACACACACATCTAGACACATGCCTTGTAGGTTCTTGGAAACACTTCATGAGGTTTATTCAAGCATTCATAACTAGCTGTAATTTTTCAAGTGGATAAAATCATTCATGCTTAATGATACTTTTTGCAAGATGGGCACAAATGTTTCTGTAAATGGCCATAATATGAACAAATACATAGATTATAGGGATGCAATTAATATTTCTAGTGTTATTTTGCATTCCTCCTCATTTCTATTATTTATTCTATGATCTTCCAATTTGCTTTTGTATAACTTCATACAGCCTTTAAACTTAAAAGCCTAAGCCATTAGGTGGAGGGCCCAGATAGGTATACGAAGCCATGCCAAATTCAATATTTAAATGATGTGGGATGTGCGGCTTTCCAATACTTCCCCTCACGTGCACACCTACCAAGACAAGAACAAGCCTATCACGTAGACAACAAAGACGGACTCACTAACATAAACAGGCCAAAGAAAGGCATGCTCTGATATCATATTAGAACAACACTTAACCCCAAAAGCTTAAGTTGTTAAGGAAGAGTCAATAATGTATATCAAGCTAACACCCCCTCTCGTGTGGCCCCATCATGCATGTGGAGAGGCAGACAAATAGACAATCAAAACCAACAGATAAACTGATGGTGGAATAAACAAATGGAGGTAAGAAGACTTAAACCCAAGACCTAGCAGAAACTAGAGCCATGATACCATGTTAAGTTTTCAACCTAAAAGCTTAAGCTATTAGGTGGGATGTGGGACTTCCCAATAATATGTGTGTGTAATATCTATATACACACACACACAGATATATGGATAGTACAGTCATTTTCTTGATGTGATGTTGTAAGAACATTCTTTGTTGCTTACATATGGTCATTCAATATCTTTGTCCTTTACCTTGGTTTCTTGTATACTTCTTTGACCGTTGACCTGCTTTATATAATTGTTAATACTCTTCATCAAATGCTTTGATCCATTGGCCAGTTGAGTTTCACTGCTGATCAATTAGCATTCATTGATCTTAGTACATGTTTTTATAAGCAGTCATTGATCTTAGTACGTGTTTTTATTGTTTTTAACCATTGAATGCTGATCCATCATCATAGATGCTGACAATTGTTTCTGAATTTCATTCAGAAAGGAAGAGCTGCTGAAGCTGAAGCTGAATTTGAGAAGCTTTTAGGAGGACTTCACGTCAAGTTTGCAATGGCCGAACTGTCAAAGTCGAACAGAGGGGATGAGACAGAGGCAGTGAAATTGTCAGAGTTACTCTATGGTCGATATTTTAGAGGTATACATGTTAATTGATTTGTATTTTCATCTATCACTCACTTTATCTATTTGTTTCCTTCTAAATGAATTCTTAATCATATTATTCATTTTTCAGTGGTTTTCATTGGGTCTACCTTATTTGCTTTACAACAGCTCTCTGGTATAAATGCTATATTTTATTTCTCATCAACTGTCTTTAAAAGTGCGGGAGTACCTTCAGGCCTTGCAAACATATGTGTAGGAATTTCAAATTTATCAGGTACAGATGGATTTACTCTCAAGTATCTTATGCATGCATTCCGAAATCATGGTTAAGCATTTCTTTAAGCGTAGTGCATGAATTTCTTCAGGTTCAATTCTTGCAACGATTTTGATGGATAAACTAGGAAGGAAGGTACTTCTTCTTGGGAGCTTCTCAGGCATGGTAAGTAAAAAAAACCTTTAGCCGAAAATCATTATGTCATTAATTGGAAATTCATTGCAGCATATTGTGAACTTGGAGTAATGGTATTAAAACACATTTTCATTCCTCTCTGGAAATGCATGTGTTATAAAGGTTCTGTATTGACCCTCCAACTTGGGAAACATTTTTTATTTTTATTTTTTTTTACGGTACCTGATTGAATGATTGAATCTTCTCTTCATGGATGACCATGCTTTTCTGATTGCTGAACAAAACCTAACCAGGTTGAACTTATGCTAATCTGACGTGGAAATATTTAGGGATGACATTTTCTAAGAGATATTATTTATTTATGATGTAGTAAGTGAATAAATGTACACAGAAGGCTTACCATAAATTTAAGTTTTGCATAAATATGTATAAAACTTGGAGAGTATGTATCACTCTTTTCCTCCCCTTTCCTCCTCTCATGGAGTTCCATGTTGTCTGAAAGTTACTCTTGAAAAGGAAATCATAAACCTAAAGCATTATTTTATGAGACTATTAAGTATTTCCTAATGCTACCTGGATATATTAGTTCTACTTTTGACAGGATGTTTTATTTTTTATTCAGAGGGAATTTAATGACATTGGAAAGTAAAAATCATCCTGTTTGGGCCAGGTTGAGCATAGAGGCTGGGTTTGTATTATGGCCTTATGGGAAACAGTGCGTGTGAAACTTATGTGCGTAAATATTCTCCTCAAGGAATGACTATAACTGTGTCATTGAATATGAGTTTGTATTGCAACAATAACACAGCTATTATAATGCCTCACGATCTGATTCAACATGATAGTTACAAGCATATTTTGAGGTAGATAGGCACTTTATGAAGTTGACGCCCAAAGTTGGATAGATTTGAACTCCTTTTGAAACTGGAGATTGGCTTGCAGCTTTCCCAACTAAAGGAACTTCCAGTTATATGTGTCATATGGTCTTGTTGGTCATGTGTGATATACATTTACATGAATAAGAATAGGGGAGGGAGAGAATGTGTCATTCCTCCTCCCCCGCCGTTTTTTTTCTCCTATCTTATTCTTTGTCTTCTTCTTTCTCCATTTATTCAAACCCAAATCATCTGCTCCAAATTTCAACTAAATCATTAGAATTCCCTTTTAAAAATGAGAAAAAAATTCTTCTATTTGCATATAATAGCATGGCCTGAAAAATCAGTATTCAGAGTGGTCAGTTATTCTAATAAAATATTGGAGCGATTTAGTCTATACTATAGTGAGAGGCATTTTGTGATTGGTAACTGTGAGAATTACAAAAAATAGTGACTGCAGTGGACATTTGACCAACATGATAGGTGTCTGGTAGGTGGGATCTTCAAATGGTCAGTCCTGCATCTGTTTCTGCAATTGTATGACTGATATTGATAAACCATATTTGTTATTTATTAGGCTCACACCTTAAATTTTGCATTATGTGGATTGCTACTTCTTCACATCTTAACTGACCTTTGTGTCATGAATTTAATTGGTTCAGGCAATGTCAATGGGTCTTCAAGTAATTGCAGCAAGTTCATATGTACGGGATTCTGGAGCATTGTATCTATCTGTTGGTGGCATGCTGCTGTGAGTTGTCAAGCATAATTGATACTTAAGAACAATACAGCTTGCGCATTCATTATCTAGTTACTGAATCAAAAATTCAAATTAGAGCTCATACGCTTGCCTGGTTCACTTGTGTTATTGCTGACGCGCAGAAGAATGACCATAGTTTAGTGGGCTTATTCCCAATTAGTCCCCCCACCCCCACACACACACACACAAGCAAATGATAAAATAGTTAATTGGCAAGACATCTTGATGACTATTCTTGGATCTTTGAAGTAAGTCTTCAGTCATCATGAATTGATGGAAATCATATGATTGTGTTTGAATAGGCAGGCCATTCTTTAAAATTGGAATTAAGACTCACCCTACCATCGGCAAGGCATGCATACTGAGCCTATATTTAAAGGTCATTGTTTTTTTCGGGGATTATTTCCTGGATAAACAGTTGCAAAAAAACTGATCAGAGCCTGAGTGAATAAAATATCCTAGAATTTGATCAGTAAGTAGAAAAATTCACTATTGTATAAATTGTTAGAAACTATGCAGTGGACTCAAACCTGAGTAGGCTATGGTATCTAAAATAGTTTAAACCTCTTTAGATGACTAGGAAAGAGTTTTGAGAAAAAAACTAATGGCTTTATGGACTTTTGTTATGTTGTCTGAGTATATTTTGCTAATCGCGAAGTTGCTTATGCAGGGTTGTCTTGACATTTTCTCTAGGTGCTGGTCCAGTACCTGGTATCCTCCTAGCAGAAATATTCCCTAACCAAATTAGGGCTAAGGCAATGGCAGTCTGCATGTCTGTGCATTGGGTAATTAGTTTTCTGCACTTCTTCCTGTGTCCTTTTATTGAGATTTGAGAGAGCCTTTTTTCCCCCTGGTTTCGTTGTTTTTCGCTGAATGCAGAATTTAAATACATACATGTGAAGTGTAAACTGAGATTCATGATCATGACTCCAACATGCTTATGAATTTGAATTTCACTTGATGTTGCTTTGTGATGGTGATGATCTTTCCAAAAAATAGAAGTTTGAACTCGATAGTTGATCTTGGCCATGTATGGATTAATTTCTAGTTGGCGTAGAAGTTATGAATGATTATTTTAAATTGACCTTCTTGAAGGAGAAACTACTACTTTTATTTGGACATTCTCATGGTCCACTTCATATTGAGGAAAAATTTCCTAAGAGCTTGATATAGACTTCAGTAACAATCAATTTGAGATACTTTGGTGTTTTTATGCTGGTTGCTTCTGTAATAATTGATTCTTGGGGATCATGGAGTATATGTGTCAGCTTTGATCTTAAGGTCCCACACAAATCATCTTTTTAGATCCCTTGTGGTACACATACATATATACTATAGGTTTTGGGTTTTTAGTTTTCTTTCGGCCCGAATTTTGCTTTCTCAAATTTATGAACTAGAGTCTAAAGGTGACATTGTTCTTATAAACTTTGTATCTTTAACAGGTCATAAATTTCTTTGTTGGTCTGTTGTTTTTGCGCTTGCTAGAGCAAGTTGGGCCACAAGTATTGTACACGATCTTTGCTACCTTTTGCTTTATGGCAGTGGCTTTTGTGAAGAGGAATGTGGTGGAAACCAAAGGAAAATCACTCCAAGAAATTGAGATTGCACTTCTTCCAGCTGAGTAGAGGTAATTGTTCTTGTTATTTTCTAAGCTTTTTCACTTTACCAATCTCGAAGAAGGATCTGCTTGGCTAAATGAAATAATTAATTATCTATTTTTTTTTTTCCTAATCAAAACTTGCAAACCATGAATAATTAGTTCTAGAACTCAGAACTTGTCTTAACTTGCTATTTGGTGGAACAGAGTTACCTCAAAATAATTTGATTTAAGAACCTAATTTAATCCTTAATTTTATTTTGTGTAAAACGCAACGGGCACTGCGTTTTTAATTTGAAAATTTCAGGCCAAATAATGACCCACCGGAAATTACCTCCCCACACCCCCCCCCCCCCTCTTCTTTTTTCTCTTTGTTGTCAAGCTTGACACTTTTTTTCCTTGCATTTTACTCATTCAAGGAATTCCTCAACCTCATTCTTATTGTCCCTTCTCTTGTACTTGTAACACCTTCATCCTAACCAATCACGTCTTCGTGGTGCAGTTGTGTTCTCCATATTCATGACCAAACAATCAATAAAGATGTGGTTGGGAACATTATGGAAGAATGGCTTTTGGTGGACAATGTCATGTAGTTAAACCATTGTAGTCGATTTTCTCTCTTTTCTGTTCTTCCCCCCCACCCACCCCCTTTATTTCTTTCTCAAACTAGTTACAGTTTTATCTGATCTGTTCTTGATCATATGAACTTAAATATTCCATAGGCTTATTAAATAGTTTTTAAAATTTTTTTGGACTATTGAATTTTCAACTTTTTCTCCATATCTTTCTTTGATTTTGATTCAGTCTCCCATGTTGAATCCAACATTGTTTGAGCAGTCACAATTAATCCAACATTGTTTGAGACTTCACAGAAGCTTTCATTTGATCAAGCTCAAGCTTAGCTGGCTTCTAAGTTTTGTCTGTATTTAGATCAGGACTGTGAATGGAGCTGAAACCCAAATGATTAAGCATCACTGAAAACATTGAAAGAATTGCTGAGCTATAGAGGATCATGTTGATCTGGAGGGAGATATGGACAACTAGGTAACAGAATGTTCTTCTCAAACATGTTTTGGCATGATCGACATGGTGTCTAGACGATGCCAGTATCGCGAGAATTTGGTGGATATGCATTCATTAGGTGCTCACCCTGAACGGCCTATGTATATTCTAAGAGATTTTCTCTTTTTCCCTGAATATTCTGTGAGCTCATTGATACTGTACTTATTGGAATTGTGATGTTACTGGGTTTAATATTTTCATATACTGTTCGAATGCATGCATTGATCCATTGAATGAAATTTAGTCATCGCAGAGGGGTTTCTGAGCGTGGCTGATTATTCACGTGAAATTTGGCCTGCTTTTTCCTATAATTATATACATGCAAGTCCAAAAATTATTTACCTAATATTGGGGAAAATCCTATTCAACACAAATATTGAATTAATGTCAAAGGTTATTTGTATTTTTTTGATTTAATTTTCTAATTTTATCAAAAGAAAACCGAAATACTATGTACGGTTGGATGATGAAAACTTGTCTGCCACTCTGCTAGTGAAGGAAAGTTTTTTTTGCCAAACGAGGGATTTTTCAAGTCATTAAATTCAAACTAATCCCCTTGTGATATATAGACCATCACTCCCCCATGATATATAGACCACCATCACTCGAATTTAGGACCTACTTCTTTCCCATCTAAGCTAATCAAGGGAAAACAAATACCTAAGAAGCGGCTAGCTTGCTCCAACCATATCAGCAAGGATCAGACCACCATATATCTTGTACCTCTAAACTCTCACACATACCGTGTAGAATCGTGTGAGCAATTCTATTGTTCCACATTGGCCGAAGTGTGAGAATGATCATTTTAAGCTCTTGGGTACATTCATCCCTCTTCTTGTAAGCTAGTTTTTGAGAGTGATATCTAACCAAGGATTCATATCATTTGGTATGAAGTGTACGCCAAGTCATGAGTTCAAATCGTTGAAGGGGTGGCTTATATAGGTTACATAATGATAGGTGAGTGAAGCCATAAAAATAAAAAAAGGGCTATCATCGGTGCATTGTCAAGTAGGCATTGGTCATGTGTATACTCACAAACTATTGATTCTACTCCCACCTTATCCTAATTAGATCCTTTGCCTGAGGCGACATGAAGCCTGGAGAATTTGTATTGAATATGTTGGTTTTATCTGTTTATTACAGAAGTAATGACAGGTCATGTAAGCATTTTGAAACGCTTCTATCAAGTCCAAAAGAAATAAAGGTAATTTTCTTTTCACATCGAAGTGATGTACGCTCTCTCACATAGAAGTAGAACCCGTATTGTCGCCGGAGAGAATCATGCTATCAATAAGGGGAGAATCCAGCTCACCTTTTTTATACTGACTTGGCAAGATATTAGTGGTTACTGGAAACTAGGGAAAAGGGACTTTCCGTGCATTGGGGACTGAGGAGATCAGGACTCAGGAGAGTTAAAACCCTCCGGCACCCGGGGCCTAAACCCTTCTGTAAAACCAGCTTTTCATTTCCTTGCTTCTCTCTTTCGCTCTCTCTCTCTCTCTCTCTCTCTCTTTCTCAGGTACGCATGCATACACCTATAAAATTTCTTAATGCTCCGTTTGGTTGCTGAGAAAAATGTAGGAAAAGTAAAGAGATTATATAATTACAACCTTAAATTATTCGCAATCTGAGAACCGATATAACAACCCCTCCACTCAACTGATCCTAATACAACTATTTTGGTTTAGCGGAGTCTATGCTGCTTGTTATGTTTTGTTTTCCTTAATTTTCTCGGCGACCAAACGGGTCATCTAGGTCTTGTATCAAATCTTCGAAATGTTCCTATAAATTGTGTATACCTAGTTTTATGAAATTTGTGTAGAATTGGATCATCTTGGATGCTCAATGAGAATTGGCATTGAATAGTTTGCTTGGTTAATTGGTATGGAAACTGTATGATGAAATGCGTCAGTGAAAGAAAAAGTTAAGACTGCTGAAATGGGCCTTATTTTTTCTCCCCTCTCCCTCCCGCGTGGTTTTGTTAGTTGCTTTGGTGAGGTGATAGCTTTCTGGGATGGAGAATGAAGACGATGTGGCGAAGAAGTCGCAGGTGGTGGAAGCGCGGGCCAGAAACATCAGTCACAATGTCCGATGCACTGAGTGCGGGAGTCAATCCATTGAAGATTCACAAGCAGATATTGCCATTCTCCTCAGGAAGGTAATTTTTTTGCTTTCTTTTCCTTTCCTTTTTTCCCCCCTTTCAGAAGTGTACCTTTAAATGAATCATTGACACCACCACGGCACGTCTCATGAGGAAATGAAATTGCATTGTCCGTGTTAGTCATCTGAGCTGAGTTATATACTTTCCTGACCCTTGTTTTGTTTTGTAATATTTTATCCTCAATGGTGGTTAAGTATGAAGCTTGTTATATCTCAAACTACTTACTAATTAGGGGTGCTCACTCACCCGCTAGACCCGCAAAAACCGCCCAATCCGACCCAACCCGAAGGCATTGGGCAATTTCAACCTATAGGGTGGGCGGGTAGCGGTTTAGAATTTTATTTTTTTGCAGTTTCGTGGGTGGTTGCGGTTTTGAAATATAAAAACCGACTAAAACCCACCCACCCGCATATTTTTATACTTTATTAGATTATACACGTGGCAGTGTCTCATTGGTTCTTCATATTATATTGGACACATGGAAAATGGAGGATGGCCTTATCTCTTACCGATATTGAATCAGTTTTTTGCATTGTGAAGTCTTTTATCTTTTTGTTTTTATATTTATGCTTGTTTAATTTTATTTTATTCCCAAGTTAATCGTTATTTTGTAATTTGTATGGCTTGTTTTGACCAAAACAATATTTATAATAATTGAAATGCAGTATGAAAGCCCTCAAAAATTCAAAATAAAATGGATGGATTTTTAAAAAGTAAAGCAAGGCCTAGCTAAACTTAAATCCGCCAATCCGCCCGCAACCCACCCACCAATCCGCATGGTTTGTGGGTTAAAACCGCCCAATCATGTGGGCGGATGTAGGTGGGAATTTAATTCACCCGATAAGTTGTGGGTGGGTTGCGGATGAACTCCAAACCCGACCCAAACCGACCCGTGAGCAATACTAATAGAGCAAATACTGTCCATGTAAATTTAAAAAATTTCCAACCAGCGAATGATTTCTGAAATTACAATGCTTTTCCTCCAACTTAGGTTGGTTAAGACTTGAGAGGATTGATTTTCGAGTTCGCAGCTATTACCAAATGATAAATAATATTTTTACCATGTCTAGAAACTTGATTTAGGTATTTATACTCTGTCCTCTCAAGTATTTGTGATTGTAATGAAAATTTTTACCAAATTCTATCAACCTCTTGCTATATTTGTTATCATTGATTTCCGTATGTTCCTTTGATAATAATGCCATCAATAACTCAAAAGAATTTTGTCTGACCTAGCACACTGATGATGCTTGTCTTCACTGCAGTTAATTCGTGATGAAATTCATGCTGGGAAATCTGACAAAGAGATCTTCAAAAAGCTTGAAGAGGATTTTGGGGAGACAGTACTTTATGCCCCAAAATTTGATATGCAGACTGCAGCTTTGTGGCTTTCACCGGTTAGTTCAAGAGTACCATTTTAAATCATCGGTGAATGTTTTCTTAGATATGTTCTGACTTCAATATTGGGTTTTGTGATAGCTTCTAGTTGCTGGTGCGGCTGCAGGAATATGGGCTTACAACAAGCACAGGCAAAGGACTAATGTGCATATCATGGCTTTGAACCTTGTTAGAGGTGTGACATTGACCCCGAAAGAGAAACAGACCATGATAGAGATCTTAACACCTCCTCCTCCAGAAGGAAAGACTCCTTCCTGGTGGAGGAGATGGCTGGGTCAATAATGTCTTCCCTTTATTGGCGTGTTCTGGTCTTGCATAGCTTTGAACTTTGTGGTGGGAAACTAGAGAACTATGGTTGCACCCTAGGTCTGCAAAGTCAAGAATCAGCTTGTCGAAGGGTTTCATCTCAGTGGCGCAGTCTTGGTCTCTATGATATGGAAGTTTGATTAATGTACAATTCTGTACTTGTTGCTAGTGATCAAGTTTATGACTGTACATCAAGAATTTTATCGAGTGATGTCTAGTTTTTGACTTTGTTATATATAGTATCATTGTCATATTTGACATATTGTTCCCTCGATATGAGATATGTATGTGTGATGTGTCATTCAACTTGCCTGAATTGAAGTACTCTCCCCGGCAAGTATAGCTGCTGAATATTTATTAATTTTTCTTTGCTGCCCCCACAATAAAAATAAAAATAAATAATAAATAAACAATTTACAAGATGAGAACATGAGAAGAAGTTGCCTTGTTTGTCTGTATGTACTTGTGAGAAAATTATTCTGTGCGATGAGTGCATACGCTCCCCTAGGTGTAAACCACCCTCACGTGACCACGTGGTGGGTGATTTGTGCTCGAAGGACACATACGCCCGTATTTCTTGTTCCTAAGTTACCTTCTCAGATTGGGGACCTATTTACAAATTGGTCCCACCATTGATATAACCTTCTGACCGAAAATCACTTAATCAGGACAGCATTTCAGTTGGTTGGTTGGTTGGTTTTAATTTTTTTTCCTCTGGTCATAATCTATATGCATAGATCAGATTGTTTTCAGAGTAAATGATAATCTAGATCAAACTCATAAAATGGTGAGTTTCAAGTGCCTTGCGTGTAATGCTACAGCCGAGATGGGGCAAGACAGCTACTCTGTTCAACCTGTTTTGGTCAACAAATAACAGGGCCATAAGATAATCAGTGGGTGAGGTGCGGCACCACATTTGGAAGTCATTAGTCATATCTTGAGAAGTCAACAATTCTGAATGGCAGGCCAAATGTGAATGCATACCTGGAATGAGGTTTGGAAGATTATGAGGTATAATGGACTAAAACTTGAAAGAATGCGAACATGGGTCCCCTCCCATCCTTACATCTGGATTTACATATCTGGTTCATTCCACTACCTAGAAGTTTTGAAAAGTCTGATATCATATTTAAATTGTGTTTGGTCCCCTAGACAGATTCTTTCCAGATCAGGGAACTGATTTATTGTGAAAAGAGTTTGATATTATAAGTTATTGTATGACTTCAAGGTAACTGCAAGCCAAGCAGGAGCACCTATCTCTTGTCTGTCTTAGAGCAAGCTGAACTGCTGTTGATCAAATGGGGGTCCAAGCCACTGAGGATGGAGAAACTCCACAAGTCTGGTAATCTCGATGGCTGTGTTGAAGTGGTTGAGAATCCGGCGATAGGAAAACCCTGGAGCACTGGATTATTCGACTGCCACGAAAACCAGACAAATGGTAATATACAGTTGTTTTTATCTATTTTAACTTTATGGTTTGGTATATCTGTTGAAAGTTTTTGATGAAGACAAACCCGTCTAAATCTTTATAGTTAATAAAGAGGAGATGAAAGTAGAACCTTTAAATTCCTATCATAGTTGATAAAAACCAAGCCTTACCGGTTTCAAAGATCAAAGTTGAATTATTATTTCGAATGATCTGATGGGTCGGATCAAAACCACTGAGCTTGATGGAACAGCGCAGGCTGTGCAGCAACTGGCTCAACCTTCAGCGACAATTGCTCAGCATGAAGAGCATGCAGGCACTAATCATGGTTTGCCTCAATACCATTCCGATGTTGGGGTGGTACACGATTTTGTAATTGGACGTCCCTGGGCTACAGGATTTTTTGACTGTCAAGAAGATCTTAAAAATGGTAATCTGTCATATAATTTGTGATTTCTTCATCTTTTTCTTGGATTTGTTTCAGCTGAGTTAGTCTATGCATTGACAAGTTTATCAAACCATCATTAGAATTATGGAGCTTAACTAGTGTTCTGTTTCTATTTTGTTTCGTCGGTAAAGAGAATATTTGACTCCTGCATGATTTGGAAAAAATGAAAAGAAAATTTTTCTTCTCAGGAATGATCATGGGGGATACACTTTACCCTGTGTTATAAGACCTGATTTTCTAAAAATTTAGGAGAGATCCTTCTCAAACAGGGGTATTCTAATGTACTGCACAGGAAGAAATAGCACTATTACTGGAGTAAGTGATTTTATAGTTTTATTGCCAAAACTTTACATCATGGCAATTTAATCAACAACTCAAACTTACCCTTTGGGCTTTGTCCCAAATATTGAGGGTCAGTATTATAATACACCAAAAGAATCCTGTTTTGCATTCTCTGGGATTCATGTTCATGTGGGTTTCAGGGTTTGGCTATAGATTTTATGCTGGCTGTCCACCTTACATAACAACCTTCCTCTTTTACCTGGACTCTTGGTCTGGCAGTGCAAATAATACTTGTGAAGTTTGTCAGAACTCTAAGAACTTGAGACTACCTGTGAAATGCTAGTCAGAGAGTCGTTCCAGGTGCCAATATCTGGGAAACAGGTTACTGAAATTCCTTCAAGAACAGGATTATTCAATTACTACAATGACCTAACAAATGGAAAATGCCAGGGATTAATGTGCAACGTATGGACTATTACCTCTACTGCAGTGGCCCACCAAACCAATGGTTAAAATCGGTTAACAAACGGGCCATGTGTAAAGATAAGCAGCATAGCATAAAGATTACAAAAGAGCAAGCTGATGTTTTCTCACTTTCCCTTTTTTTACTCTCCTTTTTTTTTTATTTTTTCTTTTTGCAGCTATTATGACAGCCTTTTTTCCTTGTGTGACATTCGGGCAAATAGCAGAGGTATTAGATGGTGGAGAAATGAGTAAGGCCCCTTTACCTTGCCTACCTCTACTTTATGTATATTTCCATTTTTTCCTCCTTTTTCAAATTTTCTTTTATTTGGGGTGGTCAAAGATGAAAGATGAAAGATGACTGTTATAACAGCGATTTGTTCCATAGCAGTAGAAGGAATGGATTGTCATCTAATATGGACAAGTGTTACTTTTTATTTTATTTTTTACGGTCATTAGTAAGTAGTGTACATTCTATGTTCTTTCAATGATACTATACAATAATTTTCATTTTAATTATAAATACCTGATTATAAATGGTCATACCCAGTGCACAAATACATTATTGTGTTCATATTAATTAAAATTAGAGTTGTCCTGTTTTTTTTTTTTTTGTTAAGTTGATTACCAATGGTTCAGGTTTGATACTGTTAGAACTGCTGTAATACTATCTAAAACTTTGTTACTCACTAATTAATGATCATTTGATGATTACAGCTTGTCCTTTGGGGAGTTTCATCTACCTTTTGATGATGCCTGCCTTGTGCTCTCAATGGATCATGGGCTCAAAGTATAGAGCAAAGCTGAGGAAGAAGTATGATTTGGTAGAAGCTCCACATGAAGATAAGATCTCTCACATCTTTTGCTCATGCTGTTCCCTTTGTCAGGAGTTCAGAGAGCTCAAAATCAGAGGACTTGATCCTGCTTTAGGTACTTACTGCTCACACCTTTCAAATGTCATGCACATATATATATATATATATATATATATATATTTTTTTTTTTTTCTTTTTCGTGTATATAAATATAAAAAGAACAAGTATCTTTTAGTAAAGAGACTGGTCATTCACTACTCTTTGATATATTGGAATCATTTTCAGAGAAAAAGTTATGCACATATTTTCAGTACAACTGTTTTAATGATCACTGACTATATATATATACGTTTTATGAGGAATGTAGGTGTGTATGAAAGCAACAAAATATAAGGAAGTATGACTTCTAGTAAAACAGTTATGCTAATTATTCATATGACAATTTTGTATTTTTCTCTGGATTAATTTCTATTTCGAAGTCATTCCAAGAACCAACATATGCAACAGTTTATTCGTGAGAACTTGAAAGGCATTACTTTGGAGGTCGAAAGAGAAGTTTTCTAATGAACTTTAAGCCTATGTGCTCCGTTGCCTTTTACTCGAAAAATATCCTTCTAAGAAGACCATTAGAATTCACTTAGTTGTCATTGGAAGTAATCAAGTAATTCTTTAATGAAGTTTCTTAATATTACGTGTAGGATGGAATGGAATTCTTGCTCAACAACAGGAAAGACAGAATCAAGATCAAGTAAAGATTCCTCCTCCAAATCAAGCCATGTCTAAGTAAACATCATGATATCTCTTGGAAAGTTGTTGGATTTCTTGATTTGTATTGGTTTCTATCCTGTATTTTGATGTCCTAAAATTTGAAATCATGTCTACTGGAACTATCTCTCTCTCTCTCTCTCTCTCTCTCTCTCTCTCCAAAATGCAATGCAAAATGTGTAATGATGAGATCTTTTTTATTTATTTATTTATAATGGTGTAATGATGAGATTATCTCCAGTGCATTAAATTAATAATCCTGGCTTATAAAGCCAACCTGTTTAACATCGAATTATTGGGACTTATAATAATTTAGATAGGGTGATTTTTTTTTTTTTGTTTTTTTGTTTTTTTTTTTGTGTGGAAAATGGTGTAATGATGAGATTATCTCCAGTGCATTAAATTAATAATCCTGGCTTATGAAGCCAGCCTGTCTAACATGGAATGATTGGATGATTGAGACTGTATAATAATTTATATGGGATGTTATCACCCAGCTAGCTTCTAATGAAGCAATTTCATTTTTCGTTTTTGATACATGCAATATAAATGGAGTTGTATTGTAAAATTTAAATATTTTTTTATATCCAAGCATTAAGAAAAAGTGTCTTGGAGGACCAATGTCTGTAAAGATGCCTAAATGGATAACAGTAGTTATAGATTTCTCTCTTTTAAGAGGCTCAAAGCCTGGCTTACTATTTCTTGGATTCCAATATTTTGCACACCTCATATGAAATTTTGGGAATTGCAACATTAAAAATATCGACCACTCCTGCCTGGTCAAACAAAGTAGCATAACTTTTAGTTGCTAAACAAGAAGTGTTAGGGGTCCCATAGGGAATGCTGTTTAGGTGTTCCCAATGAATCCAAACCACTGGCATTGATAGTGTGGAAGTTTCTTCTTCTTTTTTTTTTTTTCTTTTTTTTTTTGGGGGGGTTAATTGACTGATTAGATCCCATTTAATGATTCAAAGCCAAGACATGCTACGTCTTATTAAAAAGATTGCCAAAGCCATTAGTAGAGTGGTATTGGCACAACATTTGCAGGAAGGAATGGAGTATATACCCAAAAAATTAAGGTGGAGTTGTTGGTTGCCATGTCATAATTCAATAGGTTAGCCATCTGAAGAAGAAAAAAGAAAAAAACGAGAGAATTGGATGGCTTGTTATGAAAAGCAACATAGTGGTCGGAAAGATTGGATGAAAATGATGAAAATTCTTGACGGATGATGCGAGCATCAAACTATAATTCTTTCAGGGAAACCAATAAAAGTATAGACTAGTTTTGTCTCATGGCTAATGTCTTGACAGGTTGTCTTAATCTTTAATATATTTAATAAAGAGGAGATGATACCAAAACCTTAATTCCAATAGTGGTTGATAAATACTAAGCTTTTACCTGGTTTAAAAGATAAAAATTGAGTTATTACTTCAACGACAATCTGATGGGTAGGATTGAAACCACTCAGCTCAATGGATCAGCGCAGGCTATGCCACAATTGGCTCCTCCTGCAGTGACAATAATTCAGCCTCAAGTGGACGATTGCAGTACTAATGGTTTTCTTCAAGACCAGACAGTTGAGACCACACGTGGGATTGTTGTTAACAATCTTATAGTTGGACGTCCCTGGACTACAGGATTGTATGACTGTCATGAACATCCAGTAAATGGTAATCTGTCATTTCTTCATCTTATTCTTGGACTAGTTTCAGCCATGTTATTCTATGCACATGGCAAGTTTATCAATAATTATGGATCTTAACCCCTGTTCTGTCTTAGTTCCATCAGAATAGAATTTTAATTTAGCTTTTCGGTTTTTATTTTGATTTTTTGATTTTTTTTTTAAAAATTTAGAATTGATGCCATCAAAATCTAAACCATTGTGACAACTACAGGATTTAAAATATTTGACTCCAAAAGAAATTGGAATTCAAAACTTGGGAGGAACTGATTGTTACGACTTCCTGAAAACTGTGTTTGTCCATTGTGATTTGCACAAGAAAATACCACAATTATTATAGTAAGTGATTTTATAGTTTTATTGCTCACAACTATACATAATGGCATTTCAATCAACAACTCAAGCTCAATTCCACTCTGCTACCCTTTTTCTTTTTTATTTTCACTGGGATCCAAGTTCATATGGGTTTGGCTAAAGGTTTTATGCTGGCTGTCTACCTAAATATGAAACAACCCTCCTCTTTTATCTGGAATCTGGGCCAGGCAGTGCAAGGATACTTGTGAAGTATGTCAAAACTTCTTCAGAACTTGAGAATGAATGTGAAATGCTATGATTGGAGAGACAATGAAACACCGAGATCTGGGAAAAAAAATTATGTTGGAATAGGTACGACAAATTTAGAGAAATGAGAATCAGGTCATTGGAATTCCTTTGAGAGCAGGATTTTTCGACTGCCAAAAAGATCTAATATATGGCAAATGTCTCTTAATGTGTAATTTGATTTCTTCAATGAAGAGATAATTATGAGAAATGCATTTTCTTTTGATTTGTCGTAGAGTTAGACAAGCATTCGGATCAATGAAGCTCCATCAGTGAGAACAAAACATCAGGGATTAATGTTTAACCTATGTAACTTATGGACTATTGCCACTACTGTGATGGTCCACCCATCCAAGGATTAAAATCAGTTTACAAACAGTCCTTGTGTAATGAAAATGCAGTGTAGCACCAGGATTGCAATAAAGAAAGCTGACATTTTTTTCCTTCCTTTTCTTTGCAGCTATAATGACAGCGTTTTTTCCTTGTGTGACATTTGGGCAAATATCAGAGATATTAGATGAAGGACAAACAAGTAAGGCCTTTTAACTTTCCTACTTCTACTTCATCGATCTTTCCTCTCCTGTTTTGTTTATTTATTTATTTACACTTTACCTTGGTTTTTCATTTTTGGTTGTTGGGGTGATAAAAAAACCAATGATAGGAGTCATAACAGCTGTGTTGACTCTGAAGTAAGGATCCTTAGCAGTGGCAGAAATAGGCCTGTAGTCTAATATGGACAAGTGTTAATTCTTGTCATTTTATCTCATTGGTGGTGGTTCTTTGTTTTTTCAATGATTCTAAATCCTAATTTTCATTCAATCATCAATGCTGGCCTTATATATTCACACATATATTAATTAATTTGCTACATTTGAACCGTTGATTGATAGCATCATTTAAAATCTTGTTACTGACTAATAGATCATAATTTGATGATTGCAGCTTGTCCATTGAGAAGTTTATTCTACGTATTGATGATGCCTATCGCGTGCTCTCAATTATTATTTTTCGGCTCGAGGTATAGAAGAAAGCTGAGGATGAAGTATGATTTGGTAGAAGCTCCATATGAAGATAAGATCTCTCACATCTTTTGCCCATTTTGTTCCCTCTGTCAGGAGTTCAGAGAGCTCAAAAATATGGGACTTGATCCTGCTCTAGGTACTTACTACTGCAACAATACTAGTTTACTTATATATATATATATATATATTTATTTATTTATTTATTTCTTTTAAAAAAAAAAAGGATATAAAGAGACTAGTGATTCACTGTTATGTGGTAATGGGAGTTGTTTTCAATGTTGTATTTGTATGTGGAGTTACTTATTGCTTAATAACTTCAATTAATTTCTTGTTTAAAGTATGAGGTCATTCCTAGAACCAACATATAGGGCATGTTATTCATAAGATTGAGAATTTAGAATGCTTCACTCCAGAGGTCAAAAGAGAAGCATCCTATTGAACTTCATGCCTCAGCGTGCCTTTTCCTTTTAGTCGAACAAGATATTGTAAAATTGGACATTAAAATTCACTGAGTTGTCGTTAGAAGTCTTTCTGTATTCAAGTTTCTTTTCATTGGAAAAGTTTGTGATATTTGTGAATGTTTACGTTAGGATGGAATGGAATCCTTGCTCGTGAACAGGCGAGAGAGACTAAGAATCAACAAGTGCAGGTTCCTCCTCCAAATCAAGCCATGGTCCAGTAAACATCATCATCTCTCTTGGAAAGTTCGTCGAGTTGCTTGAATTGTAATGGTTTCTGTATTTTTATTGTGTTCTAAAGTTTGATGTTGTCCTCTCTCTCTCTCTCTCTTCTCTCTCTTCAATGGAAAATGTGTAATGTTGAGATTATATGCAGCCATTAAATTAATAATCATGGCATATATAACCACCATGTTTATCAAATAGTTGGATGATTAGGACTGTCTAATTCTGTCTCTTTTGAGAGGCTGAAAGCCTCCAAAGTATAGCTCAGTATTTTTTGGATTCAACAGCCTGGTTTCTTTACTCTAGGCCATAGTTCGGTTGCAAATTTTGGGAATTGCGGATGTAACTAATTTTGAGGCTATCCTTAGTTCCTTATGGGATTCGAACCCAAGCACTGAGATACAACACTAATATAGTACTCACTAGCCTAGATGGCATCTTCAAATTTTAGATAATTAAAAAGGAGAAAGATCCAATATTGAGCTTATAATAAAATGGAAAATTTTGTTGAATCATTTCTTATATTGTTGGTCTAATTTAAATACTTCCTCTGTCCCATTAAGATAAGCCATATTTGTAACTTTTTTTGTCCCAAATTGTTTGTCCACTTTAAAAAGTCAAATCCTCATTTTTATAAGTTTCCTACAATACCCTTTGTTATTTCAATGATAACTTTTAACACAAAACCTAATACATAAAAGTTGAGGGTATTTTTAGAAAGATGAAGTTTAATTAATGCAAGTCAATGCAATAATGATCCTTTTCTTAAACTCCGTGATTTGTCAACACTCGCCTATCTTTGTGGGACGGAGAGAGTATATTTTATTTTCATGCTTATTTTAGGAAAAACAAAAAAGACATCTATGTAACTATCAATTCAAAACCGTCATACAATCCACACAAAGGATTCCTATATTTCTACAAAACTTCCTCTCTTCATGTTTTTTTTTTTTTTTTTTGGGTGTCTTTTCTCTAGAAAACTTCCTTATGGGATGTTAATCATCGTCACAACCACATTCGACGTTGCCCGATGATTACTATGCATCATGCAAGCGTGTATAGGCCCCATGGCGTTTGCATGAGACACACTATCACTTTGTGACTATGATTAGCATTCTTCATAATTTATGGTTATCCAAAAAAAATAAAAAAAAATAAAAAAAATAAAATTGCACACTCTGTTATGGCTTATGCCAACTCTACCCTCCTAGGCAACACAAAATTCCCAAATCACCCTTTCCTTTTCTATTTTTTTGGCTAAGCCTTACCCTTGTCAACCCTTTCAAAGGGCAAAAACTTCTATATAATTGTAATATGGCCAGGTGGTATCACAAGCTAATGGAATTAAAGCAAAGTGGGAAAGTAGGACCAACAATTACATTGACATTCCCACTTTGCTTGAATTCCATTGGCTTGTGATGCCACCTGGCCATATTACAATTACATCGAAGTTCTACTCCTTTCAAAGGCCCAAAATCAAAGTTAATTGTGCACTGCCATGCATACAATTCAAAAACATAGGGCGCCAAACTTCCAGACCACCAAACCTAACTGTCATGCCACATGAATTGAACTGACAATGCCTCAACTAAATCGGCGACGCCATAAATTCTCGCACAACACACACCCCTAAATGACTACATTTAAAGCCTTCAACCACTCCCACTTCAAATCTCGCCCATGCCTTCAAAAGCCTCCCACTTCTTCGCTTTACGAAGCTCTCTGTTCTCTCACTCTCTGTCGTTCGATAAACACTAGGGTTTGGTTCTTGCAATCTCGGCTGTTTTCCTGTAAGTTTCTCTGAACATTTTCTTTTTGGTGGATGAGGAAATTGATAAGAAAAGAAAATGTTTCTTTTTGTTGTTTTGGCATTCTAGAAAATGAATAGCTCAACTCAGGCAAGGCAAGTTGTTGTAACTAGGTTTGATTCTATGTAGACATTCCATTTTAATAAAAGACTTTTAGTGCTGTAACCCAAAATAAGGTGAATTATTGGTTCCTCGGTAAATTAATGAGTTCAAAACTAATATTTGAGTTTGAGTCCTGAGTCTTTAATCAAATTTGTTTTAAGGGTACAAGTACTTTTTATTTTACAAGTAAACGTCTTATTGGATCAATTTTGAATCAAATTTGAATAACTTGACTTGCATTCAAATAACTTGATTTGTACTACAGCCTTAGACTTGCACATGAAAATGTGCTTTCAATTATGTCATTTTTGATGAGTTGGAACCTTTGATCTCATCTCATTGATCGTTCGTGAGATTAAAGTAAACCCTAAATGCCTGCAATCTCTCAGAAGTTATAAATATAGTTTAAGACCTCAAAACGAAGATCTTAATGTATTGTACCGACTTACCACCTAAGCTATCCATATGGATTTTAAATTTAATTTTCAAGCAAAAGAAAACGAAATAGTGTATGCAAGGAACAAAAAAAAAGGGGAGGGGAATTACATATTGGTCCGGCTATAGGTAAATAATTACATATCAATACAAATGACTACTAACTTCCCAATATATGACTACTAACTTAACTAAGAATGACTACTAACTTATGGTATGTAATTGTTTGCCCTAGTTGGACCAATCTGTAAAATCAATTCAAAAGGGGACAACGGCACCACATTTCCGGGAAGCTTCGTTATTTGAGTAGTAATTTATTTACTCCGTATTATCCGAAAAAGCACTGTTTTATCCCAAATTGCCCATTTGCCCATGCTCTATTTAAAAGAAAATTGCCCATTTGCCTTTGCTAAAACCACTTTGCTCGCCATTTTGAGACCCAAAAGACGAGAGAGCCTCTTCTCCTTGCACACACAAGGTTGAAAAGACGAAGAAACCAAACCACCAAACCTAACTGTCATGGCACATGAGTATGAAGTGAGGATGACCAACAACCACATCCGCCTGTAGCTAATATCGGTGCCGACATAAATACACACTGCCTACAAATGACGGCATTTAAAGCCTTCAACCATCGCTACTACGACCACTTCAAATCCCTCTACTACACCTCCTCTCGCCCATGCCTTGCAAAGCCTCCGCCTTCTTCGCTTTGCCAAGCTCTCTCTTCTCTCTCGCTCTCTCCTCGGATCAACCCTAGGTGTTGCTTCTATCAATCTCGCCTCTTTTCCTGTAAGTTTCTCCCCCAACGTTTTTCTGTTTGGTTGCTTAGACAGCTTTCACATGGAAACAGAAGGAATATGTTGGAATGTTGTGTTTTGTTGCTTTGGTATTCGAGAAAATGACAAGCTTAAAATCACGTAATGGCAATTGTTGTGATTATGCTTAATTGATTGGAGGCTTCTTTTGTTGTTTTGTCCCACATGTTCTGTTTTCTGTTTTTTCCTCTACATTTTCTCAGCAATCAAACTTCTCTCCCTCTCTCTCTCTCAATGTGGTAGTTTTGGACAGGATTACTGGACCGTACTGTTAAATTGTGTTCTTTTAGCAGGAAAATTATTGGAATGATATTACTAATTGATAATTTTGTCGTAGTTTTGTTCCTCATTGGCGATTTCGGCTTGTGTTGGGGCAGTTTAGAGTTATTTTGTGATATAGTTTTAAGTATCGGATTAAGTTGTTATAGTAGGAAACTATCAATATAAGTAAGAGTGCTTAACTACTTTTACATGGTATCAAGACCATGACCTAAACTATCTCAACAAGTCCCACAATTGTACTTTGCTAGTTTGGTTGCAGGGGCTAATCGATACAGGGTAACCTTTGTGTTATAACACGATGAATGTTAAATCTTTCATAAGAGATATAGTACTAAATATTCTCTCTCTCTCTTCTTCTTCTTCTTCTTTTTTTCCTTTTTTTTTTTTTAAAAAATTTTTTTTTACAGCATCACATTCTGGTTCATTTATGGAGGTAGTTAAAGCAGTTGCTAGGCAAGGGTCTGCGGCTCGTGATAGCATTGCTATAAGAGCCGAGCAGAAGAGTTACAGTTACACTCAGCTCATCTCATCTGCATGGAAGATATCTAGCCTCTTATGTAATGGTGACATACGAATTGTGAGTTGGAAATATCTCAAAACATTGTAAATATGAAAACAGAGTACCCCTTTGTTTTAGGTTTCATATGTACTTACAAGTTTGCCACCTTATTTTTGCCAAAAAAAAGAAAAAAGAAAAAAAAGTTTGCCACCTTACTATTGAAGCAATATTGGACGTTATATCTCAGTACAGTTAATGTATAATTCTACTTACTTGTTAGTAGTTTGAAGTGTGCTCCAATACCTAATCGTATTTGTTTAACCTTGACACTGTTCTCTCTCTCTCTCTCTACCTACTTAAGAGGCAGCTATCCGATTTAATTTTGTAATATCTGCATCTTTTTGTTTAATTAGACTTATTCTGTGCTGTAACAGACAAATGAAGCCAGCCAAACATGCAAACGTTTCTGAGCCAGTTGATGGTGTCAGAGGAAATGGCCATCTTGGTGGGGCTCGAATAGGAATTGTAGCTAAACCTTCAGGCTGAGTTTGTTGCTGGAATACTTGGAACATGGTTTAGTGGAGGTGTTGCAGTTCCACTTGCACTTAGCTACCCAGAAGCTGAGCTCTTACATGTGATGAATGATTCGGTTTGCCCTGAAACATTTTCTATTTTCCTTTTCCATTTCTTTTGTGTATTGTCTGTATGTAGATTTTCCAGAATACTTTGTAAGCTACAAAGTGCAATTACCCATTTCGATTTTTCCTAGTATTGCTATTTTGGATTCATAAATGGCGCCATGAGATGTATCCAATAATATTGCTTGTGAGGAACCTTGCTCCGGTATACTGTTTAAATGAGCTCCAAACCTCCAAACTCATTTTTTTCTGTCTATTCTTGAATGTAATCTTGACTCCAAATGGTTGTGGTCAGTCTTCCTAACATTTTCACACCATCTTGATATCAAAATGGTTTTTAACCGTTTTTTCCTTATTACCCAGTTTTAGCAGATGGTGGAAAAGCTTATTAAATAGATTGAGTACTATTAGGACATGCTGTGGATTTTATAGCATTCTAAAGAAAACAAAAACTGTAGCCACATGAAGTAGTTGTGTTAGCAAGCCAATCTGCAATATCTCATCCTATAATTATGTCTTTTTAGTTATGCTGTGGGATAAGTATTTTTTTTTATGACTTTTATGGTAATATAATTCATAGGATGTCTCCATGATTCTGAGTACTGAAGATCATCGCGAGCCTTATGCAAAATGTTGCTGCTAAAAGTGCTGCTAAATTTTCTATCATTCCTCCAGTTTCTAGTACCCCTTCACAGACAAATGCACATGATCATTCACAAACTGGAGAAATAGATGCAGATAAAAGTTTGCAGGGGGGAATTGGGGAATCAAATACGATAGAAGGTTCCTTTTTTATTTATTTATTTTATTTTTAGGATTCATAAAGCTATATCTTATAGTAGCTTTATGTAAAGTTAATGAAAATTTATTTTCCCTTATGCCTTTTTTTATTTTTTACTTTTAAAGGTGTAGCCGAGGATCCAGCATTAATTGTCTACACTAGTGGTACAACAGGTAAACCTAAAGGAGTTGTTCACACACACAAAAGCATCACTGCACAGGTATGTGTCTGAACAGCATATTGCCTCAGGAATTTTGCACACCACTTTTGTAACTCATTTTCATTCTAATATAAGTACCTGTACAATATTTGGCTAGCACAAGAGTGTTTGATTGTGGTTTCAATCTTCGGTGCAATTTTGGCTCAATTTCAGGTCCAAACCTTAGCAGAAGCTTGGGAGTATACATCTTCTGATCAATTTCTGCATTGTCTACCACTACATCATATCCCTCAAATACAATTTTTTGATTGCCAAAATGTTGGTTTTCGTATTATTCTATGTCGAGCATACTTGCTGAAAATCTACATGACTTGTCTTCATTGTCATGTTTACTATGTTACATAAAAACTCAATAATGAAATACTGTGTTGTATTGATCCTTAACTTCTACTATACATGTTCATGGACTTTTCAATGCTTTACTTGCTCCTCTCTATGCGGGTTCCACGGTAATTCCTTTTAATTTATGTTCTCTTTAGTTTCACAACTTGTTCTAATTATTTTTTGGATTACTATATTTTCTACAAGAATCCTGTCAAACAATTAAAGTTCAGTTTTGTTGTATAAATTATGGTTTTACAATACCTGGTTGTGTTGTTGAAGGTTGAGTTTATGCCAAAATTTAGTGTGAGGGGAATCTGGCAGAGATGGCGTGAATCATATCCAACAGATGGAGCTAAGGCTGATGATGCAATAACTGTGTTCACAGGAGTAAGTCAATCCTTTATGTTAAGCTTTATGAAACCTAGTATGCATGACGCAAAAATTTGTCATTTTTTTATACAGCTGGACTATGCTGGTGCGATATATACTTATTATGCCTAATACGATATCAGGATGATGCATAATATCTAAAAGTCTAAGCAAAGTAGCAGTTATCTGCTGCTCAATAGTTGGTTATTTGATTTTATTTTCCTCCAATTTCGGTGTATGTCACATGGTTGGTCCCCAGGCTTCTGCTATTTCTATCTGTGTTTTCTCCTATCAGTTGTCTTCCTCCCTTTCTTTTGTCTCTTCCTTATTTTTTTAAATATCTCTGAGATTGCAAATAGCCAAATACTTGTTTTTATATTGCACATTAGCCTCATCAGGTTGTGTTAGATTCAAATAAAATCTAAATTTAAATTATTAAGTACTCTCTTATCCTAATGTGATTGAAATGTATCAAATCCTAGTCTACGAAGGCATTTTACTTTTCCTATTGAAATTTTTATAATGAAGTGTTGTTACAGTCAAGTGCTTTTGTAATACATAGGTTCCAACTATGTATACTCGATTGATACAAGGTTATGAAGCAATGGATGCAGAATCACAAGCTATTTCTGCTTCAGCTGCAAGCAAGTTGCGTCTTATGGTAAGTAGTCTGAAATTCCTTTTCCATTATAACTTCTGATTTAAAGTTTGACCAGAAATATTGGGTTTTATAATTTGAATGGAAATATGTCACATTCTTCTTTGAACCTAAAATTTGTGAAGTTTGCCCATTTACTTTTTATTTATAATTAAAATGTCCTCTACTATCTCTTTTCCCTGTTCCCCCCATATCAAAGCTGACTGATGAATCCTTGAGGCCTGACTCGAAACTTTGCTCTTATTTTCAGATGTGTGGTTCCTCTGCACTTCCTTATCCTACTATGCAACGATGGGAAACCATCACAGGACATCGTCTTTTGGAACGATATGGCATGACTGAGGTTAATGAATTAGTCATCTAATTAGGGTCCTTTTTTGTAAGGCTGATTATTTGCGGTGAACAGAATTTAGTGTAAGCTACAGAGAGATGTTATTCATATTAAAAAGTTTGATATTTGTAGTTTGTCATGGCATTTTCGAATCCCCTAAGAGGAATGCGGAAGGGAGGCACGGTTGGCAAACCATTTCCTGGTGTGCAGGTTAGCAAAATTCTTCAATGGTAATATTTAATGTAAAAAAAAATTCTAATGTTTACAAAGAGTTTGTATGCAGCTTGATAATAATTAGACTCCATGCTGTAGAGGACTCTTTACAATAACCATCGAATACAATAAACTGAGTGACAAATTTGTGAAGAAAAAAACACATTGCGGTGGTTTTTATTTTATTTTTAAATAACTAGTAATTTGTAAAGGAGGAAAGATGCACTCTTTATAAATGTAAAAGCTACATTAAGGGTGCTGTATGGATTCCTTACAAGATTAGACGTTATCCAACATAAAAGAAATTACTTTGCGATTAGTACTTCTGGTGAACACTGCTCAGTGACATTTCTGGATTTTCGACAGGCCAAGATTCTTGCAGAAGGTGACAGTGGAAGTGATATGATGGGGGGTGAGCTTTGCATTAGAAGCCCTTCATTGTTTAAGGAATATTGGAAACTTCCAGAGGTAGTTCCTGATATCATCTTCATTCTGGTTTGTTAGTAGCTGGTCTTATCCTTTTTCTTTATTTAAAATTATGTTTATAGTCATTCAGAACAGTTTCTTTATCCTGATTACTAAACCAGCTTCAGATTTAAATATTTTAACTAAGTGTTGATTTCTCCCAGATTATTTCTCACCACTTAATGAGAACAAGAAAAGCTATTGACAAAATGAAGCATACACCAAAGAATTATGTATGTCTGTTAGAATTGTGCATGCTTCATTTTGTTCCCTATGGAAGGCTTGACCAAATTGTTTGCACATGTTGTTCACTATGTACTGCCAAGCCGATCAGTTCCATTCGTACTTTAGATTGTAATTATTATTGGGGTTAGGGCACATGTTAAACTGTAATTAATGACCCAATCGTTGCATTGGAAATGATGAAAATGCATTGCAAATGGTGAAAGTTGCTTGGAAAAATGTAAAAATACTTGGAAAACTGTGAAAACACATTTTTTCATGCAATGATTGGGTTTATTGTTGTGAGTTTATTTTTGTAAAAAGAAAAAAAAAAAAAAAAAAAAAACTGTCAAGATTAACCAAAAAAGAATTGGATTAATGCATCACTTCCAAATATATTAATCTTTGAAACAATTCAAATAAATAGAAAAGATAATATATCTGGATAAGTAGAGTTTATATCCATGATTTAGTTCTATATCTATGGATATAGAACGCATTATAGTTTTAGGAATGAATACTTGAAGAGCCAGGAAAGCAATGGAGCTTTGATCATTATTACCAGACACCATGGTTCATTCTTTGTCAGTGACAATGTAATATCTCACCTTTTTTCCTTTTTGTTTCTCATTTTGATACATAAATGTGATTGTTTTATAGGTAACTAAGGAATCATTTATTGATGGTGGGTTCTTCAAGACTGGGGATGCAGTTAAAGTGGATGAAGATGGATACTACGTCATTTTGGGACGTAAGTAAACCTTGATTCTCATATGTGTGGTACTATTATTGAATGGATCGTTGCCTTGTAAGTTGTAACAGTACATGCCTTCTACATGTGGCTGACTTTTTAAAGAGAACAAATGATACTTAATATGCATTTTTTTGGCCCTTACAAAATGCAAGGTGTACCGTGTATGGTACCTTGGCTTTATTATAAATACAAAATATTTGGATGTATATATATATGTATATATAGATACAGTCTAGATGGCATGCATATGCGATGCCGATCATGGCTGTTCATATTTCTCACATGCCCGCACGTGATTTTCACAAATGGTTTGGATCGGCTCTGCGGATCCATGACATTGATTACCTGAACATTTTCATACATATATATAAGCTTTATATGTGGAAAAATTTGTTTTATATAAATGTTTAAACTACATCTGTTGAATAAGACTTGCATTCTGAATCTGAGTTAAGTGGAGCCACTTGCTCTCCTGAACTGCTAAACAATAAGCCCAGAGATTGCAATTATTAGATCACCAATCAGAACATTGTTAAGCCGAATTAAACCAAATTTATTTAGTATGAATTTACTTAAAATCTCTTGTATAAGTAATTGCATATATATTCTAGTATAATGCATATCTGGTACATGAAACACCTTAGATTTTTTTCCCCCTAATGCCCTTAGTTACCTTTGCTTCTACCTAATGCCCCTATCTTTAGTGCCAACACCTGATACTCACCACACACTTTCCATTCCCTACTTTCATATTTCCAATGTTGCCCGTAGTGCTCTTTGCTTCTTGATGTTTAAATTTTCAATCTTAATAATACACTCTTTATGGTGTTTTGTTAAGATCTCCAGCGGCACCATAATATTGGATTGGGGAGGAAGATTGCATTTGGATATTGATGGAAAAACAAGGATAAACTCGTGTAGTAGGAAACATAGAATATCTATTCTAGTTCTATCCTCAACTATGGAGTCAAATTTATTTAAGAAAAATTCTACGAGAATGTTTGCTACCCTGAAGATTCTTTTTCTAGAATGCCCACACCATTTTTTGCTTCTAGTAATTGATGGTAAAATATATAGGTCCAATAAAACATTATTTATGATACCTTATCAAGATTTCCGAATTTAATAAATATATATTATTGGGTTAATTAACTATTATATTAAACGAGGGTTCATACATTTTTTGGAATAATGTAAGAGGGTTCCTGCATTTATGGTGTCAAGACCTATTTTTCCCTTTTCCCAGCTTAAAAACCATATGTAAATCTCGGGAATGTTGAGGTGATAAATCCTGCTATCCATAGAACTTTCTCTTTCATCTCCCTCTCTCTCACTCCCTCTCTCACACACACACACGCGCGCGCACTGCGTGTGCACACGCAGACAAACATACCGAGTTTAGGTTCATCTGCAGACGGCACATCCCAAGTTCCCAACATCCTCCAGTAAAATATTGAAAATACAGAGGTCATGTTTCTGATGATTCTCTTGACGTGCTTTAGACCATCCCTGTTCCTGGCATGAAACTAGGATAACACCACTTTTTTTATTTATTTTTTATTCTTTTTATTTTTTTGGTCTCTTAACTTGTTATTCAATTCACTGGCTGAGTACTGCTATTCATGGGTTCCATCACAGAACCCCGTCTGTTCCATCAGTGAATGGGCATGGAAAGAATATGTAAATATTTCCAATTCTCACATTTTTCTTTCTTGTTGAAGCTTCCTAATCAATTTATATTATTTATCAGGTACAAGTGCGGATATTATGAAGGTTGGTGGATACAAGTTATCAGCATTAGAAATTGAAGCGGCTCTTTTAGAGGTAATCAGTTGTCCTCTCTATTCCTGTTCTACTTGAGATGATAAGTTGTTGTCTAAGACCTTTTTAGTATGGCACATCTTATTCTTGCTCCTTGGAAGGCCTTTCTTTAAATGAGGGGAAAATGTAAAGGGAGAAATGAAAAATTGTTTGATTGAAAAAAAAAACAATCACAACCATTCTCCATTAGAAAAAGAAAAAGGGAAAAGAGAATCACAATTGAACCATCCCCTTTTGTGCAGCATCCAGCTGTGGCCGAGTGTTGTGTATTGGGTTTACCAGACAAAACTTATGGGGAAGCTGTGTGCGCAATAATTGTACCAGAGGCAGAGGCAAAGAGAAAACGGGAGGAAGAGTTGAAGCCTGCTATAAGCTTGGAAGAACTTTGCACCTGGGCGAAAGAGAAACTTGCTCCATACAAGGTATTGCAGCATGACCATCTTCTCTTTGTTCGCTTTCTCTAATGGGAGTTCATGATTGTGCAATGTGCATTAATTATTTGGAGGAATGTCTTTCCTCATGTTTGAAGGTTATGTGCATTTTATTTTTCTGAATGAGACACTGATCATTCTGTCCTTAACTTTATTTAATTTTAGCTGCCGAGCCGATTGTTCTTGTGGGACTCGCTGCCTCGTAATGCTATGGGAAAGGTGAAATCAATTTCAGTTCTTGGTTTTGCCAGAGGCACATCATTTTATTTCCTTTTTCCTGTATTGGGTTTTGTATAAAAAGGTTTTCTTATTAGTGCTGTGAATGTCTAATTCCAGGTGAACAAAAAGGAGCTGAAGAAAAAGCTGGCTGCTGAAGAGCAATAAATTCTTTTGCTTTAGATCAAAACGAAAGGGTACAACATTGAGTTTTGGAGTCCAGAATTGGAATTGCTGGTGGGAAATGTCCTCCTTTTAATTTTGTCGTTCTTCTTGTGTTTGTGCAACAATGAATCATAAGAATATCTATAGGAAATAAGTCACACATCAATTAATTTAGGCAGTCATGTAGAGGGCAACTAGCTTTGTAGATTCTGTGGATGTGATCCCAGAAGTACTTGTATATATGATACAACATATGTGAGAATAATAAAATTGTCATATTACTGACATTTGGAAAATGACCATTCAGCTCAATACCATGAGTATAACCTTTGTAATACCTTTAACCAACTCATCTAAAAGTTGCTACTTCAACTTGTTTGTTATCTTCGTCATCGTGTGTATATATTAACTGTAGAGTTGGTATAAATCAGATATAACTGCTAATGTTCAGAGCCTTCATATATAGTGCTCATAGCGGTTTAGATTTTGCCCGAAATTGGGCACTAAGGCACCACTTTTTAAATCCACATTAAGTTGGTTTTTCAATTTTAGCTGATAGTATAGAATGAGTTGTATGAACTCTCTGGTCCACTTCCAAAAATTTAATCTAATGTCCTGTGGATTTTTTGCACTGTCGAATTCTGAAAATTTCCACGCTCTACTTCCTAATCTTGTTTTTCATTCTGTGGAATACATTACAGATTTATGTTCAAGCTTAAATCTTGTGAATAACGCAGGCCTCTCCAATTCATCTCGAGTTCATCTGTCTCAGTCCAAGGTTTTATGCTTTCAAGGTTAGTGTCATTAAACCCTGCCTGACTTGGTTTGTCGGATTGACAAACCGGTGACCTGGCCAATCAATGGTCCAAGTTATACTATACAATTCAATTGACTTATTTCATAAAATTTAAAAAAAAAAAAATGGAAGAGAGGAAAAATACAGAAAAGAGAAGAAACTCAAAGTTTAGTACATCTAGACAAAAAAATTTCCCATCATCACATTCCAAACTTTTCTAAGAAAATCATTCTCTCAAATAGATACCCCTCTGAGCTTATAACCCAAGTTAGTAAGACAATCAGCTACTTTGTTAGCTTGCCTGTATACATATTTGGACTGCCACGCTCAAATCTAGATAAGAATCACTGAATATCGCTAGATAATAGAATTGATGCTAATGAACCTCCACAGACCGCTTCCATTACCAACTGCAAGTCTCATTCCACTTGGACCCACTTGATACTTTGATTTGGAAACACTTAGACCATTTCTGAGAGTCGTGCATTCAGCCATGAGCACTCCTCCCGAAGCTCTCTCTCCCAGTTGTGTCTTCGTTCTTTGTGGGGATCGACGCCCTATATAACATATATACCGTTTGAAAGTCTAGAAACATATTTGGGCTTCAAAGTTATGTGGATCCTAGCAGCAATTTATGGGTTTAATATGTGGTTGTACTATAAAAAGAAGGTCCAAGAGGCCTGATACTATGTGCCCCAAAGCCCAACCTAATTGCCCCAAGAGTCCTACTTGACCTAGCTCACCCTACTATAGTGGACACTGGACACCTCTACCTCCCTCTGTTAGGATCTCTAAAAAAGACAGTAAAGGGCAAAAAGAAAAAAAAAAAAAATTTGCTTACAACTTTTTCTCTTCAAATCTGTGATGACTGATTAAATCAGAGAAGAGAGGGAGCAAATTTTTTATTGTGAATAAAAGTCTACGGTTTTCTATCTCTTAAATTCTCCAACGGTCATGAACGAAAAACCGAAAATCAACATTAAAATATTAATAATTGTTATCTTTATTGGAACATCAATTTCTAAATGAGATAGCAAAATACCACCTAAGATAGCAAAGTATAATTCACTATCTCAATTTTGCTATCTCTTTAAAAGATACTATACTACCAGCCTTTGTTATTTCAATAATTACTTTTAACTGTGATATGCCAGTTTTGATAATATACAGATTAAAAAAAGCCATCAATATATTTATTTGTCACCCACTAAACTTTTTGTTTCTAAAAGTACTCTTCTATTATATAGTATTGGGATTTGGTTTTGTGTGAAAAATAAGGGTGTATATGAAAACTTTAAAAGCTTATAATTTTACTTTTTAGTGTAAAAACATTTTAGAATTACTCCGTATAGAAGTAATAAAAGTGATCTTACTTTGTGCGAGAGGAAATATTTGAAATTTGAAGCTTCCCTACACTGCCACATATAAAACCAATTTTCTAGCACCAAAGAGGGAGGAAGAAAGAAATGATTCGACTTGACATGGGCATTAATGCCTTATCTCCTTTTATTATCCTAGCATCCAACTCTTTCACCAAAAGGCGGGTTTGGTAGATTGGCCTGGGTGAAGACTGAAAATATATATACTTCTAGTAGCAAAAATGTGATAATTATTAGCACAAAATGAAATTAAAAAAAAAGACAAAAATGTGAAGGCCCATGTCAGTGTCAGTTTAAAAGAAAGAGTACAATCCCCCCGTGAAGCTGTAGCACCTTGAGCAATGTGCTGATAGTTTAGGGTTAAAAAATGTGGGAAATAAAAAAAGAAAAGAGAATACAGAAAATAAGAAATATATCACGTATGTATTATCAATATATGGGCTGTGCTAGTTCGGCAGATTGTCATTATTAAAAAATTAATGATAATTAAATTATAGTCACAAATAGATTTTGATCTACTTACAAAAAATTTAAGGTTTATTATTTTTTGTGACTGTGATCAATTTGACTCTCATTACTTCCATCATGGTATCATTTTCCTTAATATCTTAGAGATATTAAGTAAAAAACGAAGAGATTCTATGAATATATATTAATATTCTTGATATATTGAACGGGCTGTTATTATCAGCACTAAAATTTCTTCACACTTCCACTTAATTTAAATTTTTTAAGATTTTATGAAAAATATAAAAGATTTTCATGAAAATTAATCGCATTATACATTAGAAAACATCATTCGATCTAAACAACTTTGTATAAGAAATTTTTTTAAAAATCGGTCGTTGAAGTGGATTATTTGACAATTTTTCGTAAAACATTTTTGTAAAAATAAAATAGAGATTGTATATGGCAAAAAAGTACATTTAAATGATAGATTTTGAAAAAAATTTCTCTTATAAAGTTGTTCAAAATGATGTTTTTTAATTTGCGACGTGATTAGTTTTCATAAGTACCTTTTATATTTTTCATAAAACCTTAAAAATTATAAACTAAGTGGGGTGCAAATAAATTTTTGTGATGACAATAGCCTACTTCTATAGTGAAATATTTTAATCAATAAAAGGAAAAAAAGAGATGAATCCTATATATCACTGCTTAATATGTAGATATATCGGTGATACTCCTGATATTTTGTTACATGCTTGCATTTTGTAGAAGTGTTTTGTTCTTTTGCAGTTAATGATATCCTCTTGGATTTTTTTAGGGGTTTCTTATTGTGTGCCTTAAGATACATTTAATGAAGAAATGATTATATTAATATTATAAATGTGAAAATGCATAAAAATGATGCAAATATTATAAAAAAATGTGAAAAAGTGTTTCAAAAAAATTGGTGTAAATTACATTAAAAAAAGGGGAAATTAGCAATTACCCCTAATAGGAGACTGCTTTTAACCAAAACCCCACATTGTGTTTTGTTAAGTCCATAACCCCTGTTTTTTAAAAGTTTTTTGTGATAAGGTAATTAGCAAATGTGTTGTACCGGTTTTACCCTTTTTATTGACTTTTATATTTTCGTATACCAGATTTTTAGGATATTGCAGATTTCACGTAAGATATGTAACGGTTTTGAGAAGTGTTTCCTTTCGTGGGGGAGATTTTGTTGGGAGATTGATTTCTCTCTCCTCAGATCAGCCCTGATTAGAAGTTTTCTACTCTCTGGCACTTTTTCTCTTATGTCGGCTACCTCTTTCTCTCTTCAGTCGGCTTCCTCAACATTTTCGACATTTATGTGGCATTTATCAGAGCTGGACGCAATACAGTGCTGGGATTTTTTGTAACGGTGAGTTTTGTAACAATGATGTGAGGTTTTGAAGTGTATTTTTTGAGGATCAACTGAGAGATTTTGCACGTAGGTAAGATTTGTTTATGTCTTTACATATTTTCAAGTTTCGAGGATGCACGCGAGCGGGGGTTTATTTTGAGTGGATTGATTAGTTTGGGGGTGAGGATTGATATTTGATACTGATGACATCACCATGGTTTGTTGATGAGTTTAATTGGTTTGGCATGTATGTTGGAGGTTGTTCTTTACGGTGTAAGTATGTGAATTTCGTTTTAGACTTTTAACAGTATCACGATACTGTGTACTGTGTGTTATATGATTTGAACAGCAGCGGATTTACGATGTGGACAGTACCATGGTGATGTCATAAGTATATGCAACGGTGTTAAGTATAATGTATAGTAAGACGTTACTGTCGGGTTAGGTGATATGTGTTGGGTTGTTGTTGTAATTGATTTGCATGTAGTAACACGAGAATGTTTGTATGTACTGCAGGTTATATGTAGGTGGAGTAACACATGGATGACAACATTTGCTTGATGTGTAGTTTTGGTGGGAGGACATGTGTGATGCGGACAGATTTGTACACTTCTTTTGTTGATGTACAACGATTTGTTCTTGCAAAGTGGAGGAGTTTGAGGTTGGGGAGGTTTGATATTTTTTATTCTCTTTTTGGTCATACGAAGATTATGCTGGACAATGATGAAGATTTGAAGAACATGTTTTGCATTGGGAGTCGTTACGGTATTCTTCAATTTGATATTGAAGTGGTAAACAATTGTGATATGGATTTGGACAATCATTGTATGGAAAACACTAGAAGTTTGGTAGGACAAGAGTTTAATGAAGGGGAGACAGATTTGTTGCCGTCTTATTGTTTCCACAAAGAAAAGACTTTGCTTAGTGCTAGCTGGGTGAATTTGATTAAGAAGGTTGGCCAGTGTTTCAAAGATGGTGTTGTTGAGTTTCGTGAGTCATTGCGCAAGTATTCCGTTGAGATTGGATTTGATTACGACTATGTGAGGAATGAACCAGGCAGAGTAACGGCAGAATGTAAGATGAAGGAGAGAAGGGGCTGCATGTGGCGAGTGCATGCAAGGATGGAGCGTTCAAATGGTTGTTTCTATATACGCGAGTTGAACAATGTGCACACTTGTGGAGCAGCTGTTCGTACAACTAAGCATAAAAGAATGGGATCTGACATTGTGTCGTCTGAATTTGTAGAGGTTTTGCGTGGAAAGCCGCTCATTAGTCCAATTGAGGTTCGGCGAGATTTTAAAACCAAGTATGGGTTGGATATTTCTTATAGTAATGCGTGGATGGGAATTGAGAAAGCTCGGACTAGTTTGTATGGTGATAACTCTGAGTCATTTGAACAACTTCGATGGTTCATTGAGGAAGCAACGAGAGCAAATCCGGGTAGTATTTTTGTTCTTGATGTAGATGAAGATAGTAACCAGTTTAAGAGGTTTTTTGCATCTTTCTCAGCATGCATTAACGGTTTTAAGTATTGTCGGCCGATGTTGTTTGTTGATGGTACTTTCTTGAAGAGTAGATACAAAGGTCAACTTCTAGCTGCTACGGCTAAGGATGGGAACCAAGGTGTGTTTTTTGTTGTTATCGCTGTTTTGTTGTTATTAAGAAGTAACGATTAAATTTCAATAGTTATGTCTTTTTGTTGTAATGTGAGAAGTGACAGTACCTTGGTAATGTTTAATATATCGGGCCACTAAGTGTTTCATAACTAATTAGAAACGTTTTTATTTGTTTGTATGCAGGGTTATTCCCTTTGGCTTTTGCTGTTGTTGATTCAGAATCGGAGGAGAATTGGAGATGGTTTTTCAAGAATTTGCTTGAAGTAGTAGGTGATGAGAGACAAATAACATTTATTTCGGATCGGAATAATGGTTTGAAATCTGCATTGCCGAAAGTATTTCCAAATGCATACCATGCATATTGTCTACATCATTTAAAAATGAATTTGAGAGATAAGGTTAGGGGCCACAAGTCTTTCAAAGATCGAATGGTATTTTTGTTTCGTGAGTGTGCATATGCTCCAACTGAGTATAAATTCCAGGAGAAATTGTCTGATTTGTTGGAAGAAGGAAAAGAGCAGGTGGAATATTTTCTGAATGATTGTCCGTTCCAATGTTGGTCCAATGCGTATTTTGAAGGTCAGCGGTACGGCGAGATGTGCTCCAATGCAGCTGAATCATTTAATGCTTGGATCAAAGAAGCTCGATTCCTCCCAATCACGAACTTGGTTGATATGATTAGATCGCAACTTATGGGGCAGATGTGTTCTAGAAGATTGGAAGCTGGTTCGTGGAATACTGTGTTATGTCCGAAGATGGATGTGAGGTTGGGTGAGGAGTTGGAAAAGGGGAGGACATGGAGGGTGAGCATGTCGAGTGATGTTGTGTTTGAGGTTCACTCTCACCCTTCTGTTACGGTTGATATAGGAAGACGCACTTGCACATGTTATCAATGGCAGCTGAATGGTTTCCCATGTTCGCATGCTGCAGTAGCAATACAGTCGTCTGGTGGTGACATTAATGATTATGTGGAGGAGTATTTTTACACTTCTTTCTTCATGGCGTCTTATTCACAACCAATCCATCCTATATCGACGGCATTAAAAGTAGCTGTTAGTGAGGAAAATGGTGATATTGTACTCCCACCCAGCACGAAACGACCAGCAGGGAGGCCCAAGAAGAGAAGGATACCGTCTAGAGGAGAGAAGATTAGACAAATAAAATGTAGTAGGTGTGGACGGCTTGGTACACATAACAAGAAGACTTGCCAAGAACCAATTTAATATTTGTTTTCTGGTAGTTTGATTGATTAATTAGAAGTCGTTGACATTAGTGTTGAATTTGTATTTTTTGATTTTGGTTATATTACATGGAGAGATATTTTTGTGCATTGTTACATGTTTTTGGACAATATATGGGAATTTGTACATATGAGATTCTGTTGAACAATTGAAAATGATCCAAATGTTAAATCAACAGCATGATGGTACTGCGAAAATCCATAATGTTTGCATTTTGTACTGTCAATAGTATGATGGTACTGCCAAGAACCACATTATTTGCGGTTTTTGCTATCAATAGTATGATGGTACTGTTTACACCTGTTTGGAATACAAGTGAATGATATGTTTACATCTGTTTGGAATTTGTAGTAGTTGAAAATGTTATGTTGGGAACAATTAAATTTGTATTTACATTCATAAATCCAAAATAGTAAAACCTGTACTATAAGCAATCACTAAACAAGTAAAAACTGTGTCCACAAGTCAAGAGTAATTATACTATTGTTTTTTACAAATTATCCAAATTGTCTACTTTCTCTTTGCTGCCTTTTTTTTTGGATATGCGACAGACAATGGCTCCACTGTAATTGCTTCGCTTTCAATTGGAGTAGTTGTTTGCTTTGCCCATTGTGGTGTCCATGAACGGGGATGGTCGTCCATGATTTCTTGTAGGATGTCCCGCCTGAAGCTTTGAACAGCTGCTGTTGTCATGGTCTCAGTTATTGGATATCCATAGGAGTAATCAAAAATGAGGTGGCATACAATGATTCCACAGTCGAGGCTGCAAAAGACATATTCACGAATTAATGTTTTTTACACGTTGGTATGTAGTGTTTGATGAATATTTGTGTATGAAGCATTGTTTGACAGTAACATCATACTGTGCGTAGACAAAAAAACGAGAGGAAATACAACTTTTTTTGCATATATAAGGTGCAACAGTACCACTATACTATGCTCAAACAATACTTGAAATACTCACGAGTATTCGTTTTGCTGGGGTGAATTTGCCACTGATTCAACCTCTATTTGCTCATTTTTATTGTCTTGCAGGCCCATTTTGTGCACGTACTCCATCTGTCATTATTTGAAAATGTTATGGTTGTAAGTAATAACATTTATGCATGAAAGATGTTTTTGGTTATGTGGATGTTATTACCACTCTTTTTCCTTTATTGTAGTGGTTGTCCTCTACGCCATCCCGTGGGCGCATGGAGTTGTAATGTTTCCATGTCCCACTGTGAGTGTCGTGGACGAGCAAAGTCCAGTGGTTTTCAGCACCACCTGGCCTAGCAGCTGCAATAAGCGGGTAAAGGTGGTATCGGGCTCCTGATATTGATGCTTCAATTATTTTTTTCGTCAAACCATTTGGATCTCAACTCGGCATCTGGGCTCTCGAAATATACCTGTAGTATCATCAAAAATCGTTAGGCAAAATAGATTATAGCATGACATGGTTGTACCAAGTACGTATTGTGTGATGATTACCATGCAAGTAGTTGGGATGTAATATGCGGGTCTATTTACTTTTTGTCGCGTCATTATATCCCCAAATGCGTCGAGAACCTGCAAAATGTTAAGACAAATGAGGTTTAGTAAGTTGTTGGGAAAGTAGGAATGACAAAGTGAATACTAATAGTAACGTGGTACTTTGTAAACAATGAAATGTGGTGATTCTAAACTAATCTCATAAAAGTATGTTGATACCATCGCTAGTACAATAGACAGACAACAGTGCATTTTTCATGTTGAAAATATTGTAAAGAAACAGCGAGGTTGTGTTTTGCTAAATGAAAAAGATTATAAGGACTGATAAACAACTTTTAAATAGGTAAAGGATTTCTTTCTTACATTTCCGCTTGTGTCTCCTTCTATTAGCAGCTGTCTGATATCCTTTAACTGCACAATGTTGGAACCATCTTCTGATCGCCAAACTGTTGCACTGCATATATGTCAAAGTATTAGTAGCATCATTTTTTATTTAGCAAGGTGATATGATGGAATCTATATGAATTTTTGGTGTAATAAATTTACTTGGAGAATTCTGTCTCAAACATTTGTTTCATTGTTTTTTTCTCATCCACAGCTAGCAACTTTGCAATGGGAGATTGAGCTGAGAATGATAGCTTTATGCCATCAGCATAAGATGGTATCTTGTCAACAAAGTCGTCGACATCAAGCACTTCCTCATCAACAAGCTCTACTCCCTTTCCTTTGTCTTTCTTTGCAGCTGCCTTTTGTACTCCTTTCCCCTTCTTGCCTATCTCATATGTGTATTCTGGTTTTTTGTTGTCCTTTCGAGTCCCTTGTTTGGATTTTACACGCTTTGCAAGGGATGATGGAGTAGGCTGTTTTTTGTTTGCACGGGATGGTTTTTTGCTTTTCTCTACAACTGGCGGGGTATCCTCCTTTTTTTCCTGCGAAACAAGAAGATATTTTGACAGTATCATTACACTGTTTACACTTAGAAAACATCAACTCAGCACTGTTAATATGTGGCATGACAGTAACAACATACTGTCACAGTAACGATATTATGTAGTAGCATCATCATACTGTTGAACGATTTAAAAGGGTATTAAACATTAGCAAAGAAATCAATCAATATATCAATTGTTGATGTAGGTATTGAAAAATATTCAAATTTTTTTCAATAAGTTGCAAAGTTCACATTTACCTTTTGGAAAGCTTGTGTGATGTTATGGACATTGAACTCGACAGTTTCCTCGTCCAAGTCCTTCTCCACATTTGTTTGTTTTTGCAATTTGTGCAATGCTTCCTGGTACATTTGGTGGATTTGGTCGTACTCTTTTTGCTTAGCAGCCAGCTCTTTATGTACTTCCTTCAGCTTATTTGAAAGATTTGAATTTTGCAACTCCAATGTCTTGATTTGAGCCTCTTTGGCAGCCCCTCCTTTTTCCAATGTCTGTATCTTTGACTTCAGTTGGTTTATGATTTCATCTTTGTCATCATACTTTCCTGGTTCTTTGCTTTTAGTAGCATCCTCATCAAGGGCAGCATGTGCAAGTTTTTGAATGCTGTCCATTGCCCATTTCAGTTCTTGTTCAGTTACTTCCTCATCCTTTTCTTCAAGGATTTCTTCCTCATGAGGGGCATCACCACCCTCCTCTTTTGTAGCACTTCCCTCCCTCGCAGGAACGTCATCTTCTGTTCCATTTTGCTCAGTAGATGAACCTTCACTGTCGCAGCTGCTACTCTCACCATCAGTGGATATGCGTTCACGCCCAATGCCGAGTGTTTCTATCTTCACGTTGAACCTTTTAGCCTCATTCTTGGTGAATTCAATTTCACCACCGTACACCTGAAAGTCACAACACAGATGTATGAAACAGTTGGCATTATGAGTTATTTTGCAACAGTATTAATATACTGTTTACGGTGTATAATATGCAATAGAACCACCATAATGTCCATCGTTAGAATTCGGACACAGTACCAACATACTGTTTAGCATATATAATATGTAACAGAACCAACAGAATGTTCACCGTAACCATAGGCAACAATACCAACATACTGTTGCCTATATTCATATTCTGACACAGTACCAACATACTGTTTAGCATATATAATATGTAACAGAACCAACAGAATGTTCACCGTAACCATAGGCAACAATACCAACATACTGTTGCCTATATTCACATATTTTTAAAGCATTTGTTTAATAGTATCAACATAATATTGTTTGTGAAAAAAAGGTTGCTAAGTTTTTGCAAAGAAGTCATTTACCTTGTCACTTTCTAATGAACGGAGTGAAACATCTTTCAAAACTTTAGTTAACTTACCAAGGTCCCATTTCATGAACCTTGGTATGTACTTTTTCCTTGTAGGTTTCAGCAATAAGCTATGCTCGCATAGCCAATACTGTAACATATGAAAAAAAACAACATGTTAGTTTATTAGATATGTTTGTATAAAATATCATAAGTAGATTGCAATTGTAGTTAGTATTGTCGCTTACCAACAAAGCAATAACACAACCAGTGACATTATTTGGTGTGTTGTGCAATTTCTGAATTGAGGCTTCCAAGTAACTCTTGATTGCGGAGGGCCAGTTGTACTTTTTCATGTCATCCAAGCTTTCCACATAGGGAACATAGCTCCAACTGAGTTGAGTGCCTGATGTGGGGAAGAATATTGTGACAAAGGCATACAAACATAGCAACCTTGCAACATCTTCGCTGTCTTCTTTTCCTGTTTTTGGTAGTGATTGTAAAAGCAGCCTCTCTATGGCAGGAGGATTTAATCTCTTCTCACCCGCACACATCCGGTCAACTAGTTGTTGGTTGGGTTTCTTGACAACACCCAAAGTAATATCTTCAGCGCCTGTGTGTATGCCAAAAATTAGCGCGAAGTCACTACTCCTCAAGCTGAGTAGCTTATCACTAATTTGGAAACCCTTGTACGTTGGTGTGTAGGTTTTCAAAATTTTGACAACATCTTCATCAAATTTTTTCACACACTTTAGCTTCACCTTCCCTTGAACAAAGGGCCGGAAGAAATCCCAAAAAGGAGTCCTCTGCAGCTCATGTACATGCCTTTCTTGCAAGTTGAGTTCTGATATCAATCTTGTCATTGCTTGCAGGTTAGACCGCATTTGCTTTTGTGGTTGCACCTTCTTTGGTGGTACATCTTCAACCTTTTTTCTCTTAGAGGATTTGGATGTGGTTGAGGCTTCACCCTCTCCTGTTTTCCCTGCGAGAATAATATATTTGAAATAAATATATTGACAGTATCACCATACTGTTAAGCGTTGAAAAACAGCCAAATACACATAGTGACAGTATCAGCATACTGTTGAGTATTGAAAAAACAGTCGTATATATATATTGACAGTATCAGCATACTGTTAAGCATTGAAAAACCCAAGATTATTATTGGCCAGTTACTAATATAATATCACACAGTGGCATCATACTGTTGTAGCAAGAATGACATCAGTAAATTAATGTTTTAATAATGCACAGTAAACATAAAGATGCACAGTGAAAACAACAAAAAAATTGAACTGTGAAAGTAATTTTCATTTGTCGCAAGTAAGTTGCCATTATACTGTTGACAGTACCAACATACTGTTGACAAAATAACATAGAAGGCCAAAATATTTGAAAATCTGACCAAATACAAACAGTGCACATGTTTTGAACACAATGTCACAAGTAAAATGTGAAACAACATCACTTTACTGTTAGGGGCATAATGAAAATGGATTGAATAATGTTTTTTTTGGGTATTTTAAAGTCCAATAGGATTACATTACTGTTGGACATGCGAAATTTATATTATTGATAGAAAATTTCAAAAACCCCAAATATTATGTTCAAACCAAAAACAGAAACACAATAGGGAGTATCGTGTTACTATGTAACGTGTTGATTATAGCACAGTAGGGGCAATAACCTTCAAATAAACAAATTAATCGGGGTTTTCAACAAAATTGGTTATATTATACACACCAAGAGTACCGATTTACTGTTAAATCATGATTTTACAGAACTTACATGCGAGAAATTCATAACCCTGAAATAAGCAAATCAATCGGGGTTTTTCGCGCGCAAATATTTGCATTACAATTTTGGAATTTTAATCGTCAAATAGTATGCTGTTACTTTACCATATGGAGAATAGAGAATATGAATCGACAAAGAGGTCGGGGTAAACATTCAACACGGAACAACGAATCTGCTGTACGATTTATTCAATTTTTTGGGTTGTTTGTTATGTTTTATTCATAAAACATCGAATAACAGTAACAATGAGAAGTACAAATGCAGCGATTTACTATGTCGGACATGACAATAAGCAACGAAAACACATTCGAATGGTTCTCTAACCTCTCTTCGGCATGTTTGTCGCGAAACTGAGTCTGTGAATCTTCGAATGGTCTTCGACTGGTCTTCGAGTAGTGTTTTGGGACACTGGAACGGCACCAAAAAAACCCTAGAATCGTTTCAACTTACTGTGCACCGACGGGTTGTGACGTTTTGGTAAGTTTCAATTTGATTTGATTTTTGCTTCTATATTTTCGCCGGAAACTATGGAGTAGTAATGCATGTTTTTCGGGTTGAATAGTAAAATGGCACGGTAGTAAATTAGTTGAAGTTTTAAAAATAAGGGGTGTTTTAGTCCGTACAGTAACAAAAGGGGTTTTCATTAAACCTATTTTGATTTGGGGTCTATTGTAATAGAGGTCTTATACATAGGGGCTTTGACCAAAATTCCCTTAAAAAAAAGAAAAGAAAATACATTAAAAATTATGCAAATACGTTTTCCCCATGTATCTCATAGCATGTGACTTTTTAAGAAAACTTTATTTTTTCTTTAAAGCAAGTATGTTAATTCAATGTGAGATATTTGTTCCTTCGCTATCAACAAGAGGACCCATGCACTATTTATATACTTGTAGATTGTAGATTGTGTGAGGGGGAGAGAGAAAGAGAGCGAGAGAGAGAGAGAGAGAGAGAGAGTTTTTTAGAGACAGAGAGAGAGAATGGAAGATGATTCTTCAGAGAGAGCCCAGAAATGGCTTGAAGATCTGGCGAAAGGTTCCATAGGTCATGAGATTGAAAACCTCTCTCTTGAAGGCTTGCAGATCTTGCATGCCCACAAGGGCCTCATTCGTTGTAACTTTGTCATACCAAGACACCTATCGGTGAAATCTCAAGAATCCTTATTTAATTTTAACCATCATTATTTATTTTCCTAATTATGCTTATTTATTTTTTGGTATTAGAGTAAGAACTTCTATGCTTTTTATTTTCATTTATTTATTATTAATAATATATGTATTTGCAGGACCAGGATGGAAATTGGCACCTTGGAGCAATTGCAACCTTAGTGGACGATGTTGGGGGAGCTGCCATTTTCTCCACTGTCGGCCATCTCAAAGCATCCGTCATTTTCCACATTTCGTACTATTCCATACCTAAGATTAAAGTACCCCTCCACCATCTTATTCTAATTTTAATTTAATTACATGTTATTAATTATCATGAACTTAGGGGAGGTGAACTGGGGTTGGGAGTAAGCAACCATTATATAAGTGATTTTTCTTCTTTCTTATTTGTAAAATAATACTAATGGCAGGAAGAAGTTGAGATAGAGGCAAAGGTTGTAGGGGAAAAGGGAAAGCTTGCATCAGTGGTGGTGGAGGTCAAGAGAAAAGATAATGGAGGAATGGTTGCTTTGGCTAAGCAATGGATGACTTCAACTAAGATGGTACCAAGTATGTACAGCATTTACCAAAACAAAAGTGTACCCAGTCAAGTGAGTAAGCTTTGAAATCATATCAGCCACTATAAATTGCTCTCTTTTGTTTTCTTTTCCAATTTATAATATGATGGAAAAGGAATGGTTTGTTTTGTGTAACTTTTTTTTTTTTTATATTTTGGCTGAGGGTAAGATGGAGAATGGTGGGAGAAAAATCATAAGATCTCATAAGATCACATATTGACATGATTGATAGAGGATGAAATAATACACAAGATTGATAGGCATGCCACATTTCAAAAGCTTAAATGCTTAAGCCTTACAATTTTACTCATTATAAGCATGTGCTGCGCTGAAAATTGGAATCACATAATTGCATTGCATATGGATTTCACAAATTTCATCTAGGTTTGAAGTTGAAGTGCTGAGCCATGCCAATTCTTTTCTTCATACGACACTAGTTCCCCTCAATCACACCATTTCTGCACATTAGCACCACTACGGCCCCATGTGCCGCTCCAGTACTGTGGTCATTAGCAATAATACCTTTGGCTAGCAAAGGAACAAAGCAATATGGCCCGCTTCAAGCAAAATTATGAAGCCTGCAGCATTTGAAATTTTGAAGCCATTTGTTTTCCTTCCCCATGCTACAATTTTCAAATTTCTCTCATACAACTAAATTTTAAACAATTGTCCTTTCTCACCCATTTCAGTGGGTTGCAAGCGGACAAGAAAATTTAGAAGTGGGACTGATCGAAATTACTCAAGTCACTTAATTGACGTGGGTTTTGAATTGATGGCTTCTAAAGGAAGCCCATACAATTCTCTAGTACGGGGGAAGTGAATTGTATATGTAACTGTATATATAATAAAAGGTAAATTGTAGATAACCTCTAACGTATAAGGGATCAGCAGATAATCTTCTTTATATTTTAATTTTGTTAATGTGCTTTCCTTATATTTTAATTTTTGTTAACGTGCCTTACTATCACTCGCCGTTAATGAAATTTGACGAAAATTAGTTATGTAGCTATATATGTGATACCGTTAATGGACCCGTGTTGCTCAAAATCGCCAGAACCCTTGTTGGTGTCATGGCCAATCGGGTGGCCATCAACAATTGGTTTTGTCTTCCAATTGAATTAGGGAGCACATTGACAAAATTTAAACATAAGGGGAGTTATCTGTTGACCCCTATACTTCAGGGGGGTTTTATGCAATTTACATTATACAAAATGATCAAGTGCGGACTATCCCAGATGAGATTGCACGACCTCGAGCCGTGTGTGGCTTTCGTGAAAGCCACACACAGCTTAGAGTCGTGTGATTTGTCTTGGATGGTGTGGATGATTGGTCCACACGCGCATGAAAGCCACACACAACTCGGAATTATGTGATCCGTCTTAGATAGTGTGGATGGTCCATAGTACTTGATTAGCTTCGATGGTTGGTCCACACGTGCGTGAAAGCCACACACAACTCGGAGTTGTGTGATCTGTCATGGATGGTGTGGATGGTCCACAGTACTTGATTAACTCCAATGCATGCATGTATATGATACATACCTCATCAAAACATATATATATACCCACGAAGAGTTGGGTTTTATAAGGACCTATTGATGTAAGTTATATTAGCATTATACATTAGAAGTTGGACCTTATACATGTGTAAGTTATATGAGATATAGAGGTGTTACTTTTTTGGGCCAAGTAAACTGGAATACATACCGGAGAAACCAAAAATATAGAGCAACAAGAAAACTAAAAACTAGCACTACTATCCACTGAACAAGCTTTCCTAACAGCTTCTGGCAAACATGAGGCATCTAATAAGAAACCCAAGAATCCAGTGGCAACAACCCAATGAGCCATTTGATGGGCAGCAGAATTTGCCCATCTGGTGACTTTCTTGTAAAAAAGAGGCCCTTAGGGAACTAGCAGTAGACTTGATGTCCATGATGTGAGGAAGAGAATATCATTGAACATGGCTTGCGCGCCATCACCTTCAAAACACATTGAAGTCCATCCCTTACTGCCTGCAATTAAGCGAGCAAGCCTAGCTGCGCAAGGTTTTGCTGTAGCCAGGTCGATCCCAATGTGCACAGATGAGCAGGCACCCAATCGACGAAATTGTGATCATTTCTAGCAATGCAAGCTGCATGACTTCACTTTGTACAAACCGCTGCATCAGCGTTTACCTTTATAACCCAGTGGAGGATGTGCCAAAACTGAACTTAGAGGGATTGTTTGGCAAATCTGAAAACCTAGATAGTTGAAGATACAAAAAAAAATTCAGAGAACTTCATTCCCAAAGTTTCATTTTGTTTCCCCCTTTTCTTAGCAACGAAACAGTCTAATATCCAAGTTTCATTTCTTTCCCCCTTTTTTTAGCAACCAAACAACAAGAAAATGTGTGATAAATTCTTTTTTTCTTTTTTTTTTTTAAAATAAAAATAAAAAATTACAAGGTAACAATTTTACCGTTGATGAAATGTCACCATCTTGAGCTTCTACTCATCTTTGTGACGATAATCATCATTTTTAAAATTTATTAACTCAATGCGAGGATTTATGTGCTTAATACTATGTAAAATAGGAGTATTTAATTTCAAGTTGAATACCCAATCAAACCCTAATTTAACAATTCGACCTCAAACCTCGACAAGACTATCCGAACATGTTAATGGGTTCAACGGACTTCAAACAACCCCCCCCACGAAAAATAAAAAATAATAATAATAATAATTTAAATAAATAAATTTGTCAATGGACGGTTCCATTTTAATAAAATAAATGGCATGGACTTTAGCTATAGAGCCGTACATGTTCAAATGCCTATTTGTAGAACCCCCCATTATTAACAAGAAGACTCATCAACATATATAATAATATAATATTGCTCTTAATTTATATTTTCTTTGTCCTACATTTTCTTACTTTTTGCGTCTCAAAGTGTTTGTTCATTTTGAAAAATCAAATCATAATTTTGTTAATTTTTCTATATTACTCATTATTTCAATGAGACACAAACCTAATACTATGTAAAGAGAGGGTATTTTTGAAAAGATGGAGCTTAAAGAATAAAAAGTCAAGACAATGATGACTGTTTTTTAAACTGTATGTTTTGTCAAAGTTAGCCTATCTTTATGAGATAGAGACAATATCGCTATGTTTGGTACGTGAGTTTAGGGATGGAATAAAATACTTATTCCATTGGTTAAATAAAAAATAAAAAATAAAGAATAAAAAAAAGATGGGTGTTTGTTTGCCAAAGGAATGAAATCCAATTCTTTGAGAATGGCTATTCCATCAAAACGATGGAATAAGCATTCCACACCAACACTACCCCCCCCCCCACCCAACAAGAGGGAATGCTCTTTCCAGCCAAAGAAAAAAAAAAAAAAAAAAAAAAAAGGCACTGCCCGTGGAGCCCACCCCCTGACAGAAATCATTACTCCCTTCTCTTCTCATCTCATCCCATCTTTTTATCTCTCTCTCTCTCTCTCTCTCAACAAATCATCCGCAATTCCTTTCCATAGCCGCACCAAACGGAGGCATGAAATAGCCCTTGGGAATGATCATTCCTTTCATTCTCATTTCCATCCCATTCCCTTCCTCATTCCATTCCCTCCCCATTCCATTCAACCATACCAAACACAGCCTATATGTTTAGGCCGGCCTTAGAGAGAGAGAGGAGAGGAGAGGAGAGAGAGAGAGAATGGAAGATGATTCTCCGCAGAAAGCCCAGAAATGGCTTGAAGATCTGGCGACAGGTTCCGCTGGTCATGAGATTGAGACCCTCTCTCTTGGAGGCATGCAGGTCTCTCATGCCCACAAGGGTTTGATTCGGTGCAATTTCGTCATACCCAAACACTTATCAGTAAAAATCTCAACGAAAACAGTCCCCCATCTTTTTAAATCTTCTTCATCATTTTAATTAATTTTCCTAATTAAGATTAGTTATGATATTAATTAAATTCTTACACAAATACAGGATCAAGATGGGAATTGGCACGTGGGAGCAATTGCAACCTTAGTGGACGATGTTGGGGCAGCTGCCATATACTCCACCGTCGGCCATATCAAAGCCTCCGTTAGTTTCAACATTTCATACTATTCCACGCCTAAGATTCAAGTACCCCCCACCATCTTATCCTAAATTTTAATTACATTTTATTCGAGTAATTCCTTTTATTAAAATTGTTACCTCTGTCGGATTAATTCAAATAGTATTACTATTAATATTATCCAAAGTAACAAAATTTTGCATTATTCCTGAATTTCCCGAATATATCTCGGATTTTTCCTTAATGAATGAAGCCCGAATTATCCTCTGAATTCAATAATTCTCAAATTATTTCTGAATATTACGAATAATTCCAAAAAATTCTTGAATTATCCCAACAATAGTTCTTTTCTAGTTAATGGGTTCATAAGTTATTAATGGAGATAGATGCCCACATATTTTACTATCCGATTTAGATGGTATCTTCTAATTCAAGTAATTTATATTTACTGAAAGCTAGAATCTGGAACTCTGGAAGTGCTTAATTCAAAGCACCTCACTAGTTGGAATCTGCCCTTTTCCTTTCTATTAAGAACAATGAGTACTCAAAACTATTTTGAAGCAACAGTCATTTATTTATTTATTTTGGTAGATCTTTTTGAAGCAACAATTGTATAGATCTTATTTGTAAAATGACACAAATGGCAGGAAGAAGTTGAGATAGAGGCAAAGGTTGTAGGGCAAAAGGGAAAGCTTGCATCTGTGGTGGTGGAGATCAGGAGAAAAGATAATGGAAGAATAGTTGCTTTGGGTAAGCAATGGATGACTTCATCTAAGATTGTACCTGGTACTTACCAAAATAAGACTCTAACCAGTCAAGTAAGCAAGCTTTGAAATCAATATCAGCCATACTGAGTATGGCTCATATTTTTGTTCTTTCAATTTATATGATATGAAGGGAATCATTTGTGTATAATTTTACTTGTTGAAAGCTTGTAACACTTTCCTCACTTCTTAAGTGAGTTATCTTGAATTCAAATTTAAAAAACATTGATGCCCATTTATTGATATTGGGGTTTAGAGATATAGATAAATTCTATCATGTCGTCCAAAAAAAAAAAATAAAAATAAAAAAAAAAACAGAAAGAAAGAATGAAAGCGTGTGCCGCAATGAAAAATGGAATCACAACATCACATTGCACATTAACACCACCAAGGCTCAATGCACCGCTCCAGTACTGCACACCTGCACGAATTAGCAACAATCCCTTTAGCTAGCAAAGGGACAAAGCAATATTGCCATTTCGAGCTAAATCATGAAGCCAGCACCTGAATCTTCGTACACCTGAATTTTAAAAAACCTATCCTTTCTCACTCATTTCAAAGGATTGCAAGCACCAGAGCTGGGACAAAGAAAATTTAGCAGCTGTAACAGTTTTTATGCAGATTGAACAAATGAATAAAGCAGGAACTGGTTACGATATTTTGTGGGGCTCTCGTGATTAAAGCCTGTTGCACCTGAGCCTACGGCCCGTTTGGAAAATTATAGAATAGATTAGAAATTTATACAGGAAAAAAAATGCGCACAAAACAAAGATAAAGTAGAATATATAGATATAATGTCTTATAAATTCCTCCAATTCCATTCAAAAGACTTCATATTACATAAGGCAATAACAAAAGCAGCACTTAGGTTACTATTTCCCTCAGGAAAACACCATTTGAATATTTTCACAAAAACCAAGTAAATCAGCCCAGATATAAAATCCACATTGGAGGTTATAGGCACATCATAGCAACCAAAGGCAATCAAAGAGCCTTGAGGATATCTTCAGCACTGGAGACAGTGAACTCTCCACCTGATTCAATGTTTGCAACCTTCACCTTGAGATCATCAATCAAGAGAGCAAACCTACGGGAGCGAGTTCCAAGTCCTTTCTCTGAAAGATCAAGCTCAAGGCCAAGAGCACGAGTATAGGTTGCAGAACCATCAGCAAGGAACTTAACGTGCTTGTTTTCGGGGTATGTCTTTGCCCATGCCTTCATCACGAATGGGTCATTAACTGCAATTTAGTACCAAAAACAAAATAGTAAGAAATTGAAACCAACATAGAAGTAAACCCAACAGATATCTACATTAAGGGTCTCCCAAGTTATGCAAGGTAAGCCAACCAGCTAACACTAACTAGATATGAAAGGGAGGGCAAGAAGGGGGTCTGGATTCATGTTTCTCATTACATTAGTCCTCTGGAGGTCTAAAAGGTCACCCAGATGTAGGTCCTATATTGATGTTGGAGTATCCTAAAATATCACATTGGATGAGGACATGTCATATTGGAATATCTATATCCTGGAAAAGAAAATAGTATCTTCATTCTGAATTAATATATATGTCCCGATCTTTCAACCTATGTAACTGATGTTCATATTGAAATATCTGTATCATAGAATACACAATAATATCTTTAGTCTGAATTAATATAGATGCACTACTCTTCCAACCTATGTAACCGACGCATATAAAGTGCCTCACAAAGGAGCATCCAAAAGCCAAAACGTGATATTTAACAGCCATAGACATCATGATGGTACCCAACACAGCCAAAAAGGCAAAAATAGGAGTGCCTTTGTTATGCAGCTTCAATGAGCAACAAAATCCTATGGTACGTGAACTGGTGAATTGAGAGTTTTAAGTCAATCCACAGGGAACTCCTAACTGAACTTCTAGTTACATTTCTGGTGCATCAAGTACTTTAGGGCCTAAATAAAATTTTAACTGAAATGCTGGAGACCTGCTAACTTAAAATTTTTTAAAGAAACATTAGACTTAGGAAATTTTGGAGTGCTAAAATTTCAATTAATCACATAAATGCAAGAAAATACTGTTCTCACTATAAATCAACATAACAGCACTCGTTATGTTAAAGTATCTTGTCTAGTCATCAAACTTCCAAATTTTCTCTCCAAGAAAAAGAACATTATGAAGGCTTCTTTCTTGTATCAAGTCTCAGTGGTGGTGAAATCTACTTAATTAGAATTTTCACCACACCTAAAATATTTTAGCTTCGGGTTTTAGATGATAGATGTTCAAGTGAATGTGTTGGTCAATAAGGAAAATTGTGCGAGCATCACAGTATGTGATAAGTTTCTTAATCATAGTTAACAAGAAAAGAAGAGTCCTAAATGATAAACTTATTATGATACCCAATCAAAATTATAACATCTTAAACACCAAATTTAACCATACCAGATTCAATGTGTTCCAATTAGAAAACTTTGTAAAATTAGCTAGTCGAATTCAGATTTGGCGTTTTCTGGTTTTGGAAATTTGGCCAGCAAAGGGGAAGCTTGGGAACATCCAGAAAGTTTGGCCATTATAGCACACAAGCTGGACAATGGAAATATAAATTTGAGGGTGTTCAAAGAAACATTCGACAAACTGGAAAGGCTTAGAGGGCCAACAAATTCTGCAATGCTCATGGTGTTAAAGTTTGAAATATAAGACACAACCTTCAAATATATATGAGTTGTTTCATCTATCGATGGTGAAGCACAACTTTTTTCATTTTTAAATAGTAAAGGCCTGTTTGGATAAGCTTCTACTTACTGTTTTTTTACTTTTAAAAGTAAAGAAATGAAAATTTTTGATACTTCTTTATAGTGCAAAATTTTGATAGTTACTTTTAAAGTTGAGGTAGTAAGAATTTCTTTACTTCCTCAACTTTTAAAAGTAACTTCCAAAATTTTTTGTACTCAAAACTTTTATTTTTTTTTCATTTTTGAAAGTAAAAAACAGGAAGTAGAAGTGTATCCAAATGGGCCCTAAATAAACCAAACTAAACAAAACCTAGTCTGGCTGCAACCTTGATGCTTAAAGTATCTTATCTGAGCCACAGAGATACTAAAAACTCTAAAAGGGTTTTAGAAGTGTATCATTCCAGTCCATTGTAAATAGAATGTAGTCATTGTCTTTCAGTAGAAGATAACAAACCGAAGTTTCAGTTAGAGTTTAAAAGTACCACTAATCAACAAAATCTCATCAACACCCTTCGACTTCAGCTCCTCTGCTTTCTCAATGAAGCCTGGCACATGCTTCAAGCTGCCACCCAGACAAAATGTCATATCAGATTTACAACCACATCCATAAGATCTTTCAGATTATAAATCAATACAGTTAGATAACTACCAACCAACTTAACTGATCATTCTCAATGAGGCAGAAATACAAGAGCACCAGTAGAGCGAAAGGGCCATTAATTAATCATCTAATCACATTGGCTCTAAAACAACTGCCCTAAATTAGGTATTACTATGTCTGCCTAATGTATTCTTCATGAAACAACTCAAATCTGCAAGTCTTATCCCAATATTTTCTCTCAATAAAAAGCTACAAGTCTGATTCTTGGCATGCGTGGTACACATGAATTCAAATTTACTCCATGGCTGGTGTCGCAAAATACAAGTCCCAGGTAAGGGTTTTGGAGTGCACTTTATGCAAATATATATATATATATATACGGATATGTTCCTATCAACAGGTGTTGATATAAGTTATATCAGCACCATGCATTAGGGGGGGTTGTATCTCTTGCATTGGTCCAATGTACCTCATATCCCACTAATGCACAAGGTACAACTCCCAATGCGGGTGTTGATATAAATTATATCAGCATGTGCTTACCTGATCATCATCCTATATTAGTCCCGATCAGGTCAATACGTGTTGATATATATTATATATATATTTTTTGATAAGGTAATGATTGTATATTAAAAAAGGTCTAAACCCTTGTACATAAGACATATATAGAAGAAAAAACCCTAAGTTCCATAAACAAAAAGGAACCGCCAAAAAACCCCCATCACCCAATTACAAAGACAGGGAGTTGACAAACGATAAAAAAGAAAGTTTACTACCACCCATGTAGTTACAAAAACACCAAAAAAGAGAATTGACCAAAGATGCTTTAAGTTTCACAATAGAGGACTCCTCTCCTTCAAAAGTTCTCAAATTACGTTCTTTCCAAATGCACCAAAAAAGAGCATGAGGAACCATGCTCCAAACGGCCTTGGCATCTTTCTTAGCACCTATAACACACCATCCCGCAATCAAGTCATGAGGAGAGTAAGGCAAGACCCATTTAATGCCGAAAAGGTTGAAAATTAGTTCCCATAGACTTCTTGCCACCTCACAATGAATGAAAAGGTGGTTAACCAATTCCACCACCTTTTTACACATAATGCATCTATTAGGTAACTCCCACGTCATTCTAACCAAATTGTCAATGGTAAGACACTTGTTGTGTGCCACTAAGGCACTAACCATAAGAAAAAAGCCACCTTGGATGGCACCGAGGGATTTGGATCCTCCGTATAATTTGGATCCCATTTTTTTATAATTGCAGTACTCTCTCCTGATTAATCACAGCCAAAAGCCAAAATTGCTAGTACCTAACACATAAATCGGGAAAATTTGAGGCTCCCGATTTGCCACGTGAGCTAGTACCCAAACTACTGGCATGAAAGGAAAAAAAAAATCCTAATTCGCAAATTAGAAATATAAATGAAATTATCCTCTGTTTGTTTCCAGAGAAAATACGGAGAACTTCACTCCCAAACACTTACCCATACCGAAATTTCATTTCTTTTCCTGGTTTTCTCAGCAACGAAACAATCTGGTACAAAAGTTTCGTTCTTTCCCCATTTTCTTAGCAACCAAACAACAAAAAAAATGCCACAATTTTTTTCTCAATTAAGAAAATATAGGGTTATGCTGTTCCAACTTCCCACCCCAAAAAGTTTGTATCAATCGTAAGATTTCCAGACTTTCTTCTATTTTCTTCCCTTTTTTTCGGGCACAACGCAACCAGTAGGTTAACTTGAAGTAGCCGGTAAAAAACGACGGAAGCATCGGAGAGATTTTACCTGCAAGTAGGGGTGAAAGCACCGGGAACTGCAAAGAGGATAACCTTTTTACCGGCAGCGAGGGAGTGCACGGACGCCTGTTGGAGCTTGTCTTCTTCGTCGAAGTAGGCGAGGGTTCCGTCGGGTATGACGTCGCCAACAGCGATCGGAGCCATTGCTTCTTCTGATTCCGACGAAGCAATTAACGGTGAGGAGTGACCGAGTGAGTGTTGTGTATGGGTTTGTGTGTCCGTGAATATATAGCCAAGTTAATGTACCAAAAAAAAAGAATATATAGCCAAGTTCGTTGTCTTAGCTGCATTTAATAATTCATTTGGGGTCCGCTGTGAATAGTGAATAGTAGTGGACTAATGGAGACTAGTGGGCCCCACACAACAGCGGTTACCAAACCCAAAAAAAACAAAGGGGAAAAAAAATTATAAAAAAAATGGAAGGAGAGAAAGTGAGAAACTGAATTGTCTCTCATTCACGTTCCTCTTGTTTAGATCACCGGGTGTAATGATCTGTTTGGTAAGGAGGATGGAAAAGAGGGAGGAGTAAAATATGGAAGTGATGGACTTTTCATTCCTAAGGAAAGGGAAGGAAATCTTTTTTTTTTTTTTCCTCTGTGTTTGGTTTGATGGGTAGAAAATAGAATGAAAATTAATTTCCTTCTTTCCTATGTGTTTGGTATAAAGGAAAGAATGAAAAGAATATATACTAATTTTACTATTTTGTCTTCAAATATGTAATAGTACAAATAAATTATAATAAACATAGAGATAAATATGTCTTTTAAGACCAATTTCTCATTTTTCCTCCCCTTTTCCCTCCACTTATTGAGAGAATTCCAAAAAGTTAAAAAAGAAGGATTTGCCCCTTCCCTCTCCCTTTCTTTCCTTCTCTCATTCCCTTCAACCAAATACACATAATTATCCCTATCCCTCCCTTTTTCCTTCCTCTCCTTTCCTTCCCTCCTCTTTTCCCTACAACCAAACATAGGGTAAAACTAAAATTGCATTTGTTTGGAAGGAAAAAACGAAAAAAACAGTCAAGAAATTGAAATGTTTCACACTTTCCCGTTTCTCTTGTTTGGTTTCACCGTTTCAATTGTATATTTGATGATGATTCTCACGCAATGTCATAGTAAGAAACGTTATCATTTATTTATCATTTATTTCATTCTTTTGGTATAAAAAATGGAGAGAGGACTCTATTGCACTTATGCCGACACTGAAGTTTAGGTCCACCGAAAACCATAGAGTAAATTTAACCCTCCCAAGCAATTGTGGAGACTCAAACTTAAGCATTGAGATTACTTATTACCTCCATAATTTTATTATTATTATTTTTTTTTAATGAGAAAATTTACTAACTTACCTTCTCTTTGATTTATAAGATACTACATGAATTCCAACAATACGGAGTATATCTTTTGATTGAATATGAACATGAATTAGAAATTTAGAATGATAATTTTACCTCTGTTATTAACGCGTGACTTCTTTTCTTACAAGTTGCATGTCTATAGATTTTTTATAATCTTAAAGGTAAATTATAAAAAAACTTTGACTCTAGGTCAATTTTTATTTTAATGTCCTCAACATTAAAAGAAGTCATACTATACATGACTTAGTCGTTAAATGAGCCATTTATTAAATGGCATCCAGATGGGACGAGATTGGGGTTCAACTCCTGTCCAATGTAAACCAAAGGAAAAAAAAAAAATCACTTTTAATTTTCAACACTCAATTTTAATTTCCCCTTCTCAACTTTCCATGTATTTGTGATGTCTCTCATGCACTCTTAAGGTGGATCTCAATATGTTAAAAGTGAATTATGAATAAAATCATTCTCACGCCCCAACAAAAAAAAAAAAAAAAAAAATGAAAAGAAAAAATGAGCTATAAAGCACTCCAAATTTATTAACCATATTACATTTTGGTGCATAAGAAAATATTTTTAAAGCAATTAGTGTCTGTAAATGATACTTAATATATATATATATATATAAGAACTTCCAGATATCTATTATCATCACTACTATTTTTTTTTTTTTTTTTGGGATAAATGAGAGTATTACTACTATTACTCAACTCTCTAGGTTCACTTTCCCCAAGAAAGAACACAAATCAGGCTGGCAATTCCTCAGTTGTAGAAAACTCTATTTCCTCCTTCAAGCCTTTTCCTTCATCCCAATTCCCACTCCCCAGTTTAGATGACTCTTCTTCCTCCTTCAATCCATTCCCGTCATCCCTAACCTTTGTCTCCTTTTCCACACAGGGTCCATAAGCCCAACTACAAACCATGAAGTAAACTAGATTAATAAAACTTAATATAGCAAGAAGCATATAATAGTTGTCAAAATGACCCTTGTTAATATCATCTGCAACCCAACTCTCTTTTCCCCCTTTTGAAGTAAGATCATCCACGATGCTCAGTACAGCAGTGGCTAACAAGCTTCCCACAGCCATCCCAAGTAAAACTAGAGCTGAAGCAATGCTTGACATACTTCTAGGGAACTCTGTATAATAGAATTCTATTTGGCCTATCGCGTTAAAGGCTTCGGCTAAACCACTCAAGCAATGTTGTGGCACGAGCCACATAGCTGACATGTCCACCAATCCATTGGGGTTGTTCAAAAGCCCCTGTTGGATCGCTTTTCTACGTCGTATATGCTCAACAATAGCTGAAACTATCATGGCCATACAAGAGAGAAATAGCCCAATTCCCATTCTTAGTTTCACACCAAGCCGCACTGGTGTTCCTTTGAGCTTTGATGCTAAGGGAAGGATCACACGATCATAGAGAACAATCCATAGTGTTAGAGAAATGATTGTAAACATTCCAAAAGAGCCTGCTGGAATCTTAATGCTTGAAACGATATGCCTGTCCATAGACTTAGCTTGGAGTACTGGAAATGTGCCCAGATTTAAGGTTATCGCTATAACGATCCCTGTAGACCACAGTGGGATGACTTTGATAAGTGCTTTTAGCTCCTCTACTTGATCAACTGTGCAAACACTCCATGGGTTTGAAGTTAATCCGTCTGGGGTAATGCGTTCTTTAGGACTTCTAATGATGCAAGCTTTATTTAAAAACCTGGAAAGTAAAACTTAAACACGTTCATTGAATCACTCTTGCAAAAAGACTAAATTGATGATTATAATGATATGGTGGTACCTTAGTTTTTCGGTTGGCGTGACAAGCTCAGAGTCCTTTTTGTGATGGTACTGACTGTTTGAATTCTGAGGGGGCAATGCGAGTTTTCTATTCTTATAAGCAACCACAATCACTTGTGCAAGGCCAGAGAACAAGCTCTTGCTAGCTTTCTTCTTGAGGTATAAGGGAGAGGCGAGTAAAAACAAGAAAGCAGAGAAAAACATAAGAATTGCAGGAACTCCGAAACCCACTTTCCATCCTTTGCTATCTTGAATAGAAACAATAGCCGTCACAGCAATCAAGACGGAAACAGTTGCTGAAACATAGTACCATCCAAAGAAGCTCTCCAAGAGCCTTTCGTTTTCCGGTTGTTGATCCTTTTGTCCAACTGATCTGCACCGAATGCTATGGAGCTTCCCCTAATGCCACCAGCTCCAATGGACATAATGGCGAAGGAGGAAAGTAGGAGAGTCGTCTGGGCCAGCGTTGGGGATTTGCAATTATTGCTTATTGATCTGTCGCATGGAGGAGGCCTGACTTGCGGAATCATCGCTGTCAACCATAGAATGACCATTCCCTGCAACATTGAAATTAGTTTCTCCTAGTACATGCACAAGGCTAGGCCAATTAAGTTGTTTTCTTCGGTCATTTGGTAAATTCTTATTAATTTTGCTGATCATTTTGAACACACCATGCAATCAAGAAATTAACATAAGTGCATTACAAATTTCAGGAAATCTGAGAGATGATGTCTGTTGGTGTTTCAGTTGTTTCGCCTCATTTTCGCCACGTAAAACAAATGCCCATGGCCCATGGGCATGAACAAAAAGAGACCTAAAAAGATAGCATACCAAACTTGCATTTTCCTGATCTTATAACTAAATGTTGAATGGCCATTTTATAATGTGGCAAGAGTAGAGGGATTGAATCTTAAGAATGAAGGTGTAATACTGCCCTATCCAAACAACTCTTAGACGCATAGCTGGCTTGACACCAAGGTGCTACAATGAAACTTGGCCGGCATGAAAAATAATCAAGATCCAGGTTTGAGTCTCCGGTTACACCAAGTGGAGCATAAACCAAACAGAAGGTTCTCTTTGGGTCGCTTGCTCACCATTGGTTTGCTATGAATTTTTCTACATTGGATCTTTGAAGACTTTTTTATCCAATGATATATAGGCACCATTTGGTTACACTTTTTAGAAGATCCATTTTTAAGTAGGAAAAGTAATTTTTTACTTTCTTGTTTTTTTGCTTTTAAGTAAAAGCAATGAAAGCAAAAGCACGTTTGGTAAAATTGATTTCGCCTGTGATCTTTTGGATGTAATGGAAAACTTTATTGAATTATTATTGCCCAAACGGAAGCTCATGACAAATACCACCTCTCTCGATTGCAAATTTTTTGAGTTAAGGTCAAACTTGTTTGAAAGATAAAAATGACTTTTAAAAGCAAATATTCATTGTTTTTGCTTAAAATCAAATATTTGGCTTTTTACTTTTTAGAAGTCCTTTTTATTTCCTCTAACCAAACAGTTCTTTTTGCTTTCACAATTTTTTGCTTTCAAAAGCAAAAAAGATCTTAAAATAAGTGCAACCAAACGATGCCTATAGATTTTGTCTTATAATTTATACATTAATTCTTAAGATTGAGTGAAAACTCATCAATTCACCAAGGAGAAGTCCCTCATGGCAGCCTTATCCTTCCTTACCCTTAAAATAATGCCATGGTGTGTGTCTTGAAATAGGATTTAAAAATATGAAATCATTTTTTTTTTTTTTTTTTTTTTTTTTTTTTTGCTGCGAAAATGTGATTTAACTATAAAAATTGAAAGAGCTCATAGCTCATAAGAAGAGAGAAATGAAAGCGCTATCACCATAGCAGCACTCTTTATTTGTGCCGAGGCACTAAAGATCTCTAGCTCTGTAGCTCATTAAAAAACTAATAATTATACGAGTGTCCCCTGAATCAAAATCACAAAGAAGAAAGGGGAGAAAATTACCAGGAGACTAACAATGGAACCCAAACCAATGGTGAGGAAGCGACCCAGATAAGAATCAGCAAGAAAAGCCCCTACAAGAGGCATGGAGTTGGTAGCTGCTGTACCACAAGAGGATTATAGTTGTCCCTGTGGCTACCCTCATATTATACTCTAAAATGAAGTAGAATATCATGTTTGGTAACACCCCATAGCTTGCCACCTTCTCAAATGCTTCGTTTGCTGCAAGTTTTTTACCAAAACAAATAAAGAACCAAGAATTCAAGACAAAGATAAAAAGAGATTAAAAAAAAAATTCTCACATACCCAAATACATATGATGAGTTTGCATGTGTATATGTGTACCTATGATAAATGGCATGGTTTTAAGGCCACCCTTTCGTCTTCTTGGAAGGTTTTGGTGACTCATCTGATCTGCAGACATCTCCATTTGCTTTTCCATTGAGACCATCCTCAATCTCCCTTATTTATTCTTGAACAGAGCAGAGCGAGAGAAGTTTTACGAATGGAAAAAAAAAAGGTGGCACTTATTATAAACCCATTGAAAGATGATTTTGAGGTGCCGAAGTGCCAATGGGCGGCCCAGATTCCAATAGACAAGAGCGGAGCGACAAGTTGCCTAAAGATTCTTATTTGTAACTGTTGACAACACTTTTTTATTTTTATTTTTATTTTTTGGACAAAGCTTGGCTACTGAACATTGAAGAGGAAGTCCTGAAAAGGGATGTAGCATATCCTATGATTGCCACATGTCCCACAATTAAAAAATTTTCAAACTGCTTATGTGATTTTATAGTGCTTTTATGTTTTTTTTTTTTTTTTTTTTTTTGTAAAGACCAAAATACCCCATCTTTCTATTAGAATAGGATTTCTGTACTTTTCTTTTCTAGAGAGAGAAAATTGGGGCCATAGATGAGAGAGAAGTGGAAGAAAGAGAACCCACGCCATCGCCGGCAGAGGGATTTAGATCTCCACTGTCGACTGCTGCTATAATTTGGACTGCCCGTTTTCACAATCCACATCGGCCATCTTCATCTTCACATCTCGATCACCACCGAACTCCAAAAACTTCCATGCCCCAACAACTCTTATCCATTAAAATCCATTTCTCTTTCATCTTCACATGCAAGGAAAAATGATCCCATGATTTGATACACCATAGTAATGCTTTTGATCCTTTTTTTTTCTCTCAAATGATTTGCATTTCTCGTGTTGATGTGGCCGTAGACAAATCATTAGGAAAATAAATTAAAGAAAAATTAATTAGAGATCACTAGTACTATTCTATGTATATATTGGTAGGATGGGTATGTTGAGATGGGTTTGTTGTGTAGCCACCTTCCTCCCCTTCAGAGTTCAGCCTTCCTACTCAACTATTGGAAGACTCAAATCTAACACCACCACCTTATGAAGGGGAGAGATACAATTTTCCAAAAGGACATGTATGGTTTTACATGGAGCATTGACCTACTCCGATGTGTCATTTTGCATTACGGTGCATAAGTCATATAAACACTCGAAAATATTAATCTCTTTCTCATGGGGGGGCAAAAAAAAAGGAGAAAAAAGAAACAACCTACATCAACACCCCAAATTTCCTAAGCATCTCACATTATAGTGTGCAAGAGAGAACTTTTAAAGTAGTTTTAATTCTATTATCATGATTGCTATTACACAACTATGTAGTTACACATTCACCTCAACAATCAGCCTGAAAATAAACCCAAATCAGGCTGGCAATTCCCCAACTTTAAATAACTCTGTTTCCTCCTTCAAGCCATCCCAATCCCTAATCCCTAGTTTAGATTACTCTTCTTGCCCTTTCAAGCCTTTTCCTTCCTCCCCAACCTTTCTTCCCTCTTCCACACAAGGTCCATATGCCCAACTACAAACCATAAAATAGACTAGATTAATAAAATCATTACAGCAAGAAGCCAATAATATTTGTCATAATGACCCTTGTTCATATCACTTTCAACCCAACTCTCTTTCCCCCTCTTTGAAGTAATATCCATCCACTGTGCTCAGTATCCGCACTGGCTAACAAGTTTCCCACACCCATCCCTACTCCAAACACTAGCTGAAGCTATGCTTGACATACTTCTAGGGAACTCTGTATAATAGAACTCTGTTTGGCCTATGGCGTTAAAAGCTTCGGCTAACCCATTCAAGCAATGTTGTGGAACAAGCCACAGAGCTGACATGTCCACCACTGCATCGGCATTGTTCGAGAACCCTTTCTGGATCGCTTTTCTCCAGTCGAATATTCTCTACTATAGCTGAAACTACCATAGCCATGGAAGTGAGAAATAGCCCAACCCCCATTCTTAGTTTCACACCAAGCCATACTGGTTTTCCCTTGAGCTTTGATGCTAGGGGAAGGATTACATGGTCGTGGAGAAAAATCCATATCGCTAGAGTGACCAGCCCAAACATTCCAAAAGAGTCTGCTGGAATTTGAATTTTGAAGTGAGGTGTCTGTCCATGGAGTTAGCTTGGAGTAGCTGAAATGAGGATTGGCCTAAGTTTATTGATATCATGATCCCTGTAGACCACAGGGGGATGACTTTAATAAGTGCTTTTAGCTCTTCTACTTGATCTACCGAGCACAGACTCCATGGGTTTGAAGTTAATCCATCTGAGGTAATGCCCAGTTCAGGACTTCTAATGATGCAAGCTTTATTCAGAAACCTGAAGACAGAAAATTTTTTAAAACAAGTTCAGTGAACCACTCGTGCAAAATCTTGATGATTGATGACAATAATAATATGGTGATACCTTCGCTTGTTGGTGGGCAGGACAAGCTCGGAGTTCTTTTTGTGTTGGTACAATCCATTTGAGTTCCTAATTGGCAATGCGAGTTTTCTATTCTTATAAGCAACCACAATCACTTGTGCAAAGCCGGTAAACAAGCTCTTGCTAGATTTCTGCTTCACATAGGAGGAAGACGCGAGGAAAAACGAGAAAGCAGAGAAAAACATAAGAATTGCAGGAACTCCAAAACCCACTTTCGATCCCATGTGATCCTGTATAAACAAAGCAATCAGGACTGAAACAGCTGATGAAGCATAGTACCAGCCAAAGAAGCTCCCTAAGACCCTTTTATTTTTCGGGTCATCTCTTTTGTCCAACTGATCTGCACCAACTGCGAAGGAGCATGGCCTAATGCAACCTGCTCCAATGGACATCAGTGCAAAGGAGGAAATTAGGGGAGTCAATTGGGCCAGCGTTGGGGATTTGCAGCTGTTGGTTGTTTGGTTGCATGGGGGAGGCTTAACTTGCGGAATCATTGCTGTCAACCATAGCAGGACCATCCCCTGTAACATTGAGAATTAAATGAGATTTCCCTTAATATATATATACAAGCTAGGCCCGATTGTTTTCTTCACTCATGTGAGAGTTTCTTATAATTAATTGATTTGTAACCAAACCTGTTTCTTAGAATGTGATCCTGTTAAAATTTCGAACTATGTTTTTCTTGCTCTGGTTGTGCATTTTCTCTTTTTGGTCATTGCAAATATTTAATAGGAAAAAATTTATATAAAAATGGCAGACAGCATTAGCAATATTACTCAATAACACGATTTGATAAATTGGCAAATACCAATATGCACGTGCCTTGCACATGACCCTTTCCTAGTCCAAAAAAAATGGGTCTAAGGTTTGGATACCCTGTTGGCCATATATATATATATATATATATATCACTAACTCATTAAATAGGCAATAATTATAAGAAATTATGAACACATTACAGAAAAGCCACAATTATCCCCTAGAATTATTATCACCAGAAAATGCCCCACCAACTATAAGGAAAGAAAAATTAAAGTAGGGGAAAAAATTACCAGGAGACTAGCAATGGAACCCAAGCCAATGGTGAGGAAGCGACCCAGATAAGAATCAGCAAGAAAAGCCCCTACAAGAGGCATGAAATTGGTAGCTGCTAGCCAAAAGAAGAGTATATTGCTCCCTTTGGTTACTCCCATCTTATAATCTCTCATCAAGTACATTATCATGTTTGGCAACAGCCCATAGCTTGCCACCTTCTCAAATGCTTCATTTGCTGTTTTTTTTATTCGATAATTCAAAACAAAGATAGGAAAGACGGGTAAAAAATAATAATAAAATGTCACAAGCCCATATCCATATATTTATGCGTGTGTCGTGTGATGAAGTTGTGTACGTACCTATGATAAATGGTAAGGTTATAAGGCCCCCTCTTTGTGCTCTCGGAACAAGCTGGCGACTCATTTGATCTGCAGAGAGCTCCATTTGCTTTTCCAAGGAGATCACCCTCTGCCCTCTCTTCTTGCACACACACACACACACAATACTCCAAAGCAAGTAAATCTCTGGCTTGAGTGGTCTCTCAGTTCTCCCTTTTAAATTCTGAAAGGGCTATAGAGAGTACATGTTTTGGTTAGCCGTAATTAATAATTAATTAATAATTGATGATCATAAATGGAAAATACGGTGGCACTTAAACACTAAAAAAAGATAAACTTATTCTAATGGGTTAGATGCAGAAGTGGGCGGCCGAAATGCAAACTGGAGTCCACTAAACAAGAGGGGAGTAACAACTTACCTCTTTTTGGTAAGAAATTGTTACACCTCTTTTTTATATATAATACTCTCTCTGTTCTTAATTAACTGTCTCCTTTTAAAAGACATGTTTTTTTTTTTTTTTTAAGGAGATTTTATTAAATGTTTTCACATTAATATATATGTTTTGACATTCCAATTATATCCTCAAGTGTACAAAACATTGAAAAAATAGAGAATACCCTTTAAAGGGTATTTTAGAAAATGAAATAAAATGAATCATTGACTTTTGAAATGTGACAATTATTTTGAAACATTTCAAAAAAGAAAGGAATTCAGTAATTTAGGAACAGGGGGAGTACTGTTTTCATTGATAGAATCATTCCCCTCTGTAGGCACTATAGTGTGGCAGATTGCGCTTTAAAATGGAAAAAACGTACCCATGCACCACACCACTCCTTGCTTTAGATCACGGACCATTTTTACTACAGAGTCAGCACTTAAAATGGTACCATTTAATTTCAAAGGAATGCCAATCTTTGAAGGTCTACGATAAGGACTTCTTTATCGTGGTATTAACAAGCCCTCTCTTTATTTCTAGGATATTATACAAATTTGGAGGCACATTCTCAAGTGGATTAAGGACCCTTCAAGAATTTCAAATAAAAATTTTTATGAAAAAAAAAATAAAATGCTACGTGATTAGCTCACACATACAAGTATCAATGTTTGATGTGCGTGTGTGTATATATATGACTTTGATCAGATCCGTGACGTTCCAGATCAGATCAATCCTATCTACTATGTATATATTTTTTCTCATCTAAAATTTTTCAATTAGAATCCTTTAATGTTTGATGTGTATATATTTATCTCTCTCTCTCACAATCAAATTGGTAGCATCGTGGGTGAGGTTTGTTTCATATAGGTGAGTGATTGTTTTATGGCTGGAGTATCTTTCTTCCGTATTTGGAGTCTATGTTGGTCGCTATTCTGTTTCTGGGATGGCTCCATGAATAATAAGCCACATACACACTTCAATTTTCTCGAGCACATCATTCTGTGGTGCATAAGAGGGAACTTTTAAAGCAATTTCTATCTGTACATGATGCATAAGATATGTATAAAAATTCCAAAAGGCTTATTATCATGATTACTACGGAGTATTACTCAACTAAATAGGTAGACATTCACCATAACAATCAGCCAAAGAGAAAACACAAATCAGGATGGCAATTCCCTAAATTTGGCTAACTCTAGCTGTTTCCTCCTCCAAGCCTTCTCTTTCTGCCCACTCCTCACTCCCTAGTTTAGATACTTCTTCTTGCTTCTTCAAAACTTTCCTTTCTTTTGTAACCTCTGAACCATTTTCCACACAAGGTCCATAAGCCCAACTACAAACCATAAAATAAAATATATTAACAAAACTCAATACAGCAAGAATCCAATAATAATTGTCATAATGAGCCTTGTTAATGTTTCTTGAAACCCAACTCTCTTTTCCCCCTTTTGAAGTAAGATCATCCACAGTGCTCACTATAACACTAGCCAATAAGTTTGCCACAGCCATCCCAAGTAAAAAAAGAGATGAAGCAATGCTTGACATGCTTTTAGGGAACTCTGAATAGTAGAATTCTGTTTGGCCTATCGCATTAAAAGCTTCAGCTAAGCCGCTCAAGCAATATTGTGGCACAAGCCACAGAGCTGACATGCCCACCACTGCATCGGCTTTGTTCAGAAACCCTTGCTGGATCGCTTTTCTCCGTCGAATGTTCTCAACAATAGCTGAGACTACCAAGGCCATGCAAGAGAGAAATAGCCCAATCCCCATTCTTAGTTTCACACCAAGCCGCACTGGTTTTCCTTTGAGCTTTGATGCCAGGGGAAGGATTAGACGATCATAGATAGGGATCCATATCGTTAGAGTGATGATTGTGAACATTCCGAAAGAGCCTGCTGGAATCTCGAAGCCTGGAGTAATGTGCCTGTCCATGGACTTAGCTTGGAGTACCGGAAATGGGCCTTGGCTTAAGTTTAGTGCTATAATGATCCCTGTAGACCACAGTGGGATGACTTTGATAAGTGCTTTTAGCTCTTCTACTTGATCTACTGAGCAAAGACTCCATGGATTTGAAGCTAATCCATCAGGGATAATGTCTTCTTCACGACTTCTAATGATGCAAGCTTTATTTAAAAACCTAAAAGCAGAAACTTAAACAACTTCATTGAACCACTCAAGCAGAAGATTAAATTGATGATTCTAATGATATGGTGATACCTTAATTTGTCAGTTGGCATGATGAGCTCGGAGTCCTTTTTGTGATGGTACCACTCTATTGAGTTCCCAGCTGGCAATGGGAGTTTTCTGTTCTTATAAGCGACAGCAATCACTTGTGCATAGCCAACGAATAAGCTCTTGGTGGCTTTCTGCTTGGCATATAAGGGAGAGGCGATTACAAACAAGATAGCAGAAAAAAACATAAGAATTGCAGGAACTCCAAAACCCACTTTCCATCCTTTGTGATCTTGAAGATAAACAATACCCGTCAAAGCAATCAAGACCGAAACAGTCGCTGAAACATAGTACCATGAAAAGAAGCTCTCCAAGATCCTTATATTCTTTGGGTTATCCCTTTTGTCCCACTGATCTGCACCAAATGCTAAGGAGCATGGCCTAATGCCACCAGCTCCAGTGGACATGAGGCCAAAGGATGAAATCAGGACAGTCAACTGGGCAAAGGTTGGGGATTTGCAGTTGTTGATTAAGTGGTCGCATGGGGGAGGCTTGACTTGTGGAATCATGGCTGTCAACCATAGAAGGACCATTCCCTGTGACATTGAAAATTAAAAACAATTTGTTTTAGTACATGCACAAGGCCATGTTGTTTTCTTCAATCGTGTGATAATTTCTTAATACCTTTGGTAAAATGCTGGTGATATTGAACACACGATGTAAGAAATTAAAGAAGTGCATCAAAAGTTTGAAGAAATTTGAGAGATGGTGTCTGTTAGTATTCCAGTTGTTTTGCCTCACTTTCATCACTTATTAGTAGCTATTTTGTTCCTCCAAGCAATTTTTCCCATTAGTGAATGGGGTGACATAAATATGATTTACCTAAAAACATAGCATACCAAAATTACATTTTCCTAATCTTATAAGAGCTCAGGTGGCCATAATACAACGTACATGGTAGTATATGTTAGCAAGACTAAAGCCTAAAGGGATCGATCCTTATACCAAGGCATTGTTATTGCATTACCATATATATCCAAATAATTAACTCTAGCTTAAACACATAGCCAGTTTAACAGTACAAAGGTGCTAAAAGAAAACTTAGGATGAAAAATAATTATGATCTAGTTTTGGACCCTCTTGGTATACCAAGTGGAGCATAAACCAACCAAAACTTCTCTTAGGGCACACTTTTGAGAATGGACACAACCCTACTCAATGAATCCCGAGCACAACCTGAGGGTATGCCTTTCACCAGCAAAAGTGAAATTATCTTAAATTTTTAGCCATGTGATGCGGTCACGTGTGTTTTCAAAAAGTCGCCCATAGTTCCATCTAATTGGCTTTTATCAAAATGGTTGGTATTCGATCATCTCTCTATCCATTTTTCCATGGACTGACATTGCAGCAGAATCCTTGCTGGTCTAATTGAAGGCTGCAATGAGGAATGAGGATCCTCTCATGAGTGTATTGTCAAGCTCCCGTTGTTTTAAGTAAGGGACATTGCAAGTTGCAACAATACCAATTAAGCCATGAATTCTACCATTGGATAGAAAACCTTACAAGGTTCGACATACAAAATTTCAGTCATAAAATGTCAAATGATTTAACAACATAAACTTTGGTGGTCTCACTCATGCAATAGCGTTTGACCAAAATTCTCCACTGTATATTAAGTGTTAAAGTGTACATATACAATTGCGAGAATGAGAGAAATATAATGGTGCACCCGTCTTGAAGTAGGTGTCCAAAATAATTGGGGAAAAAAACAAAAGACAAAATAAAACAAAACAAGGAGAGCTCATATATAGGGAAGAGCTATGAGAGTGCCCTCACCATGGACGGACTCTATCTATAACTGAAAGGGACACTCAAATCTTTAACTCATGCATTAAAAAAAAAAAAAAATTATATGAGCATGTGAAAGTACATAATCATCCCCTGAATCAAAATCACAAAGAAGAAGATGTCCACACGAGGAAAGAAAAATAAACATAGGGGAGAAAATTACCAGGAGACTAGCAATGGAACCCAAGCCAATGGTGAGGAAGCGACCCAGATAAGAATCAGCAAGAAAAGCCCCTACAAGAGGCATGAAATTGGTAGCAGCTGACCAATAGAAGAGTATATTGGTGCCTTTGGCTAACCCCATATTATAATCTCCAATTAAGTAGAATATCATGTTCGGTAACAGCCCATAGCTTGCCACCTTCTCAAATGCTTCATTTACTGCAAATTTTTACCAAAACCAAAAAGAAACCAAGAATTCAAAATAAAGAAAACAAGAGTCAGAATAGTCTTGCAAAAAACTCACTAAAATCTCACAAACCCACAGTTTGTATCATAAGGTTGGGGACTTGGGCATGTACCTATGATAAATGGCATAGTTTTAAGGCCACCTTTTTGTCTTCTTGAAAGGTTTTGTTGACGAAGCTGATCTGCATCTATGTCCATTTGTTTTTCCTAATAAGACCATCCTCTGCCTTCTCTTCTTGCAGAGAGAGACAGAGAGAGAGTTCTGATTACACTTATGGCCACAGAAATTTATGGGCAGAACAAGGCGGCCAAGATTCCGGTGGACAGCAGAGTAGAAACAGCTTACGTCTATTCTTCTTTGTAAGAAACTGTTACACCAACACTTCAACTCTATTTTATAGTCTCTTAGAAGCAACAACTTTTATTCTTTATTTACACCAACACTTCAACACTTAAAAATGGATCCATGATTTGATGCACCATAGTTTTACACTTTTTTTTTTTTTTTTTTTTTTGGTGGGTAATTTAGGAAAATGAAAATCCAAAGAGAATAAACTACACATAAACACATCAAATTTCTTGAGCATATTACATTATGGTGCATAAGAGAATACTTTTATAGCAATTTCTATCTGTAAAATACTATTACTCAAGTAGGTAGATACATATTCACCCCAACCATAGCCCAAGAATACATTACACAAATCAGGCTGGCAATTCCCCAAATTTAGATAACTCTGTTTCCTCCTTCAAGTCTTCTCCTCTATCCCAATCCCTACTCACTAGTTTAGATAACTCTTCTTGCTCCATCAAGCCTTTCCCTTCATCCCTAACCTTTGCCCCCTTTTCCACACAAGGACCATAAGCCCAACTACAAACCATAAAATAGATTAGATTAATAAAACTCATTACAGCAAGAAGCCAATAATAATTGTCATAATGACCCTTGTTAATGTTACTTCGAAACCCAACTCTCTTTGCCCCCTTTTGAAGTGATATCATCTACTGTGCTCAGTATAGCACTGGCCAACAAGTTTGCAACAGCCATCCCTAGTCCAAATAGTGCTGAAGCAATGCTTGACATGCTTTTAGGGAACTCTGAATAATAGAATTCTGTTTGGCCTATCGCGTTAAAAGCTTCGGCTAAGCCACTCAAGCAATGTTGTGGCACAAGCCACAGAGCTGACATGTCCACAACTGCTTGGGCATTGTTCAGTAAACCTTGTTGGATCGCTTTTCTCCGTCGAAGATTCTCAACTGTACCTGAAACTACCATGGCCATGCAAGAGAGAAATAGCCCAATCCCCATTCTTAGTTTCACGCCAAGCCGCACTGGTTTTCCCATCAGCTTTGAAGCCAAGGGAAGGATTGCACGATCATAGAGAAGAACCCATATTGTTAGAGTGATGATTGTGAACATTCCAAAAGAGCCTGCCGGAATCTGGAAGCTTGCAGTGATGTGCCTGTCCATGGACTTAGCTTGGATTAGTGGAAATGAGCCTTGGCTTATGTTTATTGATATCATAATCCCTGTGGACCATAGAGGGATGACTTTGATAAGTGATTTTAGCTCTTCTACTTGCTCTACTGTGCAAAGACTCCACGGGTTTGAAGTTAATCCATCTGGCGTAATGTCTTGTTCAGGACTTCTAATGATGCAAGCTTTATTCAAAAACCTGCAAGCAGAAAACTATAACATGGTCAATATCGAACCACTCCATTATACAAAAGATTGAATAGACGATTATGAGGATCATGACAATGATGATGATGATATAGTGATATACCTTAGTTTATCGGTTGGCATGACAAGCTCAGGTCCCGTGTGATGGTACCACCCCTTTGAGTTCCGAGGTGGGAATGCCAGTTTCCTATTCTTATAAGCAACCACAATCACTTGTACAAAGCCAGCAAACAAGCTCTTGCCGACTTTGTGCTTGACATATAAGGGAGACGCGAAGAAAAACAAGAAAGCAGACAAAAACATAAGAATTGCAGGAACTCCGAAACCAACTTTCCATCCCATGTGATCTTGGATATAAACAATACCCGTCAAGGCAATCACGACTGAAATCGCTGCTGAAGCATAGTACCATCCAAAGAAGCTCTCCAAGACCCTTTCGTTTTTCGGGTTATCTCTTTTGTCCAACTGATCTGCACCAAATGCTAATGAGCATGGCCTAATGCCACCAGCTCCTATGGACATGAGGGAAAAAGAGGAAATTAGGAGAGTCAGCTGGGCGAGGGTCGGGGATTTGCAGCTGTTGGTTGATTGGTTGCATGGAGGAGGCTTGAATTGAGGAATCATGGCTGTCAACCATAGGAGGACCATCCCCTGTGGCATTTAGAGTAAAATGAAAATTTCTCTTTAATAAATGCATGTACAATGCCAGGCTATTTTCTTCAGTCATGTCATAACTTCTCATTTCATTGTAACAACTTCTTATCACTTTACATAAAATGCAGATCATATTGAACACAAAATGAAAGAAATCAAGTAAAGCGCATTCCAAAGTCCCAAAAATAAAAAATAAAAATTCAGAAAGGGGAAATGACAGATTGGTCCAACAATGTGCAAATAATTAGATATCATTACAAATGACTACTAACTTCGTCGTACATGACTGCTGACTTAACTATATAAGAATGACTATTAATTCATATTGATATGTAACTATTTGCTCGTGGCCAAATCAATGTATAAGTCCCCCTTTCTTTCTTTGACACTCCACTTACACCAAGTCAACAATTAACCAGCCCAAACTCGTCTCTAAGTAACACTACTATATAATTGTGATATCTCATCACCCTATCAAAGCCAATGAAGGTAAAACAAAGTGAACACCTCAAATTCTCGCTTTGCTCAACTCTCATTCGCCTATAATAACACGTAGTCGTATTACAATTACATAAAAGTTTTTCTCCTCTCCGAGCACACTTTTGAGATTGGACACAAACCCAAGTCCATGAAGCCAGCCTACGTGGCCCAAAATTTCAGCTTGACCGTCCCTTTCATTGAATTATGGTAAATTAAGGACACCCGAGGTGAGGGGTTAAAGATGAATTCTATCGATTGAACAAAAAAAATATAAAAATAAAAATGAATTTGGATGATTAAATTTGTTAAGAAATGCAAAGCATCTGGCCTGTACAGTGTGTGGCCAATGCGCTCTAGTTACACACTTGACACGGAATCCTGTGCGACCAGTAACGCTCACTGACTAGTAAGTGGGTGGCGGGACCAGGCCGGGCCCTGCTCCAAATGAAACTCTTCTATTTCATCCGACCCAATGAGTTGTAGCCATGTGATGGTTTGAAAACATTCTCCTAATCTCTGTCCAAATGGTTTCTTATCAAAATGGTGGGGTACTCCGTACTCTCTCCTCTTTTCCTGACACGACAAAACAACATAAAGTGGATGCCATTTGGAAAGGAGAACAGTCAAAGACCCTATAAATTTTTTGCCTAATTCCATGCTACGGAGTATATGCCCAAATGAGACGATACTGTAGCCTTTTGACCAACTAATTAAAAATTGATGGGTGGTTGCCATATCATTTAGGCAGGAAAATTTAGAAAGAAAAATTTGAATTATGAATAATTACTTATTTAAAAATATAAAAACTCAGTTAGGTAGGGATATATTGACTTGGGTGGAAAAATATTATTGTTTGGTAAAGGCTTTTATCCTAGGTGACTATTTAATTTCATCCACAAAAATAATGCATTAGCCTTATCTTCTACCCTCTTTAAAACCAATAAAAATGATTTTTTTTTTTTTTCCCAAAGGCGAAGTTATTATCTTGTTTTAGGCCATTTTCATCCCATTCACTCACAAGAGAAGTGCGAATCGCACTGACGTGTAGTCCAGGTGAATCCCACAATTAAATAAACTCACATGGTCCTATTCTTTAGATATGGGGGAAAGGAAGAGACAAGAATTATTTTATTTTATTTTATTTTTATATTTTTGGGGTTAGGGAAGTCGGCCCCGGGGGAGGGGGGGGGGGGGTGTTGGTATCATAGATATTGGGCTTCCCTAAATTCCAAACTCGCCCTGGGTCCTACCTATCTATAATTAATCAAATATCCCACTTAGCTAAAAGCCGCGAAGAAGCTGGCCCTGGCACTATGTCGTTGCTATGCATAATTTTTACTTCTGTTCTTCCATTCTGTCGTGGCTATGCATAGATATTGCATACGGCTAATTAAGCCCATGGGGTAGCTTCTTTTTATTATTATTTTGATGAAGTATTCTTATTATTATTTAAATGATGTTGAATCTTCTGAACCCATCCTATTGACTGTTTGTGTGACTAGAGAAAACCCGAATATCCTCCCGTAAATCATATCTGTTAAAATTGAGACTCAAAACCAAAACCTTGAAATATTACACTTCTACTATTTGAATTTTCGTTTCTTTCACACAAAAAACACACAAATGACATTTATAATAAATATTCCCTCCATTTCTAAATAAGTGACCTGCTTTTTTTCTTTTTAATGATGTTTCAAAATTATTGTCACATTTTAAAAATCATTGGTTCTTTTTAATTCATTTCCTAAAATACTCTTAAAAATGTATTCTCTCTTTTTCTAATGTTTTGCACACTAGAACAAGATTGGAATCTCAAAACATATACATTGATTTGAAAGCATTTAATAGATTTTATTAAAAAAGCGTATTTTTTTCAAAAGAGACAGCCAATTTGAAATAAAGGAAGTAATAAATAAATGAAGGATCCAATTAAGGGCACAACTTAATGGGATCCATAAATAAATAAACGGGGCACTGAAATCAATTACTCATTAAAAAGGTCAATAAATAAATAAAGGATCCTAACAAGGGCACAACTTAATGGGATCCATAAATAAATAAAGGGGCACTGAAATCAATAACTCATTAAAAGAATCAACATCACAAACAACATGTCTACGATAAAGGAAATAGGTAGGGGAGAGAATTAATTACCAGGAGACTAGCAATGGAACCCAAGCCAATGGTGAGGAAGCGACCCAGATAAGAATCAGCAAGGAAAGCTCCAACAAGAGGCATGAAATTGGTGGCAGCCGACCAAAAGAACAGTATATTTGTCCCTTTGGCTAACCCCATATAATAATCTCCCATCAAGTAGAGTATCATGTTTGGTAACAGTCCATAGCTTGCCACCTTCTCAAATGCTTCATTTGCTGTTTTTTTTACCAAAACAAAAAGAAATCAGCAATTCAAAAAAAAGAAAAAAAAATTTGATTTAGGATAGAATTGTAAAAAAAAATCACTAAAATCTCACAAACCCATATATATGTATATATAAGATGAGGTTGGGTATGTACCTATGATAAATGGCATGGTGATAAGGCCACCTTTCTTTCTCTTTGGAAGATGTTGGTGACTCATCTGATCTGAAGAGATCTCCATTTGCTTTTCCAATGAGACCACCCTCTACTCCTCTAGCTTCTCTTCTTACACAGAGAGAGAGAGAGAGAACTAGTCCAAAGCAACCAAATCTCTGGTTTGAGGTGGTTTCTCACTCCTCTCTTTTAAATTGAGTGGGGGAGCAGAGAGGGGGAGAGAAACAGGGAGTTACTTGTTGTAACTGATGAAGTGATGACAATAAATGGTCAATAATTGGGCATCACTTAAAGCCCAAGAAAGGTGCCAACACTCAACAGGTCTGCGATGGGACCATTTGAAAGAGGTAAGACCCACACCATGTACTGGGGCAAACCCAGATGTAGAAGAGGTCGGCCCAGATTCCAGTGGACAGTAGGGGGTGCAACAACTCACATCATTTTTCTTTTTAAATTTTATAATCTTTTTTCTTTCCCTTTTTTTGGATTGGGAAACACAACCTTGCTCAGCTTTTACATGTAGTAACTAATGTAAGGAAAACTAAGGATAATAATCATTCCACTCTTTTAGGGGATATGGCGTGTCAATGTGTCATATTCCACTTTAAAATGGTAGGTCTCATCAGTCCTTGCTCCAGATCATACTGCAATTTCCAAGAGTTTAAAATGTTCCCATGATTGGATAGCCTATAACTTTAGGGCATTGACCTATGATAATGTTCAGTATCAGAAAAAAAAAAAAAAGGGGAGGATAGGGTGTGGGGATATGATAATGACATTTTATAAAACATGGTCACATGCATTGAATATTTAAACGTATTTAATTATTTGTGAGTGATCTTTCTAATCTTACTTGGATCAAGTTTTTACAATATAAAAAGAATGGGTGCGTGCATTTGCATGCAATTCCATTTTCGTTAGAAGTGAATTCTTTTGCTCTAATTTCAACATTTTAGAATGAAAAGAATATGTGGAAGTATCAACTATTACTTAGTTTAAAAAATAAAATAAAAAACAAAAAAGCATATTTGTAACAATAAAATATGAAAAATAATGAAATGAGTGATGGTAATGATGATGAGGTAATAAGGGGCAAAGCGAAAAAATTTGTCTTGTAGGATTAGACATTAACTCATTAAAATTAAAACGATTTTGCCCCTCTTGTTTCGAGGCAAAGTATAATTTTTAGGGACTGGACTATTGCCACCACATAAAATATTTTAATCTCTCATTTAATTTATATTTTTTAAGTTTTATGAAAAGTATAAAAAAATTTTACGAAAACTAATCACGTAGTCTACTAGAAAACACCATTCCAAACAACTTTGTAGAAAAATTTGTTTCCAAAATTTGTCATTTAAGTACATTTTTTAGCCATTTTTCATGGAAAATTAAATAAAGATTGTAAATGGCCAAAAATTCAGCTTAAATGATAGATTTTAGAAAAACTTTCTTCTACAAAGTTGTTTAGAACGATATTTTATAATGAATAATGTGACTAGTTTTTGTATAAACCTTTTATATGTTTCATAAAATCTTAAAAAATGTAAACTAATAGAGGGCTTAAAGTACTTTACGTGATGTCAATAGCCCCCTTCTAATTTTTATTCAAAAAATATCAAGACTAGAAGTAGTATGATTTTTTACTTTTGACTTTTTTATTTTTGTGAGAGGGTCACATTAACAAAAAGGTTAAATTTTTAGGAGCAAAATAAAATTTTGAGAGAGTCAAATTTGCATTTATTTAAAATTTAAAACTATATGTTGGAAAACAAAAGGGTTTTAAATTTTTACTTTTTGTCAGAAGGTCTAGTTTACAAAAATATTAATTCGAAGCAAAATAAAATTTGTGGGACGATCAAATTTGTAATTATAAACAAAATGTATGAAAATAAAAATAAAAATTATAAGAGGTAAAGGTCGTTTAAGCCCTAGCCTCTCTCTGCCATTCCCTTGTCTCTGGTGGTTGTAATGGTAGTGGTGAAGACATTGTGGTGAGGTAATACCACAGTCAAAAACTTTATAAGAGATAAGGGTCGTTTGGGCCCTAGCCTCTCTACCATTTCCTTGTCTGTGGTGGTTGTGATGGTTGTGGTGAAGACATTGTGGTGAGGTAATACTACAGTAAAAAAATTTGGTAGTTATTTTTTAAAATTGAGGTAATGGAAAATTTTCAATATCTTGAGCCCGTTTGGATAAGATTCTACTTTTTGTTTTTTTTACTTTCAAAAGTGAAAAAATAAAATAAAATAAAATTTTGAGTGCAAAAAATTTTGGAAGTCACTTTTAAAATTTAAGGAAATAAGAAATTCCTACAACTTTAACTTTTAAAAGTAATTACTCCATCTGTCCCACAAAGATAAGTCAAATTTAATAAAACACACATTTTAAGAAAAATCATTATTGCATTGATATGTTACTTGTTAAACTTTATTTTTCCAAAAGTACCATCTCCCAATTGGTATTGAGTTTTGTGTCGAAATGAATTATTGAAATAACAAAGGGTAATATAGTCAAGTTCAAAAAATTTGTAATTTAAATTTTCAAAGTGGACAAATATTTTGGGACAAAAAAAGCTACAAAAATGACTTATCTTTGTGGGACGGAGTGAGTATCAAAATTTTGCACTATAAAAAACTTATCAAGAATTTTTATATCTTTACTTTTAAAAGTAAAAAATGAAGTAAAAACTTGTCCGACAGACCCACATCCTTGAAGTTTTGTTATTCTATAAAACAAGAAGTTAATGTGATGTTACCAAACAAACTTTACTACCAAAATTTTCACTTTTTTACTTTTGAAAAAAAAAAAAAAAAGTGGTGGAAGCACTTATTGAAGAAGCACCTTAGTTTTAAATTTGTTACTAATCACGCCAATTCGAAAGGAAGTGAGTAGATTTATTAATATCTTTAACATATTTTCTAGACTTATGTCTCAAAAAACAATTACTCCTATAGTCTCACAAAGATAAGTCATTTTTGTTGCTTTTTTCGTCTTAAAATACTTGTTATTTTGAAAAGTCAAAAAAATGAAGGAGAAGATTATTGGTCATTAGAAGACAGTGGAGAGCTCTTCGGACGAACCCATATATTGTGGGCTAGTGGTGTAGCACTCCCTTTCACTTAAAGAGAAGGCTCTGTCGTTCTGACTTCGAACCTCCATATGAATAGAGGGTTCACACCTTTTTGAGCTCGAATGGGTTGATATAGGCATGGGATAATCACAAACTCCAATCTAATGCCCACAGTTTGTACATTTGAAATTCGAACTTTTGTGTTATCACCGGTGACGAAATCTGTACTTTATATCTTTCACTTCTTATAAGACAGAAGAAGAAGGGGGGTTATGGGTTGGTTGAGGGTTCAACTGTAGAAAGTTGGATCAATTATAGAAAATGAAAACAGGATACATTATATAAAACCCCCTTAAAGTTCAGTCATTTTCCACATAATCTTTCTAATGAAAAAATCGTTACAATAGCACCCTCAAACCGTATTGACCGTTTATTTTTGTAAAGGTTGGGATTTCTTACTTATATCATGAAAGTTTTTTTTTCCTTTTTCTTTTTTTTTATTATTATTTTATTTTTATCGATAGGAAAATGATCAAAAATAAATTTTATTAAGCAAAAATATGACTTAAGTATGCAAAGAATTGGTCCCTTACACAAGTTGGGACTTCTTCCATCCAAACATACAAATCATCAATCTCATTAGCAAATCATGCCAAACCATGGGCCATAGAATTACTAGTTGTACCAAAGTGAGAGAACACTGACCACTTATTGAAACAATGTGTTAGTCTTGTATTGGATATCCTCAAATTAGACTCACCATTGTGTTGGGATTTCCTACTTGTGTCACGAAAGTTAGAAATATTAAGTTTCTTATTTTTGGATGAATTACTTTATTTTTATAAATTTTGGTTATTCTATTAAACAACCAATGTGATCTCACATAACCCTTTTAGAGGAGTTATTAGTAATTAATTCTAGAAAAAAAGAGTTGTGTGAATTGGATTTTCTAATTTTGCTTGGCAAAAAAAAAAAAAACAAAGGGTTATGCTGTGTTAATAATACGGAGTAATTAAATTAAACCAAAGAAAAACGTATAATTTATGTATTCTAAAAAAGGATTCTTCTGTGGCATTGTTCGATTTTTTTTATCTAAAAAATGTTGTCAATTAATGCAAGCAACCGATTGCATTGTACACGATGCTGATAAAATTTACAGTAATACATGCTAACTTAATTAAAACAATATATATATATATATATTGGTGATAACATTGGTTAAAAATTCATTATAATTTCTTATAAATAGTAGTACTTGAGCTTAAAACACAAAATCACAGAATAATCCATTGCTTGCATTGTAATCATTTACCGCTAGTTGTTAGAGATAACGGGATTTGTCGCATCAATCGATTTGATTAAGCCATGGCCTCTGAAGTGGACCTAAAATTGTAGAGGATAAGAGGATATGACAGGTGTTAATATGGCGACAAAGATCACAGTGACGAGCATGAGCCCTGTTTTTAGGCCCTTCTTTGCGCTGAATTTTGTGGGTCTCTCTGGGTATCATCATTGAGATAGGGAGTCACAATCACCATGTCTTTCCAGCTTAGACACATGCAGGCTTTATGTTACTCTTTGACCGATTGGTCTTGGGATATTGCTAGTGAAATGTATGTGGCCTTGGGGTGTGAAAAAAAGGCACATTTCTCTGCTCTAATAATTGGTTTACAGAGAAAACGAAATGACATGGTTGTGGGATTGTGCCCTACCAATAAAATCAAAAAGGGGAAGGAATGAAAAAAAATAATAACAATAATAATAAACCTTCTCTTTTAGAGGAAATGACATTGTGGGGGCTAAGCACAATCAAAAGCACGCTTGGCATCCCATCCTTACAGTTTTGTTTAAATCCTTGAAAATGTATTGTTTCTTTTAAAGGGGTTACAATTTGGATGACAGTCCTCCTTTTTAAAGAACAGGTTTTAGGAGGAGTAGTACTTCCATGTAACTATGATATGGGCATGTGGTATCACAAGCTAATCAGGTTCAAACAGAGTGGAAATGTCAGTGTATTTGTTAGTCTCACTTTCTCACTTTGCTTGAACCTAATTAGCTTGTGATACCATCTAACCATATCACGGTTACATGGAAGTTTTTGCCATTTAGAAGAGGTTGTGGTTTCATTTCTTCTTAAGTGCATGCGTAAAGGGAAAGGGTTCCAAGAAATGAAAAACCCATTAGGCTCTTAGAATAAATAAATAAATAAATGAAATGGACTGCTTCTAGTTAATTTGCACTATTTCACATGCCTTGAGAAATGACTTGCAAGAGGTTATGAGAACACAATTTGGATCAAGCCTCACCATATGCTTTGCTCTTCTTTCTTCTTCTTCTTCTTCTTCTTCTTCCCCCATTCCTTTTTTTCTTTTTTTCTTTTTTTTGTTTTTTATAATATTTTTGTCACTAAATAGAATCGAACCCACATTTTGTCCTATAACGGCAACAAGTTATCATTAAGTCAACACAACTTGGGGACATTGTATGCCTTTGCTCTAAAACAATATCATCTCTCAATTTTAGCAGCAATATAGCAGTTATGGGAGATTGTCAATTTTGTCACATACTCACAAATACTTAAAGAATTCCAATGAAACAAAATTGTGAACCGAGAAGTGGACAGATCTATAATGGAAGGTCACATAAACTCGGATGGATCATTATTATGATGTTCACATGTCATTATTTCGTGGATTGAATTTCACTAGTTTTTTTTTTTTTTTTTTGGTTGAAAAGGATGCTTTATTTATTATTTTTTTTTTATGCAACTTTATTTATTTAAACTAAGACGGATTATAAAGGCGAAGGTTTGTCATGTTGCACAAGATATGGTAAAAGTTATACCAATAGAAGCAATGCAAGACAGAAACCTCTTTGATCCATCTGATTGGGTTTAGGGTTTTGGTGAGAATCCAGTATGAGAAATGACAAGTTCGAGAAGTAGCAAATTAAATATCACAGTTGTTTTGATTTAAGTAATTATTTATGATCATTATCAAAGAAATGACATGGATCAAGTTCTTATCTTGAAAAAGAAAAAGAAAAAGAAAAAGAAAAATACTGGATCTGTTTGGATAAGTTTTTACTTTCTGTTTTTTACTCTTAAAAGAAAAAAAAAATTTTGATAGTTTTTTATAGTGCGAAATTTCGATAGTTATTTTTAAAAGTTGAAGTAGCAAAAATTTCTTAATTCTTCAACTTTTAAGAGTAACTTCCAAAAATTTTTGCACTCAAAAAATTTTATTTTTTTCACTTTCAAAACTCAAAAAACAGAAAGTAAAAGTTTATCCAAATGCACTCTTAAATATTCTCCTTACATATGTGCCAGAGGATTCTACAAGTTTTGAAGCAAACTGCAGCCATCACCACTTCCAACACTACCCGCTTCAAGTAGTGCACCATGTCCCACTTAAAGGGTCATAAGGTTTCTACTTTAGCACCATAATTTTTAATTTGCAAATTTTCCTTATCTAAATCAATCCACTTCACACTGTCCAAAACTTTTTGGTTGGAGCCTATCCAATCATGTCTACAAGAAAATAAATACCAAAATTTATATTACTTTTGGTGATTCAATCTCCATGTCCCATAAATGAATTCACATCTTTATTCTGGAATGAGACGCAACCTCTTTAGAAGAAAGTGGAAAAAGTTTCAAATTAAACTTCTTTTTCTTTTTTTGCCCCTCACTCTATACACTCAAATTGAACTAAATTGTTAAGTCCATTATTCTTGAACTAAAAAGCATAGACACTTCTCTAGAAGTGTCGTGTCTGTATCAAACATGACACTACTCCAATACATCTTCAATATGACACTTCATTTTGCATCCTTTTTCATTTTCTTCTCCCTTTTGCCTTTTGTTCCATCTTCTTCTTCATTTTCATTAGCCTCCCTAAAAATAATACATTTTAAATGATAGATGTGATACTACATGATACTATCTAGTGATATATATAAAAAATACATTTTATTAATGTGTCGTGTCTTAAATTCTAATGATCTGTTATGTCAGAGTGTTCGTGTCATATCGTATCGTATCGTAAACATCTCGCGTGTCAATATCTGTGCTACTTAGTTTAAATTCAAAATTGCCAATTGGTTGTGTAGTATAGGTGGTAATGAGGGATAGATATAGAAATTTTGGGGAATTATAGATTGGTCTGGCTATAGACAAATAATTGCATATCTACGCAAGTTAGTAGTCCTTTCTAATTAAGGGACCAAATTAAGAGTATGAATACAAAATTTAGAAAATTTATAAACAGTAATATTTTGTTCATATAGTAGATTGAAGTTTTATTATATAATTTTGTTATACAAGAAGATTTAAGATAAGATTATTTATCAACCAGTAGTAATTTTTTTCTTTTTATGTCTTTTTTGATAAGGGTAAGATGGAAAAGGGGAAGGAAGAGGAGGAAAGTCATAGGACCATATATAAAGCTTTAAGATAAGATTATTTATAGATTATTTATAAACTAATAGTACTTCATAACTGTTTTTTTTTTTTTTATAGTAGACAATCGATAGAATCTACCTATTATCCTTAACATCAACAAATGAGTTACAATACTTCTTCGTAAGCTTAAATTCGAGATCATTCACTTAACAAGTAAAACAAATGCTATTAGATTACCATGCCATCAGCTTCAAAACCCACTTTGTGCATAGTGAAATATATCTTCCTAAAGCCACTAGGCTAGAGGGAGGGTGGGGGAAAGGGTAGGTTAGGGGTTCAATCTCCTCCAATTGTACCAAATATATATATATATATATCTTTCTAACTTTGACATATATATGCACAAACTTAAAAATGCACAAAAAGATTAGTATCTTTGGCATATATCCAGTTAACTATGACATTAAACACACACACACACACACATACACCAACAAAAAAAAAAAAAAAAAACCACACCCTATCAAAGTACACCCATCGATCCTTTAAAGAGTAGAAGTAAATTTTTGTTGAATTTGAATCGAAATTCTCAATAATTTATTCTCTATGTAGACAACCGGGTAATCTGACCCAAAAAAAAAAAAAAAAAAAACATTTTTCATATTTTACCAAACTAAATACAAAGAGTAGGGGGGTCTTGAGTTAAACCTTGGAAATATTAATGCCATAATGCCTTTCAAATCCTCCTAGTCATTATCCTACTACAATAATTATTGCTAAGAAGAATGCCAGAGCAACCGTTGCAATAGCGAAAGTGATTTTCAAATTTTGATTTTAACAATTTTCATAATTTTCCATTCTATAGTTGCATTGGAAATTAGAACAATCAACACAAAGTAAAAAATATTGACATTAGTGTTTCTCACAAATGTGGCTGATTTGGCCCATGAGGTACATTCACCTCATGACTGTTGCAAATAGAAATCTCATAACAACTTTCTCCTACTGTAAATATAGTATCTATATTAAATGATTTACAAACATCTTCATGATCCAAAGCTAAGCTAAGCTAAGAATAAGGAGTTCACTGCCACTTGCTAAATCTATCAGTTTAACTCTTGCTTGCAATTGAGTCTATTACATCGGTAAATATATAATTCTGACAATGATGCTCGACTATAGTGCGGTTTTATTGATGACGGGACCTACCTCATATCATGCATCTCAATGCCATAACCATCACAAAATAATTTCACATTCTCAAGTAGAAAATCTCAATTTTTGAGGAAGTGCTTTTATAGGTAGAGAGATGTCTTGAGATTTTTGCTGCAAAACCTAACAAAAATATATCAGTGATTTCCCTAAACTTCATTCGCCAAATGTAAGATGAGTACAACTTCAAAGGATGTAATGACATTAGTAGCAGCATCAACATCCCTTGGTTGAGAGTAAGTGGATCATTCATTAATGATAATTTGAGGAACTAAACGAGTTGCACCAAACATCCTTGTTTTAAAAAATTAAAAAAGTGGATCATTCATTATTGATGCTTTTACCTGTTATCCAAAAAAACAATAATAATAAATAAATAAATGAAATCCTTGCAAATAGAATAAAAATAGGAGCCCCAACGACTATTCCCAGCTCGTTAATGGACTGCTGGACCTAAAACTCATTTATGAGATTCCGATATATTTTTAATGTCAACATTAACTTCTGAATACACAGACACAGATATATATAATTTTTTTTTTGTTTTTATAAGCAGATATATATTATATATATACACATAAACAACTAGGAAGGGAAACAATCAAGTATACATCAGATTTGAGTAAATGAAAAAAGACCAAATTGCTTAAGAACTCAAGATAACCTGGCCTAAAAATCATCAGGTTGATTCAGTTTTCAGTTGATTATCAAGTCAAATCAGACAAGACCAAATTCTGAGTCTTTTAAATTTTATGAAGTGCAATAGATCATCCCTCAAACATTAACTACATCAACTCAATGATCATTAGCAAAATAATCGGTACTGCAAAGATTTATGTGTTTTTATTCCACTGGATTATGTTAAATCAGTCAAATAAATACAAAAGCAGCTTGTAATACAGACTAAGAGATAGGAAAAAGGATTGTGATACAGGCAATAGTTCAAACGTAAGCAACTCATTATAAAAGGATCATGATACTAGGAAATAGTTCAGACATGAGCAACTCATTGAATGAACACCCATTCAAGCAGAAAGAAGCAGGCAGCTCTTACATCAATCCACACACACACAAGAGACCATGATATGAAGATATTGGTCAAGGAGTAACAGGCAGATCAAGCATCAGACCCGCACCATTCCTGTAACGTTGGGGTTGCCACTCCGACATTTTTCATGTCAAAAATATTGGCTGGTTGAGGAAATTAGTATTCAATGTTAGTCCACTGCTATGCGGTCTGAATTCATCGAAGGAACATAAGATCGATAACAAGTAGAGTACATTAAGACATACAAGTATACAACAAAAGTTATAAGACCTGGGAAATTAACCTTCTTGTTTTACATGCACACGAAGACAAATATATTGAAAAATGTTTTGGGGACCATCTTGTATGATCAGATGTACTATTTAAACATCCCTATGAGCTACCTTCAAACTCTATTTAGAAATTAGCCTAAAATAAAACCTGAAACCTCTATTCGCAATGTGAAAGATCACCTACTATGTTCATAGAAAAATAGACGACAAAATTGAAAAGGAAAGTGAACTAAAAAGCCTCAAAACATGTGTATGATTCAAGTTGAGTTTACTATGTTGTTTCTCCAAAGTTTACAGTTTCCTGGCAATTCTTCAAGTCACTGTTTAAATGACTGAAAAAGGGAACAACCAAAAGAATCGATTAAGAGGAATGAGGAAAGTATGAAATAAATATATAATTACTGATACAATTCAGAGGTGATAATGAGAGAGAATGAAAAGAAATTTAATATTTATAATTGCGAGGGTAGATGAATCAGAGTATAAGGAACAAATGGAATCTTTCTGGATTGGTCTTAAGTATGGGAATCATTGGAACATAACAATGTGAAAAAAAAAACAAACAGAAGATTCATATTTTCCTTGTCATAAAGTCATTAAATGGGATGATTCACCAGAAAAAGGAGAGAAAGTCATTTCAAATGATGATAATCATATCCAAGTAGTATTCCAACTATTCGGAGTCAGTTACGTATAAATTAACTGTCACGCTAGCATACAAGTTTCAAACTATGGCTAAAGAGTCTGATCCTTTTAAGCCGCTAAGTTGTTTTACGTATTTATTCCTTTACATAGTTCCATGGTACCTTTGCCCATTTGACATTTTTGTTGCATCTGATTTTGGTGGGGAATCTTAGTTAACCAAGATGATCCCAATTTCTGCATACATTGCTAAGAATTATAGCATAGCATCCTGTCTGTCTTTATAGTTCTCTTCATTTCAGTTAACCTTACTACAAATGCCCTTCAACTTCATTAAATTAATCAGCTCAAATGTTTAAAGTTTCTTCTACAGTACTCTTTCTTCTTTCCATTCCTTCTTTTCCTTCTCCTGAGCGAGAGATAAAGGATGTTCAAGCTCATGGTTCTTGATTAGAAATAGGTTGAAATTACTCCACCTTTGCGGTTACCATGTATTTTTTTACAAACACACTTCATTAATGCATCTGAAATGATCTAGCTCTGGTTTTCCTACTCCTGTAACAAATTTGTGTAGGCCTTTGTCACTTCGTCTATTGTACAGGCCAGACTAGTCCTTATAATTGATATTAGATTTTATATCCTACATTCACAGCTTCCTTTTAGCATGTCACTCTATTAAAGAATTTATTTACAGACTTCCACTCCCTTTCAACACCTTACACCACATAGTAGGACAAATTTTATCCAACAGCTATTTGAACTTCAGCTTGACCTTCACATGACTGATCTTTGATCTTTATATATTAATATTCGCTCTCCTACCATGTTGGGCAGCTTAACCCTTGCACAAATGCTTTTCTTCTAAATTACATTCCTTGTCCATATCTAGTATCCTCAGAACTCCATTGAAGTTGTACAGGAAGCATCTTAGAGTCTTAGTTGATATTATGATTATAGAGTTACATTGTGTCATACTCTACATTTTACCAGTGCATTATAAGAGCACATTATGTCTGCCGTTTTCTATCTTTTTAAAAGAGCCACTTTGATGAATATCATCTGTCATACAATTTCTGTTACGTCTTTCTAGCACAGTCAGTTTCATTTTATAGCTCAGATTCTTACAGCAGTTTTCTGCAACAACTTTGCAAACAGGGTTAGATAGGAAATGATGTTTATTTTCCTCTGAGCAAAGAAAACTGCTGTTATCTGCATAATCCCCATTGTTTATTGAGCAATGCTTTAAGCTACAAAACATGTGGATATCTATGTCTCCCATCTTAACCTTAGTATTCTGAATGGTCATCTTTATTGTGTAACAAGTCCAGATTCTGTGTTGATAACTGCTCCCCCAAATTCCTTTAAGCCTCTACATTATTTACAAAAGTATCGTACACTTCCATAGACATCGATATTCCACATCCAAAGGGACTGGCATTATACTGCAGTTCAGTTTAAAGCCTTTCAACCACACTCAGGATATTCAAATATGGATTGAGTCAATTTAATAGCCCGTGTTTGCTTCAAAACATGGGTCATTCTTGTTATTCCAGCTGTACTTCCCAAAGTGGATGCCTTGTCCTGTTGGAGCCATGCTCGGATAGAGAACCTCATGGTGGTACTGTTTTGCCTGATATTTTGCTGAAGTACATATGAGTAAATCCCATAAACCTTTACTGTAATCTTAACTAATTCAAAGTTAAAAAAGAAATGAAAAACTTGGTTTCCAACCCAAATTTTTTTAGAATGAAGAGGGAAAACAATGTGACTAATAGAGTGAGCAATGCAACTGTGATAATCGTAAGTTGCATAAAAATTAGTTCATCAAAATACATAAAATAATAATAATAATAATCATAATCATGAAAATGCTAACCACTGCAGTCTCTAAATAATATAATATTCTTAATTATCATTCAGAGAGAAAGTCCGATTGCTTGATGGTAAACCAAAACATAAGTTTTCACAAAATTTGACACACAAAGTGGGACATTTTACTATTGGTTTCAAGAGTACTTACCAGCATGTATGTCAGGTGTAGCAGCAGCTGTGGCATCAATGATAACAGTTACAGGTTGGTAATCCAATGCCACTGCATCAAAGACACTCTGCCTGATGCAATTTGGAGTTTGAACACCTAGAAATAGAGAATCAATAATATCATAGGCCTATATACACAAGAACAAATCGAATCCCATTCCAAAATTCATCACTGAAAGACTATAATTAAAGGATTTTGTAGTCTCAAATTTAATTTACCAATGATCACTAAGCTAGTAATCCCAGCACTATGAAGAAACGAATGAAGGTGTGTTGCAAAGAATGCACTGAAACGTGTTTTGACCAACTTATAATCCCCTTCTCTGATCACAAGGCCATCAACGAGTTCTGCACCCACACATCCCTTAGAAGTTGGACCAACTTTCCCATCACTATACAAGTGCCGACGAAAAAGTTCAACATCTCTTCCCAATGGGTCATGTTCTCGAACAACCTACAACCAATTTTCTCCATGATCATGATTTCTAAATGTACAGAAAAATACAACTACAATAGCTACAAAATTTTATTCTCTAAATTTAATCATTAATAGATTGAATTGCTCATTTTATATATATATTTTTACACTTCTTAATAACTTTTTGTACAACTTACATTTTGTTAAACCTACTGTTGGATTATGCTTTCTTTTCTTTTCCATCACTCTTGCCAAACCTTGGTTCCGTTTGGGCTATGTCGTGTTGTGGGCTTCCTCATTGTGTGTTTGTGTGTGTTATTTATCTGTGTTAGCCAAAAAAGAGGTCCATTGAAGATGAGGAGCTATCCCATCCATAAAGCACTCCTAACTATAGTTTAAATACTTTATTTTACTTATAAAAAAGGAATGTAGTGTTTCGAGTAGTCGCCAAATGATATCATCTATATCAGTGAAATATTTGTCTGTGCATAGAAGGTATAAGCATAATCCAACAACGGGCTTAGTAAAATATGAGTCCTTCAAGAAGTTGTTGACCTTAGTATGCTCTGCAGAAAAATCCTTTTATGGGTTTCATCTCTTTCAACCGAAAATACTTCCCGAAATATTCTTTTTAGGGCTTCAACTCTCACGAATGGGGTATTCACAATCATGCTTGGACTCAGTTGAAACAAACGGAATTGGGGAATTTTATCATGTCTCTTCATTTAACTTGATGCTAAGAATCTCCCTTTTTGAGGCCTAAACTCAATCCTCTTTTTTTTTTTTCTTTTTTTTAATGGAAAATTTCTTTCCCAGAAATTATTTTCTGTGGGAACAAACAGGGGCCCAAGAACATTGTGAACAGAGAGTAAAGTAAAGATCAAAGAAAAAAAAGGTAGATTGGGGGTACCCAAACAACAAGGATTCCACGGTGTCTAGCAACTTCAACGGCTTTCATAACCGATGGGACGATAGATTTGCCTCCATCTACTCGTATCAAACCATCCTCATGTATGAAATCTTTCTGCAAAAATACAACCCATATAAAAGGCAATTGATATATATATATATATATATATATATATATAGAGAGAGAGAGAGAGAGAGAGAGAGAGAGAGAGAGAGAGAGAGAGACCTGCATGTCAATGACTAGCAGAGCTGTGTGCTTCCACTTATCTGCCATGGCTTGAGCTCAGTTTTGCTTCCGTTTGATAAGGATTCCTGCCCAAATTTGTTTAGGCTCTGTTTCTTTTAATATGGAAAAATTTTCCGGGAAAATCTTTCCCGGGAAAATTTATTTCACTGTGACTCCGTTATTGGTTTTACCTGAAAAATTATAATTAGAAATAAATAATTAAATAGAGGAAGCAAAGTTGTTTGCGTCATGACTGTCATCGTAGGGAGAACGGATATTGCAACCTCTCATTTTTATCACCTTACCCTTTCATTCTTTAGGTTTTTAAAGTTTTATGCAAAATATAAAAGATTTTTATGAAACCGTGATGTACACTAGAAAACATCATTTTGAACAATTTTATAAAAAAATGTTTTTCTTAAAACTATCGTTTAAATATACTTTTTAGTCATTTAAAGCTTTTATTTTATTTTTTCGCTAAAATGTTTACCTAAACGATAAATTTTGAGAAAACTTTCTTCTATCAAGTTGTTCAAAATAATATTTTTTAGTGGACCAAACGGCTGGTTTTTATAAAAACCTTTTATATTTTTGATGAAATCTTAAAAACCAAAAGAAAAGGAGGTGGGGAGATAAAAATGGGTTTGCAAACTTGCAATAGCAGTTCCCATCGTATGAAACTGTGAGTGCTTAAAGCCCAAACCAGGTCCATGTAGGGCCAGGGGCCTGATAAGGAATTGGGCCAGGCTATTGCTTCCCATTTTGATTAGCCCCTAGTTTAGGTTTTTAAAATTTTGTGCAAAATATAAAATTTTTTTACAAAAACTGCTGTCCACTGGAAAATATCATTTTGAACTGCTTTGCAAAAGAAGTTTTTACCAAAATCTATTGTTTATATAAGCTTTTTGGCAAAAAATAAAATAAAATGAAATATAGATTATATAAGGCTAAACAGTCTACTTAAACAATAGATTTTGGAAAAACTTTCTTCTGCAAAGTTGTTCAAAATGATGTTTACTAGTATACAACGAGTCGGTTTTCGTAAAAACGTTTTATATTTTGCATAAAATCTTTAAAATCTAAAACATGTGAGGGCTGATAAAAATTGGGGGGGGGGGGGGGGGGGGGGGGAATACCCGTTCCCTAAGGAGTTAGAGTGGCTGCTGGATCGGGTCAGTTTGGTAACATAAAATATTTTCTTGAGGGTGGCTATTGCAACTCCTCAACATTATTTGTAAATCCCACTTTTTTTTGTAATTTTTTAAGGTTTTATGAAATATAAAAGGTTTTTCTGAAAACTAGCCTCTTTGTCTACGAAAAAATATAAATACCATTTTGAACAACTTTATAGAATAAATTTTTTTCAAAGTCTCTTGTTTAAGTAGATTTTTTGGTCATTTATAATTTTCATTTTCATTAAAATAAATAAAAATTGTAAATGAAAAAAAAAAAAAAAAAAAAAAGTCCTCTTAAATGACAAATCTTGAAAATTTTTTCTTTAACAAAGTTGTTCAAAATGCCGTTTTCTAGTAGACAAAGCAATTGATTTTCATAAAAATCCTTTATGTTTTTCATAAAATCTTGAAAATAAAAAGAAAATAGGGTTTACAAATAAAGTTGAGAGGTTGCAATAGATATCCTCTATTTTCTTCTTGCCATGAAGGGAAAAAAATGAAAATGATGGACTATGCATTTGTCAATGTGTTTTCAGAAATTATTTTTCGACAATATTCTTTTTTATAAAATAAAAACAAATGCTTTTTTAAAAAATAATCAATGAAGTGCTATCCGGCCAGGCCTCAAAAGGAGGGCCTCCTTTTTTTCCTTTTTCCTTTTTTTTTTTTTTTTTTTTTTTAAAGAAGAGGAGGGCCTACTTCCACTCTCTCACCTCTTTGCTTTTTGCAAAGCCTCCATTAGTCAAAGCGTTAATGTCAATAAGCCTCACTTAAATGGTTTAAGTTCTTGTATGGTCAAAAGATGAGTCTAAAGTTATTAATTGTATCCCCTCCAGTGTCATCGCTCGAATCAGTGAGAGTAGCTATACATACGAGCATACCTCCAACTAACAATCTATGAAGGTATCTCGATTTCATTCATATTTCATTCATGCAAATTTAATGTTGAATTTAAGGAATATGACAAGAATGAAGATTGGTCAAGTATGAAATATTTTAAATTATCCTACATGATCACAGTTATCTATTAATAATACACGAATTTACAAATAATCATGATTGTATGAGATATTTGAGATACTCCGTACATGATTAAACATATGACATAAATAAAAAAAAAGAAAAAAAAAAGAAGAGATGATAGAAAATAAGAAGGCAGAGCGAGGAAATATAAAATTGTTTACTGCCATTGCATGCACAAATACAAATGCAACGAGACCATGATGAACAGTATCGATCTAGACGAGTCCTCCCACGTGCCCACTATTTGATGGCGCGAAGGAATGATTTTCGATTAAATCACACACTTCCAATAGGAGCCTCGTAAATCCAACAATAGATTTGATCACATGCAAGTCCTATAGACTGGGATTTGCTACCTAGAGGTAGGCATATGTCCTAACTAAATCACAAGAGATCTTGTAGCTTTCTTCCCCCTTTTTATTTATTTATTTTATTTATTTTTTTTAATGGTATGCCTTAAGAATGGCAACTCCCCGGTTTGACTAATATGTCTAAATTACCAATAAAGCTTCGTTTTTCCACCCAAAAAAAAAGAAAAATCGAAAAAAAAGTTATGAAAAACCTAAACGCCATCGTTTAGGATAGTTCTTGAAATGAATCAGTGAATGCCACCAAGCTAGCAGTCGTATGACACCACATACTCATAGACATGAGCTGCATATATATATACTAGCTTTAGAACCCATGCGACGCACAGATTAATTTATAAAAAATAATATTATTAACAAATTAAAATTTTAACAAAACTCTTATTCTCTAAAATAGTAAAATATATTTGTTAATATAATATGTCAATTAAATTGAAAAGATATAGACAAAAATAAATAAAATAATTTAATCAAAATAATCTTTGGTATGATGTTAGCACAATGTATTACACAAAATTTAATTATATTCTCGAAAAGATAAATTATTTTGAAAAACAATTAATTTAATAGTGGAAACTTGTAAAAAAAAATGAAGGAACTGATACGTTATGATATTTGGTAGAAAAATATTAAAATTCTCTAAAGCCTAGTCTATCCTACAATCATGGTTTTAACATGTTAGTATATACCAAAGCAAATATAGCCGTTGAAGGTGTCTCGAAATCCGACGGTGGAGATTGTAAAATGCATGACAATGATAAATCTTGACCTTTCATGAAGTTTCGAGTGGGTTTCACAAAGAATGAAAAACCATGGGGAAAAATATCAAAAATATGTTTGAAATTAGATCATAAAAAGATGAGAGAAAAGTCTAGACTGAGAAAGAGAATAGGAAAAAAAGCCAGAAGAAGAAGAAAATAAGAGAAAGTATAAATCTTTTCAACTTTATGTAATTAACCATATGGGAAGAATTTTGATTCAAATAGATTTTTTTTTTTTTTTTTTAATTCATGTCAGAAGCAAATCGGGAGAATCTGAAGATTCTAGCGGATTGTGTTTTCTTTTTTAATCCTCCTTTTCTCTATTTGTCTTTCTTTTTAATTATGACTATTTATAATTTTATACGTTTAATTTTTAGGAGGGGAAATGAATAGGCATAAAGAAAACAGAAAAATATATTACAGTTTATTAAGTTTGGGCTAAACGTTGTATAGTGTGGGTTTTCTAATCCTCTCACATAAAAACAAAGAGATATGTAGTGAACACCAAACGTCAACGTACCTCCACCATATAAGAAAGAGCAAGTAATATAAAAAAGAAAAAAGAAAAGAAAAAGAAGGTGAGGAATTTATCTTTTGGTGACCACTTCCGAGCTTGATACCAAACAAAGAAAGTTAGTAGTCCTTTTGAAGCACTTATCAAGTCAATTTGTAGCAAGTTGACAGATAATATCATTTATTTTTTATAACCCGTGCAACGCACGGGTGAGGTCTGTAAATATAAATATTGTGAACAATATAAATTATATATATATATATATATATATATATATATATATATATATATATATATATATAATACACACTCGTGTGGTAGTTCAAATGGTAAAGAACTGCAGCTCCAAAATCATAAATCTTAAGTTCGTGTCTTCGCTCCTCTAATATCAAATGCATGGACTTGAGAATGATTTGTGCATCATGTAAATTAGTTTGGATCTAACAGTTTGAGATACTCCTTGTTTGGCAAAAGTGTATTTGCACAATTTTGAAAGCATTTTTATAGTTTTTTAAGCAATTTGACATGTTAATACATGTTCCAATGTGTCGCATTTTCTTTTTTAATCATTATTGCCTTTATTTGACTCCCTTTCTGATTATAAATATTTATAATTTTATACGTTTAACTTTTGGGAAATGAGATGAGTAAACATAAAAAAAATAAAGAAATATGATATAGTCTACTAAGTTTGAGTTGAACATTGTATAATATAGGTTTTTCGATTTTCCTACATAAAAACAAAAAGATATGCAGGGTACACCAGCGTCAACCTACTTATACCGCGTGAAAAAGAACATGAAAAAGAGCAGTGAAAACCAAAAAATAGAAAAGTTAGACAATTTACCTTTTGGTGATCACTTCTCAACTTAATACCAAACATGAAACATTAGTAGTCCTTTTGAAGTATGTATATAGTCAATGTGTAGCAAGTTGGCAGAGAATATTCTTTCTTTGGCATTAAGTTAAAAATTAATCACTAAAAAGTAATTTCTCCAAAAGTCATATCTTTTTGGGAAAATTACTTTTTAGTGATTCTTTCTCAACTTAATACGAAAAAAGAAAACTGATAGTTATTTTGATGTAAGTATACAGGTAGTTTGTAGCAAGTTGATAGATATTGTCCTTTTTTGGCATTAGATTGAACAATGGTCACTAAAAGGTAATTTTACCTTTTTCCCCAACTGTTCACAAACGGACACGTGACACCTAAGGGAGGCATTTCCTCCGTTTTAGTATATATACTAGCTTGAGAACCCGTGCGATGCACGGATTAATTTATAAAAAATAATATTATTAACAAATTAAAATTTTAACAAAACTCTTATTCTCTAAAATAGTAAAATATATTTGTTAATATAATATGTCAATTAAATTGGAAAGATATAGACAAAAATAAATAAAATAATTTAATCAAAATAATTTTTGGTGTGATGTTAGCATAATGTATTACACAAAATTTAATTATATTTTTGAAAAGATAAATTATTTTGAAAAACAATTAATTTAATAGTGGAAACTTGTAAAAAAAATGAAGGAATTGATACGTTATGATATTTGGTGGAAAAAGATTAAAATTCTCTAAAGCCTAGTCTATCCCACAATCATGGTTTTAACATGTTGGTATATACCAAAGCAAATATAACCGTTGAAAGTGTCTCGAAATCCGACGGTGGAGATTGTAAAATGCATGACAATGATAAATCTTGACCTTTCATGAAGTTTCGAGTGGGTTTCACAAAGAGTGAAAAACCATGGGGAAAAATATCAAAAATATATTTGAAATTAAACCATAAAAAGATGAGAGAAAAGTCTAGACTGAGAAAGAGAATAGGAAAAAAAGCCAGAAGAAGAAGAAAATAAGAGAAAGTATAAATCTTTTCAACTTTATGTAATTAACCATATGGGAAGAATTTTGATTCAAATAGATTTTTTTTTTTTTTTTATTCATGTCAGAAGCAAATCGGGAGAATCTGAAGATTCCAGCGGATTATGTTTTTTTTTTTAATCCTCCTTTTCTCTATTTGTCTTTCTTTTTAATTATGACTATTTATAGTTTTATACGTTTAATTTTTAGAAGGGGAAATGAATAGGCATAAAGAAAACAGAAAAATATATTACAGTTTATTAAGTTTGGGTTGAACATTGTATAGTGTGGGTTTTCTAATCCTCTCATATAAAAACAAAGAGATATATAGTGAACACCAAACGTCAACGTACCTCCACCATATAAGAAAGAGCAAGTAATATAAAAAAAAAAAGAAAAAAGAAAAAAGAAAAGAAAAAGAAGGTGAGGAATTTATCTTTTGGTGACCACTTCTCAGCTTGATACCAAACAAAGAAAGTTAGTAGTCCTTTTGAAGCACTTATCAAGTCAATTTGCAGCAAGTTGACAGACAATATTATTTATTTTTTATAACCCGTGCAACGCACGGGTGAGGTCTGTAAATATAAATATTGTGAACAATATAAATTATATGAATATATATATATATATATAATACACACCCGTGTGGTAGTTCAGATGGTAAAGAACCGCGGCTCCAAAATCATAAATCTTGAGTTCATGTCTTCGCTCCTCTACTATCGAATGCATGGACTTGAGAATGATTTGTGCATCATGTAAATTAGTTTGGATCTAACATTTTGAGATACTCCTTGTTTGGCAAAAGTGTATTTGCACAATTTTGAAAGCATTTTTATAGTTTTATAAGCAATTTGATATGTTAATACATATTCCAATGTGTCGCATTTTCTTTTTTAATCATTATTGCCTTTATTTGACTCCTTTTTTTATTATAAATATTTATAATTTTATACGTTTAACTTTTGGGAAATGAGATGAATAGACATAAAAAAAACGAAGAAATATGATATAGTCTACTAAGTTTGTGTTGAACATTGTATAATATAGGTTTTTCGATTTTCCTACATAAAAACAAAAAAATATGCAGGGTACACCAAACTTCAACCTACTTATACCGCGTGAAAAAGAGCATGAAAAAGAGCAGTAAAAACCAAAAAATAGAAAAGTTAGACAAATTACCTTTTGGTGATCACCTCTCAACTTAATACCAAACATGAAACATTAGTAGTCCTTTTGAAGTATGTATATAGTCAATGTGTAGCAAGTTGGCAGAGAATATTCTTTCTTTGGCATTAAGTTGAAAACTGATCACTAAAAGGTAATTTCTCCAAAAGTCATATCTTTTTGGGAAAATTACTTTTTAGTGAATCTGTCTCAACTTAATACGAAAAAAAGAAAATTGGTAGTTATTTTGATGTAAGTATACAGGTAATTTGTAGCAAGTTGATAGATAATGGCCTTTTGTTGGCATTAGATTGAACAATGGTCACTAAAAGGTAATTTTACCTTTTTCCCCACTGTTCACAAATGGACACGTGGCACCAAAGGGAGGCATTTCCTCCGTTTTAGTATATATATATAGATATAGATATATATAGTTACCAAAAAAACTTTCTCCCCAAAACCAACCGTGTTAGTCAGCAAATGTAGTAGATCATAGAAACAAAGAAGGCATCTTTTAGCTCAGGAGCAATCACAAAATGACATGTACACAGAGCATTCCACAACTAGCTAGCTAGTTCACAAGTTCACAAAAAGCAGACTCTTTTTTAGCTCAATATTCAACACAACAATTATCAATAAGCCTCCACGCCAAAGTAAGTTATCTTTATTTTTCCTATAATGTTTTAGTTTTCTACAATCTACCTAACTCAAATTTCTATTTTCTTGCTCCTTCTTTATCCCCCTTGAGTAAATGTTCAAGTTTCCTACGACCTATCTAATGCAAATTTATCTTCTCCTGGCCTCCTTATCCCCCTTGTGTATTTTCTTAATTTTATTCTTCCCCTAACCCTGCCCTTTGAGTTTAAGTTTAATTATATCGGTCAAAAAGCACATACTTCTTTGCTTTCACTCCTTTCTCTGTATAAATTGCATTGCTACATGTAGCAACAAGATGTTTCTCTTTTGCTATATAGTATGTGCTCTTTACCAATTGGTTACTCTATTTTAATCGATTCAATTCACTTGACACTTCATCTCTTCTATTATTGTGATGCTATTATTGTCCATACTGAGTCAAAGGTTTCCTCTTAATTGAGGTTGGAAGAACCCATTACACAGAAAACGAGGGTTCCCCAGGCTCTTCGATCTCAATCCCCTGATTGAAGTCTAAGGCCTCATCCCATCTTTTAGCCCTGATCTTAATTAATGGTTGGAGCCGACAGTATAATTAAGGGCGCAGAGAGGATCCCGTCCATCTGCAGCAGTGCCACTTAATCATTAATTAGGAATAAAATAGAAGGGTAGGACAGGCTTTGGCATCATCATCGTTTTTGACATTTATTTTTATTAGTATAATTAAGAAAACAAATTAAATTTAAAACGAAGGAAAAAGAAAAATCAGTCTAGTGGGAAAAATAAATGGACGTGCATTGATAAACAATGCGAAAATTCACTGCCACTTGCACTTTGATATGTAAGAGCCCCACTGACATAACTCTGGCCCAGGCCACCTTTTTTTCATTTAATTAATTTCTTGTGTTTTGGGTACAACCGTTCAAACGATCAATCAATTAGGCTGCGCATGTGAATGGGATGCATCTCATTAAATTGCATCCCATTATAGTTTTTCACCCCATAACAATACTTTGGGTGTCATTAAAAACGTGCATGTGGGTTTAAATTTTCTTGCCGAAGGCCAGAAAGAAGAGTGATTTTGGCATAATTGAAAGGCTACAGAGCCGACTTGAAAAAGTGATTAGCTATCATCATATCTTATGCTTATTAATCAATGCATAAGCCTAAGATAGTCTCACCCTCGATCAAATAAAAAGGCTGTGAAATCTAGGAAGGGCTTAGATTTGTAGGAAAAGGCTAGGACAACATCCAGCAAGGGCTTAGATTTGTAGGTAAAAAGGTAGCTGGACAACTTTCATCAATGCAGTGTTAGGAAGTCAATACATATCCCCATGATATGATCGTGGGTTTGTGGCTCGTAGGGGGTACCAAAAGCTGTGGATGGTGTACCTCACGCCATGGCGAGGTGACAAACGTTTTCGTTTGCTCATAGCTTTTACTTTAGAAAAATAAAAAAAACAACAACAACAACCCACAAAATGCATATTATAATTAGGGATGTAATTCGGTTCGGTTTCCTTCAATTTAGAACCAACCTTACCCACCAACCCAATATTGGGTCGGTTCTCGTTTTCTTAACTCAAGTTCAAACCATTTCCTAGTACAAGCAAGCCAAACCCAACCAATGCAAAATGGGGATTTGTTTGGCTTGGTTTGGCATAGAGAGAATACTTTTACGATTTTTTTTTTATTTCAACAAAACATAAAATTTTAACGTAACAAAAAAAATATTTGGGTAACAAAATAAACAAATGACATAAATTTAAAAATATTTAATATATAATTAATAAACTTTTAATATATAGAAAAGAAATGAAGATTGAAATTGAAGTCTGAATTCCACATTCTCCATATTTACACATATAAGGTCTGATTACGCAACCCTGCCCCTCAACCTAGAACCAAACCAAGTATAGCTCAATTCTTTATTTCTTAATCTGAACCAATTCAAGTAATGCAAAAATCAGACTAAATTAAGATGATGTTTGGCAAGCCTAAAAACGTAATAGACTAAAGATAAATTTACTCAATTTTGATTTCCTACTGTTTTATAAGTCCTTAGTTTTGTTTTGAAACAAGGCGTAAACATAATTTTTTTTCAAATCGATCAAATGTGAGTTGATTTATTTAAAAACCAGATACTCCCTCTATTCCATTTTGTTTGATCACTTTTGACCAAACGTACACACATATTAATAGCCTGTTTTGATTGTCTAATTCGAAATTAAACAATTTAAGATATTTTACATTGGGCTGAATATATAAATCTATCACCTTGAATTAGCATATTTAAAATGTTATAATTATGAATATAGTTGATGTTGTAGAATTAATTTTAAGGAATTCATGAAATACCTTTATTTTGAATTGTCACTCTTATTTGTGATGATAACTATCAGGCATTTTTTTGAATTTGTTAATTCAAGATAATGGAGTATGCTTTGAATACTACGTAAAATTTCTTTAATTGTTTAATTTCAAATTGGACAACCAAACAAGCTAGCCCTAAGGCAATGCATCTAATGCAATGCCATGTCATCCAAAATTTTTTTTTAACTTTCCAATTTTGCCCTTTGATGGTAAAATGTTACTTTTTTTTTTTTTTTTGCTTGCTTGCTAATAAAGGACAGAGAAAAAACAAGCAAGCAAAGAAATAAATAGCAAGAAAAGAAAAACAAGATCTGAGACACTCAATCCCAACTGCAACCATCAAGACTGCAAGATTCAAAAATAAGTTCCGAGAGAGCATAAGAAGGTAAGAATTCAGTAAAACTAGTGCTGAGAGACCAGCGCACCATCGCATAGGCAGCTCTGGTACTTAATGTGATAGTTATTATAACAATAGTAATTTTAAATACATAGTATTGTAAATGATATTTTGGGATTGTAAAATAATAATTTGTTTTGATTTTTAAAAATGATATAATCAAACATTTTATAACATTCCAAAATAGCAAAAAAATGTCAAATAAATTTGAGTGGAGATAATAACAATCATGATCTGAATCCAATCAGATCAAGTTTCAAACAGATCCCATCCCAAATAAATAATATTGGTTTAATTCTCTGTTTACACGACACCAACTAGTAGTTGTCATTGAAGTGTAAACGCTTTTACTAGTTCTACGGCTCTACCTACCAAATAAATGGAAAAATGTGAAAAGGCTATTTTAATGGCGGGTATCTTTCTCACCAAAGGTCTTTTTGAATCTTATATCGTGTTTCGTATTGGGATTGGTGACTAAAGGGGCTGTAGACTTGAAGGCTGCTTGGAAAAGAAAAGGAAACATCTTCAATCGTAGTCGGAGTATAATATTCCAACAAACTTTTGGACCGAAACAAAGCTAAAAAAGGCCCAACTCAGAGCTCCAGCCAAAGCCAAAGCCGATGCCAAAGCCAAGCCAGAGCATCTTTCAACTTTGGAGGACCACATGTAATTCGCACAACAAGTAGGCAGCGGCCGATTCAAAAATTTTTCTCAGTGTTGCACATAAAAACTATCAATAGTAATGATTGATCAACGAAGGTTTGATGAGTTTGACATCCAATCTCTCTTTTTTACCCACTCGAATAAGTCTTTCACGTAACTATGACACGACCACGTAGTGTTACATGTCAATAAGAATAAAGCAAAATGAGATTATGGGACTCAAAAGTACTTTTACAATTTCACTTTACTTAGTTTTCATTGGCTTATGACACCACATCAGTCACATCACAATTACATACAAGTTTTTCTCTTCCCACAATGACTATTGACTACTGACTACTATAAATGAGTGAATTCGTAAAAAATATATCTATATATATATATATATAGAGAGAGAGAGAGAGAGAGAGAGATGGAGGAGAGTTTCTTTTTTAGATTTACTGTACATCTTTATTGCTTTGGGAAGGAATCAAAGTACCATTTAAACCAAACAGATCTAATAGAGCCACAGAGCATTAAGTGGGGGTAATTAAGGCTGGAAAGTTTTTTTTAAAAAAAAAATTCAATGGTTGCACATGCACACAGGTGCACCTGTATGCATCTGCCCTTGCAAGTAGGGGTGTCGACTGGCCAGGTTAATATGAGTTCTCCTCATGTTCTTCTTATTCTTTTTAATTTTTAATTTTTTATTTTTTATTTCTTGCCTCTAGACACATAAAAATTCACATTCATAATATATAAATCTATCTATCTATACTACCGATAAAAGTTTGTATTTTAGAAAATCTTTTGATTAACCATTAATTACATCCTTATTTTAAATTTTAAATACTTATTTACCCCTCATAATTAACCAATTAAGAATGTTTATTTTTTTAAAAAAATTAAAAAAATAAAAAGAGAAAAAAAAGATAATGATGTCTAATTCATGAATTCTACACAGCTTTTCACTACTATGCATGTCTCATAACCAATTTCTTATTCCTACCATGACTCCTAGCCATGAAACTAGGAACGTAACTACTCTTGCGCCAAGGGAGGCCATGGCCCCTCCTAGCTTTTTACTTTTAAGGTATCCCTTGTCCAGGGCTTATGTAAAATGAAAACATGAAAACAAAGTGCTACAATGGGGTGGGTATGTATAATATCTAGCCGTTTGTGCTACCTTCTTTCTAGGACTTCTAGCCTTGTACCTTTAAATTTCGTTTATTTTATCGTTAGTCAAATAACTTTGTGGAATTACAACTTATTTTTTTACTCTGTATAATCTTGAAAACTTTTGTAGGTAGACGGGCAATTCTTATCCAGGCTTATTAAGCAACTTGTTTTTATAAGTTGGTTTTGAATGAATGAAATCTTTGGTTTATAAATTTAAATAAATAAATAAAAAACTTTCCTAAGTTAAAAAATAATTCTATCTAATTTTATCTTTCACGTTTTAATTTAGTCTTGATCTTAGTATATTTCTCATTTTTGAATGGTAAAATTTTTTTGTTCATCTCCGGCCCCCTTAAGATGAAATCATGGTTCCATCCCTGCATGAAAGGAATTTTAACCTATTGCATGTGTTGAGCATTCATTTTAATTACTTAAATCAACAAAAACTAACAATTTATTAGATTTCTATGTTATATATATATATATATATATTAGAATTTATTAATTTTCTTGTATTTTTTATATTTAAATATTATTTATATACAACGCACGTATACTCATATCTAATATATGAAAATGTCTACATACATGACATAGACCAAAAATAAACATAAAAATTCGTAATATTAACCCACACTCATCTTTCAAGAATTCAACTCATATTAATTTGATCCAATGGGTTAAATTTCCCATCCATGACCATACCAACTCCATACCAGATCGAGTTTCCTGTCCATGATTGGCACAAACTTTATTTCTCTGACCATACACCATTACACCCACCCCCACCCCCCACGCCCTCTTTTTTTTATTTTTTTTATTTTCTCGCTCCTATAGGATTGATAAAAGCACGTTGAAAATATTTGAAATGACTAGCTGACTTATTTATGAGGAAAAAAAAAATGAGAAGGTACCTTTCCATGAGTACATCAGGGCGATGTTTCAAAAGCCAAAAGTAATTTTACCTTCTCGCTTTGCTTTTGCTCATGACTATCTCAATTCTTGTCATCATATTAAACTGGCCCTATATCTTTATTTATTTATTTATTATTTATATCTTTTTGGTGTTTGGATAATTACCTTAGGGCTACTATTTGGATGTCCAAATAAAGCAAGTGTTCTAGAAGTCTAAATCCAAACTTGTGTTGGGAATTACAGAGAAATTTAAATAAAAAAATTACAATAATAATAAATAAAATAAAAAATAATATTATCGTAAACACGAAGCGATAGGTTGATGTACGAATATCTCGCTTTCTTTAAGACGATTCATGCCTCACGGAAACTAATTCGGTGCAACGGGTTCATAAGCACGTCGTCCCCAGAATACAACAAGTTAACCCAGCCACTCATGCCGTAACTTTTACAAATCTGTACTATATGAAAACAAAAGCTCCACAAAATACACAATTTTTCTTCGCCTGTAACAAGACAATATATATAAAAGAGAATTGTGAAAATTCATGTGTGTCAAGTTTAGCAACATTTGTGTGTTATATATATTAGTAACCAATACAAAAACCGTATAAAATAATTTGGTGCATTAAAGAGACAACGGCTAGAATTCATCTTAAAAACAAGATATGTAACCTATATAATAAATAATATAAATCAGCCCACTAATGATATGAATATCAATGAATACATGCATTATAATAATATTTATAATAGCATTATCTTTCACGTTGCAAGACTTGTAATAATATATAGCTACCATTACATGCACTAATATATCAAAACAAAAATATTTACTTATCCAACAATAAAAAATAAAAAATAAAAAATAAAAGATAAAAAACATAAATATCTTTATTAAGATATTACAACAACTTGTCCTCCCTCTCTCTATAAATTGTGGTTCTAGGGATCTATTATAGCACCCACGACCCAAACTTGTCCTCCATCTCCTCTCTCTCACTTTGTGCTGGCTGTATTATCACACACCCATTACACCATTAATTTGCAGAGCATGGCCCAACCACCGATGGCACCACCACCCAAATCTCTAGTCTTCACAGTGGCAAGGCGCGAACCAGAATTGATCGCTCCGGCTAAGCCCACACCTCATGAGTTCAAAAAACTCTCAGACATCGATGACCAAGATAGTCTTCGGTTTCAAATATCAGGCATGCAATTTTATCGTAACGATCCCAGCTCAATGATGAAGGGGAGAGATCCAGTGAAGGTGCTAAGAGAGGCACTTGCACAAGTTCTTGTGTATTACTACCCATTGGCTGGTAGGCTAAGGGAAGGGCCTGGGCGTAAGCTCATAGTGGAGTGTACGGGTGAAGGTGTAATATTCATTGAGGCTGATGCCGATGTTACGCTTGAGCAGTTTGGTGAAGTACTTCTACCTCCTTTCCCCTGCTTGGAGGAGCTCCTCTATGATGTCCCTGGCTCTGGAGGGATGGTTGATTGCCCTTTGTTACTTATTCAGGTATTCAATTTACTACTGCTGCTGATGCTGCTACTTTTCTATTCTTTCTTTTATTTTTAATTTTTTAATCTTTTTCACCATTTTTTCTACTTTGAAATGTAGTTGAAAGTGGTAGTTGAATCATAGGCAGGAAAAAAATTGATGTCTTGAAATGAATCCATTTTATATATATCTGACCTAGAAGTTACCGCTAATACAAGAAAATTGCAATAATTTTGAATGAAGATTTTTTAACTTCTGATGGTGAATATGGAGTAATAATTATTGGGTTAGATCTAAATTTCCGTTTAAGACGTGGGTAAGGTACGTTTAATTTGGTTTAACCCCAGTGGTGAATCCATCAAAGATTTGAGCTCGGAAATTAAATCTGACCATCACGAGTTCTGATTAAGGCTGATATGCTTCTCGATCGTGAGATTGGCTAGCTAGCAGACACGAAAAACACGAAGAAAAAGTGACCACACAGAGTGCATAAAACATGACTCACATAGTCACATAGTCACATAGTCTAGTTTCATATGGTTATCATTTTTTCACTCAGTGGGGTTGTTCGGGGATGCCCACCACTATGAGCTTTAAGGATGTAATCTCTTTTCAGTAATATAATAAATAAATCATTTGCTTTTGTTGAACCAAACAAAAAAAAAAAAAAAAAAAAAAAAAAAAAGACTCACCTGTAAGATTAGGGTAAGTTAGGTGTCATCCTCACTAGTTCTAATAGCTTAACTTACATATGAATACATTGAAATAGTAGTGAGGGAGGATGGGTAAGGAGTAGGATTAGGGAGTTTGGATTTAGTGTTGTGTTTTTGAAATTCAACACCGAATCTAAATTCAAGATTAGGATAAATTAGTGGTTCAAATCCCTTCAAAAAAAAAATAAAAAAACAAAACAAAGCAAACCAAAAAAACATATGACTAGTATATATGTAGTTAGGTTCAAGGACAAAGGCCAGAGCCAGTTTGGGGTAGACAAGTAAGCCGGCCTAGGGCTCCACATTTTGGCTCAAAAATAACTTTTGTAGTAAACTTAATTTTTTCCTCTTTTCAAAGAGAACGGTTTTTGCAACCTTTTAACTTTATTTGCACACCCTACTAATTTTTATTTATCAAGGTTTTACCAAAAATATAAAAAGTTTTTATAAAAATTTGTTATGTAATCCACTAAAAAACATAATTTTGAACAACTTTGTAGAATAAAGTTTTTCCAAAATCTATCATCTAAGTGAATTTTTTGATCATTTACCATCTCTGTTTAATTTTTGGCCAAAAAATCCACTTAAACGAAAGAATTTGGAAAAACTTTGTTCTGCAAAGTTGTTTAAAATGATGTTTTCTAGTGGGTTATGTGAAATTTTCTTAAAACCTTTTATATTTTTCTAAAACCTTAAGAAATTAAAATCAATAGGACAAAATACTTGGGTATGGAATGTCCCATTTTAAGAGTTCACTTAAAGCCCCAAAAAACTCAGAACCGGTTTGAACAAAAGTTGCCAACACTGAAGGTTTAGTATTAATAAGTATCCACTGCCCACTTCAAACATATTATGACTCTCACATGGGTAAAGTTATATTAAGATGTACATGCGGATACCTTATTGTCAATCTCACACATGCATGTTTTGACAGTAAAATGGATAAAGTTTTATCCAAGAATGAAGTCATTTATAACTGTGGAGAATTTAATAGTGTTCATAATGAAGTTATCATGCAACACTTTCAAAAGAGAGGTCTTGTCAAGGACATACAATATGATTTATCAATGGATCATTCATTTTTGAGAATTTTCTTTCTCAAAATCTTTTTTGATTTTTTGAATTAGAACAAAGTAGTATTCCCTCCATCCCATAAATATAGACCAAATTTGACAAAACACACATTTTGAAAAAAACTATCATGGCATTGACTTCTCATTTATTGAACTTTATTTTTCTAAAAGTATCTTTTTTTACTTGACGTTGGGTTTTATGTTAAAAGTAATTATAGAAATAAGAAAGGATAATATAGAAAATTAACCAAAAAAAATGATTTGATTTTTTAAAATAGGCAAGCTTTTTATAATAGAAAAAGTAGTAAAATAACTTATCGGTGTTGTGGAATAAAAGTAGTAACCAACCAAAATCGCATCCCTTTGACTAAATTCGTCGCTCCATCTATGATTAGGGTATAGACCCTACAACTTCCAATTTCACATGAATCAATTGGGCTAATTCCAGTATGAATCACTGAGTAGGAAAGGCTGCTTCTTCTTCTTCTATATGTTAGTAACTCAAGAGTATATAAATGCATTGTGTCTCATGTTGATGTGTTGTAAGAGCAACAGGTGACGCGCCTCAAGTGTGGGGGTTTCATCTTCGGCATTCGCGTCAACCACACAATGACCGATGCAAGCGGGACAATTCAATTCATGAATGCAATGGCCGAGATAGCACGAGGCGCCCATGCCCCCTCCATTCTACCCGTATGGCGGAGGGAGCTTCTGAATGCCAGGAACCCACCACGCGTGACATGCACCCACCACGAGTACGACGGAGTGACTGACATGACCAATTTCACGATCTTTCCCTTGGGTCATGACATTGTCAGTCGCTCTATCTTCTTCGGCCCCACCGAGATGTCCGCACTGCGTAGATTTCTGCCCCCTCACCTCCAAGCAGTGCTCGTCTTTTGAGGTGCTAACAGCCAGCGTATGGCGGTGCCGTATTATTGCCCTGCAACTCGACCCGGCAGAGGAGGTGCGCCTGCTATGCATCGTCAACGCACGTGCCAAGTTCAACCCTCCATTACCCGCCGGCTACTACGGCAATACGTTTGCTTTTCCGGTGGCTCCGACGACCGCAGGGAAGCTGTGCCAGAACTCACTGGGATATGCGTTGGAGTTGGTGAGGAAGGCCAAAAATGGCGTGAACCAGGAGTACATGCAATCTATGGCGGATGCTATGGTGATAAAAGGTCGACCGCACTTTAGAATCGCGCGGACCTTCGTCGTGTCGGACTTGACTCGTGCTGGATTCGCAGAGGTGGACTTTGGGTGGGGAAAACCAGCTTATGGTGGGACAGCCAAGGGAGGGGCAGAGACCATTCCTGGATTAGCATGTTTTTACACACCATTTACGAATAATAGAGGAGAGAAAGGAGTAGTGGTGCCCATTTGCTTGCCTGCCCCTGCCATGGAAAGATTCGTGAAGGAGATGGATAGCATGTTAAAGGACCATCCAATCAATGCTACCACCTCCACCTTCATTAAGTCTGCTATTTAAACCAATGCCTATGTATGATGGTCAATCATATATATATGGCAGGAACTGGTTGTGTGGAAGGAGTGAGAATGCGTATCAGCTTATGTGGTCTCTTGTGACTAGCTTTTTGGTTTTTTTTTTTTTTTTTTTGGTAGGAGGGGTTGTAACATCTATCCTATCCTACTCTCGCTCTTACATTTTTTCCCTACTATCTCTCGTTACGAGGCTAGCCCCAACAACTTTCTTGTAACTTGCTATTATAATGTACTATACATGTCTTTGTGAAACCCAACAAATAATTTCTCGATTCCTTTATTAATGAGAAGGAAATTTTTCATTTTTAGTTTGTATAGAAAAGCAAGAAGTGACTACTTACTCTGGAGAAACGACAAAACCTTTAAAAATATTTTTCTTTTGAAAAATCAAAGTAACTCCAATTTTAAAAAAGCATGGTCTATGAACCAAGAATTGGAATTTGGGGACTAATTTACAACGTGGGAAGTTTTGAGAAACACTTGTAGGCAGTTACATCGCCTCGGATTGGTCACCTAATCTCGCCTCGGATTGGTCACCTAATCTCGCCTCGGATTGATCACCTAATTGATTTGGGTAATTTAATTTTTCTTATTGTTTATACATAAATCGCATCAGCCACGTCAGATCGATGACGAGTTGCCACGCAACCCCCCAGTCCAATAGAAGGTCACCATATGGCTCGATACCACACTTGACACATGCCCACTACTTGAATGACGTGGCCTCATTCCCAATAATTTAAGGCACCATCTCTCACATACCCTCAGAAGGTCGCCGATCTCACTCATTACCTTGCCCTACGAGGTCGCCAATATGGCTCATTACCTTTGCCTCGCGTCGCGATGGTACCAAGGTCAACTCTTATTTTGCCGTACCTAGTTGTTATCTGCCTAGGGCATATCTCACCCATCTCCGGATGGTTACCTCCCTTGTCGGAGATGCCCATCTCCGGAAGGTTGCTTAACTCACCATTTTAAGTTGCTATTAGCCTATGGCATAGCTTGCCAATCATAAGTCGCCAATGGCCTTCGGCATAGCTTTTGCTTAATGCATTTTTCGGCCTAAGTACCCTCGGTGAGTACATCACAGCTCATCGAGGTTGCCCATCTCCAGATGGATGCCTTCTTTGTCAGGTTGCCCGAGCTATCTCGGGATGGGTCCTCGTGCCCCCTTTGGGTCGGATGCCTACTGCATCGCGCAGCGGGAGCCAAGTTGTCGGCCTGACACAGTCCACTTTGGAATGCCATAGCGGCACTACACCCTGGCGCCATGCCGGGCAGTACCTGGGGAGCTCAATCTCGAGCTTGGTGTTTGGGCAAGGTCCTCGACTTTGACCCGGGTTGTCATTCGGATGGTTGGAGGATTTTGGTTTGGTGGCTAGAGAGAAGGTTCTCTAAGGTACGGGTTGCTCTTATGGCATTGGGAATCAGCGAACCTGCCTTAATCAGTCTGACGGCAGTTGAGGGAACGCAACTGGTCACATCCCCACCTAACACGACATGGTCACCTGGCCTTACACGGTATGGGCGACAATGCACACGGCATCGCCGCAGCAGGCCTATTCTGAGCTTAGACTTGTTGCCCCCATTACCCTACCTACCTACCTACCCTACTCACCCTGCCAGGCTACCCTAGAATCCACCACTATAAAAGGCCATCTTTGCCCTCGTCCTCATCAGAAGACTAGGAAGGAAAGACCAAGCCAGATATAGTGAGCCAACACACCCATTTGGCAACCCACCACTAAGGCCTTTTTCTCTAACCTTCCAATATTCCAACACTCCAACATTCCACCATAACCAACATCCACTATAGACCACCATCGCTTATCCAACATCACCACCATCATCAATACCATCCAACATAGGGGTGCTCACTCACCCGTTAGACTCGCAAAACCCGCCCAATCTGACCAAACCCGAAGGCATTGGGCAGTTTCAACCGATGGGGTGGGCGGGTAGCGGTTTAGAATTTTATTTTTTTGCGGTTTCGTGGGTGGTTGCGGTTTTGAAATATAAAAACCGATTAAAACCCACCCGCCCGCATATTTTTATACTTTATTGGATTATACACGTGGCAATATCTCATTGGTTCTTCATATTACATTGGACACATGGCAAATGGTGGATGACCTTATCTCTTACCGATATTGAATCAGTTTTTTGCATTATGAAGTCTTTTATCTTTTTGTTTTTATATTTATGCTTGTTTAATTTTATTTTTTCCCTAAGTTAATTGTTATTTTGTAATTTGTATAGCTTGTTTTGACCAAAACAATATTTATAATAATTGAAATGCAGTATGAAAGCCCTCACAAATTCAAAATAGAATGGATGGATTTTTAACAAGTAAAGCAAGGTCTAGCTAAACTTAAATCTGCCAATCCGCCCGTAACCCACCCACCAATCCGCATGGTTTGTGGGTTAAAACCGCCCAATCATATGGGCGGATGTGGGTGGGAATTTAGTTCACCCGATAAATTGTAGGTGGGTTGCGGATGAACCCCAAACCCAACCCAAACCAACCCGTGAGCACCCCTAATCCAATATACCACCATGACATCCAAAACCCCACAACGGAATCAGATCGCCATCAAGGAAGGAAGGCAGGTCGACCCCACTTCCTTACCTTCTCTCCAAATACATCTCCAAGGTTCTATTGGACTAGGACCCGCCAGGCTGCAATCACGCCTCGAAGTCACGGATCTCAGTGCCTTCTCATTTCCCTTACATTGCTATCAAACTGCTTCTCTCTCTCTTCCGACTTGGTCACTCCAACCATCCCCTCACTTTACACAGCTATGGACGAAGTTCCTCTCCGGGAAACCTCTTGTTATCGATAGTCTTCCTCCGGGTTGACTCACCAACGATCCCTTCCAAGGGGTCTTATGTCGATGACCCCCCTCGAGGGTGGCCCATTATGATTCCAATAGCTATCTAGCCACTTCGTATGGCCAACCTCCATAGACTATAACCCATGTGGGCCCTATTGACTCTACATCGATACGACCCACAAACATTTATAAAAAAAATATCATCATTAAGCATTAACAAATACACACACACACGCGCGCGCGCACACACACACACACACACACACACACACACACACACATATATATGGTTATGTTTCCATCAGCACGTATTAGCATGTACTTACCTCATCATCATCCTATATATATATCGAGAGAGAGAGAGAGAGAGAGAGAGGAGAGAGAGAGAGAGCTTTGATTATGTCTGGGATATCCCGGATATGCCGTTCAATCACAGCCGTCCGTGAGTGACATGCGCGTGGGCGTGAATGCGCGCGTGTTATCCACGGACAACCATGATCGAATGGGATAGTTCGGGATATCCCGCACATGATCAACCCTCTATATACATATAGAACATCATGCATATCAAAGATAATTAAAACACATTCATCCATCTATCAATGAGAAAATGAATAAAGCAATAATAAAGAAATCTTAAAAATCCTCAAGTGTTCCTACGTACATTATTACTTTTTAAATTCCCTTTCCGTTCTTATTTGATTGTTACATTTGAAAAAACACATATTTAAAAATAATAAATTTAAATGCTTTGACATCAACATAAATGTCATAACATACTTACTTCATTCTTATTTTATTGGCCTCTTTTTTATTTTGGGATGTTCTAAAATTATTGTCACATTTAAAAAGTCAATGATTCTTTTTATTTGATTTCCTAAATTCTTAAACTACCCTTACAAGGGTATTTTCCTTTTTTCCAATGTTTCGTACACTTGAGCGCAAAATTAAACTGTTAAACCATATGTATGGATGTGAAAGAACATTCGCTGGGCTTCTTAAAAAAAAAAAAAAAAAGGAAATTGTTTTTCAAATGGGACAGTTAACTAGGGAAAGAGGGAGTACTAATTTTACCATCAGGGTGTACCAATTTTACCATCAAATATAAAAAATCTTTGAAAAGGTAAAACTCATTAGAAATGGTACTTTAGGAAATTAATTCAAAAAAGTCACTTTTTGATTGGAACAATAATTTTAAAGCATCCAAAAAAAAAAAAAAAAAAGGAAAAGAAAGGGTAGGCCAATAAAATAGGAACGAAGGGAGTATAAATTAAAGTCCATACAGTTTGAAACACCTATGGTGCGCGGAGGAGACTTACCCCTCTCATGGAGGACAATGTGTGATCACTTTTTAAAAAGATTTAATAAGAACACAACAATTGTAGTAAAAGAGACTTTTACTTAAAGGAAGAAATTTTTTTTTTTTGAAAAAAAATTTATTTAAGGAAAACAATTTTATCTTGGAATTTTTTATTTTAATAATGAGTTGTTCGTCTCAAAAAGATGTCTCTTCACACCAGTTGTTGAGCTCTGCATGAGAGCCAATTAGATAGCCAAGAAAATTATAACAAAACCATACTTTCCACTCAAATATGTTACCGATATATCTACAACACCCTCACTGCTAAACACATGCATCTTCCAAACCCATAATATGTTGAATATGATTCAACACACTTACACCTCTCCCTAACCATTCATCTTCCACCTCCACCACTACAATGGATTCCAACACATCACATTTTCCAACCCCGTCCAATTTTCCCAATAACATCGTCCTTCCTTCAATTTATCTTCTAGTTTCTTCACCTTTTACAACTCTACAAAAGATTTTCCATCTTCCCTGTCCACCACATCCATTTTCCCATTACCAGGACCCTTTCATCTCCAAACTCAATCCTTGTTGAAGCCTACTCTCAATTAACTTGATTTTATGTTTCTCCAACGTTGTGTGTACTTAGGGTAAAATTGGAACGTTCAGACATATTTTGATGTGAGAGCATGTAATTAGGTTTTCTAAAAAAGCATATATGATTTTTCAAAGAGAACAATCAATTAGGAATTGAGAGAGTACAAAAACTAGGTCCATTACACTCAGCTCTTGCTTTAGCTCGTGGAACTGCATCGTGAACCCATGGCTCTGTTATAACTAGATTTGAACATTCTCATATAGGTCTAAAGCTAATATACACATAAATATATGTATCTAAAGAGCTGGAGCAACCTAACACAAATTGTGATTTTAAGGCGAAAATTGTAAATGAGGCTTAAGGTCAAAATTTTAAATCGGAGCCTTTTATATAAGAGCTTTTTAGTAAGTGTGTTGGGACATTAGAAATTGAGGTTTAATGCGACTGCGGCAATTGCTATTCTCTCAAACCCATAAGATCAATGGGCAATGTGTGTGTGACTAACCATGGCTAACCGGAATGGGTTTAGGACTTTTGGTGTTTTAGGGTTAATATTTTGTATAATGGTGTATTAATTATTCATATGCTTTACACTAATTAACAATAAATCAAAGAAGTAAAAACAATTTTACTCAAACTACATCTTCTATTTGCATCTCTGTATAACATGTTTTGGACCTCTACCAACTCATCCATAACAGGAAGACTTTTGGAGCCGCCGTACGTACAAGCCGCCTACTTTGTAGCCTTTTTCTATTTTTTCCCATTTTTTTGGGTAAATTACATTAAGACCCTTCTAAAATCTGACTATTACAAATACATTCCCTTACGTTTTTGAAATTACATTGACACACCTTACTTTACAAAATAAACTCCAAAGAGACCCTTCCCTCTAACTTCTGTCCATTAATCCATTAAATTATGTTCAAAATTTTTTAAAATACCATAATTACCCTTAGTGAATGATAATTTTTATGTTAAATGCATATAACTCACCAATCCAATATGTTCATGCATCAGTACTTTTGAATTTTTAATTATTATTGATAAACAACTTAAAGATAATATATATATATATATATATATAAAGAAAAATGCTAAAAATTTTAAATTTTCTATCCAATTGATGTGGCAGCTGTTAGATTTGTTCCTTAAAAACAATTATTTATTTAATTAAAATTTTAATTTATTTGCAAAATAAAAAATAAAAAATTGATTTGCCAAGTTGTCACCTCATTTGAGTTAGTAGATTTGGGCAAAAAAAGGGAGGGTTGCTATGTAGCATTACTCATATGTAAAAATAAATGAAAAGAATTATTACAATGGGGATGCATGTATAGAGGTGGCAAATAAGGTGACAACTTGGCAAATCTTTTTTTTTTTTTTTTTTTTTTGCGTATCAATTAAATAGATAATTGTTTCTAATGAACAAATCTGACGACTGCCGCATTAGTTGGACAAAAAATTTAAGCTTTTTGGCATTTTTCTTATATATATATTATCTTTTAGATGTTTATCAACAATTATAAAAAAAAAAAAAAAAAAAATTCGAATATGTAGGATGAATATGTTGAACTGATGAGTTATATGCATTTTAACAGGGAAGTTGTCATCCAATAAGGGTAGTTAGGGTATTTTGAAAGAAAAATGAGAGTGATTTAACAGATTAATAGATGGAGATTAGGGGGAAGGGGTCTTTTTATAGTTTATTTTGTAAAGTAAAGATCTTAATGTAATTTCAAAATCATGAAGGGGTGTATCTGTAATTATCAGATTCTAAAGATGGTCTTAATATAATTTACTTTTTTTTTTTTTTAAGTTGCTAAAAACAAAGACTTCTTAGTCAAGTCTATTCCTTGGTCAACTTGGTCGGACCAGCCAAGAAATTCACATTACAGTTTCATAGCAACCCCCCACTCCAGAAAAGGAAAAAAATGCAAAAAATTGATGTTGATTGCCACCCCCAAGAAATTTACATTACAATTTCATAGCAGCCACTCCCAATAAACATAAAATAATAAAAAAATAAAATAAAATATAGATGCCTGCCACGCTCTCTCTTTCTATAAATATTAGTTCCAACAATCTATTATGGCACACCAGACCCATACTTGTCCCCCACCTCCTCTCTCACTTTGTGCTGCATTATTATCAAACACCCATTAGCCCATTCATTTTGCAAAATGGCACCACCACCACCCACATCTCTAATGTTCACAGTGACAAGGCGCGAACCAGAATTGGTCGCTCCGGCTAAGCCCACGCCTCGTGAGCTCAAACACCTCTCGGACATCGACGACCAAGAAGGTCTCCGGTTTCAAATCCCAGTCATACAGTTTTATCGACACGATCATTCGATGATGAGGGGGAGAGACCCAGTGAAGGTGATAAGAGAGGCACTTGCACAAACTCTCGTGTATTACTACCCATTTGCCGGTAGGCTGAGGGAAGGCTGTGGACGCAAGCTCTCAGTGGACTGTACGGGTGAAGGTGTGATGTTCATTGAGGCCGATGCTGATGTTACAGCTTGAGCAGTTTGGCGAGGCCCTTCAACCTCCTTTCCCATGCTTGGAGGAGCTGCTTTACGATGTCCCTGGCTCTACAGGGGTCCTTCATTGCCCTTTGTTGCTTATTCAGGTATTCAAATTACTCAGCAAAGATTCTCTCCGTTGTAATGGACCCGTCCACGATTTAAACCATTCATACTACGGGTCATCTCATATGTTTTGATGAATCCATGTTGTATGAATGTTTCAAATTTCACTGGACGGGTAATAAACAAAGAGAATCTCCTTCCAAAATTACCCTTGCTGATGATGCTTTTTCTTCTTTCATTTTGTCACAATTTTATCTTCTTCCTATATATGTGGTTGAGAGTAATGGTAAAATACGGGGCACAAATATTCTATAGTACTGAGCGTGACAGATCCCACATGCAGGGTTTACAAATGATAGAAGTCTCATGGGACTTAGTATGAGGGGCAGACCAAAGAAATTTGCTGTAAAAGGTCTAAGACACTAATTGACTCATTAAATAAGAAGGGGTTTTGACCCATTGGTTAGGGGAGAAAGTGTAATTTACCTTTAAAAATATAGAGCTAAGAAGTTTTTATTTTTGCTTTTCTTTTTCTTTTCTTTTTTTTTTTTTTTTTTTTTTTTTTTGGTGGGAAGGTTAAATTTATAGAAAGATTTAACTGTTGGGAGTAAAATAAAAATTTTGGAGGTCAAATTTATAATTATTTTAAAAATTAAAACTAAAAGTCATAAACAAAAAGGGGTTTTAATATTGACTCTTATGGAAGGATGATTAGATCCCTCTCCACTCCTTGTCTATGCCCTTGGGACTCACCATTTGAAATTTTGAATGGCAGAAATTATATTGTATAGAATTATGGATGGATTTCGTAATTAAGTATTTTTTTTTTTTTGACGAGAGATTAATTTGAAGAATTCCTTTTCCAATTTTTAATAAGATAATGTATCTTGCATGAGAAAAAGGTTTTATTTCCTTCCAATATATATTTTTTTCATCATAAACCAAATAATGTTAGTAAAAGCAGTTTTTTTTTTTTTTTTTTAATGAGTCTTTTCTTATAAATTTTCTTTTATCTTATTTTTTTGAAAAACATTATAAAGGCCCAAATTTTTGTCCAACTTTCCTAGTTCAATCGAGTTGGCACCCACATCGGCCAATTATAAATAATTGTTTTTTTAATAAAACTAATAATTAGTTAATTCAATTGCGATATCAATTGAACAAATAAATTTAGATAAATATTTTTTTTTCACATCCTGTTTTCTTATAGAAGTATATCATCAAATTTATTTCCAAATCTTACTTTAAATAAAATCTATGCTATATAATCTTTTAATCAATTTTTTTAAAAAAAAAAAAAACTTCTCGGATATATGCTGACCGGCCACTGAGTCACAGGATATCAAAATGTTGGGGAGTGGTTCATCATTGGGCTGCAAAATTTTGAGCCAGGCCTTTCAACCCCTTGATATTGATGTCTAGAAATGAATCCATTATATATATTTTATCTAGAAGTTAACCCTAAAAGGAAAATAAATAAATAAATAAATAAATTTTGGAACAAGAATTTTGAACTTCTGATGGTGATTCAACAATATAATTATTTCCCTATCTTGTGTGACCAAAATAAGAGAAAAAAAAAAAAAAACATAATAATTCAAGGGTACCAAATGAAAACAAAAAAAAAAAAACAAAATAATGGTCCTACATAGAAAAGCAGATAATTATTTTTGATTTGACCATTAATTGGTGAACCCATCACAAACTTGAGGTCCTGATGAGTTTACATTGGCATACCAACAAGCTATAAATAGGCTATGTCGTTTCACCAATATAATTATTTCCCTATCTTGTGTGACCAAAATAAAGAGAAAAAAAATAAAATTAATAGGGGAACAATTACCAAATGAAAAGAAAAAAAACAAAATAATGGTCCTCCAAAGAAAAGCAGATAATTATTGAGTAAAACAGAACAGGCCTACATCTGGTGTGACACTTGTTTTTGAACGAGAAATCTCAAGTTCCGTGCATCACATTGTGCTATCAAGTTTCACCTACCATAGAATAAAAACACGTAGTTACAAGGAACCCCACAGTTTTGGATATTTTGAGTTTAGGTACCCCGTGACCCCGACTGATATTGCCGCTTTTCCTCTTCACCACAAAAATGGTATCACCAGCATTATTTTACTTTCGGTGTCACATCGGCTGCTATTTTTCTTCTATCATTAAAATAATTTCAGAAAAACTTTATAGAAATTGACCTACCTTATCACTTTCCAAGTATCCAGTGTCTTCTTCAGGTCTTATCACAAATCTAAAATCCACCCCCAATTTTTGTAGGATGAGTGGAGTATTAATATTTATTATTATTTTTTTTTTTGGGCTTTATAACTGAGGTATTAATATGTTATTGTGGTGTGCTGTATTTGACGAATAGGTGACGCGCCTCAAGTGCGGGGGTTTCATCTTCGCCCTTCGCCTGAACCACACAATGAGCGACGCAGGCGGGCTTGTTCAATTCATGTCTGCGGTGGGTGAGATGGCACGAGGCGCACGTGCCCCCTCCGTACTACCAGTGTGGCAGAGGGAGATTCTGAATGCCAGGGACCCACCGCGAGTGACGTGCACGCACAACGAGTACGTCGACGTGGCAGACACAAAGGGGACAATAATTCCCTTAGATGACATGGCCCACCGCTCATTCTTCTTCGGCCCCACTCAGGTGGCCGCACTCCGTCGATTTGTGCCACCTCACCTCCGTTCTTGTTCGTCCTTCGAGGTCCTCACGGCGTGCCTCTGGCGGTGCCGTACCATCGCCCTCCAACTCGACCCGACGGAGGAGGTGCGCGTGCTATGCATCGTCGACGCACGTGCCAAGTTCAACCCTCCACTGCCCGTCGGGTACTACGGCAATGCGTTTGCTTTTCCGGTGGCTCTGACGACTGCCGGGAAGCTCTGCCAGAACCAGTTGGGATATGCGTTGGAGTTGGTGAGGAAGGCCAAAAACGACGTCACCCAGGATTACATGAAATCGGTGGCGGATCTTATGTTGATGAAGGGTCGGCCGCACTTCACGGTGGTGCGGACCTACTTGGTGTCGGATCTGACAAGGGCCGGGTTCGGAGAGGTGGACTTTGGGTGGGGAAAACCGGTTTATGGTGGGGCAGCCAAGGGTGGGGTAGGGGCAATTCCTGGGGTGGCAAGTTTTTACATACCATTTACCAATAGTAGAGGAGAGAAAGGAATAGTGGTGCCATTTTGCTTGCCTGCTCCTGCCATGGAAAGATTCGTGAAGGAGCTTGATAGCATGTTAAAGGACGACCACCCAGTCAACACTATTACCTCCACCTTCATTACGTCTGCCTTGTAAACCAACTCCTACGATGGTTCATCATATGTCAATTAATAAGTGGTTATGTGGAATGAGCGAGCATGTAATTTGCCAATGTAATGCACTATCTATATATATCTAATTTGGTATGTCCATCAGTGTTTTATGGCACAATCACGAATACAACATATATTGCAACCTATTTTCTGGTAGGGTAATGGTAGGTAGTTTTATATTTTTGTCCTATACTCCTATTTGGAAGGTTGTAAAATTCTTATTTTCTTAAATACATCGGTTGGACAAAATGTAAGGCAAAAGTATAAGACAAAATAACATTATCGTTTGTGGAATATATTGATCCTCTCTTTTCTTTTTTTTAATCTTTTTTCTTTTTATCTCATAAGAAGCACATTGAGATTCAAACTCCCAATGCAATGTACTCTTTTTTTTTTTTTTCATCATTATTGATAGAATTTATTCATATTTCTGATTAGCTCATAATATATATTACATCAATCATATCACATCGTATTATCCACCTTTAATTAGCTCATAATATATATCTCATTAGTTGTATCCGTACTATTCACCTTTAATTAGGGGTAGGTTGGGAAATTATTAAGGCAAAAAAGACTCCTAAGCATGCGCGGGCTTATCAGCTTTTGACCTACCCTACCCAAACCTATAACGCTTAACTGATCAAAGACTAGTTTTATATGGCATAGAATGTCCAAACCAACTCACATGTCACGACCACATTAGTCTAATTCAACCCTAAAAAAGGGTATGCTCTACGTTTATATCTGCCAAGTGAGTTAGTTCAAAAAATTAGTATATAATGTAATTAGCATTTAAATTTCCCTGATCAAAATTAAATTCATTAATGATAAGTGGCTCTTAATTATTTTTCAGTCTTGGGATTAACTATTAAGCTTTAATTAGGACCAGGCTTTGGCCACTAGGCTATTATAAGTTTGTATCTCTTGAGTAATTTAGAAGTTATAAGAGTGATAAAAGTACTTAATTAAATGCGAACCATCAACCAGTTGTCACCACTTCAAAATAAAAATACATACAGGACCCAATTAACGAGATTTAAATATTAGGGACGACCCGAGAAAGGTGCATGCATGGTATAAAAGAATAGGGTATATAAGCCGGAAATCGACCTCTAGATCGATAAGAAGTGTCTCTTTATTAATTGAAAGTCTTCCCCCTTCAACTGGGCACCTCTACCACACATGTATAAAATGATTTTAAAAGACTTCTTTAAAATAAACTTTACCATTTTTAAGGATTTTTTTTTTTTTTTTTTTTTTTTTTTTACTAAGGTCAAGATAAGCACAAAATGAATTATTTTGAAGACAATATTCCCATGTGATGTTATCCTAAAATCATTTTAAAATCACTCTCTGCTTGTTTTTTTTTTTTTTTTGGTTGGTACGTGAATCACTCTCTTGGCACGTTGTTTTAATATCATTCTTCCGCAGAAGCTTTCTAGGCAAAACCAAGCCTAGCCTCTAACTACCCGAGGAGGTGTTTGTTCACCTGCTCTGACAATGGCCTCTACCTAAAAGGGCTCTCATAGGCCACTAAAAATTATTCATCTAGTATGTTATGAAACTCAATAAGAAGGTTTTAAACAACTTTCATGAAGATTTAACATCAAATATAGGTGAAGCTTTAAATAATCAAACTTCCACGCATGGAAATAAGTTAAATAATGGTTCTCTAGGTAAAGTTACGCCTCTACCTAGATAGGTGTCCATTAATTGGAGACTAGTGGGCTTTTGAGCACACAAAAAGAGTAGACTATGCATGGGAACTCTCCTAACCTTCCCTTAAGCAGATCGATCTCTCAATTGGTGACCACTTTTGGGAAGGACACCCCTACTACCTTGAGAGGTTACAGAGATATCGTGGAGAGCTTACCACCTAATGACTTAATCTTTTAGGTTGAAAACTTAACGGAGAGACCTGCATGTCAATGACTAGCTAGCAAAGCTATGTGCTTCCATTTATCTATTATGACTTGGCTTATCTTTGCTTCCGTTTAATATATAAGGAGTCCTGCCCAGATTTATTTAGGTTGATACGGAAAAATTGGGAAAATGTTTCTTGGGAAAATTTATCTCACTGTAAGTGGTTTTACTAGATAAAATAATGAATGGGAAAAAATTAGAGGAAGCAGAGTGCTCAAGGGCCAAACCAGGTCCATATATGTAAAGCTGGGGGCCTCATAAGGAATAACAGTCATTGCTGTCTTGGACAGTTTAGTATCATCAAGACATCAACTATATATTTTCCTGTTAGAAACAAGAAAAATGAAAATGACACAATACTCTTGGCAATGAGCAAAAACTAATTTTTTGACAACCTGAGTTTAAATTTTTTGTCCAAATCTACTTGTTCAAATGATATGCCAACTTAGTTAATCACTTAAAATTTTCATTTAAAGAATAATTGTAGAATAACTGTCTATAATAAATCAATGTGGCTTGCCTCATTATTTGGACGAGAAAATCTGGCAAAAAAATTAGACTAACATTTACCTTTCAATAAACATTAAAACGTTCATTATCCATATTTTTCTACAAAAGAATTATAAATTAAAAATAGAAAGTGAAAAAAAAAAAAAAAACCAAAGGCCTTTGTTGGGTTTGTTGAAAGGTCAACTCCTAATTTGCTCTCTAGAGGTTTTTATTTCAACTCTTTGCAGTTATCGCAACCTATGTGGGCATGGGGCAAGCGTAATCTCATATAAGTCATTAGGGAATTAGTCTGACTCGAAACCTTAATAGGAGTAAGGCCTAAAATATCCCTAATCATTAATCAATTATATATATATATATATATATATATATACAAAAATAATCAAGTACTGACTGTCTCAGACATTTCAGACAGGATCGCATGACTCGTTGCAATGTGTAATAAACACACGTGTACGTGAAAGCCACACAAGGTTTTAAGACGTGCAATCTATACCCGATAATGCAACGATCTGCACCTGATTAGCTCAGTGTGTGTGTCTATATATATATATATATATATATATATATATTGTTCTATGAAAAAAATGGTTTTACTAAAATCCCTTCTGAAGCGATGAACCAAATGGGTTAGCTTTGATCTTGACTCTAAAAAACAATGGGGGTGTGACAATTGCCACCACAAAAATTGCTCTGCACCCCTCACTTAGTATAAATTTCTTAAATATAATATGTTTTCATGAAAACTAACTATCTTGTCCACTAGAAAATATCGTTATAAACAACTTTGTGTCAGAAGGTTTTTCTAAATCTGTCGTTTAAGTGAATTTTTTTGTCTATTTTTTATGAAACATTATGTAAAAATAAAACATAGACTGTAAATGACTAAAAAGCTCACTTAAACAACATATTATAGAAAAATTGTCTTCTACAAAGTTATTCAAAACAATGTTTTTTAATAAATAACGCAATTAGTTTTCATAAAATCCTTTAATATTTTTCACAAAATTAAACTTAGAAAGTGTAAATTAAATGGGGGCGCGCAAAAAGATTTTTATGGTAGTAATACCCGCCTCAAAACAATATATACAATTAAGGTACTACAGAAATCATGACCACGCAATACCTGTGACCCACACTGCACAGACTTCCTAGCAAAGAATATTCCTTCAACGAGGTATAGTATCGTCACTAGCCGTTGGGCTTAATGGCATTTCTCTCTCCTTTTAAGGAGAGGTCCCTGGATGATTCTCAAAAAAACAAAACTCTGCAGTGCAACATGGTTTTGGAGATCCCACAAGAAAAGCTTCTTCCTCTTCTGGGTTTAATGATTTGTTTGGTTGCTTTCACCATTGGCATCAGTTGTGGCCTTGGTAATGGGAGTCGGGCTTCAGTGCATTGGTTGTGAAAAATATCGCAAATAAACTTATTCTTTTGGTGTAGTTTGTACGGCTGTACCATTACAAATTTATTCACCAAACTAAACCCAACGAGACCAAAACTTCGGTCTCTATGGACTTGTGGGCAGAGAGGACAAATAGAGGTGCGTTCTGACAGTCAAGTTAATGGTGCATGTTTCGAGAAAAAGACAAAATGGTGCAAGATAGTGCCTCTTACAGCTAAGGAATCCAAAAAGGTTGGTTTCATGGAAAACTCCCCTACAAATTTAGGCACTATATTGGGTTAAAGTGGCCCAATCTGAGAATTTGCGGGCTAAACCCTTTCGATTTTAGCTGAACTCACTTTTGGGGTTACCTCAGTTCAGCCCAAATAAGTTTGGGCTGACCTTGGGCTATTGTTGGGTTTTTGGGAGGACCTATTCTCACTAGGGGTGCAAAATAGTTCGGGTAGACCCTGAGGACCGGACCGTTCCGTGCAATTCGGTCTGATCCGGTCCGGGCCAAATCAAATTCGGTTCGGTTCCGGGCTAAAATCTTAAGTCCCAAATTACTTCAGTCCGGGCCACGGTTTAGGGGGTTTAGTCCCGGACCAGACCGAATTCCTGAATTCCAATATAAATATATATATATATATGATTAGATATATAATTATATGTTAATATTAATGTATTATACTCAATAAATAAGTATTATTCAATAAATTTCTTATCTTTTACCAAAAACAAAACTAAAAGAAATAGAAACAAAAACAAAAAAAAAAAAACAAAAAAAAAAAAAACAAACAAACGAACCAAGAACCGAACTGGCCGGGACCGAATTTTTCAGTTTGGTCCCGGTCCCGATCCAAGCTTAAATCGGTCCGGTTCCGGGACAAATTTTGAAGTCCCGAATTAGTTCGGTCCGGTCCAGAAACACCTCTGACCCGGACCGATTTGCACCCCTAATTCTCACGTCCTTTTTTGTTGGATGGATATTCCACATGTCTTATTTTCTAAGGTGTTCCTAGTTTAAGTTAAAACCAAGAATCGAACCAAATCAAATCAAACCAAACCAAATTTATTTTCATTTGATTGTTTTGATTTTCATGTTAAAAAAATCAAACCAAACCGAAAAAACCGAAGTACTTATTATCAAGAGGGATCCATTTACATCTGGTGTAAAACTTTTTTACTTTTACATCCATTAATATCTTTTTGTGTGAATAATATTTCACCAATCCAACCATTGGATTAGGTATTGTATTCATGCACATCATGCATGTCAAATTTCAAATAAATCAGATATTGGGAAGCATTTGATCTATAAACTTACATTTCATTTTATAAATAAAATTATAATTTGGGGGCACTTTATAAATGACATACTTTCTGATATCTAATTTACTTGAAATTTGACATATATGACATGCATGAATAAAGAACTTAACCAAACGGTTGAATTGGTGAAATATTATTCCTATAAAAAGATATTAAGAGGTGTAAAAGTAAAGAGTTTTACACCGGCGTAAACAAATCCCCCTCCATTTATTATATATTATAATTATATGTTTATTATATATCAAATTTCAATATGTAAAATTCTTATATTAATATGTTTCCATTTTGATATAACATTTAATGTCTTTTTTAGTTAACAATCTTTAATGTTATTTTTAAAAATATTTGTTGTTTTTTAATTTGGATGGTCATTTTTCCTATTTTGTTATGTGTATCCAATTATCCATGATTTATTTTTACTTGAATGGAGAAAACCTAAACCAAACTGAACCACTGATATTTTTCAGTTTGGTTTGGTTTGGTTTTTTTTATAGAAAGATTTGGTTTTAGTTTAGTAAAATTTACTTTAAAACTGAACCAAAGCGAATCACACACCCCTCTTATCTTATTTTCATGTGTTTTCATAGTTTTTTCATGAAATGTTGTGGATGCAGCAAAAAAAACGATGTGGAAATAAATCCACCATTTCAGCACCTTTAAAGTAAGTTCCATACAGGCTAGGCATGCTACAAAAAATGTTGACCCTTATGATTTGACTATTCCTATCAAAATCGACCGCAAACTAGTGTATATATAGTGGGTGAACTTTTCTCCACGGCGCATGCCTTAGACGTTACTAATAGTGACTTTCCCTTTTTCCTCTTTATTTTTATTTTTACAAAAAGAGGGATTCGGATCTCTGACATATCTTATTTATACCCATTACCCCCTCGATCCCTCATCACTGAACCATCTCTAGTGGTTTATTTTAGGGTTCTTTGGTACCACTGATCTTTAGATATAATCGTGATTTTTAGATTCTTTGGTAACACTAATCTTTGACTTCAACCTCACTTGCAATGATAATTGATGGCAACGTAATGATCATTAGGCTCACATATGCTCCTAGTGCAAAATCAAACGTGAAACATTTTTTATGACTAATCATGGACAGGCAAATACCTGTAACCAAACACAACCAAGAATTGATAATTATTATGGATTAACATTAATTTTATGTGCCTCTGATGCAATATATACCATCAGGATGACGATAGTGCCACGTGTCAAAATTAGGAGCCATTGTGAGTGGCCCATTGTCGCACTTGAGTGCAATCTATAAAGTGGTCTGGAAAGACCCGAAGGATGGGGTCCATATTAGCATATTCGGGTCAGCCATCCCACGAGTGTCTGACATGAATTGTTGTTGCTTTCTACTTTACAGTTATTTAAACTGTGGCCTAGGAGCAAACATCGATTGCTATAATCATTATGGGGCAATGTTTCATATTTTCAATATCAATTGTTCAGATTTATTTATCTCAGTAGCATAATAATTGGATTAATCAATTAATAATTTTATTAAAAAAAAACTAATTGTCTATTATAAGCTATCATGTTAATCACACAAGTCAATTTCAACCAAAAAAAGGAAAAAAAAAGAAAAAAAGATCTTGTAACATCAAGCCTTTATTTTGATCTCAGAATTAAATTTAAAGTATGAAGGCTGGGAAAAAAAATTTCTTAAGTATTTTCAACATTTTATTTTCTCTTCCTTCATATTATCCAAAACCAGATTTCCAAATCAATCTAAAAAAACTCGCCAACCAAATAAAAGCATTTTATTTATTTATTTATTTTTTTGTGCTAAGAACATAAAAGGAAAACTAATGATTAATGTAGTTGCCATACAACCGTATCTATTTGAGAAAAATGAAATAAATAGTGAATAAATAGAAGAATAATTAGAATTTGTTAATAATAGGTAGCAGCAATGGTGGATGTGAAGATGTTGGCCGAGTACTAGGTGTTAAAAATTATTGTACCTGAGGCCTATATTCAAAATCCTGTATTCATGCTAACCAACATACATTTGACGTCTTAGCAAAAGAGGAAAACATACACACGCACACTGCACACAATGGAGGCTTTTATTTTTTTGGTGCAAAATGCTAAGGCTTTTGGGCATGTTGAACCTTTATTGAACATCAATGATCTATTTAAGTGGTAAATAATTGTTTTCCTTCTTGGTTCTAGCAAAAACAATTGTTTTGTTGTATATTTTCCATCATTAATGATGCATAATTAATGTAGGAAAAATGCTTAACTACTAGCTCGGACACCATCTTCTTATTAGACTTATCAATTATATTAGTTTTGTAAAATGTTCTCACATATGGAAAATGCTATGAACAGTTCTTAGTTATAGTATTCGACCTGATATGAGTTGATTGATGAAAATACCCTCTACACTATTCAATATCACAAGAGGTCTATTATCATATATATCAAGTACTGTCTATATAGCGTTGTATTATGGTGCTAGGTATCGTATTAAGAGCATCAAATGCAAAAGAATTCTTGTAGATTTTATTTTCTGAAAGTATGACCTACTTTGCGAAAACCCTGAAAGCAAGTTTCGGGTTATGCTGGCATAGGAAATGGAATTAAGGTGAGGACAGACAATTTTAAGAATGCCTAGCCTGCTGTCAAGTCAATTAGTTGGCACACATGCCCCAACATTTTTATTTTATTTTATCTTTTGGACGGGAGTATATATGTTTTGAAACTACTATAGGGTGTGAAGCGATTTTGCCATTGAAGTAAATTCTGAATAGATGTGAATGCAAGCACCACCAGCAGCTAATTTCTTAACTTCTCTTTTCTTTTTATTAATAATATTTAGAGTTGTTCCCTTTGATGAACAACTCATTATTAAAAAAAGAAAAAAAGAAAAAAAAAAGCACCACCAGCTAGCTTCACCGGAGAAGTTAAAAGAACTAATTAAAGGTTTGAAAAAGTATTTTGCAACACAATTAAGAGAATTATCATTTGTTTTCCCTTCTATCTTAATACTCGTAACACCACGGTTCTTGTAGCCAATGTGTTCTATATATATATCAATCTTGGTACATAAAAGAGAGGTCAAGGTTTCAACCCCGCTAACTCTAAAGTATAACAGAATTTTGATGTTCTTGGCTGGTACCCAACCCAAGAAAAATCCTGAACACAAAATAAAACTGACTGACAATTAATAAAAATTGCTCTAGTGGACACTTTTCCTCGTTCTTGCTTCAAAACATTGCCTAAGACGGCATAGGTTAAGTTATTTTACTCACCGGCCACAAGCACATATGTTTACTGAGTTCTCATGCATACTTATACAAAGTAAACATAAAATTAAATTCATCTAATCCTTTTAGCTGTCAGAGCTAGAGAGAATAAATAATTTTTAAAACAAAAAATACATTTAAAGATAATTTTATTCTAATTCTTATGTCTTAGAACAAGAAGAGTATACTTCTTTTCCTCTAAAGGTTAATCATTTATACTTTGTTGCAAGCTTGCTCAATTTCTGTAAAGGATTGATATGGAAGAAAGAAAAATAAAAAGGAAAAAGAAAATAAAGAAACCAGTTACTGGGTACACTAGAGAGAGAGAGAGAGAGAGAGAGAGAGAGAGAGAGAGAGTTGTAATTCTTCCTTCAAGAATAAAAGAAGAAATAATTGTATACCTGAAGAAGAAGTTTGATATAATTAAAAGTAGTAGATGAACTTCACATGCATGAAGCTTTGTACCATTGCTTAAAGAAGAAAATAGACAAACTAGCATGTAGTATTAAATTAGGGAGTACACGAACTAAGAGAGCCCTGTTACAGCTAGCTAGGACACTGACTTCCAATGTGAAATGCATAGCATCATGAGCAATCAGCCTTAAATTTTAGCAGAATGACTGCTCATGATGTTATATCATTCCATAAAAGCTCCAGCATATATATATATATATATATATGCAATTCAGCCAAGCATTGCCTATGTATCAAAACCCTCCTGCAATGGCCGGAGCCCAATAATCGGCTCCATTCTCACTTCCAACATGGTGAGTGCAAGACACAGGAACCAGGCACAGCCCTCTACTCCTCAAGTCCTTTGGTGCTTCTTGGGTACCCTATATAATTAATATCATCAGAATATAAATCCAAAAATTCAAAAAATAAAAAATAAAAATCATCACATTAAGCTCCATTTTCCAAAGAATAATAATATTATTATTAACAATGAGTTAAATTAAGGAGAATTACTAGCCATTACACAAGAGAAATTGATAAAGTACCTGGTTAGGAGGTCCTCTTCTTTTCAGACAGGTATCATTCAACAGCTAGATGAAGGATTGGATAAAAAATTTAAATTAAAAAAAAAAAAAAAGAGAGAGAGAGAGATAAGTTGAAAAATGTTAGCATTCTCATCCATTTCATCAGCCCTTTAAAAGTTCAAAAGAAAATTTAGGTAGTCCCAGAAATTGAACTAAATTAATATTAAATTTTATAAGGCCGAGAACCTTGATCTTTCAATGCTTCTCTTTATGAATAAATTAGTGAACTGGGGGATGCTTGCCAAATACAAAGCATCCCCCTACTTGCTTTTGAGGAGGTGATGGATCCAATAAAGCATATATACCTGACCAGGGTCTTCAGGAAATATACAATTCCTTTCTCCTTGAACCTATATAAATAAGTTACTCCTCATCAATCAATAAATATATATAATACAGTTACTTATACACATGCTCACTCTTTTAGAGAGAGAGAGAGAGAGAGAGAGAGAGGATCTTGGTCCTGCTTTGGGAAATGAGAAATGGGTATATATTTATGGGTACTTACAGACTGTTGGTTCCTCATGTTTGCTGACGCATTGCCCAAGTATGGAGAGCTAAGGGCCTGCACAAATTTATAACTCTGCTGATAAGAATGTTGAGAAAAGGTTGAATAAATGAAACTTTAAACTCCATATATGTTCTCACTGATTCCTATTTGGTTTCAAAGAGAGTATAAAAGGTCGAAGACATATCACCTCAATTTGACCCTGAAGGAATTTGATATACCCAATGGCTTCAAACAAGACAGAAGCAGTGTCAGTCTGCAAAAGAGGAACACCATCACAACATCCCAAGTCATCTTTATGGTTTAATTAGAGAATCCCATAAAAGAAATAACGAGAGCTTTAATCTCTGTAATTCTCTTTATGGGTTTAATCATTAAAATAAAAAATTAAAAAATAAAAAATAAAAAAATAAAAACTGTTGTGTGTACTATTTTTTTCCTGTTTATTATGAGGTTGAAGAAGTAAAGGGTTGGTTTTACCTTTCCAAATGGGGAAACTAGCTGGTGAAGGGCTGTTATTCTATCACCTAGCTTCTCCTTCCTCACCTGTTTCACGGAATAAATATGAAATGAATTGAAAATGACTTGTTCTGTCAAAATTTTATTTTTTTCCTATTGTTTCTTTCCTTCTTTTGATGGGTAGGAGATAGCTGAAGAATCCCACATGCTTGAAGAAATAGACAATCAATAAAGACATAACTGTAATCACTCACAGAGAGATATAGAGAGAGAGAGAGAGAGAGAGAGAGTAATTCTGTGTTACCTTGAGAGGTGGTTGGGTTGAAGAGGGTTGAACCCTAGCCTTCTTACATAACCCACCAGTGGGTGTGCTGTTACACTTGTAAAAAAACGATCAAAGAGGAAAACAAAAAAATAAATAAATAAGAACCCTTATTAAGATATTCGATGAGAAACCGCACTAGTATATATTTCTAATATTATTGATTTTGATGCAAAGAATAGTTGAGTTGCATGAATCACAATAAGAGAAGCCAAAAATTTTAATTGGTTGAAAAATCTTCTCATATTCATGAAATTATGGCTTTTAGGCTTTTAGCCCAAGAAAATTAAGAATTTTTTGTTCAACACAACACAAGGATATATATATATATATCAACCATTCTCTCTGTCTCATACCTCAGATGAGTGATCTGGATGATGTTGATTCCTCACATCTGGCTTGTTATGAGAGAAGTCCAATATATTAGTGCCTAAACTTGTGACACAAGACCCAGGAGACGAAACCGGCATGATCTGTGACCAAGATGCATGAAATTCTTCATCTCCATGACCGTAAAGGTTGCCACTTTGGGACAACTCCTGCTTTACATCAACAACAGGAACCCTCGCGGTTGATGGATTCAAGATTTGGTCTTCCCAGTTTTCCAACTTCTTAGACTGAAATTGACTCAGATGACCAAACCTATCTTCATCGCTACCCAATCCGCCCCTGAAATAGCAATCACCAAAAGCCCGCAAAGATTTCATCACAAAAACCAAAACCCATGTCAATATAAGCCCAAAAAATAAATCTATCAAACACAAAAAATAAATAACGACATAAATATCAAGCTGTATAGTATATAAGGATTTGTGTGAAACACAGAGAGAGAGAGAGAGAGAGAGAGAGAGAGAGAGGAGAGAGAGAGAGTTTTACAAGAGTAGTTGGCTCCATGAGTGTGGAAGGTCTTGGTTATCAGGCAAAGAGTTGAAAGGAAGTGAAGAAGATCCAGCTAAAGGAGGGACGAGAGAGGAAGGTGAACATAAGAAAGTAGTAGAAGGCTGTTGAGATGGTGAACGCATGTTATTCATGCTCCACCAGTTGGAGTTTCCTGCCATCATAAGTTACACTGATGAGCACTCTGCAAAAAACCCCACTTCTTGCCTAGCTTCATGAAAACAAAAACAAAAACTTTTTTTTTTCTTTTCTTAATTTCTCTCTAGCCAGCTTTCACCCTGCTTCACTTTTGTCCTGTTTCCTTGCTTATGCACCCAAACAAGCCTTTTGTTGAAGCTTTGAAGGAGTTGTGTTTGCTTTCCCAGATGAAGTTGAAGAAACCCCCATGTCCATTCCTGAAAGAATTTTTATAGAGGTGGGGTTGAGAAGCTTTGTTTTTGTTTCCTTTCTTTCCTTCTTCTTTCATTTGTTTAGTATTCTTTTTTATTCTTGCTTTTGCTTTTTTATAAAGTGGGGGCAGAAAAGCTGGTGGGTTGTGTTTTCAGACCAAAAAACTATTGTTTTATAGGAGCTTAATACCTTAATTTGGGGTACCTTGGGATTGATTTAGAGTTAGGATGAGGGTTAGGGTATAAAAAGCTACTGATATATAAATATAGGTATAGCATGCTGTCTCTCTTCTCAGTGCAATAATTCAATTGAACAAACAAATTAATATTCAGAATCCAAGTAGCCCATCAACGTCAGTAAAATAATTAGGACATTTTTAGAAGGTAGCACTATACGCGCTCCAACTTTAGATAAGAGCATACTTTCTCTCTCACTTGTATTCACATTGTAGATCAAGCATCAAAGGTTAAAGTGGAGCGTAAATAAGACCAACCTTGAGAATATTCTTATTCATTTATACGCACATTGTTGTTATTCTGCCTTTTTCTTCTTAATATAACCATTTGCTTATCAAAAAAAAAAAAAAAAAATACGCACATTGTTGCTTGTGCCTATGGTTTGTAAGTTTAATAGGACCAATAAGTGCAAGATCACAAAAATGTTAATAAGAGTATCTCCAAGGGCTCTCTATTTTATTTTTGTTTTTTTATTTTTTTAATTTGGAGATAAAATAGTACATTCAGCTAAGAAAGCCAAGAAAGCTCCCCAAAATAGAGAACTCTTTATTTATTCGAGTGAGGATTCTAAGAAGGCGGTCTATTTTTCCTCTCATAGGGCTAGGGGAGCTATATAAGATGGCTCAGAGACCGTCAAAGGAAGTCCTCTACTTTGGAGAGTCAGATAAAGAGGTTGTTGGAGATGTATCTACTTCCGACTTTAATTAGCTAAAAAGCTAAAATGAAACACTTCTTTTGGAGACACTCTTCTTGATTTTTATACAATCTAAGATGGTAATACAAAAGATTACGACTTAATATCTGAAGTTTTTCCATTCATGACATCAACTCATCATACAATTGTCTACAAAAATGAATGATTTGTCTTTATTTTTCTTTTCTTGTCCCTCTATTTACTTAGTATCAAGCAAGAAATTCAATATACAATTCATTTTTGTAATTACCGCAATATGTTAATTTGTATGTTAAAAATAATGCCTCTTCATAGATTGGAACCCAGATGCGGAGTACAACGCTCACTCATTTTATCACTTGACCTAGATGGCATCTTCTCAATCATTTCATTTGCTTTAATAAATTTGAGCTTCGGAGAAAATATATTAAGAATACTTCGTATAAGAAAAAGGAGGAGGTCGGAAGAAATAAAAAATGAAGGTGACAGGAAGCTAAAAAAGAACAAAGTCATGGGTATAGATACCGTAGTACTTGAATATGAATGTTTCATCTATAAAGCTCAGTGGAGCCCACTCATCCCACCCCTAGAAAGACCATAATTCCTTGACTGGGTGGATTATCTAACTACCCTCTAGGCTACATTTCTATATTTGCAACAAGATATATTCTTTGGTTTTGCTAGGGATGGCAAGAATTCGGGTAGGGTTGGTTTTGGGTTTAACAGTAAGCCTGGCATAATAATTGTTTGTTTGACCTGAATTGCCTTGAGCCCCAATTTCTCATAGCACCAACATTTTATGATGTCCAAACACGGACTCCAAATAATATGTTTTTGTCCAAACCCCATTTTACCCAAACTGGACAAGGTTTGCCACCCGTATAGTTCTTATGTTTATAACTTTACTACTGCCTATTAGGGTGCAACTCGGCATTAACTCAGAACCGAACCAACCAAGAATCGTTTCTCCTTTTCTTTTTCCAGAATCAAACCGGCAAACCATTCATTAGTAGAACCAAACCAACCCAACCCATGCAAAGTTCAGTTTAGCTCGGGTTAGTTTGGTTTGTAAAGAATATTTTTAAAATTTTATTTATCACAACAAAATATTTCGATTTTTTTTATTTTAAAAAAATCCAAATAATAAAACTAACAAAAGACATTAATTTATAACTTTTCACTGACAATTAATACATTTTTAATATATGGAAACAAAATCAAAATTGAAATAATTGTCAAAAATATAATATGACAAGTAGACATATGTTTGTATAATTAATGTTATATCATATGTATTTTTATATAGAAATTCAGTTCTTAGTTTGGGTCGGTTTACCCAATGCTTTAACCCAGAACCAACCCACCTATAGACAGGGGCAGAGCCAGGATTTATCTCCAATGGAGGCACTGTGCTATGAATCTGTGAAGTGGAAATTGGGAACTAAAAACCCTAGAAAGCCTTTTTTTTGAAAAAATTACTTTGTAGTAATCATTTTTCAATTTAATACCAAAAAAAAGATTTTCGTGTCAACGTATTACAAATTGACTGTAAATATACTTTAAAATACTACCATATTCCTTTTTTTGGCATTATATTGAGAAATAGTTATCAAATGATAATATCTCTTCAAAAAAAAAAAACCTTGGTTGAGCTAGTGGGGTACATGCCCCAACACCCCCCCACCCCCCCCCCCCCGAGGGGACCTAGCGCCGGTGGGGCTCCGCCCATGTCTATTAATTGGTTCTGAAATTTTTTACTCAGAACTGGACTAAGGTAGTATTGAACCAAACCAACTCAACCCAACCCAACCCGTTCAATTCTCGGTTTTCACTAGACCAAGTTGCAGTTTGCACCCTTATCTCTTTAGCCTGAACATATTTTTATCCACCTCAGTCCTTATTGTTTACGGTTACGAAAATACTTAATGTCCCAAAAAATTGACCCAAAACAAAACTCAAGCACTAATATTAAAGTGTGGGTATAGCATTGCTCTTGATTACAGTCAAGTGGGTTGTTAGTATTTCGTATGTACATAGCGTGTTACTTCTTTGGCATATTTACGATAATATATGTATAGTAAATTGATGAGACAATTTATGATGGACAAGTCCCATCAAAATTGATAGGATATACAGAGTATTTTATGATGGGAGATATTATTGACACTCTCATAAAAGCTTCCAACACTCTTCTTTATTTTCTTATTTGACAAGGAGTTTTTATGAGAGTACTAACAGTATCTCTTTTTAATTTTATGAGAATTAATGATGCAAAAATTTATATACCTTTGATTTTATTTGGATGGATAATACAACTATGTGTTTGAGTTAAAATAATATCTATCTGTTCTCTTTTTGTCTCTGTCTTTTTTCTTTTTACATTGTTTTTTGGGAGGTAACTAGTTATCTCCTCATTTGAAAACGGCTTGAAAGTGTCATTTTCTTAAGGACAATACTTAGCTACCAAACCTTTAGTAGGAGCTCCTACTAAAAATGATGTAACACTCCTTATGTTTACCACGTTTTCAATTATTATAAAAAAAAGATACTGCTCATGTGAGAACTCTAATGCTACCCCCCCATTCTTTTCACTGGACAAAAATACCCACACACTCTGCTCCATGTTACAGTTCTCTCCCTAAACATTTCCCTTTTTCCCTCTCCTCCACTTTCACACCGTCCAAGCTCTGGCCTAGTGGCCTCCATCCATTGCTCGGCGACCGACTTTTGAATCTCTTCCCACTGCCCAAATAATATTACAGATCTCCCATTTTGAACATGGTTACAACTCACTGGGCACTGGCTAAAAGAAGGAAAAAGATCTTGTCTAACATAAAGATGTGGGTTCTAAAATTGGGTTTCCAAAGGTTGTGGATTAGAAAATGTGGGACGAAATTATGGTTATGGGGCTGCCAAATTTGAGGGGAGGAGTTGATGGCTCTTGGATGATGGTGAACGAAATGGGTAATCGTGGCTTGCATGAGGAGCTCGGGTCCGAAAATGGAAGAAGCATTAAGGTTGGATGAGCAATGTGGTTGCTGTTAGTGGAGGTTCATGGATTTGGGTGGTGAGTTGTCGAAGATGAAGACGAGGACTGGACGATGAAGGTAAGGTAATGTTAGGGTATTTTGGTCCTATAAAAATAAGAGAGGGATCACATTTTAATGGTAAGTAGGTAGCATGCCTTTTTTAAACTGCCAAACAGGTGGCAAACATATGGAATGCTACATCATTTTTTTTTTAGTAGCAACTCCTACTAAAGGTTCAGTAGCCAACTCACTGAGCCCCAATTTCTTATAGCTACTGTCATTCCCATTAACCAGCAAAATGCCCACAAGAGAGTAACTGTGTGAGGGACAAAAGAAGGTAAGAGAGGGAGATTTTTGGTATGATCTCAAACATGCCCATGATGCATACTGCACACTCTGTAATATTAAAAAAAAATTAATAAGAAATAAGAAAGTTTTTTTTATAAAAATAAAAAATAAAAAAAATCCTACTCTGCTTTTGTTTGTGTCAAGAAAAGTAATTAGGGTACGGAGAGGACCTCGGATGACAACTTTTTGAAAGGTTAAGGTGTTAAACTTACATGTTTTGAAAAGGTTATAGTGTCAAAGTCTAACCTTAATTTCCTTCCACATTTTTTTATTTATTTAACATTATTATTGAATGAAAGACATTATTGCCACAATAATTTCACGCAAATCACATATGATCCCCAATTAAAAGCCTGTATATGTTTAAAGTTTTATAAAGAATTTTTTTTTTTTTTTGGGTACAATTAGAGATGTTTGAACCCTTAACCTATTATAATCCTTACCCTTTATCCCATCTTCTCTTTACCACTAGGTTAGTCCCAGTGGTTTCGAGTTCTCTAATGTTGTTGTGGACTAACTTCGTACCAACATCTTGTTTAAATTTTGATTAGATGATATTGGATGTTGACATAGTACTTAATGAAGTTGGGTTTAATCATTTTGGTAAAAATGTGGACACCATTCAGTTCAGTCCACCTATGATGGGAGCACCTCCATTCCTCTTCCTAAGAGCTCTCTCATTGTTTATTCGCTCCCACTTTTGATGCGCAATTCGAGACACCGTAAGGTTTATCGTTTTTTTATTATTTTTTTATTTTTGGATTCGAGTATAAATAAATAAAAATAAGCCTACACGTTTAGGTCAAAGTTGATGGAGAATTTTTGTCAAACAAAGCAGCATGATATATTAAATATAAAACTTTGAAGTCCGCTATTCAACCGTAGGACATGTAGGGAATCCCCTAAAATAGAGGTGAGTTTGTCAATACCTCTTTATAGATTTTTCTTTGAGAGATGGACATGCCAAATTGAAATGCTGCACCCCACGTAATACAATACAATGGCACGTCACGTAACTCACGTTTCTTTTCTTGGAGAAATACATTTTGCCTTGGTCTGTATCAAAGTAAACTAAAGTTGGCCAATGACGCGACTTGGAAGGGAAAAGGTAGAAATTTTGAAATCCTCCTGCCTACAACAACCATTCCTTCCAACTTCGGAGCCTCAAATAATTGCCAAGTCATTTTCAATTAAGAAAAGGAAATATAAAAAATAAAAATAAGAAAGGCAAGCTCCTAGAATTGCAATAACCATGGCTTTCTTTTCTTGTGTAAGCATTGGTTCTATAAACCCTGAGAAATGGATCCGAAGAGATTTTGAATTCACCTCTCAACACTCTCTTACATGACTATCTTATGGATTTTTATCTTGTAATTGTTCAGTGCATAAATATTTTGAAACCACATAAAAAAAAAAAATTAAAAAGTTCAATAATATCAATAATGTCCAAACCAAACCTTTCATTCTCTAGGTATTGGGTTCAAAATGCATCAACAGTAAGATGTGATAAGAACCCTAGAAAATAAATACAAAATTGCTAGGGCCTCGAGCACTAATCTCAAACCAATACCTTGTGTAAGGCAATATCGCGTGGGGCAACCCAACTCCTTTTATACTCGACCACATGTACAATTACTCGAAGTCCCAAACTAATTCCCTTTGTCCCTCATTTTTTCCCCTTAGATTTTGTACAAGAAACACACAATCATCTTATTCAAATAAGGTAAGAAAATCAAAGTAAAAAATAAATCAAACAAATAAGGTTGGAAAATAATCTCGTGAGGATCAAAGGCACCATGCCTTAATTGGTCTAGTTAACAAGATCTATTTGGTACATCCTGCAAGTTGTTGCTCGTATAATAATAAAAGTTAATACTGAATCTATTCCGCACATCGCGCAGGCTATTACTCGTATAATAATAATTTACGAGTTCATACTAGATCTATTCCGCACATCACGCAAGCTATCGCTTGTGTAGTAATAGTTTGCAAGTGGACAAAAAGTACCCTATTTAGACCCAAGCATGATGTACGAGGCCCACGCACTTTATTCCATATGACATTCATATTCTTAAACTCATCGATACATGTTTCGGGGCTCCTTCAACTTTGTAAAATACGAAATGATTTCGGCAAAAGAAAACTTCCTTTCGTCGCAAGCTAGCACTCGAGGATCATTTTGAATTTGAATAGAAAGAAAAAAAAAAAAAAAAAAAAAAAACACTATTTAAATCAAGCATCATAGCCAAAACCCCATTCATCCAAGTGCTTCAATCATCGAATATCTAATACTTTCGTGAGTGCCCATATCAAAGTTGCCGAAGATCAACGAGTTGACCTACTTGATCATATATTCACATCTGATATAGATGTGACTGCAATTATGGTTGGAAGAGTGGCATTAACAATGACGAAACCAAGAAAGTTAAACAATAAGATGGGTCATTACCAAAGAAAGTAGTACAGCTGCTTCCTTGCAAGTTGCAAGGACCACCAACATCGTTCATCTCTACAAAAGAAGAAGCAAAATGCTATGTTTGTTTACAATAAAGCTGAAACTACATCATGCTTTACACATGCTCCCTCAATATAATGTTTCCCACGCTTAAAACGACAACTTGTTTAGAGACATGATATGCATTTTGGCAACCGAAAAACGAAATAGCCACTACTTAAAACATGCCCATATCAAACTCATGAGACAGACTGGAACATCAATCAATGGGGTATCACAGCTATTGATCTGAGAATTTTCATTTCTAAAAGAAGAGATAAACCACGACCTCCAAAGACCTTGAAGGACAACACATCCACTTTTGAGTTTTGCTTAAGACCGGGAAAGAGGGAAAGAGGAACCCCTCCGGTTATTGGACAAGAAATAAGTCAAATTTTTGCCTTACACATAATCAGGGGAAAGAAAAATCTGAACGTGTAAAATGGCAAAGGAAAAGGAGCAACAGATTTTTAATAAATAGCCACCCGGAAAGGGCTGCTGGAAGCTGCCAAAGAATGGACTAAGATCCCCCCTACTCAATGGAGAGGAACAAATGATTTTACAAGGAATCTTGATTCCTTTTAATTCAATTGTAATGCCACTTTCAGGGCATCTACTTATACATCATTATCATTTTACCATGATCTGCTTCTAATTCTCCATGTGAATAATTATTGTTTGGGAATCATGTTGCTGACTGAACCACTATGTCGCTGCATGGCGACAATTGGCTCACTGCATCTGGAACACCGGAATGATGGAGCGGCAGCACACCGTGTCCGAAGGCAGTAGTAACAGTATCTGCCACCAAGAGAAATTACATGAATTTAAAGCAAATTTCATATTGAAAACAAGCCCAACTTGCAGTACATCTGTTCTATTCAAATAATTTTAAAGGGAAGCCAATGATTCTACCACCCAACCATCCAGATGAAGAACTAGGTCTGAACATATATCTCATGTGCTTAGGTTGGCCTATATTTTTTGACAATATCTTGAGAGAAATATGTGGTTGAGGTGGAGGTTGAACATTAGAGGATACAACATGCCCAAGGTAGGGCAAGCATTGGGCTTTGAGATCCATGGGTAGGCTATTCATGAAAAGAGATTCGTTAACTCCCTTTTTTTCCTTTTACCTTTTCCCTTTTTGGGGTGTAGGGTCACAATTCCTTCAAACTATCCTATAAACAGCTCCGTTAATTCGGCTACCTAAAAGTAACAAATGATAGAATAAAAGAAGTAAGGGTTACACAGTTATGTACCTGTGCTGACATGGGAGAGCAACAAAGGGAATGGTGGGACTTGCTTGGCAAATGGGGCAATTAGAATCATCCCCCCCACTACTAGAGGATTTATCCTTTGAGAAGGGGAGAAGAAAATTTTTAATGGATGATGAGTTGAGAAGAGGAAGAAGCAACAACAACATCTCCTGCACATCATTACCACACGTAAGTTCCAAAAACATATTCCACAGAGATGAACAACATGTGGATATTAACTTATATAATTGCACTGGCAATGAAAGTAACAAAACTTCCAAATGTTATCAAAACAAGGTTGTTACTTTGGGAATGCAGGTTAAGTAAACCAAAGCACTATATATGTCAGCCCTAATTGTAAGACGGATTGAGAAATTACACAATCATCAGAGATGACAATTGGAATATGAAGTCAAACAAGGCATGGAGTGGATTGAACAAACCAGAACTGAGAAACTAACGCAGTTTAGGGATTAACTTTCTCAAAAAATTTCACAAAATTACAAGGGCATACATATTTCACCTACATCACAAGCATGGTTGATGAATTCCAGATGTTAAATTCGGAACTCACAAAACATTTTTGGACGAATTTTAGATTGGTCGGACTACGGGAAAATAACTACAGTTCCATACATATTACTACTAACTTCCCAGTAAATGACTACTAATTTAGAATGACTACTAACTGTAATTATTTACCCGTAGCCCAACCAATCTGTAATTCCCCCAACATTTTTTCAGAGGGACTAAAATGAAAATGCCAAGAAAATTTGAAACTATCAAACTGAAGCTATATCTATTCCTTTGCTTAAGTTCTCCCCACTCAAATTCCATACTTGAACTCAACATATAAAACCATAGATTAATGAAAACAATAAATCTGAATTATCTTCAGATCAAACCATAATAATACTTCCAGGTCAAACACAAGTACTAAGAAAGCTATTAAAAAGGTATCAAACCCAAACTCATATCAAGTTCAATTCGTTTCCCACCTTCTATATATTAGCATGAAGTGAGTAAGAGAATCATGTAGCTCAATGGATGGGACTCCATCTTTATTGAAGTTGCTTTATTTAATTTTTTTTATAGGAAAAATATTTTTAAAATTTTTTCTTCTAAAATATATTGTTAACACCTACAGAGTTATGTTGATAAGCATATCATTTAGTTTTTGATTGATCAATGAAATTCAAAAATTAATCACATTTTTATAGAATACAATTATTATTCTATATTTCTTACAATCTATAGCTCTAATAATAGTATTTATGTTCCAAATAATAATAATCATAATAATGGTATTTCAAACTCATTGTTTCTTCAAGACAACTTTTTAAAGTTTTAATAAGTTTCCACACACGTTTACATGTACCCATGCCTTGTCACATTGTTGCATTACCATTTGAGTGGGTCTTTGCCTGCAAGCAAGGACTAAAACATCGATGATAATTTGGTCGAATATCATATATTGAGGGTATCCAAGATAAATAACAATGATCATTTCGTAAACCCCCGGGGAGACTAGCACAACAACCCACCGCCACGGCCCCCCACTTAAATCTTGGGTTGTCCTAGAAGGGAATTGAACCCGTGACCATGCGCCTAACCACACAATCACAAGAGTTACATCTTAGCTTTGATCAAGAGAAAAAAATCAAAATATCGGCAAATATTGATAAATATATCAATGATATCGACAACAAATGGTATTTTCATCATTTATTTTATAAATATTTTCAATAACACCCCTTACGAGTTAAAGTTATTAATTTCTAAAACATGTTGGTATTCTAAAGTTCATTGAAAAAATAATACTATAATTATGAATATATAGATTAGTTTAATTTAACAAATTAGTATTTATATAATAAGCATGAGTATTAGTATTCTTCCACTTTCTATGTAAGGATGGGAATAGTAGCCTCAACTCCTTGAAATTTATGCAGTAATGAGTTCATGGACTATGTTGATTGTGTTTATCCATAGGTATATGACATTATTATGAGCAAATGATATATTTTTTTTAAGTTTATGACAGTTAAATGTTAAAGTAGTATAAATTTCTGTTCTTTGTTGGTTCAGTGTCGCACTTTTGGCACCCTACACACCATATACTTGTCTTTTACACATTTTATTTTCAATCTGTTGATTCTAAATTGTTTATCACACTATTTCATTGTTTTCCAAAGTTTAATTGCAAATTTTTAAGTTTACTACTAATATGCACGATTTCTCGAAATTGATATTAGAATTTTCTTCTCTCTCGGTGTTTCTCTATTTTCAAACAATCGATATATCCTTTGATATAGAATATAGATACTAAAGTCACTTGTTATTATCCTTGTACACAAAGTAGTCACATTTGTTTCAGCACTTTTAACTTATTCATTAAACTTTCTTTCCATTTCCATTTCCATTCAATTTGGAAAATTCATTCAAACATATTTTAGAGGACTAGAACTTACCCCTGAATACAAAATTCTTAAGAATGGTAACAAGGACACCCATGCCAATATAAAGCATCCAACATGGTAAACTGAGAAAACAAAAAAAAAAAAACAAAAAAAAAAAAAAAAAGGAAGGAGAGAGAACAGAAGAAGAAGAAGGAAAGAGGGGTGGGGGGAGAGGAGGTAACTAAAACCATGGAAAAACATGCCAAAGATGCATACATACCAGCACAGGAAAAAAAAAAAAAAAAAAAAACCTAAAACTAAAATAGCAGTCCCATTATTCCTCACTATTGACACGATACCAGAAAACAGCAACACAGATGGTCATTCTAAACACCTGAACACATTAAAGGGGCACTTTCAAATATGCAAAGATTGTAAAACAGAATGAATCAAGAGACAGACAAGTAGATTTTTCCGTGCAGTAAATGAATGATAGCTGCAACTGAGATTTCAAAGTACTTTGAGGTCTTGTAAATTCCTAAGGCAAAATTAGGAGCACAATGCAGATATATGAAACTGTGCCTTGGTAGGGAAGTACATCAAACAAAACTTCAAATGAATTAACGAAGGAAATGCTCCACTTAAAGGCCTCGCATGCTTGATTTAAATGTTTTAGGTTAGTGCCTATGCTTAGACTTTCTCATTCATATTTACGTATTGGAATATAAGAGGACATGGAATTTTCAATTCAACTCTTTCAAATTTCCAAAAATTGAAATCCTAAATTAATAATGAAGGAAGAAGAATTACCGAGAATTCATTCCACACTAACTGGCGGTTCATGTACTCAAAGCTAACAGCTCGGTTCATGTTAGGGCTCCCATAGACAAGCCTTGCTCTTAAAGCTCTCTCAATGAGATTCCTATACCTGCATTACAATGACACATGAAAAATGAAAAAATGTTGGGTACAAGATTATCAAGGTGATGTAATACCAGTAGAGAGAGAGAAAGAATAACTAATACTACTAGATAAAACTAATATTACTAAAGAAATAATACTTCCTAAATAAACTAAGCCCTAATAAATAGTATAATTCTTAAATAATAAATAGTATAAATCCTACATAATATAAAGTAAAATATAAAAGTAATACTACATTATTCCCATCACAAGGCCACTCTTAGAATTTTTTTTAACCAAAATATTCTCATATCTATTTTTTATAACTTCATTCCCCAAAGACCTTTCACCTTGAAAAAAGTAGAGTTTAAGGAGACTTAATTAATGCATTGACAATTCGCCACTAGACTTTATTTTTCCAATATAGTCCTCCACTTTTTTCAAGCTAGAATGCGGCAAAGGAAACATTTTGAATATATATATATATATATATATGAAATTGTGGAAAAGGATAGTATGGGAAGAAAGAAAATTTCGTGCCTTGAACTTTTACCATGGACAAATATTATGAGAGAGACAAAAGGAAAGGATGCCAATCTTTGGGGAATGGAGGGAGAATAAAGAACACAAAAATTATGCAAGATTAACCAAATAATTATCAATTAGATTAGGAGTAATCTATCAGAACAATCAAGAATCGTCAGAATTTACTGTCCAAACACAATATAGGAATTCCTATGTAAACTTCGAGACATCAACATCATTCCTTTTATCTTTACCTTGTTTTAGGGATAGTAAAGATGTTTCAACATTTTCAATCATTGAACACCTACTATTGAAATCGCATTCCAAACGACTGGTAATTGTCATTTATTATCTAGTATTGGCTCAAATCACTATCTCAGAAGCAAAAAAATTTATGCCCAAAAACATACCTCCCCATGTAAAGAAATATGAGAAGGTTGCTAAATGAGGCAGCTTTGTACAATCCCTCTATACGTTGTATCAAAATCCATGCTCTGCGTGCCAATGGCCTCTGAAGAACATACAAGGACAAATCAGTGCCCTCTTCAACATCCCTCCCCCCAAACCCCCCAGAAGGAATACACCAACAAAAGCAGTACCTGCTCAGAGTCACCCCACCTACGAAAAGCAGAGAACGACTGCAAACGAGCCCAGATATATTGACCACCAACAGTGGCAACACAATACCAAATCTTCTGAGCAACTGTAAGCCCAGGTCCTTCCAAACCTGTTCTGACTGCGTTGAATATGACACACAAAAACAGAAGCAAAACCTACAATTTAGATTATGTGTAGAGAATCTGTATAAAGCTCAAGGTTGAATTGAAAAAATGCAACTTTAAATGACTGTTACGAAAGTTAAAAATGTTCCTTGCCCAGATACATTAAACATCATGTAATAGACGTCTAACATATATGTTAACCCCAATGTATTCTTTCAATGTCTATTAATGTATTTTTTATATGTATGTGTAAAAGTACATTCTCCTATCATGTAATATGAGACATAATCCTCAAAATTGTATTAGTTAATGGACATTAGAGATTGTTAATTATAAATCATGGAACCAATTTTCCACAAATTTATCTGATGGTAAGAGTAGGAGTTATCTGTTTATAAGATATAATTATAAGGGTCTACTGGGGGTCTAATTAACAAATTACCAAATTATATATCAGAAAATCAGATGAATCATCTAGATCAATGGAAAAATGATAAGAACGAGGATACAACTTATTGCAAGCCAGCACAAATCATAAGAAATGTACCATTTTTAATTGCATATCAAAAGATAGAAGTCAACTCATTATGAGAGCTATCACATAACTTGAAGAATCATCTTAGTGAAGTAGCACCATAAGCAAGACATGTGCAGACTTAATTACCTTTTCCTCTTGGTACCATTGCACGTTCATCTCTGTACCTCAAATTCATGAGTGCATTTCCTGGAGTCGGCTTATCCACCCAAATTGAGAATCGCCAAATCAGAAACTCAAGGAAAGCATCAAGTTCGGCTTCATATTGAAATAAAAATCCTGGCTAATCCCAATAAAAGAGGAAAAAAGAATCAAAAGCTATTTGAAGCAGTCCAATTTCTTTTTGTTTTTCTTTTTGGTAAGTCGGTCGCAACTAATAGCTACACAAGTGATTCCAATGCACTACAAAACAAGTCACAATAGATACCTTCATCAAAGAGAAGACCTTAACCAACTGCTCTTTCAACATGGCTGACATTTCAACATCTAATCTCGCTGCGTCGACCTGATTAACTCTAGAAATCGTAATTGGGATTGTTGACTGCTGAATAAATTCAAAAAGAAAAAAAAAAAAATAAATAGATCAAGGGAATAATCAGAATATAGACATCAAAATGATCGGGGAAATAAATGCACCAATACCTGGAAAAAATTTATAAACTTTATACCCAAGTTGTTAAGATTGATGGCATGTTTGGCGGTTCCATGTGAATTGAATTATTTCTTTGCATTTTGCATAAAACTTCGTGAACAAATCCATCTTAGTGAATGGGGAAATAGTAAAAATTAAGAACAAAAGCATTTCAAAAATTTCTAAAAATTGACCCTATAACACCAATTGTGGTGATTCCAACTTTTCAAAAATGGTCCCATCCAAGAAGATAGCTTTATAACTTCAACACAACGTAAACCGCAATGAATCCATTCAGACAACCAAACAGGCAAGCCCTAAGGCTTTGCTGAGCGAAGTGGCATATAGAAGGAGAACCAAACTACACAAATGTATGGGATTTTATAGTCTGGTAGCTGAGAAAAAGTAGGAAAAGAGAACACTTCATAATTTTGAATTCTAGAACTTTTCAGTCTTTGGGACCCAATAAAACAGAAACTCCCCATTTCATTTCCCTTCTTTTCCTCCATTTTCTTAGCGACCAAACAGTGGTAAATGATCAAATAAAGGAGAAATATATGTGTGTCGAAACCTTCTTCGAAAAAAATAAAAAAAAAAAAAAAAAAATCCACCCAATTAAGCATACTACCACTCAGTTGCTTAATTGAGTTGAGCTCAACATCTTGGAAACAAAAACAACACAGAACATAAGATTGAAAATTTAAATTCTTATTCTTTTCCTCCACTTTCTGAGCAAGGAAACAGAGGACAAGAAATTTCAGTCCCATAAAGCTCAGAAATGGAGCTAACGTAAACCCTAATTCACAATTTCAAAACAAACTTTCAGGTGTGTGGATATACATACATGTATATGTATTGGCATAAATCGACGCGGTTAATAGGGAATTGCAAAAGACTGTTGTTATCGGATGAAGATACTAAAGAGAAGTACCTGGTGAGAGTGAGGAAAAGATTGCCAATGAGGAAGTAATTTTTGGTAAGTATCGACCCAAGCATCTTCAGGCGGCGGAAAATTGGTACTCGATGAAGATGAGGATGAAGATGAAGAAGATGGCATAGCTAGGGTATCTTTCTCCATATGTGTTGCAGAAGAAAGAAAATCAAATATGAATATGAATGGAAAAGGTGAAAGAAAAGAGAAGACGCTGAGCTCTCTGCCCACGCAAGTTTTTATTTATTTATTATTTATTATTTTTTTAAGTAAATAAATGGCCACCCAAGTTGTTGTATCCTTCTTGCACCGCCGTGGCAAATTTTATGTTAAGTGATTTTTATGTTTTTTTTGTTTCGTTTTGTGGGTTCGTGATGTAAAAGATAATAAAAAAAAATAATTTAAGTTGGGCACATTATTGCTATCACATAAAATATTCTAAACCTCCATTAATTAAATCCCCTCAAATTTTACTATAAACACCCCTTAACTTCATAAAATGCCCATATTAAAAAATATGAAAACCATTTTCCACCCTACTCACAAAGTATATATGTTCGGACCTATAAATAAGAACAAAGTACATATGTTCAGATTTAGAAAAAAGAACAATATAACAACGTTTGGATATTTGAAAACGAACATCACTTAGTTGTTCAAACTCATAAATACAAACACTTAATAAAACATTCACAGTTACATAAACAAATAATTCTAAAATGAGATTTGTATAATTAAATTATTCAGTATTTTAAAACGAAACAACAAAAGATTGTTTGGATTCTTAGAGTTAAACACCAGCAAATTGTTTGGAGTTACATAACTGAACAATCCTAAAACGAACTGTTAAGGCGTTCGGAGTTCTTAAACAAAACAAAAGAAAGTTGTTTGAATTTATAAATTGGAACACGTTGAAAACGTTTGTTGTTATAGAAATGAACACTTTAAACATGTTCGAAGTCAAGAATTCGAACATGACGAAATTCAGCATACGAAAAACTGAAGTTAAACTCGACAAAAAATGTATAAATACTCACCTTTTGGATACTAATATCATCTCTAGCAATACTTTTCTTGTCCATCATTCAATATAACATGAGAAACACTAATTTTTCATGCACATATTGATTTGATGTCAAGGTGTTAGGGTTTGTGAGAGCATAAAGTTTACAGATTGAGTAATATTTTGGAGTTGGAGGTGGAGTGGGGTAGGGATAGGAAAATTTCCTTTAGATCTTTTAGTAGACATATCCTTAATGGTAAATGTACATTTAGATATAAAGAATTTAACAAATTATTTTAATTAATGGAGAGCTTAGAGCATTTTATGTGGTGGCAATAGCCTGGCCCTTTAAGTTGCTAATATGCTATATTAGCTAGCGGTTATTTCTAGGTTTGGAAACTTGAGCGGTGAATTATGGGAAATTACATATAGGACCGACTACAAGTAAATAATTACAGTTAATAGTCATTGACTTGTAAGGTGGTAATAATTTTATTAAACTCTAATTGTTTTCTTGTAGCAGGACCTATCTGTAATTCTCCCGGTGAATTAAGTGGTCTTAAGGCTTCTTCTCAAAAGGTCTTAGATACAATTTCATCATTCTCCTTCAAGGTCATTTCCATGAACTTTATCTCGTAATTTTATAATGTATTTGGATGGGGGATTGCATGTGCCCAAAGGAATTAGTTGGGTTTGTAAGCACTTTAAAACCTTTTGATATAAAAAAAATAGTCCTGTGGACCTTCCGTGCTACACAGTGTTAGCTCATCCCCTCTCTTATAACTCATTTCCCCTTACACGCATTTAGGAGTTATTAGAACCATGAAAGAATTTAAATATTCGTAACCTTCGCCTGACTGTCTCCCTTTGAAGAGATGAATGTACTATCTGAGATACAATTTCATTGAGAAGCTATCCGTTATCATTAAATATAGATCTAGAAAACATGAACACTTCTCTAGAGGTGCTGAGTTTGTGTCGGATACATATCGAACACAACACTCCTCCGACACACCTTTGACACGACACCTCTCTCTTTTCATCTTTTTGTCTTGTGAGCGCATCGATTTTCACCATGCGCTCGCTTTTACCTGTGTTTTACCTACTTTTGGTTCTGACGGTGCTAACCCTGGAGGATTAGGATTTGAATAAGAGTCACCATCTGGAAAGATCTAGGACCAATCTTGTTGACCAGAGAAGGTTTGAAGATAGGGTACATGTTAGGAAGGTGTTAGGTAGGGGTGAAAACAGTTCGGTTCGATCAGTTTTTTTGGAATTTTGGAACCGAACTGATGGAATCATTTTTCTGAAAATGCAACCGAAACCAATCGACTTTAAGGTAAAACCGAGTATTTCGGTTTGATTTCAATCCGATTCGGTCCGATCGATTCTAGTCGGTTTAGACAAAATTAATTATCTCAAATCTCTCATAATGGGATTGGACGATTGGGTCATTGGGCCTCTCTTGGTGGGTTTAAAATGGACAACCAATAAAATTACTGAACAAAAGTACACCAAAAAAAAAAAAAAACTAAAAAACAAAACAAAACTAAAAACTAAAAAACTAAAAACTAAAACTAAAACTAAAACAAGTAAAGCTGTCCAGATTTCCTACTTTCCAAGCTCACTGCTCCCAGCATTCCAGCAATCCCAAAAATAACTCTTTAATACTCAATTCCTCATAAAGTAAATAGTCCACTGCTGACTGCTCTAGTACTACCAAAACAAACAATTTAAAAGCATTACAAAGTTAACAACTAAAAGAGGATTACTTTAATAATGCAAAGAGGTATAAACATAAATGTAATTTGCAATTTGTAGTTTTACCTATATATATGAGACAAATATTACTATCAATCCTCAACAACCATGGGTTCCACAGAGATCATGTCTACAAGATCTATCAAAAAAAGAAAAAAAAAATCACATGTAGAAAAAATAAAATATAGAATTAGCACACATCATTCATGGCAAATAATAAAATCTTATGTATTTAATTATAAAATTACTTGATGCTAGTTTTTCAAGTGCTTCCACATAATCCATGGAATCACGAGGGGAAATTGGAGTACTTGAATGTCGGATCCAATTTTGCGCACAAATATGAGAGCTTCCACCATCATTGGTGACAATGAACTCCGAAAAGGGTTAAGAATACGACTTCCTGTGCTAAAAGTGGACTCACTTCCAACCGTAGACATGGGAATTGCAAGAACATCCCGCGCTACTTGGGAGAGAATAGGATATCGAGCAGAATTATTTTCCCACAAGCCAAGACATCAAAATTCTCATTTTCAGCTTCAGAACACTCTGCTAAGTACTTATCCAACTCTGTCTAGCTTACCACTGTTTGTACCTCTTCCAAATGTCTCCAATATTTAGAAGCCAGCTTTGCATGACCATTCTCTTGACCCTTATCATCTAGTAAGTTACTTTTGGAACTCCTATTTTGATCTTTCAAGCTACTAGAAGTCCCATTTGCGACATACCACCCATATCTTCTTGACAATTCATCCCTTACCTTACTTATCAACTCCTTAGCCTTGCGGATTCAAATAATAGCTCAACCCAGAATGTAACATATCCTAATTTGAATTGAGGATCAAGAACCACAGCAACATACAATAACATATTAGAATTATCAAAATTCTGCCAATATTTCTCAAACTTCTTTTTCATGCCTTTCGCTATATTAACCAAGAAACTAAGGCCCTCATTACATATTTCACTTATTGAGTCAAGAATCAAAACAAGCTCTCTAAAAAAGGCATTAGGAGTGATATGCAAAGATCCAGAAAATCTCAAAGTTGCATTCTAAAAAACTCTAAGAAACTTCACAAACAACCTCACCTTCTCCCAATCAACAAAATCAGGTGGCCCCAAAAGCTTTCTCTTTTCTTTCCTTTTCCATTTCCCACTCAAGTACTCATCCTCCCCTTAATCATTCTTAGTCTTACCATCTCTAAACAAAGAAATAAAGCCTCTATCTTCACGCTCCAACCTTTTAAATGCATGTTCAAATTTTTCTACCCTATCCAACATAAAAAATGTAGAGTTCCATCTTGTTGAGACATCTAAGCAAACTCCATATTTACATGTAATTCCCTCTTTCTTCACACAAAGTTTAAATGTTCCCATCCTAGATGGGGAGGAGCGCACATATTTCACAACATTGCGCACCTTAATAATAGACTTATCCATCTCCTTCAACCCATCACAAACAATGAGATTCAAAATATGAGCACAACATGTAACATGCAAGAATTTTTGTCCAAAAATAACATCCTTCCTACGACTGGTATTAGTTTTCAAATATTGGATTAGAAAATTATTAGAACTCGCATTGTCAACTGTGACTGATAAAAATTTCTTTATCTCCCAACTAAGCAAACACATCTCAACAACCTTACCAAGAGTCTCGCCTTTGTGATTGTGAACTAAACAAAAGTTGAGAATTCTTTTGTGAAGTTTCCAATCACTATCAATAAAGTGTGCTATGAGACATATAGTTCACGTTTTGCAAAGAAGTCCAAGTATCCGTTGTAAGGCAAATACGCTGATTTTTTAAAACACTTCTCAATTTTTTTCTCTCTTCAATAGAGATATCAAAACAATCTCTTGCAACAGTTATACGAGATGGGATTCTAATCCATTTAGGACAAACAATATGCATAAAACGCTGAAACCCTCTCCCTCCACATGCCTAAAAGGCAACTCATCAATAATCAATATTTCTGCAAAGGCTTTTCTACAAGCCTCAACACTAAAACTTACTGGCACAAGCTGGCCAACACTACTCTCTCCCCCTTGAGTTAATTTTTTAAAACCCAAAGTGGTCTGCCCCTTGTCACCAAGCAATTTTTGGTATTCTAAACATTGTTTTTCTATGTAGGTCAACATAGACTTAGTCCCATTAACTTTCTAATCACAAGCATAATCTGTTCCACAATAGTTACATGTAGCTCTAGGTTGTTTCCCTTTTTCACACTTAATCTTAATAAAATGTTCCCATGCAGGAGACCGTTATTTACCTGCAATCGAATATTTCTTCTTGGGTGGTTTTGGTGGGAGTGAACTGCTATCCTTGATCGTAGCCCCATTGGTGGGGGAGTTATTTGTAGCATCATTTTCAAAGTCATTGGTCTCGATTGTACCCTCCATCTTAGAATATAAAATTAGCTGTTTTAAGACAATTCAGCATCTCAGAATATTAGAAATCAAAGCAGATTTAATTAAGCCAGAACTTAAAAGATGAAGTTGATCTAAAAGAAAAGACATTGAACAATTTAAATGTACTTATGTTCTTATAGTTTATTGTTGGAAATATTCTTGAAATTAAATTTTGATTTAAATAAATAAATAAATAAAACAAATGCAATGAACTTTTAATATAAAAAATATATAAAAAATTAACTGTTTTACATTCAGTGTCTTAGAATATTAGAACTTAAAGCAGGTTGAAGACTATAACTTAAGACAGTACTCGCAAATTAAAGAGGAACCCTAATAAATTAATCGATAAAAATGAAGGAAAAAAAAAAACATTGATCGATCATGGGATTAATCGATTACCCTAATAGAGTTTTGGGAGAAAAAGAAGAACCCTAAATTTCTAATATACATATAGGCACAAGTACATACTACATACGATTCGAAGGAAAATAAAGAGGAAAAAAAAAAAAGAACTTGTAACTCACCTGAATAATAGCACGACCACCACTCTCCCTCTGGCCTCTACGTCTTTATGTCGTTGCCAGTTACTGCATCACTCGTTGGAGTCGTCACCACTTGCCACTTGCCAGTTCCTTGCCACACATTCGCTGTCGTGAAATAAGGGGGGGTGAGAGATTGAGAACTTGAGAATAGAAAAGAGAGCCTGGGGGTGAGATTGTAAGAGAATGAGAGTGAGTATGAGACTATGAGAGCAGCAGCGACCAAAGGAGAAAGAAGGAATGAGAACACAAAAGAGATAAAAGAGCTTAGGGTGAGACCGTGAAACTGTGAGAGAGTGAGAGTGAGATTGGGAGTGAGAACGAGTGTGAGACTGTGGAGAGGTTGAGAGTAGCAGCGCTGAAGGAGAAAGAAGGATCGAGAGAAATGACTCAAATGAGAATGAGATAAGGAGTTAGGGTTAGGGATATTAGGGTTATGAGGTAAAACCCCTAAACGATGCTGTTTTCCAAATGAGGGATGATTCGGTTTGGTTCGGTCGGTTTTCAGTTTTCAAAATACTAAATTGGTCCCAAACCAAAAACCAAACAAAAAAAAAAAAAAAAGAAAAAAAATTCCAAACCGATCCTGTGGTTGCACCGACCTTTTTTCACCGCCGCCACACGCGCTCGCGCGTTCCCCCAGTTCACCTGTACTTACCTGCTTTTCTGCTTTCTGATGGTGCTAATCCATTTAGGATTAGCGTGCAAATGAGAGTCGCCACCTGGAAGGGTCCAGGACCAATTTTATTGACCAGAGATGGGTTCGTAGCTAAGGTACATGTTGGGAAGGTGTTAGGCACCCAACAATGCCCGGTAATAAACCGGCCCTCATTCTTGTATTCATTGACCATATTTAATATTTTAATAAAATCCGGATCACCTGTTAATCATACAATAAATAAATGGCACACACGAATGATGGATTAATGGCATAGAATAAATAAACAAAGCATAAATATTTAATAACAAAGTATAGAAGCCTTAACAGAATGAAAATAAGAGAAAACGCACTGTCGCGAGTACTCGCGGTCTTACCATGCGTACGCACACACCATGCATATGCATAATAAAATTATGCGTACGCATGATATTTCGCGAGTACTCATGGTTTCACCAAATCATCTTCTCCGCGGATTTGGACCTCCCGAAGAACATTATTGGCCAAAAATGGACAGTGTATACAATAAATCAACTTCTAAACATCCTACATAATTATATAAATAAATAAATACTGCGTACCTCTTAAAAATAAAGCAAATTGAAATTAAATCCTTCCCTCAGGTCCACCGTCAACTCGGCAGCGTCTCCCCTGTTGCGCAAAACAAGCTTTTCCCAGTTTCACTGGTCTAACTCTCTGTTATATTTTCCTCTCTTTTCTCTCAATTTATTTCTCTCACCTTCCCCATATTTCTCTCACCCTCAGAATAACTAGCAGTTACCCAAAATCTTGCCTTTCATTATTTCCCTATCTATTTCCTCCCGCTGAACTCCCTCCGTCCTCCCTCTTTCTCCTCCCTGAGCTCCCAAGAGCTCCTGCTATTTATAGGAAAAATCACCCGGGTGAGGTCGTCATGCATGACCTCAAACCCCATCCTCTTTGACCCCCCCACGCTCCCCTTATTCAATGGTCGGGCCAATTCAAGGCCAATCAAGTTCCCCGACAAAGCTTTCGGTCGAAGTGGGAAGTGAATGATGAAAATAGAATCTCATGCGTACGCATATTCCTTTTATGCGTACGCATGGATACTCATGCGTACGCATGAAACCACCATGCGTACGCATATTATAAATATGCGTACGCACCACATTCCTCGGCTGTCTAATTTAATCGTTTGAATCCCCATTTGCTTGCTTTGCGCGTAGAAAGAGACCCGAGTAGACGGCAAACATTGTGGACCTCATCATCGGGAAATCATCATCAAATGTAGGGACAAAATGGGGTGTCTACAGTTGCCCCTCTTTCGAATTCTCGCCACTTCGTGGGGAGGATTCGAAAGAAAATCTCTAGATGAACATTTTGTCCACATGCAAATCACACGCACTCATGCAATGTGTCGGGTCGTGCTAGACGCATCCAGCTGCCTACGTACTCAGTAGAGATCAGACCCTTATGTAGTTCGAAATGATCAAAGTCGAATCAATCCTAGGGAAGATTTCTTCAACAAATTCTAAGACATGCTAGAACCCCGCAGCAATTCTAGTTAAATATTCCATCAAGGTTTGACTGGTCCCGCAGCATCCCAGTCAACCAATTATAAGCCTGCCCAATCAAGGCAAAGCGAGACTCCCGCAGCAAGTCTCAGGCATCAATGTCGGAATTCCGCAGCAATTCCTTCCAAAAATCAGGGTTGGGCGCACTCAAGGCAAATCAAGTTTTCCGCAGACAAACTCGAGTCAAAATTTTCGACCTTAGTCAAACCATGCGTACGCATATTCTCAATATGCGTACGCGCAGCATACCATGCGTACGCATGCTATGGGGAATCAGCATCCCAAAAGTCGCGCTCCTTTTTCAAGTTTCAAAACTACCATGCGTACGCATGGTCAAACCTAGTCAAATCATGCGTACGCATATTATAAATATGCGTACGCCTGGATCTCCATGCGTACGCATGGTTTTAATTCCCTCAGCATTCGCACGCCTTTTGAGGCGGTACTTATAAAGGGTTTGAAACCCTTTCTCCTTCTCATTCTTTTCAGCCGTCTTTTCCCATCCTCATTCTTTACAACTCCTCCTTCTTCCAAAACTCTTCTTTCTCTTTCATCCATTGCTCTTCTCATGGCTCCCAAGAGGCAACGACAGCATGGGTCCTCTCACTCCCAAGGGGACGATTCAGTCAACAAAAGGTGGCTGCCTACCATCCATTCTGGCGAGGTCATCACTCCTACTTTCCGTCCAACAGAGCACTTGTCCCGGCGTTGTCGGGTGGGCGAGGTACGCTCTCTTTGTACCTGTTTTCTTTCATAAAGCTTTTGTCAATATATGGATCTGAAATAATGCATGAAATATCTGTGGAATCTGGATTGGAAGCATTACCAAAACCATTATTTTATCCTTTAATCTGTAAACGAACCTTAAAAATCAAATCTTTTGATTGTTTTGTTGTGCAAAGTCCACTGTACATCCACCCTATTCAAAACTGAATGCATATTTTGATGAAACCAGGAGAATAATATTTGACCCTATCTGACATATGCATGTAGGAAGAAAAAACTCATTTTTGAACCCAAGATTGGCATAAAAATCAAACCTTTCATTTACAGACACGATAAACAAATAAAAAAAAAAACTCTGCACTGAACCAGGCGTACGCATGGTCTTATGGAGCGTACGCATAAAATAATATGCGTACACATGAAGACTCATGCGTACGCACAGTCTTATCATGCATACGCATATTAAATTATGCGTACGCATGACTCGGGTGGTGCCGACTTATTCTCCTGTTTTCCTTCTTTTGGCACTTTTGAAGCATCACCTATTGTTACTTATCACATACCTGTGCTGTCATTTACCTGTTTGGCTCTTGGCAGGCACGTCGCGATCTCTCCACTCGAGGGAATGCTTCCACTGCCTGGGCTTGGTGGAAGCGGTTAAATGACAACACCAAGGGGTACGTCATTCAGGCCGGCTTTGGCTCAGTCGTGGATCTCCTGACACATGACGGGAGCAAATCCCTTTGCTACTGCATCGCTGAGAGATGGTGGGACTCTACCCACACCATGCACATCGCTGGTAGAGAGCTAACCATCACCCCTTACGACGTCTTCAGATTGACCGGGCTGAGGGTGGTGGGCTCCTCCATTCCATCCTCATATCCTTCCGGGGAGGAGATCGCACAGTTTCATCGTCGGGTGATAGGGACGAGCTTCACATCGGGCCACTGTCATTACACTGATGTGGCGGAGGCCTTTCAGTATGGACCCTAAGGGACTACCCGGGAGCAACAGATCATGGCGCGGAGTTTCATCCTGTACTTGATTGGTGCTTTTCTATTCCCAAACTCTGCCCAATCTATGACCACTATCTGGCTAGTAGCTTTGGAGGATTTGGAGACTTGCAGTCAATTTGCTTGGGGTCAGGCAGTCCTGTCTTATCTGTATACCTCCATGGATTCGTTGAGTAGGGACCAGATTTCTTCCATCACGGGATGTTGGCGATTATGGGCGGTAAGCTTTCTTCCATTGCTTTGTTTATTACTTGCTTCCATATTATATTTTGATGCCCGTCATCATTTTTTTTCCTTTTTTTTTTTAACACAGCTTTGGGCCCGCCGCTACATCGACTTCACCGGGGATGATGGTCGTCCCATATCGGGGTATGATCGTATACGCGAATTCCTGGACACTGCGCCCTTGAACAAGGTATAATCCTTTAGAATTCTCTAACCAAGTACCTTGATTTCCTTGCAATTTTCTGACTTTTCTTCTTACAGATTCGACCCCGCCCATGGACTGGTGTCCCCTTCACTGACGACCAGGCCATGCATGATGCAGCATTGAGGGCTTCACTGACCTGCTCTATACTCGATTCTCCTATTTCCCGAGCTGTTTACTTGCCGGAGAGGGTCATGTGGCAGCTTTCTGATGAGGTCCTTGCATGGCAGCGGGTGCCTATGTTTCCTCCTTCCTTCATGATCTACCCATACAATATCAGTGAGGAGGACTTGGGCGTCTGGCAGGCAGGTATACCTTGTGATGCTCGTCTCCTTCCCGATGGAGATTATGACGTGTTTGCAGCTGAGTTTCTCATGCCCCGGCTCCTTGGGCCCCAGGTATATATTCCTTTTCGTTTCATTATCTCAATTTACTGTACAACCTGAACTCTTGCTGATTGCATTTCTTCCTAGGTTGCTCCTCCTGCTGATGAGGGTGAGGATGAAGGGATTAATCCGGTGTTGCCTGGCTGGCGTGTGACTGAATGGTCGCCCGCTGGATATTTTATTGAGAATGAAATCCCGCGCCGGGACAACGTTCTGGGCTATCCCATGGCTCCTGGCACTCGCAGAGTGCGTACCTGCTCTTCTCTTCTTTTTCTTTCCTGCATAATGAATTTATTTGCAAAATATGCGCACATGTATGTATGACTATTCGCATTTTCCCCCATTGCAGCTCAACATGGCTGAGTCCGCAGACATGATCCAGCTAGTGGGAAGCCTGAAGGCTATGGTGACGGATTATTCTATGAGGCTGCATGGAGGTCCAATGGCACCTGGTGGTCCACCTGGGGGTCCACCTGGAGGTGGTGGTGATGAGGCTTCGAGCGCTCAGCAGGGTAGGAGCTCATCTCATGCCCCTAGTGTTAGGAGCATGAGTACTCGAGGGCGAGGGCGTCGTGGAGGGCCCTTTTAGCTTTGCTTTCTTAAAACAATTTATTATTTGGGGTGTAACTTAAACAATCTCTTTTTCTTTTGTTTACTTCTTATCTTACACATTTGATCCGCACATGGGTGCACCTATCCTCCCTTTTGACTGAATTAGGCACATGGGTGCCTCGTACTTTCTATCCATATGATTGATGTTCTTGCCTTTTGTTTGCATCTTTCGGTGGTGATATCTCCCTTTTATCTCCCCTTTTTACTTTATTTATTGTATCTGCATCCTTAAACGAGAAATAAGCCCAACAAAGTTTATCAGGTGGATGGCAATGAGTGGGTTGAGGACCAAACATGTCACAAAGCAAGAAACGAGTAAAAAAGATGAATTTGGCCTTGGGGTGCGTACGCATAACCAAAGTATGCGTACGCATGAATAGGGGTGCGTACACACGAAGAAGGGTGCGTACGCATATTGCAAATATGCGTACGCATGAGAAACCGTGCGTACGCATGGAGAATGTCAATCTCATTTTTTGGTGCTTTGACCAACACAGCCCACCTTTTCATCATAAAAAACGACTTTTGGTGCATGAAGCACCTCCCTATTTCAGCCAGCATCGTCATTCTTCCTTCTATAAATAGGTGATCCTTCCTATTTACTCTCCCATCCTTTCAAAATATCATGGCAGTCTCCTTCTCTCTCCTGAATATCAAAAGGTGGCTTCTGTCTGTCCACCGGCAAACAGCCCATCTACTTGAGTCAACTCATCTTTCTTCTTTAATCCACTACTGCCAAGTGAGGATCAATGAAGGTTTCCTCTCAACAGCTATGAAATATTGGGACCCTCTTCGTCATGTGTTCCGCTTTAACAACATAGAGATTTGCCCCACCATAGAGGAATTTAGTGCAATTCTTAATTACCCAGTTTCCCATGATCCCTTGTTTCCTTCTCAAGCCATGCTCTATTCTCCTGACCTTGCCTTGGCTCTAAACATTTCTGTAGAGCAGGCCAGATCATGGTGCATTAATTCTACCATAAATCTCGAGCCTCTTGTGCAGCATTTTTCTACCGCTCTTCCTTTACCAGACAATTATGCATTCCGGGCTCTTTGCCTATGCTTATTAGCGGGGTATCTTCTCATCAGTGACTTCCACTCAGTTGACCTGGCTCTCCTTCACGTGGTACAACACATTTCTTCCCATAATCCATGCATGATGATTCTTGCAGAAACCCTCAATGGCCTTGACGATGCAGTGCGAAAAGAGACTTCTTTACTGCGTGGCAGCCCTCTTCTATTACAGGTAATCAGTTATTCCCATACCATTAATCTGTCAAATCAACACAAATTTTTTTTTTTTTTTTTAAACTTTTCCCATCCATCAGATATGGCTGCATGAACGTCTCCAATTGGTTGAAGCGCCAACGGTATATCTTTTTCGTCCAGAACATTATCGTTATCGCAAGCTAGCTGAACCCTTTCCCAATCATGAGAAACTGCAAGAATTTTTGGGCTCTTTGTCTTGTCACCACATCCTTTGGCACTGCCCGTGGTGGCATATCGATCAAATGACCACCGAGTTAGTATTCCCCGGGAGTGTAATGTTGATTGGCCTGCATGATATCTCATACTGTCCTGCGTCCCGTATAGCACGTCAATTTGGGAAGAATCAATATGCTCTTATTAAAGATCATGCTGGATACACCTGCCCCATCTTCTCTCGAGCCGTTGAGCGAGTTCGATCATCATGGGAAAATAGGTCCCGGATGGGCAACCTTCGGGCTCCGACATTAGTGAGCCCACCATCATCCTATTATGACTGGCTGGCTAGGGATTTAGAAAGTGCCAAGAAAGTGGAACCAAAGTCTCCCCATAAGAGGAAAGAATCAACTGGAGAAGAAGGGCCTTCAAAGAGGATAAGAAAGTGAAAATGAAACGTATGCCAATGCCTCTTTCTTCAGATTTCACTGCACATTTCATCGTTTCCTTCTTACATTTTTAATTTAAATAAAAATGATCAGGATGTACTAGTTATCCATTCTCAAGAATTCGCTTTTAATTGACCCATGTATTTAACAAGAATCGTGATAATTACGGGTCGGTTCCACCATTGCCTCCACAGATTATAACATCTCATTTTCCTTCCATAATATGGACCGCACCCATTCAGGGCTGCCTACGTATTCCCGACTTAAACGTTGCGATATCATGATTTATTTCCTTCTCTTTTTCTTCTTCTTGGGAAATCAGGTCCTCGTAGTTCATATGCTTCTTCTCATACATAGTACTTCCGTAATCGATCCATGTTGACTGGTTGCATGAGTTCATTACCGTCCCCATCAATTAACTTAACTGCCCCTCCTGTCATGATCGTCTTTATAATGTACGGGCCCATCCAAGTGGGCCTGAACTTGCCCCTTGGATCAAATATCTGCGCTTGCATTTGTTTAAGCACCAAATCTCCTTCCTTTAGTCCTCTAGGCCTCACCCTTTTGTTGAAAGCTCTGGCGATTCTCTTCTGATAGCCTTGGACATGATACAGAGCCTGCAATCTCTTCTCGTCAACCAATGCCAATTGTTCATATCTGCTCTTCACCCATTCTGTTTCTGGTATCCGATTCTCCACCATGACCCTCAGCAAACCAACCTCCATCTCCACCGGCAGTACAGCTTCCATCCCGTACACCAAAGAGTATGGTGTTGCACCAGTTGACGTTCTTACAGATGTACGATATCCCCATAGTGCAAATGGTAGTTTCTCCGCCCAGTCTTTGTACGTGACTGTACTCTTCTCCAGGATGGACTTGATGTTCTTGTTGGCAGCTTCTACCGCTCCATTCGTCTGAGGCCTATACGGGGAAGACTTGTGATGCTTTATCTGATACTCTTCGAGTAGCACTTTGACCTCATTTTGGAAATGTAACCCATTATCTGTGATTATTTCATGCGGCACTCCATATCGACATATAATGTTCTGCTCAATGAATCGAGCTGTATGTGACGACTTCAACTCCGCATAAGCAGAAGCTTCTACCCATTTGGTGAAATAATCTATGGCAACTAGAATATACTTGTGCCCACCCGTAGCCTTGGGTTTAATTTCTCCAATTATGTCGATGCCCCAAGTGGAGAATGGCCAAGGTGAGGTCATTTGATGCAATTCCACTGGCGGCATGTAATTCAAATTGGCATATACCTGGCATTGATGACACCTCTTTACGTACTCCACGCAATCTCTCATCATGGTTGTCCAGAAATACCCCATTCTGACTATCTTTTTGGCTAACATCTTGCCACTCATGTGAGGCCCACAGACACCTTCATGCACCTCTCCCATAAGAATTCGGGCCTTTTCTTCGTCCACACACATTAAATGGACCCCATCATACGACCTTCTATACAAATCTCCTCCACATAAGATATACTGAGCGGCCATAAGGCGTAATGCCCTTCGATCTTTCCGATTAGCGCCTTCTGGATATTCCCCTTTCTCAATCACATTCTTGATATCGTAGTACCAAGGTTTCCCATCATCAGGTTCTGCATCTATTAGCATCACAACCTCTTCATATGCAGGTCGAGACCTCTGGTTTATACTTAACGGCTTTATTAGGGCTCCTTCTGGTACATTGATCATGGATGCTAGAGTCGCTAGAGCATCGGCAAACTGATTGTGTGACCTAGAGAGTGGAGTATAAGTAACTTTATCGAACCTTCGAGCTAATTTCTCCAAATACCCCTGGTACGGCTTGAGATGTTCTTCTCTGGTTCTCCATATCTTCTGAACTTGAGATATTACCAAGGCAGAATCACCATAAACCTCCACTTCTCGTACCCCCAAAACCAATAGAGCCTCCATTCCTGCGATGCATGCTTCATACTCTGCTGTGTTGTTTGAATTCTCAAAATTCAACTTTACGGACATTGGGATATGCGAACCGTCTGGAGCAATTAGTAATACCCCGACCCCATCCCCGTATTGGTTTGAGGCTCCGTCGAAGTACATCTTCCACATCCTTCCTTCTTCAATCGTCAAAACATCTTCATCCAGGAAATCGTCATCAAGAGTTTGCCCCACGACTGGATGTTCTGCACAATGTTCTGCTATTGCTCGCCCTTTTATGCTCTTTCGAGTGACATATTTCAATTCATATCCTGCCAAGATTATTGCCCATCGCGACATTCTCCCATTCAGCACAGCCTTCTCAAACAAGTATTTCAGTGGATCCATCCGAGCCACCACCCAAACCTCATAACTCAGCAGAATGTGTCTTAACTTCTTTGCATCCCACACGAGAGCGAAACACGATTTCTCAATTGGGGAATAACGTGTTTCATAATCATGCAACTTCTTGCTGAGGTAGTATATGGCATACTCACCTCCTTGTCCATCATCCTGAGCCAACATACATCCCAATGCTTCCTTGAATACTGATAAATAAAGCAATAAGGGTCTTCCCAACCTAGGAGGCTGTAGAATTGGTGATTTTAAAAGGTACTCTTTCACTGTATCGAAAGCTCGTTGGCATTGGTCATTCCATTCTTTGCTTTCTCCTTTCTTCAGTAACTTGAAGATTGGTTCACAAGTAGTGGTCATCTTGGCTATGAAACGGCTAATATACTGCAATCGCCCCAGGAATCCTCTGATTTCTTTCTCAGTTTTTGGAGGCGCCATTTCAAGGATGGCTTTGATCTTTATCGGATCTATTTCAATACCTCTGCTACTCACCACGTAACCCAGTAATTTCCCAGTCGTTACCCCAAAAGTGCATTTTTGCGGGTTCAGCCTCAGCTTATATCTCCTGATTCTATCAAAGAACTTCTTCAGATTGGCCCAGTGTTCTTCTCTAGTTTCTGACTTCACAATCATGTCATCAACATATACTTCCACCTCTTTGTGCATCATATCGTGTAAGAGTGTTGTAGCCATCCTCTGGTAAGTCGCTCCTGCATTCTTCAGGCCAAAAGGTATGACTGTGTAGCCATAAATTCCCCACTCTGTCACAAAGGTTGTCTTGCTTACATCTTCTGGAGCCATCTTAATCTGATTGTAGCCTGAGAACCCATCCATGAATGACATCATTGCGCTTCTAGCCGTATTATCCACCAGGACATCAATGTGAGGCAACGGGAAATCATCTTTCGGGCATGCCTTGTTGAGATCCCTGTAGTCTACGCATATTCGTATCTTCCCATCTTTCTTTGGAACCGGTACAATATTGGCCACCCAGTCAGTTCGTGTCATTGTCTGAATGAACCCCACCTTGAGAAGTTTAGTGACTTCATCTTTGATTTTTATCATCAACTCAGGCTTCATGCGGCGAAACTTCTGCTTCACTGGCTTAGCGTCTTCTTTTATTGGTATGTGATGCTGTGCTATCTCGGGGTCAATACCAGGCATATCTTGATAAGACCAGGCGAACACATCATTATACTCATGCAACAAAGCTGTCAATTTGCCCCGCTCTTCTTCAGATAAGGTGGAACCAATTCGTATTTCTTTATGATTCTCATTAATACCTAAGTCTATTAAAATAGTTTCTTCTTAAATAGGTATTACTTTCCTTTCTTGATCTTTTTTAATCAATTCTTCAATGTAATCAATATCCTGTGATAATGCAGTTTCATCATAGAAAGACTCATCGAAATACGCGGAATTAAAGATGTTATTTCCAACAAAAGGGGTGGTCACATTTTTGGGTTTGAGCTTATTCTCAGTTATGATGCTAGTTACAATTTCAACCCCCTTTTTCCATTCCCATGTGTTGGTACTTCCATCAGCAGAAGTGATCAGATTGGCGGAGTCGTCAGTAGCATCTTCATCAGTCAAGGCATTAATCCTCTCAGTCTGCTTGGGTTCCAGTAGTGCTTGCATCGTTTCCCCTTCCAGAAGATCCTTCCAGTCTTCAGTCTTAGACCCTTCCTTCTTCGCATCGGTCGTCTTTTCTTCCTCGATTTTCAGCACCGCTTTGAAAAAGATTTCCAATCCTGGGACCATTTTTCCGGTCATACGATCGAACCAAGGTTCTGGGAATCCACAGTAAGGAAAGTCATCTCCTTTTTTAACAAAGTTCCCATTGAGTGTGCCCTTGTTGACCGGTAAGCTGTTATTTTCGCCATTGTATCCTACACCAAGACGATTATCCTGCGGTTTGAAATTAGGGAACTCAGCTACTCCTTGATTATACTTTCCCAAACCCATCCCAGGCATAAAATTCATCTTTCTCATGAGGTGAGCAGCAATATGACCAACACCTTCCCCAAGATTTGGTGGAATCATTTCTATCCCATACGGTCCTTCTTTTTCAATAACCTGTATAATCTCAAATCCCCTCCAAGCCATTTCAGCTTCTTCTTCCTTTACCTCGCAGACCGGAGCAGTGATTTCACCATCCCCGTGTATTATCAGAATTCCTTCTTTCCATGGGAGCTTAATCTTTGATGAACAGTGGAGGGTACGGCTCCTAGCGGGTGTAACCATGTTCTACCCAATAGGAGGTTGAAATTGGTATCAATGTCCATCACGCAGAATTCTACTTCGGACTCGACTGGTCCCACAATACATACGGCTTTGAAGGTCCCCACAATCTTGCGACATCCATTATCATAGGCTCGCACAGTCAAGGCGGATGGTGTAAGCTGCTCTTCAGTGAGTCCTAACTTGGAGGCAGTGCGCATTGGGCAGACATTTAAGGCAGATCCATTGTCCACTAGGACCACCGGTATTTTCTTTCCTCTGCACTCCACGGTGATATACAAGGGCTTGGCGTGTGCTACTCCTTCAGTTGGCAAATCTTCTGTTGAGAACGTCAATACAGCTTCACTTTCTGGGTTTGTACCCATCAGTGCTACAACTTGCTCTGGTGAAATTTCCATAGGTACTTCTTTTCTGGCAAGGGCCTCCAAAACAGCTTGTCGATGCCTTTTGGATGCTACCAAGAGTCCCCATATAGAGATATTTGCCTGAGTTTTCTTTAATTGTTTCAGCACACGATCCTCATCATCTTCTTCATTGGACTTCTTATTGTTCCTTTCTAGCTCAGCTTCTCTTCCTGGGTGATCTCCCTCCAGGTAAGAAGGTTTGAAATGCCTCCCAGATCGAGTCAAATGCAGAATTCCATCCTCATCATCCATAGAACCCCAGAAATCCCTTTTCTTGATATTGACTTCGCCGCAGTCCTTCCAAGCATCAACATCTAATACCATTATTTCTCTTATAAGACCGGAGGGATCCCGTATCTCAGTGCCTTGTTCTATAAGCCCCACATTCCTCTAGTATTCTGGTAAAGGGTTCTGATGAATGTTTGGTTCGGCTCCTTCTCCCGGCTTGGGAATCTTCTTATTATCAATCAAGTCCTGGATCTCATGCCTCAACCTGGCACAGTTGTCTGTCTTATGCCCTGCCATTTGATGGAAATGACAAAATTCATTCAAATTATATCGTGGTGGGAGAGGATTAGGCAGGGGACGCGGTGCTAAGGCTTGCAGATGTCCTCTCCTCATCAAATTGGCGAAAGCTTTAGATAGAGACATTCCCAGATCATCAAATTCTCTTCTAGCCCCTTGGTTCACAGCAGCTACTGTACTTGAGTTTGGAAGCGGATTGGCAACCCTGTTTCCTCCCTGACCGCTACCATTTCCTCCAGCCCCGTAAGTTTTCTTCATTGCCTTCCCTTCATACCTATCCACCTGACCACTGCTTATGGCTTGTTCGATACGGGTCCCACAATCATACAGCTGCTCAAAATTCATGACAGGAGATGCTAACAATCGGTTGAAATACACAGGCTGTAAATTTTTTATGATCAAATTGACTTGATCTCTTTCTGTGGGCCTGTTCACCATCTTGATCGCCTTTTTCCTCCATCTGATTAGGAAGTCAGAGAATGTCTCCCCAGACTTTTGTACCGTCATTTCAAGATCCCGCAAGGTTGTGTCCAGCATGGTATTGTAATTGTACTGGTCCTTGAAAAGCTTCATTAAGGTTTCCCAAGACGAAACTTGTGCATCATCCAAACCATAGTACCATTTAGAGGCTTCTCCGACAAGTGATAATGGAAAGGCAGCCACAGCTTGGGCTTCGTTCATCCCTTTCATTCTTACAATGCTCATATATTGGCGAATGTGCTGTTTGGGATCTCCACCCCCATCAAACTTTTCCGTGTCAACAATTTTGAATTTGGATGGCAAATTTGCTAAAGGATCAGAGGACGACCCTCCAACAAACATGAAATCATCCATACCTTGAGATTTTCGCATTGCTGCATGCATCTTTTCCACCTTCTCTTTCATCTCCTCCTGCCCTGCCGTATACCTCTCCCATTTTTCCCATTCTTTTTTCTTCTTTAAATAATCAGCATAATCATCTTCCTCCCACATTTCACTTTCAACTCCCTTTTTTTCTTCTTTTCCCTTGCCTTTTTTATCCCCTGAGGCCCCTTCCTCCTTTCTTTCTGCTGAAGGTATCTCTTCACTTGTCGTTTCTCCTTCTGGCTTTTCGTTCTCTTTTTCTTTCTCCAAGACTTGGAGGCGGTTTTCTATCCCAGACAAACGCCCATCCAATTTTCCCATTGTTGCCTCCATTCTGGTCAACACTTCCATCATTGCAAAGTCTGCCATGGCCCTATCTTTTCTTAATCTGTTTGTTGTCGGCGACCTAACCCAAGCAGTACTGAGGTCTTGTGATTTTGTTGAGCGACCAATGGTGTTCTGCCAGTCGAGAATTGTTTAGGTTCCACCCCAACATAATTAACATTTTAAGAATCCATTTATCTTATGCCAATTTTCATCATGTCTACTAATTCTTCAGAGAATTAGCATAAGATAAATCAAGAGAAATCCAATGTCATTGTGAATTTAAGCCCTTTACAATGCACTCATCCTACTCTCAATTGGATCTCAGCCCCCCCTTTTTTTTTTTCTTTTTTTTTTATATTTTTTTTTATTGGGCATGAGTTCCTTACACAATCTTTGTACAATCCTCACACTAAATGGGTTTAAACTCAAATAACATTGGGCTTCAAAGTTATTACCCATGCCAGATTCAATAGTTAAATCCAAATCCACATGCCGAGTGGGTCGGTTAGTTCAAAGTAGGCCACATCATTGTTTAATTTCTTTGCCTTAAAGGCCCAATTACTTGTTCCAATCTTGCAATAAGTTTTTCAAGCCTATCAGAAATTCAAATCAACCTGGGCTCCTATTCTTATTGACAGACGAGTATTGGGCTAATAGCCCAATAACACTCAACTTGTTCCCATGGGTACTTGGTACGTCCAAGTCCTTGGGCCCAAACATGGAAGCCTATCTCTTACCCAACTGCCCAAGATTCCTACCGACACAAACACTGTGGCTGACATATTGAGTCCTAGCCACTTGCTATCAAAATGGCGATACTGGCCGACAAATGCAAATCTCGAGAGGATTAAAATAACTCTCAAACCCTAATACCGTTGGATCCTCTGATGACGCGCTGGGTGCCCTAATAGCGCATTAATTGTCAAAAAACCCTCTTTATGACCCCTAATCTTTCTAAAAAACAAAGATTGCCAGTGACTCACAGTTCCCCTTCAATCATCCAACACTCAAAAAACTCTTCACTCTCATGGCATCTTCCTCTTCCTCTCCAAACCACCTAGACCTAAACATTGTGCCAGAAGCATTGCCAGCGCCAGAAGCACAGACAAACATCTGGCGCCCGGTATTCCCAACCGGTGACCAACCAGTCATGGTGAGTGACACCTTGGTGTACAACCCTACAAACGCAGCTGCAGTGGGTGCAGAGCTTATCACTCCTCGCGATGAGGTGCTACTGAGTACGAGGTCGGATGTGGATATCATGAGAAGTGCCTTGGCCCTAAATGTTCAAGCAACCACAGTTGCCGCTAACCTGACTCGACGCCTATATGCTAGGGGCATGGAAGTTCAGAGGTTGAACGACCATATCCAACGCCTCCAGCGAACACTCCATCGATCTAACCGGACAATGAGGTCCCTAAAAGGAGAGAACGACGAACTGAAAAGAATGATAGATTCCTATGCTACAGGCCTTGTGCCCAGGGTTGTGCAGCTAGAAGGGTTCGGGGAACAGATTCGAGAACAACTTGAAAGGCTTCAGAAACAATCTGAAGCAGGGCCTTCAAATTCTCCTCAGGATGCTGCTAACAAGTAGCAATTCTCTCTCTCTTTTTTTTTTTTTTTGATTTCTGATTTTTGGACTTTTTGATGTACAACACCCCCCCTTCTCTTTTTTTTTTCTTTGTGTGTATAAATTCTCTCTCTTTTTTTTCTTTTGTGGGAGCACAACAAAAAACAAACCGATGAACACAAAGGAAGCCTATCATTTATTCACATAAAATGATCGGAATACATAGCTAAAACCGGCAAAACACACTTACATGGAACAAACCTCTAAAGACCTAAGAATAAAGGGAATATATCAACACGAGTGACATCATAAAAAATGTCACAAACGAAACTGCCACCTCCACTGGAACCCCCTCACGTAAACAGAAGCTGACCATTAAGATGAAAAGGATAAAGTGCAAGACGACAGCTATAAGGCACTCAGAAGAAGTCATGGTTGCAGAGACGCAGATCTAAGAGGCATAACAATGGATACTTAAGGAACAAACCTACAACGGCTAGAAATAGCAGATCCCAAAAAGCTAGAAAGAGTGCACTCCAAAGGCTATAACTAGTAGGTTTCCAACGACTATGAACAGTAATCCCTATACAGTAGGCACATGCAGTGGTCTCATAATCCTCTAATAGGTGTGAACTAATTGCAAGATTGACTCTTTGTTTGGGTTTTAATTAAAAGACTTTAAACAATATTGGGCCTTGCCCCATTCCCAATCCTAGAAATAATAAAAACCTTTATACAATTTTGGGCCTTGCCCCATACCCGGTCCTAAAAATGAAAATGATGCATGTCACACATTCACACAAGATTGTACAGAAAAAGTAAATTTACCCATGTTTTTAACGTGCAGTTCAAACCAAGGGTCTCCTTATATCCTCCGCCTTCAATGGGTTACCCAAGCTAGGATGCCCGAGAGCAATCCATTAGCGTACTCACAAGCTTATCACAGGCTAGTGGCACAGGCTGTGGGCTGATGGAGCAGATAAGAATTACCCAAGAATCGAGTGGAATCTGGGAACCCTCACCCAACTACCATCGGGGTTTAGACACAGGCCGGTGTGTGTGTGCAGTATTTTATTGTAAAAAACAACATTATATATTTTTTTTTTCAAAAAAACATTTATTCATTTTTTTTTTTGGTTTTTCGTATTAAATTAAAATATTAATTATGGTCAATGAATACTTTGAGGTTGAGCTCAGTCCCCAGCAGAGTCGCCACTGTGGTCGCACCGACCTTTTTTCACCGCCGCCACGCGCGCTCGCGCGTTCCCCCAGTTCACCTGTACTTACCTGCTTTTCTGCTTTCTGATGGTGCTAATCCATTTAGGATTAGCGTGCAAATGAGAGTCGCCACCTGGAAGGGTCCAGGACCAATTTTATTGACCAGAGATGGGTTCGTAGCTAAGGTACATGTTGGGAAGGTGTTAGGCACCCAACAATGCCCGGTAATAAACCGGCCCTCATTCTTGTATTCATTGACCATATTTAATATTTTAATAAAATCCGGATCACCTGTTAATCATACAATAAATAAATGGCACACACGAATGATGGATTAATGGCATAGAATAAATAAACAAAGCATAAATATTTAATAACAAAGTATAGAAGCCTTAACAGAATGAAAATAAGAGAAAACGCACTGTCGCGAGTACTCGCGGTCTTACCATGCGTACGCATGGTATTATCATGCGTACGCATGGTCTCACCATGCGTACGCACACACCATGCATATGCATAATAAAATTATGCGTACGCATGATATTTCGCGAGTACTCATGGTTTCACCAAATCATCTTCTCCGCGGATTTGGACCTCCCGAAGAACATTATTGGCCAAAAATGGACAGTGTATACAATAAATCAACTTCTAAACATCCTACATAATTATATAAATAAATAAATACTGTGTACTTCTTAAAAATAAAGCAAATTGAAATTAAATCCTTCCCTCAGGTCCACCGTCAACCCGGCAGCGTCTCCCCTGTTGCGCAAAACAAGCTTTTCCCAGTTTCACTGGTCTAACTCTCTGTTATATTTTCCTCTCTTTTCTCTCAGTTTATTTCTCTCACCTTCCCCATATTTCTCTCACCCTCAGAATAACTAGCAGTTACCCAAAATCTTGCCTTTCATTATTTCCCTATCTATTTCCTCCCGCTGAACTCCCTCCGTCCTCCCTCTTTCTCCTCCCTGAGCTCCCAAGAGCTCCTGCTATTTATAGGAAAAATCACCCGGGTGAGGTCATCATGCATGACCTCAAACCCCATCCTCTTTGACCCCCCCCACGCTCCCCTTGTTCAATGGTCGGGCCAATTCAAGGCCAATCAAGTTCCCCGACAAAGCTTTCGGTCGAAGTGGGAAGTGAATGATGAAAATAGAATCTCATGCGTACGCATATTCCTTTTATGCGTACGCATGGATACTCATGCGTACGCATGAAACCACCATGCATACGCATATTATAAATATGCGTACGCACCACATTCCTCGGCTGTCTAATTTAATCGTTTGAATCCCCATTTGCTTGCTTTGCGCGTAGAAAGAGACCCGAGTAGACGGCAAACATTGTGGACCTCATCATCGGGAAATCATCATCAAATGTAGGGACAAAATGGGGTGTCTACAGATCCTAACCGAATCAATGAAAAAACTGGGCGGTTTCAATTAATCTAGTTCAGTTCACCGGTTTTTCGATTTTTTTGTTCACCTCTAAGAAAAACAATGTCTAGAATACTGAAAATTGCTTAGTGACAAGGGGCAAACCACTTTGGGTTTTAAAAAATTAAATGAAGGGGGAGAGAATAATGCTAGCTAGCTTGTACCAGTAAGTTTTAGTGCTGAGGCTTGTAGAAATGCCCTTGCAGAAATGTTGATTATTGATGAGTTGCCTTTTAGGCATGTAGAGGGAGAGGGGTTTCAGCGTTTTATGCATATTGTTTGTCCTAAATGGATTAGAATCCCATCTCGTATGACTATTGCAAGAGATTGTTTTGATATCTATATTGAAGAGAGAGAAAAATTGAGAAGTGTTTTAAAAAATCAGCATATTTGCCTTACAACGGATACTTGGACTTCTTTGCAAAATTTCAACTATATGTATCTCATCACACACTTTATTGATAGTGATTGGAAACTTCACAAAAGAATTCTCAACTTTTGTTTAGTTCACAATCACAAAGGCGAGACTCTTAGTAAGGTTATTGACATGGATAAAGAAATTTTTATCAATCATAGTTGATAATGCAAGTTCTAATAATTTGCTAATCCAATATTTGAAAACTAATACCAGTTGTAGGAAGGATGTTATTTTTGGACATGAATTCTTACAACTTAGATGTTGTGTTCATATTTTGAATCTCATTGTTTGTAATGGGATGAAGGAGATGGATAAGTCTATTATTAAAGTGCACAATGTTGTGAGATATGTGCGCTCCTCCCTATCTAGGACGGGAACATTTAAACTTTGTGTAAAGAAAAAGGGAATTACATGTAAACATGGAGTTTGCTTGGATGTCTCAATAAGATGGAACTCTACATTTTTTATGTTGGATAGGGCTAAAAAATTTGAACATACATTTAAAAGGTTGGAGCATGAAGATAGAGGCTTTATTTCTTTGTTTAGAGATGGTGAGACTGAGAATGCCGAAGGGGAGGATGAATGCTTGAGTGGGAGAGGAAAAGGGAAAGAAAAGAGAAAGCTTTTTGGGCCACCTGATTCTGTTGATTGGGAGAAAGTGATGTTGTTTGTGAAGTTTCTTAGAGTTTTTTATAATGCAACTTTGAGATTTTCTGGATCTGTATATATCACTTCTAATGCCTTCTTTAAAGAGCTTGTTTTGATTCTTGACTCAATAAATGAAATATGTAACAACCCTAAAAAAGTATTTTAGTTTAAACAACTATAAATATATATAATTAAGCGTTGGCCCAAATGGTTTCAATACCATTGATTTTGATGATAACAATGCATAAGAAGGTCTTAAGGTCTAGTGATTTGAAATTAAGCCTAAAATAGGTAAAATTCAAGCTACAGCGAATCATTTGACTCAAATAATGGCATAGTGCATGAATAGACATAAAAAAGAATTAACATCAAAGCCAAAAAGAAGATCAAGTAAAGACACATAGGATTTTATGTAAGATTTATCTCTCTTGAATGATCATTTAAGAAATAAGGGCTTTAGGTTCATGCATTAACTTGGTAACACTTAAAATGAACCAATTTGATCACATTTAGAGTCTCTTGACTCATTGAAATGACCCCTTAAAAATTAAGTCTTAATCTCTTTCATTTCAATCTTTACTACAGAGCTTTAAGACGTCTTAAAGATATTTAAGACGTTTGAAATCTTATTAAGACGCCTGAAAATTGTTTTAAGATGTCTAAATCATGATTAAAACGTCTGAAATAGGCTTAAGACATCTAATGCATAAGGCCCAAATTTACACTCTCTCATATTTTTTAAGACGCCTGTTTAAGACGTATGAATCAGAGTTTAAGACGTCTGAAAAATGTTTAAGAGATCTGAAAAGTAAAAAAACCAAATATTGCATTCTCTCTAATTTTTTAAAATGTGAGAATAAGATGTCTTAAAGAGATTTAAGACGTCTGAATCCTCGTGAACAGTGCCTTTGAAAAACCTCTATAGAATACAGTCCCCTGGTTTTTTAAGACACTTGAATCAGACATTTTAAATAGAATAAGATGTCTTAAATCAATTTCAAACATCTGAATCTCTCGGGACTAACTCATAATGGCTAGTTTTTCAAATAGTATTTTGAGCATTAAATTCCCACCAAACCATCATTCCCAGCATTTATTGCTATAGAATGGTCATATAGACCCCTTGGGCTATATATACAAGTGTTAAACTCATTAATGGACATTCATTGAGCTACAAATAAGATCATTCATTTAAAAGCCCTAATTTCACTTGTGAACATTTATTGAATCTCAATCAATAACTGAGTATGCTTTATATTTCTATGTATCTACTCTTTTGAGAGAGCTTCTTGAGCACAAAAATAAACTCCAAACTTCTTGTATCAAAGGGTTGTATGAACCCTCACCTTGTAAGCACTTGAGAAGTATATTTGGCTAAGTGTTGGTGAAGAACACATGAATTGTAAAGGTTTGTTGCTCCACCTTGAAGGAAAGTGATAGTAGATTGGCGAATCCTCAAGCAAGCTCTTGAGGCGAGGACGTAAGCAGGAGGTCGAACCTCGTTAACATCGTTTGCATTCTCTTCCTCTTAATCTCTTTATTATTGCTTGTTCTTACATTTATTCTTATTTGCAATAATTTGATTTTGAGATTTCAATTAGTTTTTTTTTTTTTTTTTTTATTTGGCCTATAACCCTATTCACCCTCCTCTACGGTTAATTATTTGGGACAACATTAAGAATAATTCACAACATAATTTTATTTAATTAAATAAAGATGGTTATGATATTTATCATAGGGTTGTGTTTATGGAATTAAAGATGATAAGAATTAAATGATAAGATGATCATATCGGTTTTATAGAGTTTATTAATATTAAATGTTCAATTTTATAATATAAGAATTTAAAATAAGAATTTTTAGATTTAAATAAGGATTGATTAAGATTTTAATTAAGAGATTAGGTTTTATTATAAAAAAAAAAAATTTTTTAAAAAAACAAAATGAATTTTGCATGAAAATGCTGGCATGGCGGCATATGCTTTTTGCACAGTTTGAGGTGTCAATAAGAAAGAGTTTGGAAACAAATGGAAGCTTGTATAAAAAACGGTGGCAGCACCATGAGAAGCCACGAAATTTTGCAATCATTACAAATTCTATATATATATGTGTGTGTATGTGTGTGTGTGTGTGTGTGTGTGTAAGCTGTAATATAAGCCCAACTGGAGAATAAGAACCGAAAAGAAGAATTGTATCTAGAGAGAGAAAGTAGAGAAAAGAAAGAAGGCAACTGAAATCTTGTTTTATCATAAGCTAATTCGAGTTTAGAAGGTAAGAATTAACATGTATTTTAATTTTGTATTGGTTTCTTTACTCAATTTGATGTTAGATAACAAAATTATGAATTTTCAAAGTTTGAAAATGGTGTTTTAATGGAGTCCGAATTTGGTAATTTCATTCTCTTTGTGTAGTTAATAATTCTATGCCATTGTTGGGGCTTTAGTTTCTCTTTGGAGTAGAATTAGAGTCTGTGAAATTTGGTAAGGTATAGATTGTTGTGGATGGAGTATTTGAAGTATAAAGTTTGGCTAAGGTTGATAAAGCCCGAAACTTTGATGAAAAAACTGAATTAATGCGTTAATGAATTCTCAAAATTAACTATAGATTATGAAAATAGACATCGTAATTTCGTCTTGCCTTTTGAATCACTCGAATCCGACTTGATATGAGGAAGATATAAACAATTGAAGTTTTATCCTTCACTGTAATTACCTTTCTGCAAAAATCGTGTCATTTTAGTAATATATTATGAAGAAGCTGACTGTTTTGTAAATAAATTGACTTGTTTTGTAAATAACATGTCCTGTTTCGTAAATAAAATATAAAAGTGTATTGTTTAGTAATTTAATTTTGAAAAAAAAAGAAAAGAATTTTATTCAAAATGCTAAGGCTCTGTTTGGATACTGAGAAAATGATTATCTTCCATTTAAATGCCTTATGCATTAGTAAATAATTTCTAAAAATAATAATAATTGTTATTTTGAAAATAAATTAGATTTTTACAACTAAAAACTATATATAGTTAATTTCCATTGGTTATTTCCTTTGATTGGTTAATAAACCATAATTTTAAGAAATAAATAAATAAATAAATAATGAAACTAAGCATATGTTGTTGATATTAGAGATATAATTTCTAAATGATTGAATTGTAGGGACCCTTAAGACCTTATGTATTAATTTTTGATTCAGTCTAATAATTGTGGCACATTTTTCTATTGAGATAATGTTATTTTAATAGCACGAATTATTGTTGTCATTATTTTGGATACTAATGAATTGTGGAGTGGTCAACTAAGGCGAATCCAGTCAGGTATGTCCTGCAGTTAGTGTACTAATATACTAAGTACTAAGTCATTGAGCAAGTGGGCCATGACTAGTATACACATATGATAGGGACATATATGCTATGACTCTAATAACATGCATGTACGACAATAGGGCCTGTACGGGTTATTTATATTATTTGTATTTTGCTGGTTGCAAATGGCAACAGAGGCTTAGGTATGAAAATTTTTATATTGAGAAAATAGTAGAATAATGTGCCACAATATGAATATGCATTTTGAATTAATAATATCATCATAATATGATCTATTGTACTAAGATTAATACCGAATTAAAATAGATGTTATTCTTACTGTGAACCCCAGGAAACAGCCCACATGCGTTTGGGTTTTTAAAAGACAACAAATGAAAGGGGAATCGCCACCTCATTTTTTAAGGAAAAGAGAAAAATCGTAAAATGTTTTATTTCCAAAACCTCATGACTCCATCTTAAAAAGAAAGGCAAAGTCTTTAAAATCAGAAAATTGGATTTAGGGGCTAAGTCACGATGTGGGAAGGTTCTGGGCTAAGCCCATAGGCACCCACATCGCCCGAGTTGGTCTCTTAATTTGATTGGGCTAAATTAATGACTTAATCACATGCAAACTAATATCAATCAATAAAATACAGCATGCATATCAATCACAAATCCATCCTACTCCTCTAGCAATCGTATGTGATGGACAAATTCATCCTAATCCACTAGCAATCATATGAGATGGACAAACAAACAAAACAAAGAAAACAAAACAAAACTAGGATACTTAGATCCTAGGGTGGACTTGAACATCAATTGAGCGCTTACGTACCATGCATGGAAATACATGGATCAAAGTCCACGTAGTTCGAATAGAATAGGGTTAAATCCTAATACGGACTCATAGTAAATACCCTAGGTTTCCTTATTCGAAATATATTGATAAATAAACCAAGTTTAAAACAATTGAGGAAAAGGTACTTTATTTGATAAGGAAGCCTTTGGAAATCACCATATGTCCATATTAAGAAATAACTCTAGGAGGGAGAAAAGAAAGAAAAGTTAAGAAAAGTGAATTAGGGCACTTTCACACCCTACTTACCTTGTGTAATTATCTCCATGCAATAGCAAAATTAAGCGATAACAACTTTATTTGCAATAAGGCAATTATTGCCCCTGTTTGCACCCTTACACGTGCCCAAAACCATGCAAAATGAACAAAACACTAATCTGGACAGAATACTAAAAGTCCCAAAATTATCCTAATAATTATGCAAAAGCAATAATTAAAAGGAAACAAGAAACCCTAGTATGCTCCTTCATAGAATATACCTTCTAACATGCATGTAAGACTAAGAAATATGCAAAAGACTCTATAATAATCATGAGAATGTCAAATAATATCATTAAGCATGCAAACAGAGCTAACTCAAGTCAAAAGTATGATATTTTATGTAAAACATGAAAATATGCCTTCTTACGGCGAGCTTTCTTAAGCAAAATTATCCTAAGATAATTTTACATGGAAATCACCTCATATGAAAGTTCTATCAACATATCTTACATAAAATATATACTTAAGAACATAGTAGAAGAGATTTCATGCTTAAATACCTTCCCGAATACCTTTATGCAGAACCCTATCCCCTAAAAAGGATAATTATCCTTAGAAAATGATAACTTCTCCAAAATGTGAGCGCAAGCGGGAGTCGCCACCCAATTTAGCTTTGGGAACTGTGTTTTTTGGTCAAATTCGAGGTCCAGAGATTTAAGTCCGGAGCTAGGGTACATTATTGGGAAGGTATTAGGCACCCAAAAATGCCCGGTCGAAACCGGCCTCCGTGAATAATTGTTGGCTTTAATTAATCAAGGTATTTAATCAAATTCAACCCTAAGCATGCGAAAATGCAACAATATGCCAAGCACGCGAATGATTATGCAAATAAGAAAATGATCAAGTGGAGAAATGGTTAGTAGCACATGGCATGGCAGAATATAAGAGATAATAACTCACGGAAAGCAAAAATAAATAAACAGATAAAAGAGTGCCTAAACTACAATGCGTACGCACCATGTGTTGGTGCGTGCGCACCATATGGTGGTGCGTGCGCACCAAGTGGATTCAAAGTGGCCATTTGAAGCAAACGAATTTTTTTCTGTCAGAGCACTGGGTGCGTACGCACCATGTAGTGGTGCGTACGCATCAGCAAGACAATTTCTCTACATTCTCCACTAACATGCATTTTATAAATAAAATATTAACACCACTAATATTAATTTAATCTACAAAAAATCTCAATCAGCATACACTAATATTAAACAATCATTAAAATATACCAAAAATACTAACACTAACATTAAATATTCTAACCACACTTAATAAAATAACCTAACTAATATTATAATGATGTAATCTAATCCATTTTAATCAAAACCGGAATAAATTATAATAAACAATATAACCCACACGTACTCACATTAAACCCATGAATATAGTATTAAAACTAAATACTCTAACATCAACTAATGACTGGTAATAAACAAAACAAATCTCTACCAGGAGAAGTGGTGCGTACGCATCACGCAGTGGTGCGTACGTACCAACTTAGCTCAAATGATGAACGGTCAAAAGTTGGTCAAACCGTGGTCAAAATGACCAACCAAAGGTCCCACATGATAGGTCTCAACAAGACGAGTCCACCTGTCAAATTTAGAGTCAATCGGGCCAACCTAAGGTCTTCAAATGCTAGGGAACACGGTACCTGTGGGTGAGTACGCCCACACTGGATCACTGTCCACTTCACCTTCAACCTCAGAACGGGTTGAAGCTGAAAAACGCAGTATTGAGCTTTGTCCCGTGCTAACTTCTCCCTAACCTATCTTACTCATTTCTTAACCGAATTTAATGATTCAAAAACCAAATTGAAGCTCTTGCAGCACACTACAAGCGCGCATAAATCGTTCATCCAAAAACTTGCAGAATCATGATTATTTTTTGGGTCAAAGTCTTGAGTTTATAACCCGGAAACCCGTCAATTCAAGAACTCATGTCACGGCTATTTTCCTTCAAATCTAACATTACCAATGATTTTCTTGACCTTAACAGTGTAACATGGCATCATTATATTAGACAATAACTCATGAAAACAAATATGCAGTATAAATTTACAGTGCATATATATATATAGGTGTGTGTATGATACGTACCCCTCAGGTTTGAATGCTTCCAATATCAACGCAGCAATTCCCTTCTCGCGACTTTGGATTACAACATTCAATACTCTTTTCTCTCTTCTGGTTTTCTGGTGTTTTGGTGGGTATTTGGTTTCTCTCACTCTCTCTATCTGGCCGTTCTTTCCTCAGCCTCTATCCAAAAAATAGCTCTCCCTCCCAAAGATGGATCCCGCCCCTTTCTCCAGTCCCATCAGTAGAGTATAAATAGGGTTCAATTAGGTTTTGAAAACATCCCCTGACTGGCCCATCCCCTACCCATGCGGGGAACACCCGTGGGAATCTCCCCACTCCCCCCCCATACTCTCCCCCATGCTCTCATGTTTAGTGGGAGACAGATCTGAAGATGCCTGAAAAAGGCATAGGGTGCGTACGCATGGCAACATGGTGCGTACGCACCACCCATTGGTGCGTACGCATGACATGTACAAAGACAGTATTTTCCTGTTGTAATCTTGGCTACTCGTTGGGAATTGCTTTGTCATTATCTCAAAACATACAATAAACCTCATCATTGGGTTTCTAAAATACGTGATTTCAAATTAATTAGGTGGTACAAAATGGGGTGTCTACAGTTGCCCCTCTTTCGATTTCACTCGCTCCTTCGAGTGGTGTCGAAAGATTCCATAGACCCAATCATTTTGACCGCCTAACAACTCAAAATCAAATGTAACCATGCATGGGGTCGAATTAGGGATCACCTAACTACCTACGTACCCTTTTGTAAGGGATCAGACCCGCCGTAGTTCATGCATATGTGAGAATCCGACCTCGTTTGGGCTATAACGAGGATGGTAACGGGTATAAATCAATGGATGACAATTATCTTGAAGAATAAAGCAGACCCCAGAGTGGGTTAAAAGGATACATCGGGCCCCAGGGTGGGAGTAGATTTAGTCATATCGGACCTCGGATTAGGTGCGATTTCAGTCGTATCGGACCTCAGATTAGGTGCGATTTCAGTCGTATCGGACCTCAGATTAGGTACGATTTCATTCGTATCGGACCTCAGATTAGGTACGATTTTATTCGTATCGGACCTCAGATTAGGTACGATTTCCTTCCTTTCAGACCTCAGATTAGGTACCATTTCCTTCATTTCGGACCTCAGATTAGGTTTCGGACCCCAGATTAGGTACGATTTCATTTGTATCGGACCTCAGATTAGGTATGATTTCATTCCTATCGGACCTCAGATTAGGTACGATTTCATTCCTATCGGACCTCAGATTAGGTGCGATTTCATTCCTATCGGACCTCAGATTAGGTGCGATTTCAGTCGTATCAGACCTCAGATTAGGTGCGATTTCATTCCTATCGGACCTCAGATTAGGTGCAATTTTATTCGTATCGGGTTTGTCACACGGCGACGCGATTTGAGGAATACGTGGGGAAGGCCTGATGCGTACGCATGAATAACTAGTGCGTACGCACCCATATTTAGTGCGTACGCATTAGATGCAATTCTGCCAAAAATACTTACCGAGACGGCACCGTTTCTTTTAAGGGGTGTTTCAAATTCTGAAACGACCTCTTCTTCTCCGGCGACTCTTCCCACTACCCCGAAAATCACTCTCCCTCCCTCCATAACTCTCTCTCCCACTCACTCCTATTTCATAAAAGCCTTTCCTCATTCACTCCCCAACCCACTCTCTTCCCAAACCGTCACCCATTTCTTTTTATCTTCCTCCATCCCTCATTCTTCCCATTCTTTTCTTCTTATTTTCTCTCTGCAACTTCCCGCCGGCAAACATGCCTCCCAAGAACAAACGGTTTCGCGGCAATGACGAGGGGTTCACCATCAACCGTTGGGATCCACGGCTCAACCCGCAGCAAATCCCCGACATCATCTTCAGGCCACAGGAGCATCTCTCCCACATTGCACGGCAACAAAGAGTAAGTCTTGAAACCCATTCCTCCATTGTTGAATATGCATGCCTTCAAAGATCTGATTTTTATCTCTCACCGTCCATAAAAATGTGAACTTTATCCTTAAATGATCATAGTATGTCTGTATACATCATAAAAACTGGAGAAAACTTGTGAAATCTGAGTTTGGAGGTTGAGGGGGTTCACGGTCCCGAGGTTGAAGACGAACCAGGGTCCTGAGTGCGTACGCATAAGTCCCACATGCGTACGCATACGTCCCACATGCGTACGCATTGAGGTTTAGTGCGTACGCACCTCGAATTAATGAAACAAATAAAAATAAAACAGAAATCTGATGGACTTAAGCATCGATGCGTACGCACTGTCTTGCCTATTCGTACGCAGTCTCCTCCTATGCGTACGCACTGTGACCAATGCGTACGCACCATAGGTCATGCGTACGCACCGAACTTGTGTTTGATAGAATTGATCTGAACCTGTACTTACCTGTATCTGTACTTACCTGGGTTCTCCTTCTTTCCAGATTCCAAAGAAGAAAAGTGGACGTGGCAGTCTGGAGAGTTTGACTACTTGGTGGGACCGGTTGACCCCCGATACTCAGCAGTTGGTGTCGGATGTCGGGTTTGGGACCGTGGCTGCAGTGACGATTCATCGGGCTACCAGCAACACCTTGGTTTTCTGCCTGGCAGAGAGATGGTGGGATACCACCCATACCCTCCATTTAGCGGGTAGGGAGTGGACTCTCACCCCTTATGACTTCCACCGTCTGACAGGTCTTCGGATGAGGGGGAGATCCTTCACTTTTGAGCTGACTGAAGATCAGAGGAAGGCGTTGACCCAGCGTTTGTTGGGTATGCCTTGCCCCAATGCCACCATGAAGTATCCAGCCTTGTACAATGAGTTTCTTGGGAGGGGGCAGGACTCTGTGGAGGAGCGTGTAATCATGGCTCGGGCTTTCATCCTCTACCTTATAGGGGCTTTTCTAGTCCCTAATGCTGCGTAGACTTTTGAGCCAGGTTGGCTCTTAGCATTGGAGGACCTTGAGGCTGCATATGAGTATGGATGGGGGTCGGCTGTCTTGGCACACCTTTATGCCACCACGGATGCCCTTAGTCGGGTAAAATCCGACTCTTTGACAGGTTGCTGGAGGCTTTGGGCGGTAAGTAACCGTATATGGGTTCCATTCTCTTCTATTTTCATGCTTTGGTCTCTCCTCAAGATGTTTATTGATTCTCTTTGTTTGTCTTGCAGCTATGGGCCCAGGAGTACATTGACTTGAGACCTCTAGGCGATCAGGAGGACTTGTCCCACATTGGAGTCCGAGAGTTCCTAGACAGGCTTGAGCGTGTATCGGTCCACTTTTTGCTTTCTATTGTTCTCTTTCCCCTTTTTGTTTCCTTTTGGCTGATCATGTCCTGACAATAGGTGAATCCCCGCCCTTGGGTTGGTCGAGCCGAGGTTGGTCCCCCAGAGTGGGAGGAGGACGCGCACGCCATGGCTGAGGTGTCCTGTTTGCTGTCCTATCCCCGTGCCCGGGCCTTTTACTTTGCTGAAAGGGTCGTGCCCCAGCTGACTACAGATCTTGAGTTGTGTGCCCGAGTCCCCTATGATCCTCCTGCCTTCTCCTTGGTGCCCTATCAGATGGGTGAGCTAGATTTGGATGAGTAGCGAGGTGGCATTCATTACATTTCTCGTCTGCTGAGCCTAGAGCATGACTATGCCACCTTTGCCAGGGAGCGCCTCATGCCCCGCTTCATTGGTCACCAGGTATCCATTCTGTTCCATTCTTGTCACTGTTTTGCTTTCCATAAGCTTGCCCCTGTCATTGCACTTTTTTCATACCCAGGTTCCTGATGCGGGCATTCCTCCCGAGGGACTTCCTCCTGCATTCCCCTCGTGGTCGGTTCCTCTTTATGATGAGAAGGGCGAGGCGTATGAGGAGTCCATTGTCCCCGACCCGCGAGCGCATCCACTCCCTTTCCCTCCTGGCACGCGTCAGGTAGCATTTCTTCTTTCTCTTGACAGGTCCTACAAAATAGTTAGTTCGAAATATGCATGCCCTAATCGCACTTTGATTTTTCAGCTTACCCTTGCGGAGATGGAGCTTGTATACCAGATGTTTGGTGGGCTCAAGCGGATGTTGACTGCTCATTCCGCGACAATCTTGCACATGCGGGGAGGGCCGGCACCCGGAGGTGCAGCAGATGCAGGGGGAGGTGGTGATGATGATGAGGGTGGTGATGATGGTGGGCAAGGTGGTGGTGGGGCTGGTTCATCCAGCGGTCCATCTTATCGCCCTAGGGGCTTTTAGACTCTATCTCTCTTTTCTTTGAACAATTTGCAATTTCAATTTCGGGGTTATGTACTTAAACATTTGCACTTGGTTTTTATTTCAGTATGTGCTTTTCTTGCTTTGAATTGCTGTGTGCTGCCTGAAATGATTTTGAAGTTGCATTGATCTGCTTAGTGTAAATACAGATGAAACCAGGTGGCTCGGTTACTGAAACAGGGTGCTGTGATAGTGTAAGAACCACTGAATGCGTGCGCACCCTCCACTTATGCGTACGCACTTGAGCTTAATGCGTACGCATCTCTCACAGCTGCGTACGCATCAAATGAAAGTCTGTCCCTTTTTAGGGCCCACAACAGTCCCTCTTGTTTGTCTCTTTCCCAAAAGGGCATTTGCTGTACTTTTTCTTTATAAAGGCTTTCCCTTCATTACCCTAGCCGCCACTTGAACTCTACCAGCATCATCCCTTCCGCCTCCTATTTTTCACTAATGGCGAACCTTTCTAACTGGCTCAAATCTTTGGATGGCCAATCTCGCAGGGAATTTAAATCCCAGTTTCAACTGTCTTCTTTGCTTGATTATTCCCAAGTGCAGGTTAACCAAGACTTTCTCAAATTGGCTACCGAGTTTTGGGATCCTTCTCGTCATGTGTTCCGCTTCAATAACACGGAAGTGTGTCCCACCATGGAGGAATTTGGGGCCATCCTTGGGCGTCCAGATTTCAACCATATATTACTACCATCCGTAGTACCGCTCAAAGTCGAGGGCCTAATTTCTTCTTTATTCGGTATTCCAACCAGGGTAGCTCGGGGATGGTTTTCAAATTCAAGGATAGACTTCCAACTTGTAGTTTCGCCCTTCAGCCAACTTCCTCCTATAGTTACAGGTAATCAACTCCAACACCGTTTGAATGCCCTTTGCTTTTGTATCTTGGCATGTTACTTGTTTGTAGATGCCCCCGACTCCGCCGACGTGGCCCTATTGCAGATCCTTCCTTTATTGAGGGAATCCAATCCAAGCATGATGGTCTTAGCCGGAACTCTCAATGCTCTAGATAGGTTTGCGAGGGGTGAGGTCCCCTTTGTTGGTGGCAGTCCCTTGCTGTTGCAGGTAAATTCCCCTTCATTCCCGTCCATTCTTTCTTTTTCATTCTGCCTGGCTGCTTTTTCGTTCATCAGTGCGTACGCATGTGGATGTGATGCGTACGCATTGGATCTTGATGCGTACGCATAAAGGGTTTGATCCACTTTTCCCAATTTTTCAGATTTGGTTATTCGAACGCTTGCAGCTTATAGTAGAACCCCACGTGAGTCCTTGGGCGTACCAATCACAATTTTACCGCCGTCGGGCCTTGATTAAACCTTTTCCTAGCATCGAGGAGCTTCGCGGCATGCTTTCTAACATTTCCTGTCATGGTATTCGGTGGAACTGCCCTTGGTGGAGAATATCCGACATGACTATAGGTCTAATTTTTCCTCACAGCGTGATGCTGGCTGGCCTTCGGGAAGTGTCCTACTGTCCCGTGCTTCGCATCCAACGGCAATTTGGCAGGCCTCAAAGATCGCTGCTTAAAGAGCACATGGGATATATCTGTCCACTCGGGGCCCGCCTTGTTGAGCGCATTCAAGGGGCATGGCCCAACAGGATGCGGGTTTTATCCGTCGCCGCCCCTGAGCTGATTAGTCCCTCTGCTGCTTACTACGGCTGGCTCGCCTCTGACATTGGGGGATCGAAAGAGGATGAAGTTCATCGTAAAAGAAAAAGACTGAATCAAGACGGTCATGATGGTAGTGGATGAGGGAATGATTTCCAACACTGATGCGTCTCTTGTTGATTATATTGCATTTCATGTCATTTCCATTTTAGTTCACAATAACAAGGCAAGATGTACTATTTGTTCCCATTTAATGGATGAAACTTATTTCAATTAACTTTGCATTGATTCAAATTCCTTCGTAATACAAGATAGGGTCTACATCATATATAGTATTTGCGCAAACGATCCAGATTGACAGGTTGCGTAAACTCATTTCCCTCTTCGTCCATTAGCCTGACTGCTCCCCCTGGCAATATAGCCTTGATGATGTACGGGCCTACCCAATTGGGCCTAAACTTGCCCCTAGGATCCGATACCCGAGTCAACATTTCTTTGAGAACTAGGTCTCCTTCCTTCAGATTTCTCGGCTTCACCTTTTTGTTAAAAGCCCTGGCAACCCTCCTTTGATACCCTTGTACATGGTATAGTGACTTAAGCCTTTTTTCGTCCAACAGTGCCAATTGTTCGTACCGGTCCCTTTTCCATTCAACTTCAGGGATTTGGCTTTCTACCATGACCCTTAATGATTGAACTTCTAACTCCACCGGTAAAACTGCTTCCATCCCGTATACCAACGCGTAAGGCGTTGCCCCCAGTAGACGTCCTTACTGATGTTCGATATCCCCACAATGCTCCTGGCAACTTTTCTGCCCAATCCTTGTAAGTCTTTGCGGACTTTTCTAGGATGTGCTTTATGTTCTTATTGGCTGCTTCTACTGCTCCGTTGGTCTGTGGTCTGTAAGGGGAGGACTTGTGATGCTTAACACTGTACTTCTCAAAAACGCTTTGGACTTCCCCCTGAAAATGTGATCCATTATCTGAAATGACCTCGTGTGGTACCCCATACCTGTAGATAATGTGAGTTTCGATAAATTTGGCCACATGCTTGGCTTTCAATTCCGTGTAGGCTTTTGCTTCTACCCATTTCGTGAAGTAGTCGATGGCTACCAATATGTACTCGTGTCCACCCGTAGCCTTCGGGGTAATCTTACCCATAATATCTATGCCCCAGACAGAAAAAGGCCATGGTGATGTCAACTGGTGTAATTCGACCGGAGGTGTGTACTGCATGTTGGAATAGACCTGACACTGGTGGCATTTTCTCACATACTCCACGCAATCCATTTCCATGGTAGTCCAGTAATATCCCAACCGAATCAGCTTTTTAGCTAGCATCCTCCCGTTCATGTGGGGTCCACAATCCCCTCCGTGTACTTCACTAACCAGTGTTTGGGCTGCTTCTTTATCGACACACAACAGATGAATGCCATTGGCTGACCTTTTGAACAGGTTTCCACTGCATAAAACATACTGTGTTGCTAACAACCTCAGTGCCCGCCGGTCCTTCCTAGTAGCTCCCTCAGGGTACACTTCTCGCTCCAGGAAGTTCAAAATATCGAAATACCAAGGTTTCCCATCGTCAAATTCCTCTTCTATGAACATAATGGTCGCTTCATGGGCAGGTCGAGAGCTTTGTTGTATGATCAAGGGTTGCAATTGGGCTTTTTCTGGGATGTGGATCAATGAGGCTAAAGTGGCTAGGGCATCGGCAAATTGATTTTGGGATCGGGGTAGAGGAGTGAAGGTTATTTTCTGGAACTTTAGAGCTAATTTCTCGAGGTAGCTCTGGTAGGGTTTCAGATGTTCTTCCTTGGTTTTCCAAATATTTTGAACTTGAGCGATCACTAATGCCGAATCTCCATAGACCTCGACTTCTTCCACATTGAGGGCTAGCAACGCCTCCAATCCCGCGATACAGGCCTCATACTCGGTAGTGTTGTTTGAATTGTGGAAGTTGAGTTTAATTGACAAAGGTACATGCAGGTTGTCTGGTGTGATCAAGATAACTCCAACTCCATTCCCGTATTGATTCGATGCTCCGTCAAAATACATCTTCCACTTTCGTACACATTCAATGTTCAAGAGGTTTTCGTCGGGGAAGTCGTCGTCGAGGGCCTGTCCTAGGACTGAATGTTCGGCACAAAAATCGGCTACTGCTCCCCCTTTAATTGCCTTCTGGGTGACGTAAGTCAATTCAAATCCTGCGAGGAGGAATAACCAACGCGATAATCGCCCATTGAGTGTTTGTTTCTCGAACAGGTACTTGAGCGGATCCATGCGGCATATTATCCACACCTCATAACTTATCAGGATATGCTTCAACTTCTGAACAGCCCAGACTAGCGCGAAGCATGATTTCTCCACTGCAGTATACCTCACCTCGTACTCGTGCAACTTTTTGCTTAGGTAATATACGGCATGCTCACGTCCTTGGTCATCGTGCTGAGCCAACATGCTCCCTAAAGCCTCCTCAAATACTGATAGATACAACAACAGCGGCTTTCCAGGGTGTGGTGGGACTAGTATCGGTGGATTCAGCAAGTATTCCTTTATTACTTCGAAGGCTCGTTGACATTGATCGTTCCATTCCTTGGGTTCCCCTTTCTTTAACAGTTTGAAAATAGGCTCGCAGGTCGAAGTGAGTCCTGCTATAAATCTGCTGATGTATTGCAATCTCCCCAGGAAACCCCGAACCCCTTTCTCTGTCTTGGGTGGCGGCATCTCTACGATTGCCTTGATCTTAACAGGGTCGACCTCTATGCCTCTGTTTGTCACCATATACCCTAATAGTTTCCCTGATGTTACTCCAAAGGTGCATTTCTGCGGGTTCAACCTCAGTTTATACTCCCTGATTCGCTCGAAGAACTTTTGAAGGTTGTCTAGATGACTCTCCCTGGTTTCTGACTTTACAATCATGTCGTCTACGTACACTTCCACTTCTCGGTGCATCATATCATGTAACAAAGTGGTAGCCATTCTCTGGTAAGTGGCTCCGGCATTCTTTAACCCAAATGGCATAACCGTATAACAGTAAGTCCCCTATCCCGTGGTGAAGGTTGTCTTGGTCATATCTTCAGGTGCCATCTGAATTTGGTTGTATCCCGAGAATCCATCCATAAATGACATTAGCGCACTTCCCGCAGTGTTATCCACTAGGACATCAATATGTGGGAGGGGGAAGTCATCCTTCGGGCAAGCTTTGTTGAGGTCACGAAAATCCACACATACTCGGACTCGCCCATCTTTCTTCGGTACTGGCACTATGTTGGCGACCCAATCTGCTTGATCAACTGCCCGTATGAATCCCACCTCTAATAACTTCGAGACTTCTTCCTTTACTTTGATTGACCATTCAGGTTGCATTCTTCTCAACCGCTGCTTGACAGGCTTAGATCCTTCTTTGACGATGATGCGATGTTGCACTATCTCCAGATCTATGCCAGGCATGTCTGCGTATGACCAAGCAAATACATCTTGGAATTCCTGCAATAAGGTGCTAAGACTAGATCGTTCTTGCGTGGATAGTGTAGACCCAACTTGTATTTCCTTAGGATTTTCATTAGTGCCTAAGTTAATTAAAATAGTTTCGCTTTTAATGGGTTCGAAATTTCTTTCTTGGTTGTCATTGATTATTTTGTTTAAATCAGGATCCTCAGACATTTGTGCAATATATTCCTCAAGAGACACGTCAACATAAGCAAAATCAGAATCCATTTTATTGGCAATAGGGGTGGTTACAGCAGTAGTGTTCTCGAGAAACTTAGGAACAGAGCTAGTGGTGGGTTTGTCCTTGGCTGGAGGGGATTTGTCACCCGCGTTGGAGTACGCGCGGATCTCAGCTCCTTTCTTCCAAACCCACAGGCTTGTGCCCCCATTTGCTTCAGTGATCAGCTTAGTCAGGTCTGTGACGGCCTCTTCTTCAGTCAGGACTAGTATATCTAAACCCTGCTCAAACAGCAGTAGACTCAGATTCCCCAGATTTTCAGCCCAGTCTACTTCTAGTACCTCTTTCCCTCGAGGTTTTCCTTTGGTGATGCCCAGCCTCAGTTCGGCGGTGAAGAAAACTTCCAGCCCTGGCACCCTTCTCTTGCTATATTTGTCAAACCACGGCTCGGGAAATCCGCAATAAGGGAAATCTTCCCCTTCCTTGACGAAATTCCCGTTAAGGGTATTCTTGTTTTTTGGCAGTTCTTCCTCCTCGGCATAACCTATTCCCTTACGGTTTGTCTGCATGCGGAAATCCGGGAGTTCAGTGACTCCTTGACCTCTTTTTCCCATCCCCATACCTGGCATGTACCCCATCTTTTTCATGATGTGAGCTACCGTGTGTCTGATCCCCTCCCCGAAATCAGGGTGAACCTCTTCCATCCCTTCATCTTTTCTTTCCAGCATTTGAACCAGTTCGAAACCTCTCCACCCTGGATTTTCCTCTCCTGCTTTTATTCCCGATACCTGGCCCGTGATTTCTCCGTCGCCATGAATTATCAAGACACCTCCTTCCCATGGCAGCTTAATCTTTTGATGTACAGTGGACGGGACGGCTTCTAGTGGGTGCAGCCACGTTCTTCCCAAGAGCAAATTGTAATTGGCGGGTATGTCCATGACACAAAATTCAACAACGGATATAACAGGTCCCACCTTACAGCATGCTTGGAAGGTCCCTAATACTGGTCTGGAGCTATTGTCATACCCCCTTACTGTTATCGCAGATGGCGCTAAATCTTCATTGCCAAACCCTAACCTGGTTGCTGTGCGCATGGGGCATACATTCAAGGCTGATCCGTTGTCCACCAATACCACTGGGATTTTCAAGTCTTTGCATTCAACAGTAATATACAAAGGTTTTGCATGCTCCGATCCTTCAGCGGGGAGATCTTCCTTCGAAAAAGTTAAGATGACCTCGTCTGGAGACTCCCCCACCCTCATTAGGGAGAGGATCTGCTGAGGTGTAGTTTCAATTGGAACCTCTTGTTTCGCCAATGCATCTAACACTGCCTGTCTGTGTTTTCTTGAAGCCACTAGTAGCCCCCATAGACTGATGTTTGCCTGTGTTTTCTTGAGTTGCTTCAGAACCCTATCCTCTTCCTCTTCTTGCCCCAAGATCCGCATTCGCTGCCTTAGTTCTTCCCCATCCCCTTCTTGATTTACCTCTCTCCCTGGATGGTCGCCTTCTAGGTGAGAAGGTTTGAAATGTCTCCCTGCGCGGGTGAGGTGCATGGAGTCTTCGGTGTCATCTGCCTTAATCTCAGCCCAAATATCTTTTGTCGTCCCATCTCTTTCTTCGTCGCTGTCTTCCCATGGTGCACATACAGCTACTATCAAAGCCAACGGGTCGTAACCTTCACCTTCCGCAAGCATGTTTACATATGGCGGTGTTGCACCTTTGTAGTTGGGGAGAGGATTCTGATGTACGTTGGGCTTTTTCTCTTCCCCGGGGGGTGGTAGCTTGCCCGTGTCAATAAGATCTTGGATCTCGTGCCTTAGTCAGACACAGTTGTCGGTCCGATGCCCGATGCGCTGGTGGAAATCACAGAACTCGTTTTGTTTCCAGAATGATGGAATAGGATTAGGCAATGGCCTTACTTCTAATGCTTGCAGATGTCCTCTTTTCATTAGGTTAACAAAGGCTTTGGAGAGAGGGACCCCCAAATCATGAAAAAACCTCGGTTTCTTTTCAGCTTGTTGCACGGCACTGACTGTAGCTTGCGTGGGCCCATTAGCCCGATTTGCCCCACTTGGAGCGCTGTTACTTGCCCCAAATACTCTTCTAGGCTTGCCCTCTATCTGCCCCTTGTGAATTGCATCTTCTATCCTTGTTCCACACTGGTACAACTGTTGAAAATCCATAACTGATGAAGTCAACATTTTATCGAAGTAGACCGGCGTCAAGTTCCTCAGTATCATGTTGACCTGGTCTATTTCAGCAGGGCGGCTCACCATTTTTACTGCCTTTGTCCTCCAACGGCTTAGGAAGTCTGAAAAAGTCTCGTCTGGCTTCTGCCTTGTCATTTCCAAATCTCTCAATGTCACGTCTAACATGGTGTTGTAGTTGTATTTGTCCGTGAATTCTTGAGTCAATGCCTCCCAAGAATCAGTGATCTTCTTGTCCACTGCGTAATACCATTTGGAAGCGTCTCCTGATAGTGAGAGGGGGAAGGCGCACAAGACTTGATCCGAATTTAGCCCCCTCATTTTAGCTATGCTCAAGTATTGACGCAAGTGTTGCTTGGGGTCCCCGGTTCCATCAAATTTCTCATAATCTGCGATCTTGAATTTTTCCGGAAGCTGAGTCTTTGATTCAGAAGTGATCCCATCCATGGAGAACATGAAGCTGTCTAAGCCTTGTGACTTCCGCCAGGCGGTTTTCATTTGGTTCATCTGTTCTTTCATTTCTTGGTTTTCTGTTTCCAGTTTGTCCATCCTCGGATCTTTTCCCTTTGCCCTCACATCCCTCTTGGCTTGGTATTCTTCATAGTCTCCGTCATCCCATATGCCATCGGTGCCTCCAGTTCTTTGAGTAACTACTCCTTCTCCTTCTTCCCTACTGGGTGCTTCCGGGCTCTTAGGCTTGTCTTTCCCTATTTCCAAGGCGCTCAGCCTCTCACTCATCTTAGTAACCATTTCTTTCATTTCTGCTTTCATTTCAGCTCTATCACGCACCATCATGGCCATGAGTTCTGCCAAGGTTGGTTCTGCCGTCTGTCCGCGTTCCATCACTACTAGCTCGGTCTCTGCTTTTCTTAAACGGTTCGATGTAGGGGAACGGACCCAAGCCCAGCCTGGTGTACGCAAATCTGACCGTGATTGCTCAATTCTTTACTGAAATTTTGACCAAGGCAAGTGATTAAGTTCATGCCCCTCTTATTGAATGAGAGCTTTATTAGGCTTTACCCAATTCTGTCCTATCATACCCTGGGCCTCGTCATGTTTACTAAATCTTTCAAGTGCCCAAGGTTTGACAAGTACACAAAGTAGATCATTTTCCAAGCTTAGGCCCATTACAAATGCTCTCATCTCACAAACTCTTTTGGATCCAAGCCCATCTCTTCTTCTTCTTCTTTTTTTTTTTTTTTTGGTGGGCTTGAGTCCAATTTCAAAAATCACACACCTTACTCTCATTGGGCCTAAGCTTAATGAATAATCAACTTCGAATTTCACTTTTAAATTGGATTTGCTTTTGTTCATCAAATCGGGTGAATCCTAATGCCTACTCGGTCCATGCAGTCCATTAGCCTTTTCAATTTGAGCCCAACATTCACACACCTCACCTCTCATTGAATCAAAGGCCCAAAAATTTATATTTCTTTTCTTTTTTAGGTTTGACCTGTTTGGGCTTTCCTATTCCCATTAGTAGATGAAAAAGTGGGCTAGTGCTCCTCTAGCCCGACAACACTTGACGACCCAAAAACTTGCTACGTTCGAATTTAACCCAAACCCGAAAGCCCGTTTGCTCGCTCGACAGCCTAGCCCGTGGCTGTCGACCGACGCTATTTCGGCGATTGACAGCCTAAGTGTCGCTTTGTCAATAAAGTGGCAGCGTCAGCCGCTAACCACGGATCTCGAGGGGATTAATTTAATCCCCTACCACTGGTAGTGTAGGGTTTCTGATAGCGTGTCGGGCCTCCCGATAATGCATCAGCCCTCGAGTCCCTCCCTTGACTCTTGGCTTTAAAAACGAAAATCGATCGCCGGCGATCCAAAATTATTTGACACTCAAACCCTTACCTCCTCAAATCTCTTACTCTCCTAGATCTATGGCCTCTTCCTCCGCTTCCCGAAATCGTCCTGACCTGAACGCTGTGCCAGAGGCACAACCAGACATATGGCGACCAATGTTCCCAACCCAAAATCAACTTATCACGGTCAATGATACTGTGGTACACAACCCTACAAACGCGACGGCGGTAGCCGCGGGACTCGTCACTCCTCGTGATGAAAGGATTTTAAACGCTAGGTCCGATATGGACCTTATGGGGGACGCCATGGCCTTGAGTGTTCGGGCCACCATAGTCACCTCTAGCATGGCTCGGCGTCTCCACACTAAGGGTGTGGAAGTCGGGAGGTTAAACCACCATATTCTCAGCCTTCAACGAACCATCCGTCAATCCGGTCGGACGATAAGGACTTTGAGAGAGGAGAACAGAATACTGAAAGACATGGTGGACGCTTATGCCAGGGGCGTCACACCTAGGGTTGTGGCTCTAGAAGGGCTCGAGGATCAGATTCGGGACCAACTTGAGAGTCTCCGGAAACGACCCGAAGCTGGTCCCTCCAATCCTACTCAAAGTACTACTAACGAGTAGCATCTTTCTCCTTCTCCGTTTTGTTGTTCTTTTTCTGGGTTTTTGTTTTTTTTTTCTTTTCTTTTTCTGGAGTATAGTAAATGAACATAAAAGGAAATTATATTCACATGCATGAACTAAAACCAGATTACATATTCTGCACTACCGGCTACAGTAAGCCAAAATACAAAATACATATTAACTCCCAAAGTGGTGCATGTAAACGGGCACAAGTGCGATGATTGCCAGAACTGGAACCATCCTCCTGAATGGGATCCTCTCACATGCGCAGAAATAGGCCACTTGGAGGGTAAGCACAGTGAACAGGATAGCGAAGACGACGGGACCCCAGGAACACATTGTGGCGAAGGAGTGAGCCTTGTTGGGGTGACAAAAAGAGCACTTATAGACGATTTTCCGACGACTAGGAATAGTAGGCCTACGAACAGAAAAACCCTTTTATTTTATTTTATTTTTGGGCCTAGGTCCAATAACAATATCTCATATCTTCCCTCAATCGGGCTCAACTTGAAACAGCTAATGAGTAGCATGGGCCTTGCCCCGTACCCGCGATAAATGCCTAATCATGGATGCATTATGACACACAACATGACACACATTCAAACAAGGTTATGCAAAAAGCGGCTGGTTGGGGTTTTCTATGTGGGTTTTTAGGCAATGGGTACTTCAACTTCAAGGGTCACCCAAGCTAGGACGCTCAATGAGCAATCCGTTAACGTACTCACTAGCTTATCACAGGCTAGTGGCACAGGCTGTGGGTTAGTGATGCCAACTTTCAGTAACCATAGGCGCGAATGGGGCCCGGTACCTTCCGTCAGACTTTCACCGAGGGTATAAGGGTAATTGTGCCCGTGTGTGCAATTTGTGGTTTCATTCAATTAAATTCCTTTGTTTTAATTAAAGCCAACAATTTATCATATGGAGTCTAGCTCTCAAATCCCCAGTGGAGTCGCCACTGTGAGCGCAAGCGGGAGTCGCCACCCAATTTAGCTTTGGGAACTGTGTTTTTTGGTCAAATTCGAGGTCCAGAGATTCAAGTCCGGAGCTAGGGTACATTATTGGGAAGGTATTAGGCACCCAAAAATGCCCGGTCGAAACCGGCCTCCGTGAATAATTGTTGGCTTTAATTAATCAAGGTATTTAATCAAATTCAACCCTAAGCATGCGAAAATGCAACAATATGCTAAGCACGCGAATGATTATGCAAATAAGAAAATGATCAAGTGGAGAAATGGTTAGTAGCACATGGCATGGCAGAATATAAGAGATAATAACTCACGGAAAGCAAAAATAAATAAACAGATAAAAGAGTGCCTAAACTACAATGCGTACGCACCATGTGTTGGTGCGTGCGCACCATATGGTGGTGCGTGCGCACCAAGTGGATTCAAAGTGGCCATTTGAAGCAAACGAATTTTTTTCTGTCAGAGCACAGGGTGCGTACGCACCATGTAGTGGTGCGTACGCATCAGCAAGACAATTTCTCTACATTCTCCACTAACATGCATTTTATAAATAAAATATTAACACCACTAATATTAATTTAATCTACAAAAAATCTCAATCAGCATACACTAATATTAAACAATCATTAAAATATACCAAAAATACTAACACTAACATTAAATATTCTAACCACACTTAATAAAATAACCTAACTAATATTATAATGATGTAATCTAATCCATTTTAATCAAAACCGGAATAAATTATAATAAACAATATAACCCACACGTACTCACATTAAACCCATGAATATAGTATTAAAACTAAATACTCTAACATCAACTAATGACTGGTAATAAACAAAACAAATCTCTACCAGGAGAAGTGGTGCGTACGCATCACGCAGTGGTGCGTACGCATCACGCAGTGGTGCGTACGTACCAACTTAGCTCAAATGATGAATGGTCAAAAGTTGGTCAAACCGTGGTCAAAATGACCAACCAAAGGTCCCACATGATAGGTCTCAACAAGACGAGTCCACCTGTCAAATTTGGAGTCAATCGGGCCAACCTAAGGTCTTCAAATGCTAGGGAACACGGTACCTGTGGGTGAGTACGCCCACACTGGATCACTGTCCACTTCACCTTCAACCTCAGAACGGGTTGAAGCTGAAAAACGCAGTATTGAGCTTTGTCCCGTGCTAACTTCTCCCTAACCTATCTTATTCATTTCTTAACCGAATTTAATGATTCAAAAACCAAATTGAAGCTCTTGCAGCACACTACAAGCGCGCATAAATCGTTCATCCAAAAACTTGCAGAATCATGATTATTTTTTGGGTCAAAGTCTTGAGTTTATAACCCAGAAACCCGTCAATTCAAGAACTCATGTCACGGCTATTTTCCTTCAAATCTAACATTACCAATGATTTTCTTGACCTTAACAGTGTAACATGGCATCATTATATTAGACAATAACTCATGAAAACAAATATGCAGTATAAATTTACAGTGCATATATATATATAGGTGTGTGTATGATACGTACCCCTCAGGTTTGAATGCTTCCAATATCAACGCAGCAATTCCCTTCTCGCGACTTTGGATTACAACATTCAATACTCTTTTCTCTCTTCTGGTTTTTTGGTGTTTTGGTGGGTATTTGGTTTCTCTCACTCTCTCTATCTGGCCGTTCTTTCCTCAGCCTCTATCCAAAAAATAGCTCTCCCTCCCAAAGATGGATCCCGCCCCTTTCTCCAGTCCCATCAGTAGAGTATAAATAGGGTTCAATTAGGTTTTGAAAACATCCCCTGACTGGCCCATCCCCTACCCATGCGGGGAACACCCGTGGGAATCTCCCCACTCCCCCCCCATACTCTCCCCCATGCTCTCATGTTTAGTGGGAGACAGATCTGAAGATGCCTGAAAAAGGCATAGGGTGCGTACGCATGGCAACATGGTGCGTACGCACCACCCATTGGTGCGTACGCATGACATGTACAAAGACAGTATTTTCCTGTTGTAATCTTGGCTACTCGTCGGGAATTGCTTTGTCATTATCTCAAAATATACAATAAACCTCATCATTGGGTTTCTAAAATACGTGATTTCAAATTAATTAGGTGGTACAAAATGGGGTGTCTACACAAAACCCTAGAAAATAAACTATATGAATGCAAAACCCAACATGGATTAACTCCAAATCACATATATAAACCAACCATGATGAAGAAAAACCCAAATAATCACAACAAATAGGCTATATGAAACATGCATGACTTGAAAGGATAAAAAGGATAATGCTTTCAAAACCCTAGGTAACTAAGGACTATCAAACATATTAACCCATCAATAACCTTAAAATCATACATATAACATCACAAAAGCGTTAGATTTAATCAATATGCAAAGCTACTACATACACTAAAACTATCATGAAGAAAAAAGGAGAAGAAGAAGGAAAAAAGACTAAATTCAGCAATTGACAGTACGTTTTCCTTATGTAGAGCTTCCCTTGCCTTCAAAATCCTTGTTCTCTTACTTGCTTAAGATTGAAGAGCCTCCCCTTGATGTTCTTTAGCTCTCCTAACTCGTAGCTCCCTCTCTCTCTAAGTATAAAGTGCACTTGTGGCCTCCCTATGTGCTGAATATCATGTTCTTTATATAGGGGACTGACCTAATAAACCAATGGCTAAGATTAATTCATTAAATAATGATCCTAGGGCTATTAGAGACTCTCTTGGTGCTTAAACAACTCAAAGTTACTTAATTTTAGAAGGAAACAAGTTGCAAGGGCGGAGAAACCTATCAAAAGAGGAAGGAAGAGGTAGAATCCTACTTAAAGACGGATTCCCTCGGGTGACTGTCTGGGCTTGGACGGCTGACCATCTAGCTTGGACGGTTGACCATCTGGCCCCGGACGGTCACCCGAGGGCTTCCGTCAGCATTCCTCGGTTAGACTCCTTCGCCTTCCGGAAGTCTTTTGGGGGTCAAATTAAGTCCGATTTTAACGAAATAAAAGCCAAAACGATCGTAGTTTGATGAGGAACACATTTTTAGACATTTTATGACAAAAATCCTTAACCATGAGTGCATGGTTAGGTTTTACAAAGGCGGCTAGCCATGGTGCACTACTATCGCAAAGCTAGAGTTTGCACACAAGGTTAAGCCAAATGCTTTCCAAATCAAAATTCAACTTTTTTAAGCATGTTTAGGGATAAAATAAGGCCCAATTAAAGTTAAATGAGAGAAAATTAAGTGGGTCACATGAGTCGATTTGAACGAACCAAGAAAGAGTCTTTTAGCCAACCTGAACCGTTATTTGCCGAATTATTTTTAAACCACTAATTCATCAAATTGAACCTATATATAGACTCTATATACTCATATGAACTCTAATTGACAACTTGGAGATCATTTCAAAGTTAAATGGGAAAGATACGACTTAAAAGACAATAATGCCCTTAAAGTCACAAAATCTCTATTTGACTATTGAAACCTTCTCCAAATCAAACCAAAATTCATATGCATGATCTTCAATGACATAAAATCTTAATGCAAATGCCTAGACTCAAAAATAAAATAAAAACCTACATGAAATGATGACCTCAAACTAGGGTGACAAAAATGGGGTGTGACACTTACTGAGCTGTGTTGCTCACCCTTATTATAATAAATTTTTAAGGCTGATGAGGAAACATTTGAAAGAAGTAGAAAAGTTTTGGGTTGTGCAAATTAAAAGAAACTTTTTGATGTTTTATTTGTACCCTTATAATTAATAAGTTAAAATTTATAAGAAATTATTATGGAGATGAATGGTTGTAACTTTTATGTTTTATAAATTAGTATCAATATTGTGTTTGATGGATGAAAATTTCAATTTACTTTCTTTTTAAGTTGTGTGAAATTCCGAATGTTACAGAAGTATGTGATGAGGGCCCTAGTTTCTTAGTTAATATAGTGGAAGGCATGAAAAAGAAGTTTGAAAAATATTGAGGGAATTTTGATAATTCTAATATGTTATTATATGTTGCTGTGGTGCTTGATCCTCAATTCAAATTGGGATATGTTATATTTTGGGTTGAGTTATTATTTGAATCTGACAAGGCTAAGGAGTTAATAAGTAAGGTAAGGGATGCATTGTCAAGAATATATAGGTGGTATTTTGCAAATGGGACTTCTAGTAGCTTGAAAGATCAAAATAGGAGTTCCAAAAGTAACTTACCAAATGATAAGGGTCAAGAGAGTGGTCATGCAAAGCTGGCCTCCAAATATAGGAGACATTTGGAAGAGGTACAAATAGTGGTAAGCTAGACAAAGTTGGATAAGTACTTGGCAGAGTGTTCTGAAGCTAGACAAAGTTGGATAATCCGTGTCTACGGTTACAAGTGAGTCAGCTTTTAGCACAGGAGGTCATATTTTTTACTCCTTTTCGGAGTTTATTGTCACCAATGATGGTGGAAGCTCTCATTTGTGCACAAAACTAGATCCGATGTTCAAGTACTCTAATTTCCCTTCGTGATTCCATGGATTATGTGGAAGAACTTGAAAAACTTGAATCAGGTAATTTTATAATTAAATGCATAAGATTTTAATATTTGCCATGAATGATGTGTGCTAATTCTATATTTTATTTCTTCTGCATATGATTTTTTTTTTTTTTTGATAGATCTTGTAGACATGATTTGTGCAGAACCCATGGTTGTTGAGGATTGATAGCAATATTTGTCTCATATATATAGGTAAAACTACAAATAGCAAATTACATTTATGTTTATACTTCTTTGTGTTATTAAAGTTATCCTCTTTTAATTGTTAACTTTGTAATGCTTTTAAATTGTTTGTTTTGGTAGTACTGGAGCAGTCAGCAGTGGACTATATACTTTATGACGAATTGAGGATTATAGAGTTATTTTTGGGATTGCTGGAATGTTGAGAACAGTGAGCTTGGAAAGTGGGAGATCTAGACAACTTTGCTTGTTTTAGATTTTTTTTTTTATTTTTTTTTTATATAGTAATTTTATTGGTTTTGTAATAACTTAAGTATTATCTGCTAAACTGCTAGTATCTTAGTTATATTTCCTATTAGCTTAGTATTATACTTAGTGATGGAATGATGGTATTAGACTATTAGTGTATTAGAATTATATTACAGATTGTTAGATTATATCAGGTTATAATGTTATATAGCAGATTTTATTTTGTGAAGTTGTTTATCACTTTATTGTGTATTTGTATGAAAATATATAGGGGACAGATTATAGTCTATTAGCAATTTAGCACAAGTTATAGCAGATTGTTTAAATGAACAGATAAAGCATAAGTTGCAAAGTGCAAACTTGCAATTGACAGGCCTATTGGTTTGATTCACAGGCCCATTGGTTTAATTGTGAATCTATTTGATTTCTGCTATTTTAAATGCTGAAAAGAGTATTTTAAACCCACTAGGAGAGGCCCAATGACCCAATGGCCCAGTCCCACCATGAGAGATTTGAGATAATTAATTTTCTCTAAACCGACCGAACCGAAATCAAACCGAAATACTCGGTTTTGCCTTAAAGTCGATCGGTTTTGGTTGCATTTTCAAAAAACCGATTCCATCGGTTTAGTTCCAAAATTCCAAAAAAACCGATCGAACCGAACCATTTTCACCCTTAGTTTTTTTATGTGGGTCAATATAGACTTAGTCCCTTTAACTTTCGAATCATAGGCATAATCTGTCCCACAATAGTTACATGTAGCTCTAGGTTATTTCTCTTTTTCACACTTAATCTTAGTAAAATGTTCCCATGCAGGAGACTGTTGTTTACCTGCAATTAAAGATTTCTTCTTGGGTGGTTTTGGTGGGAGTGAAATGCTATCCTTGATCGTAGCCTCACTAGTGGGGGAGTTATTTGCAGCAGCATTTTTAGGGTCATTGGTCTCGATTGTACCTTCCATCTCAGAATATAAAATTAACTGTTTTAAGACAATTCAGCATCTCAGAATATTAGAAATCAAAGCAAGTTTAATTAAGCCAAAATTTAAAAGATGAAGTTGATTTAAAAGAAAAGACCTTGAACAATTTAAATGTACTTATGTTCTTATAGTTTATTATTGGAAATATTCTTGAAATTAAATTTTGATTTAAATAAATAAATAAATAAAACAAATGCAATGAACTTTTAATATAAAAAATATATAAAAAATTAACTGTATTACATTCAATGTTTCAGAATATTAGAACTCAAAACAGGTTAAAGACTATAACTTAAGATAGTACTTGCAAATTAAAGAGGAACCCTAATCAATTAATCGATAAAAAAGAAGGGAAAAAAAACATTAATCGATTATGGGATTAATCGGTTACCCTAATAGAGTTTTGGGTGAAAAAGAAAAACCCTAAATTTCTAATACACATACAAATTACAGACATAAGTACATACTACATACGATTCGAAGGAAAATGAAGAGAAAAAAAAAAAAGGACTTCAAACTCACCTGAATAATAGCATGGCCACTACTCTCCCTCTGGCTTCTACGTCTCTATATCGTTGCTAGTTGTTGCATCACTCATTGGAGTCATCGCCACTCGCCACTTACCGGTTCTTTGCCACACATTCGCTGTCGTGAAATAGGGGGGGTGAGAGATTGAGAACTTAAGAATACATAAGAGAGCTTAGGGGTGAGATCGTGAGAGAGTGAGAGTGAGTGTGAGACTGTGAGAGTAGCGGCGGCGGCTGAAGGAGAAAGAAGGAACGAGAAGACAGAAGAGAGAAGAAAGCTTAGGGTAAGACCATAAGACCGTGAGAGAGTGAGAATGAGAGTGGGAGTGAGAGCGAGTGTGAGATTGTGGAGAGGCTGAGAACAACGGCGCCGAAGGAAAAAGAAGGATCGAGAGAAGTGACTTAAATAAGAATGAGATGAGGGGTTAGGGTTAAGGATATTAAGGTTATGGGGTAAGACCCCTAAACGATGCCGTTTTCCAAATGAGGGATGATTCAGTTCAATTCGATCAGTTATCAGTTTTCAAAATACTAAACCAGTCCCGAATCGAAAACCGAAAAAAAAATATTCTCCAAACCAATCCCAACTGAATTAGTGAAAAAACAAGGCGGTTTTGGTCAATCCGGTTCGATTCATCGGTTTTTTGGTTTTTTTGTTCACCTCCTAGTGTTAGCCACCCAACAATGTCTGATAATAAACCAGCTCTCATTTTGTATTCATTGACCATATTTAGTATTTTAATTTAATCTGGATCACCCATATATTATGCAATAATTAAAATACACACAAATGAATATATTAATCAAATAAACAATAAAAATAATTTTACTATCAAATATAAATTCATACCTCTTGCAAATGAAATTGGTTGGTATTCAAACCATCTCTCAGGTCCACTGTCAATCTGGCAACATCCCTTCTGTTGAGCCAAGCAAGTTATTTCATTTTCTCACAAGTCATCTCTTTTTATTTTCTCTCAATGCAACTTCTCTCTTTTTTAGTATTTTCCCTACAAGAACTCTCCTCCCCAAATCTCTCTTTCTCTCTATTTTCTCTCAGAGTTTCAACAATCCCTCCTAACCCTCTAATTTTTTGGTATCCTTGAACTCTCCCAAGCTCTTGCTATTTATAGGGAATGATGAAAGTGTAAGCTTAATCACTTACCTAATTTCCCCCACCATTCCCCACTTCTTTTATTTTTGCCATCCTACACATCTCCCATTTACCTAATTTCCCCACCATTCCTCACTTCTATCCTTTCTTGGAGTGGGTTTCTCATTTCAAAAGAAAAGAAGTTGTTGAAACAGTGAAGTTACCAATCAATCTGATATAAGTTGACAGTCAGGAGAAGTGAAGTTGATAGTCATTTTGAAGCAAAACAGCATCAAATTTTTATCACTTGAGATAAATGGTTGATAAATCATTTGTGATAAATGGTGGATACACCACTTGTTAATGATGGATGAATCACTTGAGATAAATGGTAGATACACCATTTGGTAAATGGTAGATGAATCACTTGAGGTAAATAGTAGATACACCACTTGGTAAATAGGAGATGAATTTATCACCACTTCAAATGTTAGGTAAATGTGAGTCTATATAAAGAAGGCTTTGGTTGGAGACAATGAACACAATTGAGAAGGAATGAGTTGAAATGAATGAGAGATGAATGAGAATGGTGAGAAGTGTAAGAAGGGTGCATGGGGAGGACTCTACCCAATTGGTATTATATATATATACACACACATATATATGCACCTAATCCAATTGCTTGCTTTGCTCACAGAAAAGAGACCCAAGTTGACAATAAATATCACAGATCTCATCATCGGGAACTCACCATCAAATATAGGGACAAAATGAGATATCTACATGTCTTTTTAATCTTCTTCATTTATCTTTTTGTCTTATTTTATCAATGAATAACTCTACTAAGGTTTTCAAAAATAATACAAAAGATGCATTTTGAATTATGGATGTTTTCTATATGATATTATCTAGCTATATACATAAAATATGCATTTTATTAATAGTGTATCATTGTCATGTCGTGTCTTAGATTTTGAGAATTGCTGTGTTGGCGTGTTTGTGTCGTGTCGTAATTGTGTCGCATGTCGGCGTCTGCACTTCTTAGATAAAGATAATGTTTGAATATAATCGCAGGGATTGGTGATTCTCCAAATTTATGTCTCAATAAGTGAGAAGTCTTGAATTTAATTTTTCACACCTTCTTAAGTCAACCTCTAATAAAATTAATTATGAATGCTTGTAGATGCTGAAAATCGACTCGGGAGGGAATTAAGTTTCTCTTTCCACTCTTTAGAGGGGTTTTCAAAAAGCAAGGAGTTGCCACCTCATTTTTAGGGTATAAGGAAACTACTAAAAGATTTGTTTTTTAAAAACAAATTTGACTCCATTAATGGAAAATAGGCAAGTCTTGAACCAAAAACAAGGATTCGGGGGCTGTGTTACGAAATAAGAAGGTTTTGAGCCACGGCCCCTTGGCACCTATTTCGCCTGATAAATCGGTCTCATTTATTGATTGGGCTTAATTAATTTCAACCATGTCATAACTAAAAATTAAGAAAATTAAAAGATAAAATCTAAGCTAAGTTGGACTTGGGCTCAAGTGAGCGGCCTACGTACTTCTGACGAAGATCAAAGTTCACGTAGTTCAAACAATCATGTTGGGGGGGAGGGGGGGAAGAGTTTCACTCCTAGTAGGACTCTATTAGAATCCAATCCATAATCAAACACTTAATTTTGAAAAACAACTTACTTTGAAAGAAACAACTTTAGTTTGAAAATTTGTTTGATTTAGGATCAAAACCCTAATATAATCCTAAGAATAATAAAACTCATAGGAGCATGCATCATCACATAAACAATTACATCATAACAATGGAGTTTAGAGATTATACCTGACAGAACTGAGGCAGAGTTTATTTGTAACCTCGGGGTTTTTTAGTTAAAAATTGGGCAGAACTTCTATGAGCACCACGCCCTGAAAAGAGTTTTTTAACCACCACAATGGTTCGAGAATACGCAACTAGCCTCGAAAGACTAATCGCAAAGAGGAGTCACCACCCAGTTACTATCTGGGAACAATGAACCCTAGCAGGGTCTAGCTCATCATAACCAGATATTCGAGTTCGGAACTAGGGTACATCATCGGGAAGGTGTTAGGCACCCGACAATGCCTGGTCGAAACTGACCCCCACACATAACTATTGGCCATAATTAATTCGATATTCAATTAAAATTAACCCTAAAACATGCAACAATTATATTGCACAATAATGAATGAAATATGCAGAATATATAACCCAGGAATCATATAACAAGACCAAATAAAATCAAGAAATAGAGGACAAGCTTTCTACCTGCAATCAACGTGGTGCGTACACATCTGTGCCAGTTGCATACGCACCCTTATTCATTTACCTGCGCCTCTATTAACCCTGCTCCAATAATCCAAATGCATTCTGAGCAATAACAATTAAAATATAAGACTCCCTGACTACTATCATGCAGAGAACCCTAGAAAGCAAAAGACTATCTGCCTTAAGGGGGGTGCGTACGCAACCACGGGAAGTGTGTACGCAACCTATGGGCATATCTCAGATTCCAGAAAACAAAAAACAATCTAAACTAACCCTGGAATTAAGTATCTAGAATACTGCAAATAAACCATTACAATGAAATCAAAGATATAATATTTACCTAACATATCGATATTAATATCATTAATTAATATCAACGATGATAAGCGGGCAGTCGGTCCTATTCAGATTTAACCTACTCCACTATTATGGCATGATATACAATAATTATACAACTTATCCATCCTAAGCATGCATTCTAACATCATATTTCACCCATAATCATGCATAATGAGATTAAATAAACAAAAGAGAAAAAGAGAAAGAAAAGTGATTTTCGTCACTTTGCAACAGTAGAAATTTCAATCGCGTTTTTGGGTATGAAAACGTTGGAATTGAACAAAACTCGTGGAACACAAAGTTGTAGAGAATTGAATTATCTTTCTAAGAAGACCAATTTTGTCCAATTCCGACTTCATCATCAAAATTTATGATTAAAATACGATCACTGATTTTAGAAAATTGCTGCTGAATTATGACGAGTTTCACTCTCTAACAACCCTACTCTTCTAAATCATGCATAATAAATAAATAAAACACATCAACCAGCATGCACGTGATTACACCAATATTACTTCAATCATACATAATCACAATTCATGAAACTAAATAGAAATTGATAGAAAATTACCCTTAAGTTTACGCGCCTTTGAATCTGCTTAGTTCCTCCTTATAAGCCTCCGAAATTACAGCATGAATCCTCAGTTTAGGGTTTGTGGGTGAAGTGTATGGTGGCTCCTTGGATTAGGGTCTTTCTTTCAGAATTATAATGGTGTATATATAGGGATCCTTAGGGTTTTGGGAGTCCTTCCCGGATTGCTAACCGCAATCGTATTCCAAATAGGATTCTTCTTTTCAATTAGAAGTCTTTAGGAGAAAGAACTACCAAATCTGGAGCAAAAGAATTAAATACCTCTGTTGATAAAAATAATAATAATAATAAAGATTAGGGTATTTTGGTCTAATATTGTATACATTTTGGGGGGGGGGGGGGGGGAATTAGTATTTACTCCACCAAACAATACTTATTTGTTAATTAATCAAGCATCTATTCCCCAACTCACTTAGTCCATTTCATTTAAACTTCTTGCATTTAATTCACTTTTAAAAAAAAAAAATCTCTAGTTTATTCCTTTTTACTACTAAGGGCACTCTTCTTTTTGGTTATCAAGGGCACAATGTGTATCTAACTTCATTTTTAGTGATCCAATTTTAAAAAATTCATAACTTGTATTATATAAATTGACCAAATTTATATTTCTAGAATCTACTCACCAAGATCTTCGCGGGGGGGGGGGGGGGGGGAACCTTTAATGATTAGGAAATTATTAAAAAAATTAAATTGTAAAAACTTACAATTTTATGTGTTCATTGTCCAAAAGTATAAAGTAGTAAAATTTTACTATTGTGTCAAACATTAAAACTGTAAAATTTTACAATTTTATGTGTTCACTATTTAAAGGCCCACTTTATATAAAGAAAACATTGGCTACAATTTCATTTGCTAAACCACCACAACTGCACCATCTACTCTTCTTAAACGTTAATTTTTGCATCAAAGCAATGTGTTTTACTGTTGTTAAAGAAAGGAAGGGAAAGAAAGAAAGAGTAAGAGAAATATAAAAACAAAAAGTAAAATTCCATTATTCATTTCCAAATTTTTCTTCAAATCAAATATTATTATTTTACTTCAGCCATATTGTCTCCACACATGTCTCCACACACCATTGTCCCTAATAATTTAGAGTTTCAAGAGATTAATAATAGCTTTTATCCTTTGGGATTTAGTTATTAGCTGTTTATTCACTAGATTGTAATATTTTGTTGTTGTTGTTGTTGTTTAATTTGTTAGAGTTGGATGTAAGTAATCACATGATAAATGATGGACTAAAGGTCTAGGGATAAATTAGGATTTGTGAAACCCAAAACTACATGAACAATTTTCATGGTAGAATTAAATCTAGATCTTCATCTTCTTTTGCATGCCGTGATCAAAGTTCTAGTCTAAAAGTTCTGAACCTTATATGGTTGGAAAACATGGCAAGTCAGCTTTCCAACACAACAAACAACTCATCGATCCAAATTTTGTAACTCAAGTTATTAATGTTTTACTACAAACTGTTTAGAAGACTGTTTTACATGGGAATAACGTTTTTCATCAAACACTAGATATGTTTTTTATTTTCTTCATGATTTGATTCCTTCTTATGATCATATGGTGATTATACTATAAAAGACCCAAGTTTGATTCCTGGATCAAAGGGTGAAGATTTTGATTGTGGCCTTCACAATCGGGAGACTCAATTTCTGGATTCGGCATGGGTGTTTCTCTATTGATGAAGCTAAGCAAATCTTGACTCTCTATCAATGAAAGAAACTGTGTTTTCCATAGCAAATAGTTTGAGTGTGTTAGCTTCAAGGACACAAAGTTTGCAACATTCCAATGAGTTGGATAAGAGAACTTAGAGGCCATTGAAGAAGAAAGGTTGTTATTCTTCGTAGGCTCTAATACCATAAAGAAAACATTTAAGTGGTTTTCTCTCAACTTGAGGGAAAATGAGAGGAGCTATTCTATTATATATAGACATTGTTTACAAAGAAATGTAATTACAGAGGATTTTTGAGATTCCTTATATCAAGGATTACTCCTGTCAAATGGAGAGATATAAATGGTATTTCAACAGCTAAGGGTCTCTAATTAAGTCCTTGATTCGACTGTTGATTGACAGCAGAGGATCTTCTATCATCTTCATGATTTTAGCCTTGACTGAAGCATATTGTGGAGAATATCTCGCTTTCCTTGAATAGCACAATCAACATTACAATCAGAATCTTCACCCTTTGATTTAGGAATCAAACTTTGCTCTTCTATATATACAACATATATAAATTGCCTATATTTATGATTCATGGCTTGTAACGACCACCACAAGCCACAACCTTGTATCATCTTCAATTCCATCTTTTGATTCAAGCCGGTTGACTTTTTAACAATAGAAGGTAGGCTTAAAAGGGTTACTGTCAATCATTATTCATAGAATTAGATGAAAAAATGTTACACGGGTACCGTTAATTCTACCAACAGTGATTAACAGTAACATTAATTACTAAATTTGTAAGTTGTCTAAGGAGACACTACAACCATTTTTTCTTTAGGGCGATTGCGTGAAAAAAGGGTCAAATATTTGAGTGTTTCTTGTAATTTACCAACCACTCCAAAAAAATTTAAAAAAAAAAAAAAATGGTAGAAGCCCTTCGTTACATGATTTGGTAATATATTTTGGATTTATGTAAAATTGGATGGTGCATGTCCTAATAAAAATTCTAAAGGAATCAGTCAAATAAAAAAATTTAAAAAAAAATGAATTTAGAAGCCTACCAATGAGATGCATTTCGAGGTCTTCCCCATGCAAAGGGCTCGAGTTGTTCTTGGGCAAATCATACAATGAACATATATTTTGTAAAAGAAAATGTAAATTTTGACATAGTTATTTTTAAAATTTTAAATTGGCTTCAAACAAAGAAGTTGAGTAACTATTTCTTTCTTTTAAAATTGAAATATTCGAAGATCAACATTGAAAATATTTCGTAAAGTCTACCAAAAACATGATATTGCTATAATCCTCCTATTCTTGGAATGCTATAGGGCTTAACTCTCAGGTTGGTTCATTATAATTAACTTTTGCTTTTTAAGGTGTAACAATCTGTCCTTGGGTTAATTAGCTACTAGGGTTGGTAATTCATGTTAACGAGTCAAGTTTGTATTCGTATGTATATGTTGTGTAAGTCAACGGTATTTGAATATATGTGTTAACCCAACTTGTTTGTTAATCATGTCAATTTTGTAAATCTAAACATGACATGTTTATTAAACAGGTAGCATGACATGATCTGCAATTCTGCATAACTCAATTAAATAATCAAGTCATATTAAAGTTGATAAATATGACCCAAATTAATATTTTTTACTATTCAAAAACATTTTTTTTTATAAAAAAAATATATATATTTCTCATTCATCATGCATAGAATATCATGCACAAAATTTAGGTCATTCACAAGTTAAATAGATTCGTTTGCATTAATACATGAGTCAATTCGGGTTAAGTGGGTTAGAGTGTTAGACGGGTTGATTTGAAAATGGCCTGAATTAGACAGATTGACACAATTATGATCCGAACACAATTCAACTAAACCTGAACATGCTATCTTCTTGATGGATTCGAGGCGTGTTGCACTTTTTCGGCCACCCCTATTAGCTCCCTCCATATGATATGATATTATGAATTCATGGTGTAAATTACATAATAAGTAAAGCATATTGTATGTGAAGGACGAAAAAACAAAAAAAAAGACGAGAGAGAGATGTAACAAATCAGCACCAACATTTCACAATCTACACTCTCCTGTCCTGAATTTACACTCTCATTTTCTAATTCTCTAGACCCTCAATTTCTCCAAGTTGCTTCCTTTCTCAACCTCATCGGCAACACCTTTCTCCCCCAACCTCCTCAATCCTCTACTCAATACCTTCACCACATACTCATCCACCTTACACGTGTCCCCCCACCCACTCTTCTTCATCAACCCATAAATCCTGACCGTCGATTCCACCCTCTCCGCCTCAATCAACGCCTTAATCAGCCTCACAAGCGCCTTATCATCACAATCAATCGCACCCTCCTCAGCCTCCAAATCACAAATCAAACGGTCGATATCATCCCACATCCTCTTCTTCCCAAGCCCCGAAACCAGGTCGGCGTACAGAGACAAATCCGCTTTGTATTCCGATCGGACGACGGAGAAGACTCTGAGAGCGAGGTCGCAGCGATCTTGCCGTAGGAGCTCTTTGAGGGCAGCGATCAGGTCGGCCTTGATCAAGCGAGAGAGAGACTTGGAGATAAGGTCGTCGTGGTTGAGGTTGGTTTGGTCGTTTCTGTGAGCCCGTTTCAGGGATTGGATGGCTTGGATTGCTTCGATGCTTAAAACTCGGCCTTTGACGAGGGGACCACGCTTGTCGCGTGGGCCGCATCGTATGGGAATGTGGCTTCTGGTGATGGGTGGTTTGAGTTTTGGAGAATGGGATGGTGAGAGAAAGGTGAGGGTTGAGTGGAGAGAGGACGCCATGAATGGTGCGTCGCTGTGCCAGTGGAGATGATATATAATTTTATAATAAGACGATAATGCCCTCACCTTTTCTTTCATATTACAACCAAAAAAAAATGTTTCAAAAAAGAAAAAATGGGGAAAAGAAGACGTCGACAGCAGGATTCGAACCTGCGCAGGCAAAGCCCAACAGATTTCGAGTCTGTCTCCTTAACCACTCGGACATATCGACGCTTTGTTAACCTTCTATGGGCCTCATCTTAGTTAAAGGGCGACCTGGCACAATCTCATTATTGAATTTACCCTATTCATGAGGGATTGAGGAGGAGCTGAAGCACCAAAACATCCTCACATATTTTGTGAAAATTCAAGTGATCCATTCTTAGAGCATCTCTAAATGCTAGTTATCCAATTCATTTTTATGGATTAGTATTTAGTTATATGGCTAACTTTTCTAATTATTGTCATTTTGGCAGTTAAACTTTTGTTAATAAAAAAAATGTGATACATTCCCTCTTTTTATGCTTCATTCCTTCTTTTTTTCTCTACCAAATGTCATATTAGTAGTGTTTTTGGAGTACTTACTTGGATAGCTAATTAAGTTTTTTTTTTTATTTTTTTTTTATTTTTTGTCCTTGCGGGTTGGTTGAGCGGTCAAACCCTAGGTGTACTCCCCAGATGTCATTGTTTCAACTCCTCACAGAGATCGGTACTTGTGTGAATATAAGGCATCTCACACAGGCTATTAGGAGAATAGTTTGGACCAAAACGTCAGCGGTAGTAAGATCTGGGATACCCTAATAATTAAAAAAAAAAAAAAAGTATTTTTTTTAAAAAAATATCATATTGCTAGCTATAGTAATTAAAAAATAGTTAGTATCCTTTGAATGTTTTTAGACCAATAGCGCTATAATATCGTCAATCACGACTCATTATTGTCAATTAGTCATGGCTGTCGTTCTATAGATACAACATGGTGTTTAATTACATACAGTAGTCTGTTTTTTAAGTGCATGAGGCTCACAAAAATGAAAACACCCTTTAAAAAGCCCACACCCTCTCTAGCAATGAAAATGCATCTATGTCAAGAGATGTGTCGTATATATGACACATGTCTTGACGACAACAAATTAGCGTGATTCTTATTTTGTTGACTGTTTTTTAAGTGCATGAGGCTCACAAAAATGAAAACACCCTTTAAAAAGCCCACACCCTCTCTAGCATTGAAAATGCATCTACGTCAAGAGATGTGTCATATATATGACACATGCCTTGATGATAACAAATTAGCGTAATTCTTATTTTGTTCAAGTGACTTGCAACACTATCATTTTAATGCCCTGAAAATCTTAAGACTTCATATAATTTTTATGCTTCATGACAGATGATGCTGCTCTTATGTTTTGCTCTGCAGGCATCATCTGTACCTTTGGAAACTAGATCATTAATTTCATGAAAGCATATATGTAAGGTATGCATTTCCATGGAAGTTTACAGCTTCATTATGTGATTGTAATAATCCTGTTTGGTTGCATTAGGATGATAATGTCTAGGGTTTCATCGTGGAATAATGCCATTTAATTCACTATGTTTCTCACCAATGGCTTCATTTTTGTTAGCTTTAGAGATGAATTTGGTCCCTCAAGTTCTATTAAGTTGCATTTGACTGAATAAATTTTTCTTGGCTTTAGTGGAATGTAGTCTGAGACATGGATTCCTTATACTTGGTGAAGAAGAACAGTGTTGCTTGCAAAATCTAGTACCCAATTATTTATAAATTTAATATGGGGTTAATCACATCATTAATTTTAATCCTTAGGGCTCCTTTTAGTATTAGGAAAAACCTTTTGTGTGGATAAATTTTAGGAAAATTGCACTGCTGTCATGTTCTCAACATAAAAGGCACTCATAAACCTGATTGACCCCTTATTGCCAAAGATTATATCTTTAAAATCAGCATCAAGTAATAAATTTCCCTCTCCATTACAATAATACCTCTGGTGACCCGGAGGTATGGTGAAAGACTATAGGCCAACCCTGGTGAACTCTGATAGACTGAAAAATATAGTATATTACTGAAAAATTAGTCAACAAAATTAGGATTACTTTTTGATGCCCCAAGTCGAAAATAATTGCACCAAAACCAGTTATACTATGGATAATGCACCCTGACATACAATGCAAATTCGAAACAGAACAGCACATATATCTTTTGCCAATAGGGTTGCCCTGGTGAGTGGTGAGTGGTGACCTGTTGTTAGCCTTCGAAAAATCAGTCATGTTTGTTATATAGTTTCTTCCACCACCATTCATTAAGTAGGAGGATCCTGTGCTTTAAAATGATGAGTACCAATTGGAATTCTTCAAGGTAAAGAGATTTAATAATTTTCCCTTAAGATAGCAATGACTTCAAAGTGCAAATTATGACTATAGAAGTTTGTCAGAAAGGATATAATCACTAGGTGATAATAATTTGCCTTATCTCAAAACTTAAGATGGTGGGAAATACAGCCCACTGCATGTTGATTGAAAATCAGCAATTACGACTACATATCTCTATTTATGATCTTTCTGATTGGTCAAGAAACAAAAGAATATTTTTTATTTTTTTTGTTGGGGGGGGGGGGGGGGGGGGGGGGGGTGGGCTTTGTTCTTAGGAGTTAGGAGATCCTAGACAGGCCTTAGGCTACACAATAGGGGGTAACTCTCTCCCTTCCCTTGACACCACCCACCCCCAAGGAATTGAAAACTCAAACCAAGATTTCCCTATCATAAGAGGGGAAGAAATACAGTAAGAAACTTAAATGTTACAGCCGAGTAACAATGAGGATGTAGCCTTGCCCATGTCCTAGAGGTTTCATATACTCATCAAGAAGGTTTTTTTTTTTTTTTTTTTTTTTTTTTTAATTCAAGGCATCAACAATTCCATTATTCTCAAATCGCATGTCAAGGCTGCTATTGTTATACCTTTTTTATGGAGGATATATCAAAATACAAGGTTCTGGTGTAAAGCCTTGAGCCATCATACCACAGGCCTGGTTTTGAAACCCATCTTCATCTGCTAACTCTAAACCCTTAACTTATACTAAGTTATCCTTATAATGAAGTTCTTAAATGCACCCAAAAAAAATGTAAAGTTCTAAGCTAACAATACAAAAGTACAGTTTGGGAAAGGTAGATGCCCATCATGGTGAATTAAGTGGTTAATGAATACTATCAAAACCAAGTGGCATTTTACAATCTAACTTTAAAAGCTAGCTGGTGAAATGGTCTCGCAAGACATCTACTTTTTTATCTTCCTCCCTCTTGGAATGCAGTTTTCTTGTTGCATAAACATTAAATGATGTACTATTGCTGTATCATTGACTCTGAAATCTTTTAGTAACTTTCATTCCCTAGGTGGCTTCTAAAGTAATTGTAATAATCTAATAGCAGACCAAGATTATATTTGTGTGTGTATCTCAATTAAGCCTTGTGTCAGAGATCTGGTGTCAGCTACACAAACCTATTTCATATTCCCTCCATCAATAGCCATATCTTTTGTTAAATTGTAGGTAAATGCACAAACATGCTCTTTTTATTCTAGCCACTGTTGCACCTTAATTTTCATCTTTGCACATCATTATGAGTGAAGTACAACTAAGTTTTCTTTCATGCATGATTCTCTTTGAAGGTGCCAAAGAGAGTTTGGTTGGTTTTCCATTCTATCAACCTGATATCTTAATCACTGAGATCAATTATCAGTCTCAAGCGGTGTACTTTATACTTCATTCTACTACTATCTTCTTGTCCCTTTCCATGTCATTCCAGATGAATATCTTTCTTTCTTTTTTTCCTCCTCATCTTATTTTAAACTTTTTCGGTTCTTTGCTTGCATTGTATCATTATCACACTCACAAGGGACACACAGCAGGATTGATAACCGTAGTATGCCTCAGCCAACTCTTCTAAAGGGAGGATGTCCGATATTGGACTGTCATAGGAAGAAAAACATGTACTCTCCTTAAGTTGGAGAGAACTGATGAAGACAGCTTCTTTGCTTTAGGCTCTGTTTGAATCTTGGAAATGATAAGGGAAAGGAAAGGAAAATTCTGAAAATTGCTTGGAAATCGATTCCTTTCTACAACATTTATAGGTTTTCCGTCTCGTTTTCCTCAAGTTTTCCAAGATCCAAACAGAGGCTTAATTTCACATGAACTCATGATTTGGAAAGATTCTGTAAAAAGCAAGTGTCGGCTGCCATCATGTATACTTAAAATGTGCTTTATAGATGGGTAACCAACGGAAAGATGAGTTTTTTCAGGAAATTACTTCCTCAAATTTCTGACTTTGAAGAAAACTCCCCGATTTTGCTCCTAACACTTGATTAAATCAGCTCAATGAATGTCTTGTGTGCCATGACACATTGACACCATAGATGAGTTTTTTCAGGAAATTACTTCCTCAAATTTCTGACTTTGAAGAAAACCCCATGATTTTGCTCCTAACACTTGATAAAATCAGCTCAATGAATGTCTTGTGTGCCATGACACATTGACACCATAGAAGTGACACTATCTCTCCAATAGTTGATATGCGGAAATTTTTCGAAGTGTTGTATGGAAGAGTGAACAATTTTAGGCCTCTTATTGGTCAAGTAGACATGTTGCTATGAGTCTTCCAAAGGGATCCTATAAATGTCATAAGAAAAAATATTATGCATCATGCAGACATGTTGTTTCAAGCCTTTGGAGGGGGAAGCCTCATAGGTTTTAAAACAAGGCAAGTCTATGAATGTTGACATAGAAAAATATCTTTATAACATTTTATGACATGTACCTCTATGGCCTTTAAACAAGTCCATGAATGTTGACATAGAAAAATATCTTTATAACATTTTATAACATGTACCTCCATCGCCTTTAAATAAGCCTCACCTGGGGCTTCTTCTTTCTTCATTTCTTTCTATTTAGGAGTATATACTTCTTAAAACACCACATTCTTCCTTATAATAGAAGATTTGGCGGTGTTGGATGTTATGAATCAATGATGATGGCATTTGATGCAGATGCTGCAACAAATCTATGGCTTCAAATAATGTGTGAGCTGACAAGTCTCACATGAGGCTAGATGGGCCTGCTGAGAAGCAAATAGGAGAAACAAAAACAAGGTCTAATCGAGCCACTCTGATTTCAAAAAGAACAAGATTATTGTAAGGAAAAATAAAACATAAAGTATAGAACTCATTGAAAATCTTAAGTGGGTTTCATATGAACTTGAGAAAGGTTTACATTGAAACCAGAAGCCAACAATAACAGAAACCAAAACCAAATATGTGTAGTGTAATCTACTACTGGCATGAAGCAAATCAAAACAATATATCCATAATTCTACTCAGTACAAAATTTCTAAATTGATGCTAATGAGATTGCATTCATATGTACTTTCTAATTTGCCCATTATTAGAATATCATGGATATGTATTAGTGTATTTTGCCACCATGCCTAGTGTGGAAGTCTATTTTCAGTTTGGTAACTCTGTATTAGGTGACAAAAATGTGTGCAAGCTTGTTCTCAGAGAACAAAACCAGAACGCCCCCCCCCCCCCCCTCCCCCTTCCTCTCATATTCAGAGCCAAATGTGATATTTGAGTAACCTTCTCACCACTACTTTGTCTGCTATGACACTGGCATCAATGATGATGTTCACATTTCTAAAATTTAGCAAGAAAAAGAGCTTACTAGGTTGCACACAATGTCTAGTCCCACCATGTTCTGTAATGCTTGGCACTTACATTAGCATATTAAAAGGTAGTAGATCAAAGCAATCAGCAGTTCAACTTTCAGTTGTGTTATCCCATAGAAATTTGATAATTCTGAACTTTTCCGGCACACATTGTCATTTCATGTTGGCACCTTCTGCACCTAGAAGATTCCCAATAACTTCCACTAAGAACCTTTATCACATCTATTTCATTGAAGACAAACTGGTCTTTCCTTGGGCTCCATTTGCTTTGTAGGAAAATATGACTGGACAATTTTACATTATGACTATAGTGAGGTAGTAGAAATGAGGTTGGTTACACTTAGAAACAACTATGGTGGTCAGCATATTCTATCATGTTGGACACAGACACCAGAAACAACTTCCACTCAGGTTTAAGATACAATATATTTCCTCTAAATCGTGAATAACTTCCATCCAGATTAACAAACTCCCTTGCCCACTATTAGATGGTCTCTAGTTGACTCCTCTTTCACATTTTATTTTTTATTTTTTGCATTGGATCTGCTGCCCATCCTAAGCTGTGACTAATGAGCATTTTTTAGGGCAGGTCTGGTGAAAAATAAATTTTCTTAGTCATACGTTGAGTTTTTCTAAGGCTTGTGAAGCAATGCACATTTTTTTTTTTTTTTTTTCAAAAAAAAAATGAAAGATCTGAAAGCATCACAGAACAATCTAGTATCCCAACAAGTTTGGTACCCTAGAAAGTTCCTAATCGTGGTGCTCTATTTGAAGAGGAAGAAAATGTGTGACAAAGACAGAAATGTGGTAAAACCATGGTGGAGCTTGGACAAAGAATGTCCAATGTGATGGTTCCATATATAGGTTAATTACCAGAAATAGTAGTAGCTAGTATGTGAGAGAATTTGAAGAAGATTACCCCCACATTTATAGTCTGCTAAGCAATTGTGTCTACAGACTGCAAATTATTAGATGTCGTTGCATGGTTTAATAAATTAGAACCAGCCATCAATAGACCCACTTGAAGATGCATTGATTGGAATTGGGTTCAGACTGCAATTCATTAGACGCTTCTAGTTAAATTGATTGGAACCACATGTTAACAGACCCACTTGATTTCTACTTGAATTATCTGAATTTCTTAAGCTTTTCTTTTTTGATAATCGAGTTTCTTAAGCTAAACTTAGTGCATATATTTCAAGACTATTTGGATCAACCATATTTTGTGGTTTGGTTTCTGTAATAAATACACGCCATAACTTTCATTCTTTATGTGCTATGATTAGGTTTACATCGTTGTCTATAGTTGTTGAGGAATAAACATTTTTTCTCATTTGATCTCTTCACGGCTTTGCTTGTTACTTCTTGTTTATGATCCCTCTTGAAACTGCCATATTGAATGGCCAGACAGTCGATATGTTTGAGCAAAACTCACGATAGCGTCAATGTTAATTACACTTTGAAAATATTTGGTTTGCATTTTTCAATTCCTATCATGTTCTCCATTACCAAGCACTTCCACCGATCAAATCAAAAGCCAACATCTTCAAAGTGATCGGCAGCTCAATTTCCAATAGTGGTTGATTGACTGAAAGTCAATCATATTATGACAAGTTTGATATTCATCAACTACTAGGCTGCTATTATCATTTCACCTTTTGACACTTGGGAACTTTTTGCAGCTGAAAGATTTCTCAAATAACTTCCCACTGAGAACATTGTCACATTTAGTTTGTTGGAGTGGAAATGAATTTTCCTTGTGAGGTAAAGGACTATGTGTAGTATTTTAACCATTCTGGTGGCTCCATCTATGCTAGCTTTTAGTCAAAAGCATTTGGCTAGAATTTTAGGTGCTGAGTTTTGATAGGAAGTGCACTTTCTGGATCCCCCAATCCAACCATACAGAAAGCCCGGGTCTCTTCCACCAAGTAAAGCAAAAAGATTCCAAACTTACATATGTCAACACAATAGAAGATGGAGATATTAGTACATAATGTGAAAATTCCTTCAAGTTGTGTGTGTTGTCCATTTGAAGGTGTACATATCCATCGAACTTTATTAATTCTTGCCCAAATACTGATGGTTTAGTCTGCATCATTTTTCTATTGTGTTTATGGTTAATATATGTCTCTTTTTCAACCAAAACTTTCTCTATGGCTGCAGAGGAACTAATTCTCTGTTAAGAACTTGGTTTTCTTTGTTCTAGCAGACGAAATCCTCGCCCTGGATTAGCAGACCCATGCAAGTGATATGACTAAATTTAACTTAAACCTTGATAGGTCTGCGGTACGTGGTTAAGGTTTACACACACACACAGAGATGGTAAAATCAAAGGTGGGACTTGGGAGAAACGTCTAAGTGGAATTCCACATTCATGCTTTTAAGCTGTCCATGGAAGCCTGGGATACCCCATCCAACTTAGTTGTTCATAACTATGGAAAACACACATTTGTGGTGCTTTCAAGCTATTCCATCCATGGAGTGGAATTGAAGTAGATCAGCGAAAATTAACAATTTTTTCCTTTTATTTGGACCACATGTTGACACACACACTTGGTGACCCTTTTGAAGGTGACATCTTTCTGTACCATTTAATACCATTTAGGTTTGAACCTCATAGCTTGATTCGACACTGCAATCGTTATTTTGTGGTTTATCTTGCCTACTAAATGCTTGCCATTGCTTTCATTCTTTATCGCAACATGATTAGGTTTCCATCATTATCTTTGAAGCATTGAGGAATAAAACATGTTCTTTCCATTCAACCTGTCACTTATGCTTTACAATATGTTTTGTCATTAGCTTTCGTTGCTAATTTGATTGGCCAAAATTAATTGCCAAACTAATCATCTTTCAAAATATCTGTCTTAAGTTTCTAATCGCTGCTTGTATTTCTCATTACAAATTGAACCACATACCAAGACGTGGCGGAGTATGATTTCTGGAATTCAAGTGGTAATTTTACTCAAATGCTTGGCTTGCATGAGGCACGAAACTTGAGATATTTTTAGGTTTCTTTCAGGGAATTGGGGTTGAAATGCTTAGCATCTACCTTTGCAGGTCGTCTCTAGGGACCTACCATTATCGTTGTCTCAGTGAGGCGTGGCGGGGAGCTAGACTAGCAACCTTTATTGAATGATGAATGCTATCTACAGTTTGTACCTCCCCAATAATTCATTTTATCTTTATTATCCGACCAATACAAATTCAACCACATGAAATATGATTAGAATCTGTGGGCTTAGGGCCGGGGGGGCTATTGGGAAACCAAATGGCCAACTGTTGCAAACATGGACTCTTCCAAAAATATCATATTCGGTTTGGTATGGATGTAGCACTTATGTCTTGATTCATTTCCTACTTGAAATGCTATGAAAAAGTTGGATAATTCCTCATTGACTCTAATTTATGATGGTTGTAAGATGCCCTTGAACCGTGTATGGAACTGCCAACAGGCCCTACTCATGGAGACGTGTTTTAATTCAAAACTCCTGGTTTCCTTGTTTAATCTAAATAACTACCGAGCTTAAGAATAAGCTTGGGTTTGGCTTGTTTATTTTACTAGGGAGTTCAAACAAACTTGTTATTCAGCTGATCTTTAGCTAAACTTGAGTAGCTTGGTTCGTCTCATATTCCTACATGAGCACATGCCCTAATCCCAACGATGCCACAGGTATATGTATTGTCATTAGCAGCCTTTAACCTGTAGGACGTCGGTAGGATTAAGGCCTGTTATGTGGCTCTGTGATAGGGCATTGAGCTTTGTGGTAGCTTCCCTGTAGCAGAATCCCAGCTTCTGTTGATTAGAAATGGCCACCAGTTGCATATAATCTAAACATAGAGCCTCATGCTAAGACACTAGCAAGAGATAAGTAATAGTACTATGGAGTCTGTCAAATCTACTTGATGTGAAAATACAAAAACAAAAACAGAAGTACAAAAAAGAATATCTATACACACGGGAGGGGTTTTTCCTTTCTTTTTTTTCTTCTTTTTTTTTTTTTTTTTCCTTTTTCATGAGACCCTAAAGTTAGGATGAGGTGTCTTGTCCCAAACCCGTCCAATTGCCATCCCTAAAATCCACTTATCCATATGTTATCACGACAGTAAAACATATTTATCTCAAAAGCATATGGTATGCTTCAACAAATCAACACATCATTATTATGCATTATCATTGTTATTAGCGCATGTTAAACAGAACACAGTACTCAAAAGGGGGAAAAAAAAATTAGTGTCGCAGTCAGGTAGCACCTTGTCATTATCAGTCTCATTCCCTTCAATGGATTTGAATAAATGCAATGAATGTAGAGCCCACCTGAAGTAATCCGCGATGGCTCTGTCCTTTTATTTCACAATTTCAAATCTAGCATGATCACGAAGGATGTGGTCACACTCGTGACCATCTTGGGAAGACTCTAATGTTATGTTTGAAATGAAATTTGTATTTATAAAAATTTTACAAATTCTATTTCAAATGAAAATTCTTTCTAAAAATTCTTTATGAACGAAACTCTCATGGATTTAGTTTTTTATTTTTATTTTACTTTTTTTTCTAGGGGAGTATAAATTTAAATTACTCTGTATTAGCTTAGCAACTCATTTAAATAGCTGAGCTATTAAAGAGGTAGAGAATAATATATATCAAAAGTTTTTAGCACTCTTTGCACGTGCGATCCTTTACATGGAAATTTTTTCTTTTTTTTTTTTTATTCTTTTGTAATGATAAACTTTACATGGAAAGTTTAAATAGACTTTTGGGTGGCGGCAAGGCAGGAATACATTGAATTGAAACATTGGACCTCCTAATTTTATACTATGTCAACTTAATTAAACTCACCAATGGCCTACAGGCCGAGTGACACGTCCCATCTCAAAGGGGTGTGGGGTTTCAAGGAGGTCCTGAGTTCGACTCTTCTGGGTGCGTGCGTGTGTGAGTTCCTATCGCTTGGCAAAAAAAAAAATAATAATAATAATTAATTAATTAAAACCCAAATAATTAAAAAGAAGGAACTCAATGTATGTCAAAGGACTATAACTAGCTATGAGCCAATTTACCTTTCTCCTTATAAAACCTTTTCCTTATTTTTATTTATTTATTTTATCATTTTTTTCAGATTCAAAAAAATTGAAAACAATGCAGAAAACCAATTTAAGATTGGGTTTTTGAAAATTGTTTTCTAAAAAATGGTTTGTTTTTAGCAACATCAAATACACGTTCTCAATCCGACCCAAAAGGGGAAGGAAAAAAAAAAAGAATGAAAATGATGTTCTCAATTTATCTTTTCTGCAAAAAAAGAATGAAACTACCAAAAATAAAATATATATTCTCAAAGATTCTCTTCCCCTGGTAGAGACATGTTTGTGAGATTGTGGTCAACACATGGTTTCTAATTTTTTTCCCCCTAATTTTGGTTTTATTTCATGTGTGTTACACATCACTATTGTGATGGAACCATTTGAGCTGCATCGAGTTCAATGGACCACATCTTTTACCAAATGATAAGGTGAGAATGCCATTGCCATGGCATACAGAATTTTTTATTTGGATGTTGAGCAGCAAATAGAATCACTTGACACTGAAGGCGAGTGCTAGCTTATCAAGTTAGCCACTTGTGTGTAAACTGTAGCGATGGTGCGCGGCATGTGGGACTCACAAAGTTTTATCTATATATATATATATATTGGATGGCCAGTCAAGAAGAACGTGTTGGCATAAATCGTTCAGCACGCACATTGAAAGTTGTACCCCTTACATTGGTAGGTTACGAATTACATGGGACTAATGTATGATATAAAAATCACAATGCATAGTTTTATATATATATATATATATATATATATTGGATGGTGGTCAATAAGAACGTGTTGGCATAAATCGTTCAACAAGCATATCGAAAATTGTACCTTTTGCATTGATGGGTTACGAGTTATATGGGACTAATGTATGAGATATAAATTACAATACATAGTGTTGATATAACTTGTATAAACATATTCTTATATATACGCACATATACATATGATATATTAGTGCTGCTCACCCCTAGGACGGTCCGCATGATCCTTTAATCCTATAGGTGATTGGATGGCATAGAATCATGCATGGGATTTATCCACGTGCGTGATAATCATGTATGTTTTCACAACATGCATTCGATTCATGTGAGATGTGTGGATCGCAAGTGAGTGAAATGATGTATGATATATGTGTGTGTGTGGAAATAAGCATGGACATGCAGCGGCGGATGCACTAAGGTGCATCCTTGAGTACGTGCAACCACTCAAATTTTTTTTTTTTTTTAATGATTAGTAATTTTATTTAAATTTACTTGAGTACTTTAGGCCCCATTGAGAAAAAAATGATTAATTTTGACTAAATTTTGTTTATTTTTGGTTAAATTTATTAATGTACACCATGTTTGTAGATTATATAAAGTTTGGTTTAATTTGTGAATTAGTTCTTATGTGCAAGTGTGCAACCATTGAGAAAAACCTTGTCCCAAATCAGGTAGGAGGAGTTAGGGGTGGTATATTCTAAAAGTTGCTTAGGTTTTTGGATTATGGCGTGCTTGTTATTCATTTATGTTAATGTGTGGTCACGTGACTTTCTCTTTTTTTCCATCTTGTTGAGACCTTGTCACACATAAAATTGATCAGGATGGGGGTGTTAGGAGTAGTATATAAGATTCCATGTTTTTAAAAATCGCCTACACATTTTAAAGTATAGTATGCCTATTGTTTTATCATTTCATCACTTTTAATTAGTCATGCCAATATATAATTTTCTTTTTCTCTTTTTCTTATCTAACTCTTAAAAACCAAAAATATATATATATTAAAAAAAATTTAAACAGTGCAACCACTTAGAAACATTTTTGGATCCCCCCCTATGAACATGGAAATGGAAAACAGAAAGTATAAAGATCAAATAGACGGACATGGAAGCTTGCTTGACAGGGGTTTCTAGTGGGGTTACCCCACTTAAAAACCCAACTGAGGCGACCCTAGCTACTATCCTTATAGGACCCACATCGCGTGCCGAGCACATTGCCACCTGGGTCCATTTCATAGGTGGTGCCATCCTACTTACCTATGCTTTTTGTTGTTGGTGCATCTATGGTTATAGTCAAATAATACGGCGATGTGAAGATTCTCTTACAAAGAAAAAAAAAAAAGAAAAAAAGTTATACAAGTGTGTTTAATTATGAATGTGCTCCCCTCCACTTTGTTTTTGGCTAAAAGATGAATTTGATGCATATTTTCATCTTCATATATGGTGTATGGTGTCTTTTCTAAATCCTTATAAGAGTGCTTGAATGGAGAGTTGCACTTTATAAATTAGAGTGAATTCAATCAAAACAAATAGGGGCGCGCAATGTTTCAATTTTATGAGAACAACCTTCAAATCCAACTCTTTTTAAGCTGTTTTTTTTTTCTTTTATTTTTATTTTTTTAAAAGTTTTTTTTTGGTGATATATAAGATATGGAGAGAGGAGGGTAATGAGGACAATGGAGTTTTTTTTTTTTTTTTTGGGGGGGGGGGGTCCAATTAGAATGTTTCTTGTTTAGGGTCATGAATGCAAAAAAGAAAAACAATCAATTAGTCATGGAAAACACCATGACAAAAATATGTAGTGCGTGAGAGTAGGCCATAACTCCTTGTCTTTTAGAACTCCTTTTACAATAAAATCATGGGCAAGGTGGCCTAGTTAGTAGTTACACAGTGGAAGATCTCCTTTTAATGATGGCAAACTTTAAAATGGCCTCCAGAAGGGCATAATGGATTCAAGCTTAATTGGTTATATAATTAGATTATTTTCTGAAAGTTGGTTTTTTATTTTTTATTTTTTAAAGCATTTTTTATGGTTGTTAGTATCTAGTCGCGCTCCAAAAAAATTATCTGTATAGCCATACTTTTTATAAAATAATTTTATGTTCTGAAAATTGTAGGGGGAAAAAAAAGGCTAGCTTATTTAAGAGTGTTTTAGAAAACAAGAGAAAAATTTCTGAAAATAAATATGTTTTCAAGTAGCATTAAAAATAATGTTGTCGGTCTCTATTTTTTGGTTTCTTTCCAAGAAGGAATGAAACCACTGAAAACTCCATATTCTCAAATTTTGCTGTAATTTTTCGAAAATAGACTTCTAGATTTTTCTTTGGTTTTATCTTTCAAGCCAACCCACTTATACAGTGCTATTGTTGCCGACATATATTCACAGTATTACACTTTTACGTATTTACCAATATATACTAATTAATAAACAGTGGACAATTTAAAAGTATCTTCTTTTCCTTTTTGTCACCACAGGAGGGGTCTAATTGGGAAAGACCACACTAGGTCTTACCCAGTGAGAAACCAATAACAAGAAGAACTTAAAAAGGTCCACTGAAGTAAGAGAACCACAAGCTCTATTTCAAGCCGACTGGCCTAATCTTAACTCTACCATGAAAAAATAAGAACACATCCACCGCCTTTCGGGACTCAAACATTTGATTACGTACTCTCTTACACCTTTACCACTCAGTAATCACCCTCAATGATTTTCTTCACAAATTAAATGTACACAAATGAATGACAAATACAAAGTTTAAATTGAAAAAAAAATTATGCCATAACAGCCTGTAAAAGAGAGAGATTATGGAGCGTGAGCTTGGTAAATCATTTGGGTTAATTCCTTGCAAAAGGCTTTGGCTAAATCAAATCTATGGGAGTGAAGTACAATAGTGGGCCAGGCTATATTTCCTTTAAGGGACCACTACTTTAGTTAGTTTTGTTCTCTTTAGTCCTTAATGCTAATTAAAGCACTAACCCCACAAGCCTTTATTACAGCACAGCCAGGTGGGACATGGCTACTTACAATTTAGACAGACATGCTCATTCAAGTAAGGTTCTAATGCTCTTGCAAGGAATATGATGATGGAGAACTAAAATGAGTAATATGCATATTTAAAATGTACTGAAAGTATATTTCACATTTTTGGCGGGAGCGGATCACATCATAGGTAAATATGTTACTAAATGACAGAGAATGGATTAGAAAGATTTATGAAGGTAAAAAAAATAGAAATAAATTTTTTTTTTTGGTACCCAAAAAAAAGAGAGAAGGCAAATGGAGTGGCAAATAACCTAGCAAATTTGCATCATGATTGTCCTGGTGATGGCACAATTTTATGGACATCGGATATGCCAGTGCAGAAAGAGATTAAATTTGGCTTACATCATGTAACTCCTTTAAAAAAATATTTTATATTTTGGTAATTAAACTGCTCAAGAAATTTATACGAGGAAAAAAACTCAAACAGGAAAGTTGACAAATAAGATATTGCAATTAGTAAGGTGTTCCAAAACAAAAGGAAAAGACAAATAAGGAAAAAAAAATAAAAAAGGAAAAAAGAAAAAGAAGAAAGAAGATAAGCTTTAGAGTTTTGCTTTAATTACTAATTTGCTTTGTAAAGGTAGAGTCATAGGAGTGACATATATGCCTGATTACGCAATTGAACAAGCTTATTTAGGCTTGTAAAAATCCAAATTTGACCATGCCCACTAGACGTTATTTATTTATTTATTTATTTTATCATTTGCCAAACAAGGGTTATCCTATGCTTTCATTAGATCCAGACTAATCCTTTCGTGATGTACAAACCATTCGCAAGTCCGTGTATCTGATAGTGAGAAAGCAAAGAATCAAACTCGAGACCTATAACTCCTAAGCTGCGGTCCTTTGTCCTTTGAGTTACCCTCACGGGTTTATTAGGCGCTATTTTATATGGTATAGTTATTACAATAAGGAGTTTTGGATTTTTTTTATTTTTATTTATTTATTTTTTTTTTTTTTTGACCCTTACCCTCAAGAGCTTTGGATTCTTGATTTCACTAATTAAATTAAAAGTCTCTCCAAACCTACCCGATACAATATGCCATGTCATTGACAATGTTTGGCTAGGATATGATAAGCACATTTAGGGCCTATTTGGGTGTTCAATTTAAAATTAAACAATTTGAAAAATTTTACATAGTATTAAAAGTACAAATCTATCACCTTAAATTAAAATATTTAAAAATTTTCTTGAATATTTACATAGTGTTGACCATGCTTGGCTAGGATATGACCCTTACTCTTATTTGTGATGATGACTATTATTTTATTGAATTTGTTAATTCAAGGCGATTGATTTGTACTTTTAATACTATATAAAATTCCTTAAATTATTTAATTTGGAATTGGACATCCAAACAAGCCCTTAATTTTCACACCTAAATGCGAGAAAAGATTTACAGATGAAACTTGAACAGCAGATCCATAAATGCCACCCATCCAAAACCATTAACACCTTGGATGGTTTTGGCAAATTGTGGTGTTTTTGTGAGCTTTCCAACAGGCGATTTGTTCTAAGGCCACTTTTCCTTGCGGATATGATAGGATCTTGAATGTTCATATTTTCGCTGGTATATATGAACCATAGCTAGAACACTCACATTTAAAGCAAATTAATTCAATTTAACATTATTAATCGAACCTCTAAACTCTAAAGTTCAACAATGTGATTATATTTAAAGGAAAGCAGCCTTCAACCATAATATATCATATATATATATATATATATATATATATATATATAGAAAGTGAGGAGCTCTCTCCTTATTTCAAGAAATATCAAATGACTCTCAAAAGACATGTGCTTCCCAATTAGATGGAAAATTGATATTTAAAGATTCTACTACATACAAATTTTCATATAAGAAAACATCATGTGATTTGTTTGTACAAACTTATTAAAGTTTGATATATATATATATAGTCCCCTTTTTATGAGATTAATTTAACCTAACTTTGCGTTAATTCACCTTCCAAAACTATACATGTAATTCATATTTTACGAAATCTACCATTAAATTAGATAATCTTATCATGTAGGTGATGTATACCAAAAATCAAGTTGATTCGAAATTAATTACTATTCGATCCAAAAATTACATTTTTTAATCAATGATAATCATTAATTTTGGATATTTATGAATGAAGTAGTTCTTAATTTCAAATCAAACATGAAACAAATCTAATCCAACGGTTGGTTTTGAAAAATAAAAACTAGATATAAAGTTTTGAAGGATGACCTTGTGTATTAATGAGATATGAGGTACATTTGACTAATGAAAGGGGTACAACCCCCAATACATGGTGCTAATATAACTTATATTAAGCTGTGCTGATAGGAACATATATATATATATATTAAACATTTAACTAAAATTTTTACTCAACTTCGATTCTTGCATGTAGACCTAATTATAACGTATTTTTATTGAATATTGTACTATGTATGTCCTACTATGCATTTCTATTTTTTTTTTTTTTTCCTAATGATATGATTGTACGTTAACAAATGGGTTTTTTTTTTCAAGAAATTTGTGTGTTTTTTAAAGAATGTTATATCTTTCTTTGGTTTTTTTTTTTTTTTTTTTTTGTCAAACAATAATAGAACAAATATCCATAAAAATAAAAATAAATGAATAAATAACATTTTTTTCTTAGATGTAGATTAAATGAGGGCCAGACCTTAATCCAAATTCCAAAGACTCCAACCCTCAAGTCCACCAAAAAAAGAGATAAAAAAATAAAAACAAAAACCAAAATGAGAGAGCTTGTGGAAAAAGAGACAAGGGTGCTCTCCTAGCATCTTTATTTTATACTGAAATATTCCAAAAAGTTTCTAGCTACACCACCACCTTGTTATAGAACCTGACATAATATGAATTGGTCGGTAAAAATATCTTCTAAATCATTCAATATCATCATATAAAAAATCCATCATCACATCAAATGCTAATTATATGGTATCGTATGTTTGTATTACGGTGCTACATATAACATTACCTTATTATATGATATTCACGTATTTGTTTATTCGTGTTTGTGTTTTTAAATTTATATTTTAAAAATATTTATTACACGGTAATAGAAAATGAATGGAAATGACCTTCACCCTTGTGTGTAGGTAGAAAGTATTTTCCAAAAAGAAAAAGGGAGCGAAAGAAAACGCCGCGTCAAAGACGGCAAGAAGGGAATGGGTCAATGAGTGAATGATGATGATATACTGCCGTCAACTTAGCAACAGCACGCCGTTATGTTCCCCAACCACCAGGTGGGTGTCATGACGTGGCTCAATCTCATTCTTTAAACCATCCCATCCCCACTTCGCCAATGGCATGCTATTTTTAACTTTTTGTTTACACAATAATTACCATTCATACAGGCGTGGTTAAAAAAAGCTTCACCCATACGAGTGGAGCACTGGAGTCTGGACTCTGGAGCTACCACTAAAATTATTATTCCCTTACTTTACTGCAAAATTTAAATAGTAACTGAAAATAAAAAGCTCCTTTTCCGAGGAAATTATTTTAGGCACATCTAAAAAAGACTCTCACACTCCTTAACTACGAGAGTAGGGAAATCATAATATGATAAAACCCTTCTCTGAGTGTTAATACTTAATAGTACTCTGTATCTTTCCTTCTTGTTAATATGACAAATAAATAAATAAATAATATATATAAGGGAAGGATCTATTTATATTCGGTGTAAAATTATTTACATCTTATGAGGGCAATATCTAATTCAATGGTTGGTTTAAAAAAATATCGATCCTATAAGAAGTTATTGAAAAGTTTAAGAGTAAAAAATTTTACATCAGATGTAAACAGATCACTCCCCTTATATATATATTGGATTATTCAAGTGTGTAGTAGGATATTCCGGATTATCTCACAACATCACGGTCATCTGTGAATGGCATACGCACGTGAACACGCATGTCGTCCGCAGACAGTTATAATCGTATGGGATATCTTGTACATGATCAAAGTTATCAAGTTGCATGATAAAATATATGAATACAAACTCTTTGCATATTCCGTTTTATGGAAATGATAATAATAATTTATGAATGTATATTTAAAGAGTTTTTAATCTTTCGTTGACAATTTTGATAAAAAAAAATGTATTTTTGAATTTTAAATTTTATCTTTTATGAAAAAAAATAAAATAAAATCTCTATGTATTTTTTATTTTTTATAAAACTAATATTATTTAAAATATTCACGTGCAACGCACGTGTGCTATATATATATATATATATATACACAAAATTATGATTAAATTAACACGTATCGATATAAATTAAGTTAGCATGCACCATGCATTTAGAGTTGTACCCTGTACATTGACCCAATGTACTATGTAACAATGCATGAGATACAACCTCCAATATGGATATTGATATAAGGTTAAATCAGCATATGCTTACCTACAATGATTATGTCATTAATTATAATTTAATGAGTGCCCTAAACGTTAAGAAAACATATATATATATACACATATTATACTAGATTCTATGAGTCTTATATGGACTCAAGGATTTTTCGAAAAATTTTCTCATAATTAAAAAAAAATTTAAATTAAAAAGAATATTAGAGGAGGCATAAGATAGTTCAACCAGTTATGGACAGTTCAAATATGTTCCAGAGCAATGGAGTGAATTGTAACTCAAAAAGTTAATTTTTTTTTTTAATTTTTAATTTTTTTTATTTTTATAGAATCTTGCTTAATGTACATAATTTGTTTGATGTAATTGGTTAGATAGCAACAAAAACAGTTTTAAAATTATAATTTATACTCCATCCGTTTTGCATTGACTACCCTGTTTGAAAAATATATATATATATATATTTTTAAAGAATTTCTTTTAAATGCTGTCACATCCACTTTTATATCTTAATATTTCAATTTTGCTCTCAAATGTAATACAATCATTAATTGAATTTGCTTTGTCCATAATATGTAAATGGTACCATGAATATGGACATTTTGAAAATTGATTGAAATGAAGTCTTGATTTTTTTTATTAGGATAATAATTTTGAAACAATCAAAAATAGAAAGAAAGACAAAAAATGTGAAACAAATGGAGTGTGTGTATGTGTGTGTGTATATATATATATATATATATTGGCCAAGAGGGTTAGAAATAATTTTTTTTCTTAAAAATTTTAAATATTGAATAAATGTAAAAGTAATTAAAATACAATATAAAAAAAAAAGGTCTAGTTTTGAGTCTTTTGACTAGAGATCACATTGTTTTGGAACCAACAAAACCTATGGATATAAATATAAAATATAAATTACCTAAAGAAAAATAAACCAAAGCAAATACTTCAAAAATTTTAAATAATCAAAATATTGACATTTTTTTTTTTTTTGAGTAATATGGATTAGAAATTTATTACATCAATTAATAGTAATCCTAAGACTCCAACCTATAACCTCCCCTCAAAATTTATTACATCAATTTATAACAATCGCAAGACTCCAATCTAACACCTCCCTTCACACTAAAAGTGAAAAAGTACCACCTAACTACAAGGCTAGTATCACCTCTTTTTTTTTTCTTTTATTTACTGAGTGGCCCACAAAACAAGCTACGCATGTAGACACAAAATGGATTGATTTCCCTATGGCTCGCACAAGTGGCCCACCTTTTGTACGGTTTGCTTATGAACAAGTCATCCATTTCTTGGCCCCTGGAAGGTTTGTTAAGTAATCAGGCCTTAGGTGCACCATCGAAAAGTTGTTATTTCAACCCTCTTCGTAACTATCGGTGTTCGTGTGGGCACAGGACATCCCACACGAACTGTAGGGAATTAGTTTCCACACAAACATTCCTAATTGTCAATTAAAAAAGAAAGGAATAAAAAATCTTCCCCTGATGTGAAGTTTGAACGACCGTACTGTTTGTCTTTTTCCCCAAGTGTGGCAGAGTGTCCACAAATTCCTCTTCTTCTGCTTCTTCGCACCACATGCATTACCCTAATCAAACCTCTCTTAGGATTGAAATATTCTCTGGAAATCCAAACACTAAACCCTCATTCTCAAGACAAGTCATTTCCACACCCCACACCACTCCTCTCGACAAGCGTTCTGCTACACAACTGCCGTTTTTTTTTTTTCTTTTTTTCCTTTTTTTTTTTTTGCTCTGATACTGATTGTTCTACATTTGGGCTGCGTCTGTGTCAGCTTTCCATACCCTAGGGTTTTGTTTCCATCTTGTCCGTGTCAACACAGCATATATATATATATATATATATATATATATATATAGACGTGCAACTGGGTTGTGTTTGAGAGAGAGAGAAATCTTAGAAAGAGAGGCATGATAGGATATCTGAATAATTTGTCCTGAGATGAGAAGACTCTCAAAAGAATCGTCTTTGACACTCGTCCTTTCCCTTTCTTGCATTATGCTCTCTCTCTCTCTCTACTCCCCAACACACTTTTTCCCCTTCCCTTTCTCTATCTCCCCATTCCGTGCGCTGATTCTCCCCGAGCCTTTCCCTCGCCTCGCTAACTCGTACAGTGTTTCCCGGCGCACTTTAAGCTTGGAGGGGCGCATGTTAGCATGGCCTATCATGGTGAGGGGTAATTAAAGGGAGTATATATATATATATATATATATATGAGAAGAACTTCTATGTGTGTATATATAGGGCTGATCATGATGTAGGACAAAAGTTAAGACCAATCAGAAGCCAAAATAACCTTCAGCGTGTAACCGTTCCAACGTTCAAGCAAACCGTACCTATGGTTGGGAGCGGTTTTATTTTTTGAATATTTAGTATTTTTCCTTATTTTAGTTATTTATTTCTTAAATTTATAGTTCAAATTGAATTAGGTTATTTATTAAGTTTAAGACTTTTGATTTATAGTTCTAGTTAAATTAGGTTATTTATTAAGTTTAGGACTTTTGACTTATAGTTCTAGTCGAATTAGGTTTTGCAGCCTATATAAAGGTTGTTTCTTTTCATTGTAAGGAAATGTTTTGATTAATAAAGAATTTCTTTACTGAGATTTATTTCTCTTTTCTCGTGGATTTGAGTTGTTTTTTCTTTGCTCGTGGATTCGAGTATTTTCTAAGAAGAATGTGGTGCCATTTTTCTCTCATACGCTTTTCGCTACGTCAGTTGGTATCAGAGCATACTTCATCCTGATCAGATGGCGAATGTACGCTACGGTGGCAACTTCTTCTATGGCGACGAATGTGGAGAAGAGGCTCTTACGAGAGCCAAAATTTCAAGGATTCAACGCGACACCCAACGAGCACTGCATGATGCACACGCGGGACTCGCTAGCTTACCGATGAAGACTAATAGGTTACGTGAAGACTATAGGGTTTGCGCCGACGATGGGGCTCGCGGCCGTCCTATTGGTAGACACGTTCCTAATCATCGGAAATTTATGGAATTTAGAGATATTCCTAATTTCAATAGATTTCCGAACGAAAACTATTATTGGTGATTTGATTTGGAGATATTTTTCGACTTTGTGGGGATTTCGGATGAGGAAAAGGTGAAAGCTACAACGTTCAAACTGAGATTTTGTGCTGCAAAGTGGTGGGATCAATTGCAACTTTCAAGAACTCTACAAGGTAAATCTGTTATTCGCTTATGGCCTAGAATGAGAAGAATGATAATATCTAAATTTTCTCTCTATGATTATAAAGAATTTGATATGGATCAAGAATATAGGCATACAAATTATTTGCGAGATTATACCGAGAGCTTCTACAACCAACCATCAAAAGAAGATGTGCAGCTAAAATTTGACAAGAAAGTTAATTCTTTTGAAGTTAAAAAAGAGGTGCAACATGTAGCTCATGAAGAAATTAAAATGGAAGAAAAAGATATTTTGAATCCTGATAATCACCATAAGAAATATAATTGTGAACTTGAAGAATGCATTGATATACTCAGAGCTTGTGATTTAGATATTGAAAATAATTTTTCACAAAAGGTTCATGCAAATTTTGAAGACCCAAATTCAGAAGTTGATTTGGTTATTGAAAAAAAGGTTTTTCTAGAAATTCATGAAGTGGAGGGGGAATCTTTACTACCTGTGAGTAAATTCGAGGTTGAGATCGTGATGGATGTCAAAGAGATTGAGAGTATTATGGTGGAAGTACAAGAACCAGAGGTAGTTGTCACTTCTAATGAGGTACAACCAGCATTGGAAGAAAATTGTGAGAAGTTTGAAGATCTAAAGGAAGTAATTTTTGAGCATGAAGCTTTGGGGGAGACTACTAATTGCGAAATTTCATTCGTCAAAATTTCAGGAGAGATCCAATCACAACATCCAGTTGTTAATTTATCAATTGATCTTCTTCATATTTACGAGTTGAGAAACATTAATTGTATTGGGGTCGAGAAATTTAATTTTATTATCAGTCCTTGTTTGATCAACCTCGTTAATCAATTGAAGGGTATAGAGACATTGGCTCGAGTCAAAAATATTTTAGAGTGCAAATTTCAAAGGAGAATGTAGAAATTGAAGTACTCAAAGTATCTTTTTGTTTGGGATGGAAGACTTCAAGTTCATACAACGAACTCGAGGGCGAGTTCTTTGCAAGCAGGGGAGACTGATGTAGGACAGAAGTTAAGACCAATCAGAAGCCAAAATAACTTTCTGTGTGTAATCGTACAAACGGTCAAGCAAACCGTACCTATGGTTGGGAGCGGTTTTATTTTTGGAATATTTAGTATTTTTCCTTATTTTAGTTATTTATTTCTTAAATTTATAGTTCTAATTGAATTGGGTCATTTATAAAGTTTAAGACTTTTGATTTATAGTTCTAGTTGAATTAGGTTATTTATTAAGTTTAGGACTTTTGACTTATAGTTCTAGTCGAATTAGGTTTTGCAGCCTATATAAAGGTTGTTTCTTTTCATTGTAAGGAAATGTTTTGATTAATAAAGAATTTCTTTGCTGAGATTTATTTCTCTTTTCTCGTGGATTCGAGTGGTTTTCTCTTTGCTCGTGGATTCAAGTATTTTCTAAGAAGAAGGCGGTGCCCTTTTTCTCTCATACGCTTTCCGTTACGTCAGAATCATGTGCGGGATATCTCAGAATATCCTATTCGATCACGGCCGTTCTTGAACAACATGCGTGTATTCACACGCCTACGCGTGTCGTTCATAGATTGCCGTGATCAAACGAGATATCTGAGATATCCCGCATATGATCAAAGTTTTATATACATACAGCTTTGATCATGCATGTGCGGGATATTTGATCACAGTCGTTCTGTAAACAACACGCACGCACATATGTCATCCAAGGACGACTGTAATTGAATGAAATAGTTCAAGATATCTCGCACATAATCAACCCTATATATATATATATATATATATATATATATATGAAAAATGATTAATGGGAATATAAATAAATGTACTAGGGATGGGTTCATAATGTTGTAGCCCATTCATACCTTAGTACGAGTCCTTAATCAATTTTCTATATTTCAGAATTGTAAAAGTATTTAATAAAATTTTATTTCTGAAAAAAAATATATAAATAATAATATTTTATTTTATTTCCAATAACTTCTTTCCCTCTAATAATTATTTTCGTAATGATGAATTAAAATTTTAAGTTGTCGGATTTGGGGCTGTCATATTTCACATTTTATTAATGCTAGGGATTCCAAAATGGGATTCCTTTTACTCCGTCTCATTTTTCTCTCACATAAAATGGGCCCTACACTTACTAGAAATGCATATGAATGTGGATCAACCCCATGAAGAAGAAGCAGAAAAAATATATGAAATCCTTACCAATGCTCTTGTTTTATTAATGTGTTATTAAATAGGACACTGGACATAATAAGAGGTAATCTAAGAGAAAATAAAATGTCAAACCTAAAATCTTTTGCCTCTTAATGCTGTGTACGGATTGAGAGAAATAGAGAGAAGAGAAAGAAAGAGAAGAGAAGAGAAAATAACTTTTTCTTTATTTTGTTTAGTTAATAGACCTCATTAATGAAGAGAAAATGAAATAAATTAATCATAATTACCCTTTTTTTTTTATGTATTAAACAAAAGTTGTGTGGGAGTATAATTATCATTTCATCACTCAACAATTCATTTTCTCTCTATATCTCTTCAAATCTCTCCAATTTGGAGAAAAGATAAAATGACTCATTTTCTCTCCATTTCTTTTCTCTTCTCTTCTAACTTAACAATCCAAACAAAAGATATGAGGAGAAACTAATTTTCTCTTTTCTTCTCTTTTCTCCATTTCTCTCCACCCATACATAGCTTAAAAGAGTTTGTCCATCTCACAAAGGAGCAAGAATTTGATGTTCAAGTTTTCAAAACTTAGTATTGTGCTATTGTGAGCAAGGACCCACGTATGAAGTGGTGGATGGTTTGGATTAAAAATTTAAAAAGTTGATTTATGGTGATTTTAGATATTTTAATAACAATTTTTTCAACCTTAAATCCGAGTTGCCCACCACCTCATCCAACCGTCTTTAGGATTGAGTAAGGATAGACCTCCCAACTCGTTGCATTTTGGCATGGGCTAGGGTTACGAGCTTAACGCCTGACGGCATTAACTTTCTAACATTGGCCCTCAAATGATTCTGCTTTGAAGTGTTTCACACCTCAGCCGTCCATTAACTCTCTCACACTACGTGTCACGATCCAAGACGTTACAGCACCCCCACTGTAAAACAATGTTACAGCACCAAATCTGGATCCCGTCGAAGTGGTGCCCCAACAAACAAATGGCCAATTCAAGCAGCCTCTTTCAATTTAATTTATCTTACACAGGCACGGCGCATTTTAGCATAGAATTGGGCGCATGGTAGCGTGGCTCATTGACAATGTGAATAAATAAATGAAAAATGAAAACATAATGTGAAAGGTTGCCGGGGAATACGCAGTGAGCTGTCGGTGGAATTGTCGAAAAAGGAAATACAAAATTATAAAGTAGAAAGGAAAGTAATGAAAGGCCAAAAACAGTTCCGGTTCCATGTTTGTTCTTTTACAACTATACTTGTTATTATTACCATTTGTCAGACATTTCGGACCCACCACCTTTGCATATTTAATCATAATTTTAAAAAAAATAAAAAATAAATTTATTCCATGGATGGCGATGAACATTCTGATCCAATGGTTCATATAGCAGATACAACTTTGCTTGTGCCGTTTTAATGCATAATGTTTATGAGAAATTAATGTTGAAGATAGTGGGGTTAGATGAGGTAATTGACCCACATAATTTTTTTTTTTTGGTACAAAAAAAGGTATTTTCAAAACCTCATCATGGGTGAAAATTACCAAACTTAACGCTAATGTTTATCGGTTCCACACATGTATAAATGGCATAGTCATGATAAATCAAAAAAATAAGCCCATTGTTATATAATAAAATAAAAAAAGTGCTTACTCATAATAAATTATAAAATTATTAATTAATAAAAAGATATTACATCCCGTGTGGATAAACGTAGTTACTATATCTAATATACTTCATAGTACTATGAATTATGAATGTTGAAACTTATTTTCTTACATTAAGCATTGACAAGAGTACTTTTTATTTATTTATTTTTAGGTGAGTGGGAAAGGTGTTTGGACCTTCGATTTAACCAATCTATATAGACAGATATAGTATTTACAATCGTCGTTTACTTCATATCTAGTAATGTTAAAAACAAAAACAAAAACAAAAAAATTTCTAGTTATATTTTTGAAGTACAAATATCAAGATTAATTGTTTTATCTTGAGAACTATGATCAGTGTAGAGTTGAATGATAATAATATTTAAGTTTAACCAAGTCATAGTAATTTTGATATATGAATTTATTTAGAGTAATAATCCCATATGATATATAAAAGAATTGAATTAATATACTCTATAGTCATGCAGAACCCACCAAATGATGGATTTGATACCTATGGGGCATGGGAATTTCACAACTGTACCAATGAAACTCACTGAACACCCTGAACCACCCCCCCCCCCCCCCCCCAAAAAAAAAATACTATTGGTTTAATGTAACCTTGGTTGCAAATTTGCAATAAATAAGAGATTACAGTTTTTTTTTTTTTTCCTCCGAAGAAAAAAAAACAACGAAAAAAAAAGAGCTACAGAAAGGCCAAAGAAGCTTCTTTTCTGCATCAACAAAACCAGCTCTTTTGAGGGGTAGCCAGAAAGCACACTCTCTCTCTCTTTCTCTCTCTCTCTGCCATTCTCCTCTGCTTGTTCATAAACTCTTCAAGCCTTTTATTGTGAATATTTTGAGCTTCTACTACACTTTGAAGTTTGATGTCAACACCATTTGAACATGATTACATAGGCTTATCAGAGGCTTCTTCAATGGAGAAGACCTCTGACAAGATCTCATCTTCTTCTTCCTCCACCATCTCCAGTGAGGATGACAAGAGCACCAGTCTCAACCTCAAGGAGACTGAGCTGAGACTTGGCTTGCCTGGTTCCGAGTGCCCTGAGAGGAAACCTTCACTTGGGTTTCCTCTATTTAGCAAGGATTTGGAGGATAAGCATAATGGGTACACCCTTAGCCCTCTGAAGAACAACTTTGTTTCTGGTGCTAAGAGGGGTTTTTCTGATGCCATTGATGGGTCTACCAAATGGGTTTTCTCTGTGAATGGTGGATCTGAGGTTGATTTGGGCAAAGGTGCTGCTTTGTTTTCTCCTAGAGGTAACAATGGTCTGAAGACTCTTGGTGCGTTAGAGAACAATAATACTCAACAATCCTGTGTATCTACACCTGCCATGAAAGAGGTTGCTGCTAATGTTTGTTCATCTCCAAAGCCTGCCCAGGAAAAGAAGACACAGGTCTCTGCTACAAATGAGCATGGTAGTGCTCCTGCTGCAAAGTAAGCTTTACCTCTTTACTCTGTATCACCTATTTTCTTCTTCTTATCAACTCTGTTAGGTTGCCGAGAAACTGAAAACGCTTTACTGAGCCTTTTTTCCTTCTTTACTTTTCTCTGTGTGTGTGTGTTGGGTGTTTTTTTTTTTTTTTTTTTTTTTTTTTTTTGGGGGGGGTGGGGGGGGGATGGAGGGAGTTGAGTTTTGTTCACTTCCTTGAAAACCAAGATAATGAAAAATCTATTTTCCTTCTTATTATTATTATTATTATTATTTTAATTTTTACTTTGTTTCCAGTTTCTCTGGAACCAAACGGGGTATTAAAGCCCATGAAAGAAGGGATTATATTTTCTGTCGTAATTTCTTTTCTTTATGAAGTTGTGAGTTCGGTTCTGTTGAATGAATGTTTCTTTTCCTGGTTAGGTTGTTTTTCTTCCTTTACACTCTGGTTGGTTGCTGGGAAAAAAAAAATAAAATGAAGAAGAATCTTGTGTTTATGAGTTCTGACTTCTGGGTTACCCAAACATAAAAATTGAAGTTCCCCTAAATCATGGGTTACCCAAACATAAAAAATAAAGCTTCCCTAAATCAAGCAAAATATTTTTATGTTAGACTCATGTGAGTGGAGATTTTTAAATTCTTGATGCCAAATCATATGAATGTAAGTTTCAAAATTTTAATTTCTTTTCTTTTCTTTTCTTTTCTTTTCCTACCTATTCTCATCAAACAAAGAGAGAATTATTGTTTGTTTTGGATTTTGCTTTTCTCTGTTCATGTTCTCCTTTCCTTCCTTTCTTCCGTTGTATTGTTCTTTCATTTATTTCTTTCTGCTTGTCTATCTTTAATACACCGCTTTTGTTGCTTTTACATGCTTTCCCAGGCATGATGCCTAGAATTTGCTTAGACTTCTCTTTCCAGGTTAGGTTGTCTTAGAATTTTTAGTTTTAATAGGGCGTTTTTTGTTTTTCGCTTGCCGTGAGTCATGGTCAGATGCTAGTGGTTAGCCTGAAGATGGGTATTTAATCCAGGTATCCAGTACCATGCTAATGAAGCTTTAGTTTTTTTTGTTGTAAGACGATTCTTCACATTTATTGCATTGGTTATTTATTTGGAATTTTTTTTCCATCAATTTTTTTTCCTCCCAATTTCGTGTTCTCTAAAAAACAAAATTTGGGGGATTTTCTTGGATGCCTAGAGTTTTACTGGGTTATTCATGACTCTGCTTTTATAGCTTGGTCTTCTTCAATTAATAGGTATGTATTTTTTCTTTTTCCTGGTTCCTGTGTCCTTGTGAATTTTAATCTCTATGGTATATGGGTTAGTTCATATTTGGATGAATTAGGGACTGAATTTTTCTGTGACAGGGCACAGGTGGTAGGATGGCCACCAATTCGATCTTTCCGGAAGAACACCATGGCCACTAGTTCAGCAAAGAACAGTGATGATGCTGAAGGTAAATCAGGAGCAGGGTGCCTCTATGTGAAGGTTAGCATGGATGGTGCTCCATATCTGAGGAAGGTTGACCTCAAAATCTACAAGAATTATATGGAGCTCTCATCGGCTCTTGAGAAGATGTTCAGCTGTTTTACAATTGGTACTCTCTCCCTCTCTGTGTGCATGCACGCACTTGTGTTGATGAGCTTAATTGTTTTGGTAATTACTAATTAATACCTGTCTATAGTCTGTTCGGTGTAAAAATTCAAAAGAGCTTCCATTCGGATGAAAAATCACATAATAAAAAATAGAGTTCTCTTTTCAATATCTTTTTTTAATGACTAGTTACACGCACGTGCATTGCATGTGAACACTTTTAAATTAAATTAATTACATAAAAAAAGATAAATACATGAATATTTATTTTTTATTTTTATCATTTTTTGTCATAAAATAGAAAATTTGAAATTAATAAAAAACTTTAAAAATATATATTTTTGAAAAAAAGAAAAAAAAAAAAACCCTATACATATAGATTTGAAAATCACTCCACAATAACGTATTATAAATCCATTAACTTCCACGAAGATTTTATATATATATATATATATATATATATATATATATATATATATATTTTTTTTTTTCATAAAACATAATATTCAAAATTGAGCCCATGTCATACTTTATAATTTTAATAAATAAAATGCCTTTAATTCAAGTTGTCAAGAATGTCTTTAGTTGGTTATGAAGAAATGTGACAAAGATGAGAGAAAGAGGAAGAAAGAAAAAAAATGGGGAAAAGAAGGTGCTTTGGAGGCTTTATAATAGAAGGGTAGAGTTGTCTTTATGGTTTTAGTAGGGGTATAATAGGAAATCAAAAGAAAGTTGGTCTTTATAATTTTTAGTGAGCAATGTAGGGAATAAAAAGTTGGTCCTTAAAATTTTTAGTGAGCATAATATAAGGATATCAACAGTTTTGACAATCTAATGTATAAGGGTAGTATTGCCTTTATATGTTTTTCAGTAAGGCTATAATAGAGAATCAAAAGTTTTTCTACTCAAGGGACATTTAACAGTAGTATAGTTTTGTTGGATTTGGGTGTCATCAGTATGGATCCAAGGTTTGCCCAAAGGGTTTCCTCGTCATAAAAAGAAGAAGTTGAGATTCAACCGTGCTACTCATTAGAAAATTCCTATCAAAGAAGCAAACGTTTGTGGAATTGACCTGCCTAAATGACTCTGTGGCTAACGGGGGATGGATGCTTGTTTTTACTTGTATTTAGCTGCCTAAACGACTCTGTTAACGGGGGATGGATACTTGTTTTTTCCTATCAAGTGAAAAAAAAAAAAAAAAGTGTATTTAGCTGTTTTTACTTGTTTTTTCCTCCTTTTCTTGGCTGTGGCTAACAGGGCTTTGATCTTGCTTTGGATAAGTTGATACTTCTAAAGGAATAGGGAGTTCAGGAACATAGTTACACAGCTAAATACACTACAAACTGTTGAAAGATAATCTGAAAAGGGTGTTGACTTGTTTTTTAATGAATGACTATGATTCAGGGCAGTGTGGTTCTCATGGACTTCCTGGGCGAGATGGGCTGAGCGAGAGTCGCCTGATGGATCTTCTTCATGGTTCTGAATATGTGCTTACATATGAAGACAAAGATGGTGATTGGATGCTTGTTGGTGATGTCCCCTGGGAGTACGTTTCATTCCTTTATTTATTTGTTTTTTTCTCTTGATTGGAGTTCGCCGATCCCAAGTGATTAGGATTTTAGGATTCTCTTTCCCCACTTCTTTCATTTTCTAACCAACCACCCCCCCCCCCCCCCCCAAAAAAAAATAAAATAAAATAAAAAAGAGATAAAAAGGATTGAGAATATCTGAGGTATAGAACAGAATGGCCTTAATTTGCCATGCAGTGCCCTTTTTTTGAGAGCTGGGTACAACAGAGGCGAACCAAGGACCAGGAATCATTTACTCACATGTTCGTTTATCTGATTGTCCGGGAAAAATTGAGATTTAATAATCTGGAATCATCTGCACTTGGGACCAGGAATCATTTACTCACATATTCTTTTCCCTGATTGTCCAGGAAAAATTGAGATTTAATAACCTGGAATCGTCTGCACTTGGAATTGCAATGTGTTATTTTTCGTAAAATATAGTCAACTTGGTCTTGGATCTTCTGATCCAATTTCTTAGAACTGGTAGGTGGGTAGGTTTTATATTGTCTTCTCTTTAGCTGTAGAATCTTATTTGTTTTTGTTTTTGTTACAGGATGTTCACTGATTCATGTAGGCGACTAAGGATCATGAAAGGTTCAGAAGCAATTGGTCTTGGTATGTTATATTCTACTTTAAAAATATTGCCATGTGATAGTTTGTCAGTCTTGTATACTACCATATAATGGTCCGATATAACTTATATTCCTCTGAGCATCAGTGATTTATTCCTATCCTCTCACTTAAATTATGGTGGTATTTTATTTTATTTTTTTCCTTTTTCTTTTTAATGAGTTTGGAAACGAATTTGAGTGTCTTGTTGGAGTTCTATTCACAAGTCTGCTTGAAAATGATCCCACCCACCTACTTTGCTTGCAGCTCCAAGGGCGATGGAGAAGTGCAAGAACCGAAACTAGCAAAAAAAAGGAACCGGCACGACCAAGGAGGCATTTCTCGGAACACTGAAAGATGTTTAAAGGGGTTTTAAATTGGGCACTTGCTACAGAATCCTATATATTTTTAAATATCTTAGTTTTGGTTGTATTTTATGGACTGGAAAAATTTCCTACTAGGTAGAAGATATATATAGCTGGAGACATATCCAGATTATTTATGTTTGTTCTTACTATTGTTTCTCTCTAACTGTATTTCTGTACACTTTTAATTGCTGTGCAAATGAATTGCTTGCTGCTTGCAAATCTCTACCCGCCTTCCACAGTTCCACCTCTCTAAATATTCTTAACAAAGATATCCCTACAAAACTTCTCTGTTCGCCTTGATGAATTTGCGAAAAAAAAAAAAAAAATTTCCCCCTTACAAGACGTAAGTAGGATTGACCACTTGATTGAACCCAGTCGTCGCCGTGTGCTCTATGGTAGTCACAACTATAATGAATGTTAAGGTCTGTTGACCGGTGGGGATCAAGGATGTGCTGAAGAAGTCAAGGATGAAGACTGGCTAGAAAAAATAAAAGTAGCAGTCAGGGTCAACTATTCAGTCGGTCAATTTGACAAACATTCCTTCCCTTCCCAATGACTTTAGCATTTGGAATTGGTTGACCTGTACAAATTAAATTAGTAAATTGTAAATGAATCTCTCCCCTACTGCTCAGGTTGATCCCTTCAAAAAATCAATTTTCCTCACTCTGGTTGTTTTGAACACACTCTATTTCCTTCATTTTGTTGGTTTAGCATCTCATCAACATCCTCCTTAAAATAAATAAATAAAGGGTAAAATGCCAAAAACCCCCCTCTATTGTTGGGTTTTTTTTTAGAGGGGGTATCCTGCAAAATGGGTAACAAGAGAAAAGGACCCGCCGGGGGAGGGGGGGGGGGTTTGCATTTTACCTTAAAATAAAATAAGAAATCCAAAAAAAATTGAAGTAAAATTTCAAACATGAAAATAGATGAAAAATCTCAATTTTCAATGGGAGATTATTAACAGTAAAAGGAAACGGCATTTTACCCTAAAATAAAATAAGAAATCCAAAAAAAATTGAAGTAAAATTTCAAACATGAAAATAGATGAAAAATCTCAATTTTCAATGGAAGATGATTAACAGTAAAAGGAAACGGTAAATCCTATAGGAGCAAATAAGATGATATATTGACGATCAAATTACTAATCTATATTCATTAAAAATTACTATTACAGCCTGCAGAAACGATTCTGAAAATTAAATGATAAAAAAAAAATGGAGTGAACAAGTGTCCAAGCTAGACAGCTATGAAGAAAGAAGCTGCATACTATTAAAACATCACAAGGTCCTATGTAGTGTAGAGACGACAAATCATTTCTCATCTATTCCTGACAGGTCTAAGAGCCTCGTTCAGATATTTGAAGATAAACCATTTGAGTGTATCCATTAAATACAGAAGTCTCAAATCTAGTTAAGCCAAGCCTTTGAAACAAGCCAAACCTGCCGTCTTCAACAATCGGACTGGTTGCACGAGCAGGATCATATCTTGTTTGATGAGTAAGGGAAGGACCAGCCACTGGAGGGAGCTCCCAGTACACATTCAGCACTGATTCAACAAACCTGCTATTCTCAAAATGTTTTGCATAGCTAATAGCCTTATTGCTATGGTTAAAGTCATCCCGCATCTGCCCTCTAACACCCCACCATGCTTCACCTGGCCCACAGAGCTCTTCTATGTCCACTGCTTTCTCCCAAAATTTCTTCCTTTTTGATCTAATCCTCGCTTCGTCACTATCTTTATAGCAGCTATGGCCACCACCTGGATGAAATAGCCTCAAAATGAAGTGAATCCATAAAACTCCCATTTCAAAATAAATAACCAGAGTCAAGTTACCTAAGCACCAACCACAATTAAAACAATACATATTTAATTTAAATGAAGGAGAGAAACCCAAAGTACCACCCCTTATACCACATCTTTAGATGCAATCTTACGATGAATGTCAACACACTTATATGGGCATTGTAAACATAAATGGGACATGTAAACATAAATGGGCATTGTATTTCCAAGGTTGAAAGAGTTTGGTATCATTAAATGAAGACCAATGACTACTGTGATAAGAAGTGGTATGGTTCAATTATGGTGGTAAAACAAGGGGAAGGCCAAAAAGAATTTGAGTTGAGGCTATAGGAAAAGAGACGATGGCCAATGACTTAACAGTAGATATAGCCCCAGATAAAGTAAAATAGCTTAAAGGATTCATATTGTGAATCCCAATTAGTAGGGTTAGGCTTTGTTAAGTTAACTGACTTAATCCAATTTGGCTAGAGTGCAAATAGTGGTTGTGCTAGTTTGAGACCTCTCTGCAGTCACTCAGTCCCAAAATTTTCTATAAACTCCACAACCTTAACATGATTGTTCCTTTCTTCTGTCAAACTCACTTAAGAGAACTGAGCCATTAATACTCATTCAAAAACAATAACCTTATGAAACTTTCTCACTTGAAGGAGGATAAAAATTCCGTAGTTCAGCAAGCACAATGTGCTTATTGTAGAATGGAAGGTATCAGTGGTTCAACATGGCCCAGAAAATAAAAGGTACGTTGGGAGAGCATGCACCTCTTATGTAGAATTGATCACATATCTGCCTCAAGGAATAATGGTCGCCCGTTCCTGTATCATAGTTATCCTCAAAAACAAGATGTCGAAAACCAGCTTTCAGTGCCTGCTTTAGCCTATCCATTGAAGCATGAAGTAAGAAAAATCACTAATTAGTAATTCCAATGGACTAAAAATCATGAATGTATCAATGTAGTACAAGCAGTGTGTTAAGGAAGAAAGTTCCCATTTACTCAGATGCAACGAGTACCTCTTCAATTCATTCTGATGGTCATCAAAAAAGATAAGAACCCGACTGAGATCAGTAATCCCATGTTTCTTCAACACTACTCTCCAATCAACACTCCCAAAATCCACAAAGTTCTTTCCAGCAAAGTATGTACAGTTTCCATCAACATAAGCAGGCCCTTTCTTAAGGTATTTTTCTGGATGCCGGGGTGAAAGTGACACAATAGGAGTGCCTGGCATTGCTTGCCGCAAAACCCAAGTGGAATGTCCTTTGAAAGCCCCACTCTCAATCATCAGGTCTGGCTTTAGCCATCTGGCAATGAACCAAAGCCCAAAGCTGTGGTCGAAACCCATCCCGTACATGTTGTTTTTGATTGGTCGTGTTTCATATATTGGTACAAACTCTTCCAAACCCTTGAGTAGATCCTTGGCTGTCCACTCAACCGTTTTTCCATGTTTCGATCTGCCTTTTGCCAAGGAGAAGAATTAAATGGGCATAGACCATAAGTACTTTATCTCAACTGATCAATTTGAATCAAATATAAAATTCATATGATAAGACACAATTTAAAACCACAACATTCTATAATGTCGAGCAGTGAAACGGCCAACCATGGAAGAAATAAAAGGAAATATGCTCACATACAAGTTAAAAATCCAACAGGGCAAACACATTATTCTCTATATAAAAATAAAAAGGGATCCTCAAAAGGACTGAAAATTGGGAAGTAGAGCAAATAAGAGGAAAGAAATGCCCTCAGGCTCTTGTGGCCTAGCGGTGGTACACAGGTTGATTGGGTTTGCATAGACTTAGGTCTAGGGATCGATTCCGACACCCACCCACCCCCCCCCCCCCCCCCCCCCTCCAAAAAAAAAAGAAAAAAAAAATCCTTATTCATATACCATTTTAGATAGAAAATTAGAAATCACCTTTCACTTTAGTCCCTAAACTATCAAGTATATCCAAGAATAAATATTTCAAAATAAGAAAAGGAATGGCATTTGGGAAAAATAAGAAAATATGTGTCATTATTTCATAACCATATTTTTTTCTAGGAAGCAACAAATTTATCAAGAGAACAAGCAGGACTACAAAGGACTACAAGGGAGGACAAGAAGTGTATCTACCCTAGAGAGAGAATACATGAAGACAAGCCACACAAGCAGAAACATAAAAGCAACAAACCTGAAGACAAAAACGACAAAATATAATAACACAAAAAAAAACAGGTCAAGGAGGGTAAAGGCTCCCTGCTTCGCTAAACAATCAGCCTTACTGTTCCCTGGTCTAAGAGTCAAAGAGAGACTGATATTTGCCCCCTCCATACAATAAATAATCTGCGTAATGAAATGATCATATCTCCAACAAGTTCCTTCCTTTCTCATCCTGACCCCACAAATCACCAAAGAATCACCTTCCACAAGAATTTGTTTCAATCCTAACAACAAAGCTTCTTGAAGGGCTTCTAACACACTAAGGGCTTGTTTGTTTGGCCAGAATCGGGGGGAATCAGAATGGAATGGAATGGAATGAGATTTTAATGCTGAATGGCCGCACTCACCATTGAAATCTCATTCTATTCCATTCCAATTTTGGGAGTCATAAGGAGCTCTGCATCCACACTACCAGCCAGCTTAGGCACTCCATAGTGATCTCTAAAAACTCCTCCCATCACAGTGGCACCCAGATTTCCTAAAGAACAGAAGCAACCCAAGACAAACCAGCATCACAAAAGGTCTTTGCCATAAAGTTCTACCAATAGGATAATGAGCCAATGACAGAACAAATGATCCACAGTCTACCTGATTGCTTTCCACAAGACTCAGTAGTCCAGAAATAGGCAAGAAGTAGCCCTTTTATTTATATATTTTTTGGAGCCAAATACTAGTGTTAAGCTTCTCATGAGCTACAACCCATGCTAAAACTTTGACTTTAAGAGGCACTTTAACTCTCCAAACCCCAAATCATCTTCGAATTGGCTGAAAGCAGGAATCAAGAGATTATCAATCGGAGAATGAGAGAAAGACTTACAATTAAACATGCATGAGGAACTTAGAAGTAGGAACCTTCTACAAAGGGTGCCGCTCTCGCTTCAAAACCACGATTCCGCACTCCCAAGTCAGGACCTTGTAAGAACTTCGATTCTTTCTCGAGAGAATCGTGGTTCTAAGTAAGACAGAACCTTATAATGGAGGGGAGAAGGCATGACCCCCCCCCCCCCAAAAAAAAAAAAAAAACTAACTTCTTAACTTTAATTAAATGTAAATTTTTTTTTTATAATAATAATAGGATTCCCATTAAATCATATTAGATTAATGCTTAGTTACCTACTCAATACTTTCGTAAACGCATGCTCTCTCTCTCTAATTAGAGTAGCTTCTTAAAAAAAAAACTCTTTGCACCTTTTTTTTTTTGTTGAATTCCTTCACAATTCTAACAAACTATAAAATTTTGCTTGTGTTTTCTCCACAATTTCATCCCACAAAATATCATATTGATGTAACACCACACACACACACACACACACACACACACACACATATATATATATATATTCCACTAACGCTTCCTACACACCCCAAGCTTTTGACTCTTCTATGTCCCCCCCGCTTCCCCACCCCCGCCCCCGCCACCGCTCTCGCCCCCGAAGCAGCTCCAGCCCCAGCCCCTGCCCCCACTCCCGCTTCATGCTTCTATGATGAGGAATGAAGAGTCCAACGCTTCTTATCTATCTTAGTAGGAGACGAATACACTTCAAAAAGTGCTCATTGGCTTCCCGATCATTCATAATTCTGAAGAAATTATAGTCCATGTGATAAAAAACAAGTTAGAAGAAGGCATTTCAGCAATTTGAGCACCCTTGGATCTAGAAAGGCAAGAATTTCACCACAGAACTGGAAAGGAATCTAGAATGACAAGAGAAAAGTCCAATCCCTTGAGAAATGAACTCCCAAGGGCATTGAAAAATTTTCCTTTTTTTTTATTGATAAAGAAATGAGAGTATTATATAAAAAAAGAATGGAATCCTGTACACAGGAAGTATACAAGAAAGCCTAAAGACCTAAAGAGTCTAAGAACTCTTGAAGAGGTTTCCTATTACAAAAATCCTCTAGATCTTCCCAAGCAAAATGACATTCAAAAACATGTATCTTTACAGATTGTATAGGTTTTTCCAAATTCTAAAAGATTCTATTGTTCCTTTCTGTCCAAAGGGACCAAAATTGGCGTGTGGCACTAGCTTCCAGACCATAAGAGCAGGTTTGTTGGAGCTAGTGCATTGCCAAGAATCAACCAATTGTAGAACACTCCTTGGCATCACCCACCACACTTGGAACAAATTCAAACAGCTGTTCCAAATATCCTTAGCTACCGAACAATGCATAAGTAGGTGGTTGACAGACTCTTCTTGACATAGGACACACCAGTTCACAAAGCGAAACCCTCTCACCTGCAAGTTATCCAATGTCAAAAATTTTCCCCAACAAGCAACCCAAGTGAAGAAAGAGACCTTAGATGGCACTTTGGCAACCCAAATCCTAGCTGCTGGAAAGGTACATGTATGCACACCTACTAAGGAGAGGTAGAAGGATTTGACCAAGAAAACCTCATTTGAATCATCCAAATTTTCCTTTTTGCCAACAATGCATCCCAATGATTCACTTGAACCCCATAATTACTTCTAATAATTAAATGCCAACGAGAATCATGCTAGAGGGGAAACCTCCACAACCATTTCCCCACAAGGGCAACATTCCTAGAGATCACATTACCTAGACCAGTGCCACCCTTCTTTTTGCATTGACACACTACCTTCCACCTAACTAAATGATCCTTCCTCCCCTCACCATTCCCTTCCCAAAGAAACTACCATTGGATCCTTTCAGTTCTACTAGCCACCTTAATATGGATCTTAAACAGTGACAATAATATTTGGGAATATTAGACAAGAAGATTGAACAAGGGTAAGTCTACCATCTCTAGAGATAAAGCTTTTGATCCACCCATCAAATCTCTTGCCTACCTTCTCTAAGATTGGGTTCCAAAAACTCATCGATCTAGGGTTATCAGCTAATGGCAACCTCACATACTTTACAGGCCACTCATTAGTGGTACACCCAAAAGAAGTCAAAATCCTTTGAAGCTTACTAGGATCTGAGTTAACTCCTGCGATGGCACACTTAGAAGTCAGAACTATTGATTCTAAGACCAGAAATCATCTTAATAAATATCAAAACATCTAACAAGCAAAAAAAATTCATAAACTTACTCTCATCCCCTAATAGACGTTGATCATGTCATCGGCAAATTGCAAAGGGAAACACCAACTTTATCTCTACCAACTTCAAATCACTCAATGATGCCCATATCCTCAGCTTTTCCACTGTTCTACTCAGGACATCCACCACTAAAGTAAAAATAAAGGGAGACAAGTCATCTGTGGAACCCCTCTAGTAGCTATGAACTGACACTTAGGCTTACTATTAATAAAAACCACAAAATTCATAGAACTCGGGTAACCCCTAATCCAACTCCTCCATCTACCCCCAAACCCTTCACAGTAATTTGGTAACTCTACAATAAATTTGGAACTATTTGCAATATCCTAAGGCTCAGTTTTGTTCTCAGGAAAATGGAGAAAATGTAAGGAATTCCCTTAATCTTTCTGAGAACCAAATGGAGTCAGAGAAATATGGGAATGAATCATAGAAATATCTAGGATAAATTTAGTTTCTTTGTTTGATGAAAAAAAAAAAATTAGGACAGCTTCAGAAATTTTGGGAATGATTCAAGAATTATGTAATGAATAGTACAAAGTTATATCCAATAAAAGGAAAACCAAGAGCTTTTTCTCATCCAAAAAAAATGAAAAACTACATTAGTGGTAGTTCCATCAACAAATTGTGAAAACAATAAAAGAAGATGTATTCAAAGCCACACAATCGCATCAGCTACATCCAATTCAAACAGCAGTAACACCAACAGAATTGAATTCAAAATAAAATGAATGAAACTAATTTTACGCAGGGTTCCTGAGAAAAATATAAGGAAAGAATGAAAGAAATTAAATTAATAGTATTTTTCTTATCCACGTCGACATCATCATTCTTCTGGAAACCAAAACAACATAATCGGATTATTCAAATCCTCAAACTCACTCTTTTTTCCCCCAATTTTCTTGGCAACCAAGCAAACAGTGAAATCAACCATCTCTCGACCAAACACGCAAGAAATGGACGTGAATTCATCAATAACTTACAACACAATCAGACGATTCAAAATTCCACATTATCTTGTTCATTTCTCAGCAATTAAACAGAAGCTAAAATTTACAATGCCTCGATCGAAACAATAAAAAAATAGATATAACCCATCATAAAAAAAAAAAAAAAAAATCCGAAATCTTAAAACACAAGCATAAGATTCAAAATTCCGTATTCTTTTTTCATTTCCCAAAAATTCTCAGCAGCCAAACAGAAGCTCAAAATTAACAATGCCTCCATCAAAACACACAAAAATATAGACAAACCCATCATTAAAAATAAAAAAAAAAAAACCCTCAGATCTGGTCAAAACCCTAAGATCAACGAATTAGAAAAAGCTAGAATTTCACAGATCAAGTGGAGCTATAACAACTTACACCAAGGCACACCGAGCGATCCGAAGTCGGACTCGAGCCCGTCTAACCCAAAGAAGCCGAGGCGAGAGGTGGGGTCATAGGAGGAGACACAGACGATACTGCGGGAGTGGGAGATGAGGGATGGGATTAGGAAGAGGATGATGAGACAGAGGAGGAGACAGGGCCAGAGGTAACCGAATCGGGAGAAGAGGTTAGTGGCTCTGGTGACGAAGGCGATGTGGCTAGTCTTTTTGGTTTTCGACTCGTCGCCTTCGTCGTCGTCGTCTCCTTCCTCGCTGAACTGCGTCGCCCTGCGCATTGAGAGCACTCTCTCTAGCATCTCTTCCCCTGTGTTGTGGCGTGGACTGACCACTGGGTTTGCTGCTTTAGTGTTTGAGATGGAGAATTAGCTTGTGAAAATGAGAGTAGTGTGGGCAGGGTGTTCGAGCTTCGGCATGGTTTGGCTTCAGAGCAAATTTTACAAACCAAAACCAAATCATACTACCACCTCCGTTTCGGACCGTCCCTTTTTGAAAAACACCCGTTTTAAGGAAATCCAATTAAATGTTTTTATATTAATTTATATGTTTTGAAATTTCAATTTTGCCCTTAAGTGTATAAACATTAGAAAAAGAAAACACCTTTTTAAAGCTATTTTAAGAAATGTATCAAAAAGAACCAATGACTTTTGAAATATGACAATAATTTTGAGACATCACAAGAAGAAAAATATGCCATTTATTTAGGAACGGAGGGAGGGAGTATAAAAAAGGAGTAAATTGTAGAAAATTACCCCCACTTTTGGGGTGCATTTTACTTTAGTACCCTCAAGTTTAAAAAAAAATCAATTTGGTACCCAAGATTTTTAAAAAACATCAATTTGGTACCCCGAGGTTTTTGTTGACTCAAAATCAGTAACGGTGTTAATGGTGTTTTAAAACTCCGGCCAAACTCATTTTTTCTGGCCAACTTATTTATTTATTTATTTATTTCACGAGAAGGAAGGAGTGAGATGGGAGGGAGCTGGCCGGAGTGGCTTTTGTTGAGGTCCTTCCCTCTCCTACCCTCCCAACTCACTCTCTCCCTCATTCCTCTTAACAAAAAAAAAAAAAAATAAATAAATAAAGAGAGAGAGAGAGAGAAGAAAAAAAGAAGAGAATAGTTGGCCAGATAAAATGGAGTTTGGTCGGAGTAGGGAATTTGGCCGGAGTTTCAAAACACCATTAACATTGTTACTGATTTTGAGTCAACAAAAATCTTAGGTACTAAATTGATGCTTTTTAAACTTGAAGGTACTAAAGTGAACCACATCTCAAAGGTGGGGGTAGTTTTCTGCAATTTACCCATAAAAAAAACCAAATCAAATCATGAAACACCCCTAAGTGTGGTAAGGGTATAATTGAAAGTTGAAACTCTGTAAAATTTAGTGGCAACTAGTTGAGTTTTTTTGTTTTGGTTTTTGTTTTTTATCAAACTAGTAGGAACCACCACGATGCGCTGGAATTGCAAATAAATATCAAGATTAGTAGTTTAGTGATCTAGAGCTTAGGCCAACATGTCTTTATGTATGATTCAATTCTTTGCATCCCTACTTATAAAGTAGTGTATATCCATCTTCTCATTGGTTGCCTTGAACAGTTAAAGGTTGTTACTTCCCAACTTCTTGATAGCACCCAAAAAAAAAAAAAAAAAAAAAAGCGACAACCATATTAATTAAAGACAAAATCCAGAAGAATATAAATCAAATCAGAGAATTACTGGAAAAAATATTTAATTCTTGATTGAATATGCTGTCAAATATGCTTGGAAAACCTGTCAAATAAAACAATTGCTTATCTATAACAAACCAAGCACTCAAGACTTTCCTTTTACATGTCCCAACAAAAGTGCTATGAATTTATTTTGATAACTAATGCAAAAATGACTTTAGGAGAGAGAGTAAGCCTAAAACTCATTTTAAATTTGATAAACACTGAAATGGCTTTACGAGAGAGAGTATACCCATTTCAAATTCTAGAGGGAGAGATAGAAAGAGAGAGAATGGGGGACATAGAGAAGGGAGTGAGATAGGAAGTGAGTAACCCATTTCAAAATTTGAAATTTGAAGTGGGTTTAAGATAGAGCATTTATGGCTGATGGGAGGGAAGGGCAGATAAAGAGTGAGAGTGTGGTAGAGAAATAGATTAAAAAAAGGGAAAGGAAGAGGAAGAGGGAAGGCTATACGGGGGAAGGGAAGAAAAAAAAAATTTTTTGAAAAAAAGAAAAAAAGGAAGGAAGGGATAGGGGAAATTAAAGAAGAGGGAGAGGGAAGCTGTACAGGGAAGGGTAGAAAAGAAAAAAAGAAGAAAAAAAAAAGAGAGGAAAAGGATTGCTGACATCATGGTGTGAGTCCAAAGTAAAAGAGAATGATGGAATTTGGAGGAAAAGGCTATTAAACTGCCACCTCATATAGTGTTGACCTCACCAATAACTCTCTTTTATAGTATGTAATAGATGAGAGGTATCCTAAGCTATTAGGCCTAGAGTCTCAAACTAATCCTTTCGTAATGCACAAATTATCGGCAAACCCATGTGTGAACCTTGAGTTTTGATTAGAAACCCTTTCTTTAAAAAGATTGTAGAGATTTAAATAAATAAAAATCTATTTTTTAAAGGTTCACAGAAACATACAAACAAGGAGTCACCACCTCATTTTTTTAAGGAAAAAAGGAAAACCATGAAAATAGTTTTAAAGGAAACCTTTGAAAACCAAACACATAACTTCGATCAAGGAAAAGCAGGTCTTAACAAAACAAGAGAAGATTTGGAGACTAAGTTACGATGCGGGAAGGTTCTAGGAAACATCCTATAGGCAACCACATCGCCCCAAAATGGGTATCTGAATTTATATGGGTTATTTTAATCACTTCCTAATTAGTCACCATGCATATGTAAAGAATTATCAATAAACTATCCATTCATCCATAGACATCCATAAAGCATCGATAGACATCTATAATGCATCATAAACATTCACAAAGCATCACAAACATCCATGAACAAATAAGAAGAGATATGGAAAGCGATAGAGAGAGATAAAGAATAAAAGAATAAGAAAAAAAAAAAAGAAAACTTAGGATACTTTGTATCTTAGGGCGGACTTGAACATCAAATGAACGTCTACGTACCCCACATACAAAAATGTAAGGATCAAAGTCCACGTAATTCGATTGAGAAGGGGTTACTCCCTTTACAATGAGCTATAAACCCTAAGTTTCTATTAAAAGAAAAAGAAGAGTCTAAAAAGAGAATAACTTCTAAAAAGGGAATTTGAGAAAAGATAGAATTTGAGAAGAGATAGGACTCCTGTTTAATAAGAGGTTTTGAAAAAGTTGGAAACTTAAGAATTATAATTCAAAGTAAAGAGAATAACCTAAAAGGGGAAGAAGAGAACAATTCATAATAGAACTCACTATGAATCAAACTTACTATATGTCGAATTATCCCAAAACATTGAGAAATCACCAACTAATCACCCCATGTATGCTATAGGGCAATTATCAAGCTCAAACCAACTATACTCATGCTTAAATCATCATTAAAAAGACTAAATCAAATATGGACAGAATACTAATCATCCCTAAAACATGCTACTAATCATGCAAAGAACAAAAATCAAAAGGAAAACAAACCCTAATATGCTCTTATATGCCCTAAACACCCTAACATGCATAAAACTACGAAAAACATGCTAAATATGAATAAGAAAATAAAAGAAAACTTAGGATACTTTATATCTTAGGGCGGATTTGAATATCAAATGAACGCTTACGTACCCCACATACAAAGATGTAAGGATCAAACTCCACGTAGTTCGATTGAGAAGGAGTTACTCCCTTTACAATGAACTATAAATCCTAAGTTTCCATTAAAAGAAAAAGAAGAGTTTAAAAAGAGAATAACTTCCAAAAAGGGAATTTGAGAAAAGATAGAATTTAAGAAGAGAAAGGACGTACTCTTGTTCAATAAGAAGTTTTGAAAAAGTTGGAAACTTAAGAATTATAATTCAAAGTAAAGAGAATAACCCAAAAGGGGAAGAAGAGAATAATTCATAATAGAACTCACCATGAACCAAACTTACCATATATCGAATTATCCCAAAACATTGAGAAATCACCAATTAATCACCCCATGTATACTATATGGCAATTATCAATCTCAAACCAACCATACTCATACTCAAATCATCATTAGAAAGACTAATTCAAATCTAGACAGAATACTAATCATCCCTAAAATATGCTACTAATCATACAAAGAACAAAAATCAAAAGGAAAATAAAACCTTAATATACTCTTATATGCTCTAAACACCCTAACATGCATAAAACTACCAAAAACATGCTAAATATGAATTATTATGATGAAAATATCATATAAAAATTCAAAATATGAAAAGAAAATCTAACATAATGGCTTAAATGAGCACTTTATGTAAGAATGTGAAATAATCATCCTAACAGCGAGCTTTCTTAAGTAAAACTATCCTAAAATAATTTTACGTAGAAATCACCCCGCATGAATGATTTCTTTACATATCCTACGTAAAATATATACCTAAGAATACAAAGAAACTCATGACGTACTTAAACACACTCAAAAAAGTACTTATACATAATTTCACCCTCTAAGGACGATAATTATCCTCGAAAAGAATAATCATCCATATACTTATGAAGATGAAGCCTACACAGTAAGTGTCCTATACAAAAAATGCTTAAAATCATGCATATAATTGAACCATGAAGAGGAAATGGCCTAAACACATTAACTAATTTTTTGTGCAAAACGTACCTCTATCATTGAGAGAAAAACTATCCTATCAGCAAGCAATTCACAATCCTACTCTACTAGCATGCTTTCACATTATATTTGAATTATATACACTCTAAAATATAGAGTATATATGATTCCTAATTCAATACTAAGCTATAACTATGCAAAGAATGGAGTAGAAGAATAAAGAATCGTAAAAAAAGAATAAGGATACTTATAACAACGCAAAGGTCTTTGCTGTGTTCTTGCTTCTTGTTGGACTTGATTGCCTTCTAGTTTCTCTTCAAAATTGCAGTAGAAATCCTTCTATAAGTGATATGGGTGTGTGCAAATTCGTTCTTCCTAACTCTCTTATGAATATGATGTGTCAAAAGGTCCAAAAGTCCTTAATGCTGATGAATGAGCCTCTATTTATAACCAACCAACCATGTGAACCAATAGTTGAGATTAATTCACCATAAAACCAATCTAAGGCTATTATTAAATCCCCTAGATGTTGGACTACTTGAAATCACATCCCAATAGGTTTAGAACATTTATGGAAGGAGGAAATTCGGAGTAAAAGAGTCCAAAACGCGTCAAACTACAAAACAGGACAAACAAAAGTGGAGTGCTGGGGTGCCCGGTTGGGCCAACCGGTCCAACCGGTTGGCCCAACGGGTCACCCAAGACAAAACTCAGGTTTCCTCAAAAATTGGGATTTCGGGCTCAATTCGGACTTTTAACTTCAAATGACATATATTCTTCAAATTAACTCCGATTTGAGTAATTCAAAAACAAAAATTTCAAGGATTCAACGTAGAATAATCCTAAAATATTCTTGAAACAAAAATCCCTGACTACGATTAGGTAGCTAGGTTTTCATAAGACGGTTAACCGAAAAAAAGGTCAATTAGCCATAAGGTAATATGGTGAATCAATCAAAAACCTATTAAATAATTAAATTGGGCACTTCAATTAGGCTCATTTCATCATTCTATGATCAATGGAACAATCCGGAACAAGTTTTTGGGGGGGGGGGTCAATTGGAAAATATATGAAGTAAAAGACGAAATGGCCCTTCAAGTTAAAAAGGTTCTAATTATCTATTCAAACCTATCTAGAATTGAACCAAATTTGACACACATATTTAAAATGATCCTAGAAACTAAATGCAAGTGATGGGACTCAACAATGAAACAAAAATATGCATGCAGTGATGGACCATTCCCATAAGCTTAAAAGGGCAAAAAGTGTCCTTTAAGACTTAGAGACTCCTAAATGCTTCTAAACCTAACCAAATGCTATCATAAACTTATGGGGGTGAAAATGGGGTGTCTATACCATGCATCCAATAATGAGAAAGCAAGGACTTAAATTGTAATTTAATATCCTCTTTTTTTTTTCTTTTTTTTTTTATTAAAGAATTTTTCCTAGGTAAGAGACATGCACCCTTCACTAATCTAATCCATCTAATTCGATTTTCATAATTTACTTTAATCCCATAATAAGCTGCTTTATAGTTGAAAATTTAGAGAAGTTAGATGGTAAAAATATCATATTAATTATGATTCAAATACCACTAACCTACTATCCCTAATTCCCTTTTATAGGCCCTTAAAATTCTTCAAACAATATTAGACTTTTTGAACTTTCATATATATTCTGGACATAATTTTTATTTATAAATTTTATTTGTCGAGAGAAACAATATTTTCTTATTAAGATTTATGTTGTTTGGAAGCATACTTAATTATTTAATGTCAATCCAAGAATTGAATTGAAATCAAAGTTGATTTGGTTCGATTTGATAAGAGGGTTAAATTATTAAGATTTTTCACAACAAATATAGGTTGGTTCAATTTTAATTTGGCTTTAAACTGAATCAACCCAAATCAAGTTGCAACCCTAATTTTGAGCCCAAATCTTAGTATGAGTAAGCCTAAGTTACCTAGGTTTCATACACACACAAAAAATTCTCTTTATATTTGTTTGTTTAATTTGTAGGAAAGTTTTAAACTACCTTAAACATAAACTCCTATATTATGAAGGAGGAAGTAAAAAAAAAAAGTTTATGAATACCAGCTCTATACCAAGGTAGGAATAAGTCTTCCATGTTACTATGACACGACGTCACAGGTCAATGAGAATGAAGTAGAGTGAAATTGTACGGTCAAAAAGTACTTTCAAAATTTCACTTTACTCCATTCCTATTGGCTTGTGATACTACATAAGTCATATCACAGTTACATATAAGTTTTTCTCGTATAGATGTGCATTAAAGTACATGAGTACAATACTACACTATACTAATGCGGACATCCTACCATAGGTATATGTCCATGTATGGCTAGCATGACATTCCAGCATTGTTATATGCCTTGATATGTAGGCCTCATATGTGTTCAAGATGAGTGTTAGCGAGTTTGAGAATTTGACATGCAAAAATGTAGTCATTTTTTAATTTAAAATTCTCTTAAAAATAATGACAAAGACTCTTGAAAAAACCCAAAAGCTTTACTTTGTATTATATAAGAAATTTTCTCACAATCCTTCACTTTTAACATCTTATATCGGATGTGAATTACGTCTACGATAGAGTTATACAAGACGGTGTTAGACATTCTTTTAAAGAAGCACTTTTTGGGTTCTAAGCCCATATGAATAAACAAGTGAAGTTGGCTATTATGCTAGGCCAAAGTGGATAATTCTTCAAAGGAGGACTAAGCCTCGCTTCTAACACCCATCAATTTCAATCTATATATATATATATATATATATATATATATATATATATATAGGATAACGATTAAGTGAGTATGTGTTGATATAACTTATAACAGTTTCTACATCGAAGGTTATACCTTGTGCATTAATGAGCTACATGGTACATTGGGTTAATATGTGGGGTATAACCCCTAATGCATGCTACTAATATAAGTTAGGTGAGCACATGCTTACTTGATCAGGATTGTATATATATATATATATATATATATATATATATATATATATATATATATAATAGTCTTCAAAAAACTTTGTGCATCTTATGAGCATGGACATTCACTTGGTGATTTATTTATTTATTATTTTTTGACAATATAGAACAACTCTAAACCCCAATTCCAAGCTTAAATCCGAGATCACTTACTCAACAAGTGAGAATGCCACTAGATAATTATGCCATTGACAAAATATGTTAAAATTAATCATGTTGAATTTGTGATCCCATTTGATTCGCACACAAGCTTTCCTTAAGTACATAAGAAGACGGCACATGGATTAGCCTTGTTGTGTTGTGTGTATCATGTTTCATGAGTATACGAGTCTAAATCTTATAAGTGGCATTACTTCCGACACTCTTATAGAACACAAGGAGGATAAAAATGGAAAGGAAATTTTGGATAATGCCATCCCTATGTTCCTTCACAATTTGGGATTTTGCCAAAATGGGATGGCACTACTACACTACTTTTTGTTATTTATTTATTTTATGTTAGAAAGTTTTGAAATATTTACACACTTGACTAATTTATCTGAACAAATGCAATCCCCGTTCTATATCCATTGGGTAATTATAAGATAAAATTCATGCGGATGGTCTCAAGCGCGCAAAACAACACCACTAGAGGAGTTGGAAATTAGACGGTTTTTCCTATTCTAAAACAACAGTAGCCAAAAGGGGATAGGAGAGGACTGGGCCATGATATCCCACATCCCAAACATCCTATATTTATGATGATTGACTTCCTTGGTGCTACAATTCCGTTGTCAAATTTCTTCAACATATAAAAAGCATTTGGACCACTAATTTCAGGAAAAAGGAAAAGGTTTTAATTAAACCACCCAAGTGGTCCAAAGAGGTTAGTCATAATTCCTCAAAATTACATCGAAGTACACCTTTAGTTGCTAAATTTTAATTCATCTTATGGGCCAAGCTTTTGCTTGTGAATTTCTTTTCTTCGCTCAAAACTACCTAATACAATTTTTATTATTTTTTTTTGTTAGAAGGAAATTGCATTAAAATGAACTACTTATTACATATCTGAGGAAAAGAAGTTCCCATATTATCAGCAAGTAATGTAGGTGGAAGATCCACATGCAGTTTTTCGTACATAATGAAAGTAGTAGTATTGAGTGCGACCTAAAAAGACTAGAACCTTATACTATTTGTCTTGATGTCTTTTGGCCTAATTATTATGCAGTACAAATTAGACAATGTATTTTTTATAGGAGTGTTTGTGGTCCGATTTGGTTCGATTTCACAATTCTGACTACTTATTTTTTAATCCAAACCCATATTAGCACAATGGTTAGGGCGTGGCTTATGAAAGTGTAGCATGCTCTTGAGGATATTCTTTTGGGGGTCCTAGGAAGAGCCCACTTAGTCCATGGCTACAACGGTAGTCGCCCTCCCTAAATTCCCCAGTGGTTAAAATTTAGACCGATTGATTCAACTCTCAAAATTACTTGCATGGATCACTAGTTGCACTATGCCATAGGAGACATAGATAATTGGAATTGGGATTCAATCTAGTCTATAGAACATACCCACACATGTATAGTATCTGGAACTGTAATTATCCCGTGAATGTGAGAGTGTGAGATAAAAAGACTGCATGTGCTTAAGGGGATTAGTAAGATACAAAGCATTTGGAACTATATCTATATATATATATATATATACATACTACCTATAAAAAGATGAATGTGAGAAAAACTTTTGATTGACTAATACACCCTTATTTTAATTTTTAAATACACAAATACCCTTATGCAAATATAGGAAATATAGCAATATAAAACACATACCTTAATAAGAATTCTAAGGAAACTATACAACTACCCTTTTGCATATATAGAAAAAATAGCAATATAAAACACATACCTTAATAAGAATTCTAAGGAAACTATAATTCTAGACTTTTTTACCCTTCTCTACAAAACTAATATAATAGATGTTTGTCAAACCCTAGCTGTAGTAGTTACGCTAACCAATATAATAGAAGCCTATCGAACCCTAACTAGCAACAATAGTTACGCCAAAGAGGGGTAGTACTGTAATAGTAGTGGTGCGCGCAACAAGTGCGTCGGAGATTAATGAGGGTAGCAACAGCAATGATTCGTAGCTTTTGTGGGTTACTAACTAAGAAACAGCACGTTGATGAGGTGAGTGGGCGATGATGTGAAATATTATTATAGGTTGAATAAATGTGGTTTGTCTAGCAGCAGGGGACTTGGCGTGATCAATCCGTGATGGCATCATTTTGATCATTTATTTATTTGTTTTCGGGGGATTGGATGCACTTCAAAAGTATCTTCAATTCTATTATAAGCTCCCACATATATTCTCCTTGCCTCTGAATCTACGTAGCGTTAGATTTGATAAATTAGGATTACTCCAATTTTAGCAAATTATAATGTGTAAGGATTAAAATGAAAGATTATATTTTTTTTTCATGTTCTTACAGGATAGATTAAGCCCTATATAAAAGTACTTCTTAAAGCATTAAGTTAGTTTTTTATAGTATAATATATATAATATTTCCATTTGAATTTTAAACCCTAAAACAACTTAATGTAAAAATAAAAAATAAGATAAAAAGTATAGAAATCTTCTCCATTGCTACCACTGAATAAACATATGATTCATAAAAACAAAACAAAACAAAGAGAATATATCAGTTGAAATTATTAGCAAAATTTAGGAAAAAAATACACATGCAAAAAAAAGAAGAAAAAAAAAAGAAAAAATGGGAATTCAAAGATCATCAACAAATCTTGGATTGGCACAGTTTAGTAGAGAGGTTGATGGTTTGTATGTTTCATTGGAAGATGTCTCAATTTGTGTAAGGGACCAATTCCTTGCACACTTAAATTATATTTCTACTTAATAAATTTAATTTGATCTTTTTTTTTAATTGTTATTATTATTATTATTATTATTATTATATTTGGTTGTTTTTCTATCAAGAAAAAAAAAAAAACAGAGACATTCTTGCTTTGTTATTCGATGCATTTCTTGAAGAACAATCTCTCAAACAAAGTTTAGAAAAATTGGCAAATAAATAAATAAATATAGAGTTTGAAATCAATTTGAACTGTACACACCAAATAAAACCCTTCCTTACTTCTTGTTCTTTTCCAAGTATATGGAGTTGATCTTGTATGATTTTTTTATTCTTTCATGCACCATACTCACATATATATACATTTTTTGTGCTTAGTTTTGATGGATGATCATCATACATTTTTATTGATTCTTCATGTGTTAGTGCTAATGATTCAAAGACCAAACTATAACAAAATTTTCCATACTATAATACTAATGATTTTTTATAAATAAATTATTTGATTTTGATTTTTTTTCCATATATATACACTTTTTGTGCTTAGTTTTGATGGATGATCATCATACATTTTTATTGATTCTTCATATGTTAATGCTAATGATTCAAAGACCAAACTATAACAAAATTTAATATAATATAATACTAATGATTTTTTATAAATAAATTATTTTTATTTTCATTTCAAAAAAGAAAAAAAAAAATCAGTTCTCACAAAAAAAATTCACGTGCAATGTACGTGTGCTATCACTAGTGTGTATATATTTGTATTAACTCATTCCAAACCCTTCTTTGGGTTTAAAACTAAATTTCAAGCCTGGTCCAACCTACTAGACCATGAACTTAACGCTAGCCGGCCCAATTTGCGGTCCTAGCGGCAACATGAATTAGGGTAGCCAACAAAACTATTTAGCAGCGCTGGGCTAAGGTCTTCTTTACTGATTTACTACATGGAAAAGGCTCTTCATCCCTATTATATTTTTCTATTTTCTTTTTAATGATGTGGCAATTGGCAATGGCACGTATTCAAAAAACCCACACGTTTTGTGGCTGCCATGACATTAGGAGTTTGGATTCGATGCTGAATTGCAAAAACTTAACACTATGCTGATAGAGTTTAATGGGAACCGTTGGATGAGTGTTTTGATGGTTTGGATTAAAACATCAAAAAGTTACTTCTGAAGATATCGAAAACTACATTTAATGGCTCCCATTAACTAAGCACGGTGCTAAAGTTTTGGAACTCAGCACCGAATCAAAAATGCTACATTAGAGAAAGAAATCAGAATTCATATACAGCTTGCCAATTGGCTCATGTAATTTGTGTCCCCCCCCCCCCCCTCTCTCTCTGGTTGATTGGACCTTAATTTCATGTTTTCAAAAGTGATAATGATGTGGACTCAGCTTCGCAATGATTTGTGGACCTTTGAAATTAGAGTGGCCATGAAGCATGAATGGGTAGTGGTCTTAAAAACCAATCCCTTCCACTCAATTCTGGGATTCACAATGATATATGCTGTCATTTATTGCATTTCTAGCAGGATGTTTATTTAGTAGCAGTGAGGCTGATATAGTCGTTGATCCATTCTAAATGGGGGTGGTCCACCATATTTTCATTAAAGGGCACCTATAAATTTAGGTACACATAGAAAAGATTTATTTATTTTTTTTTTTCGAGTTTTAACCCAACTGAACTAAGCTTATCGGTTTTATTACTTAAAGCCTTAAAGATCCTTTTTTTCCTTCCGAAAAGGGTAAGATTGGAAAATAACTACACATCACTACAAATGACTACTAACTTCATATTAAATGACTACTAACTTAACCAAGAATGACTATTAACTGTAATTATTTGCCCTTAGCGGGACCAATCTGTAATTCCGCCAAAATATAATGACAGGCTAGTGTCCTGTTTATAACGTTATTAATGTAGATTTCCTTTGTATAATCCTCAACAAGCTCAGTCTTAATTTGGTATCTTCAGGCAGACTTCCTCTAGTTTAACAAAAAGGTTTAAAAAACGAAAAAAGGCTTGCATTTGAACATTACACAATAACCAATGACCATGTAGCCCCATGGCATCTCTGGCTTCCCTTCAATCCAAGGGGAGGCCATGATTTAAAGTCTCCATCCTCATTTAATAAGTTTTTTTTTTTTTTTTAAAATTTTTTAATTGAAAAAAAGAAAAGAAAATAACAATAATAAAAATAATAAATGGGAATTGGGAGCACCTATAATATGTGGTGGGGGTACAGGGTTCTAACAAACCTCTTTTGCATTCAACCATATATTGCACTATTAAGCATTGAGAGAGAGAGAGAGGAGAAAGAGAGGAGATGGAGATGGCATCATTAGACTCCCACGACTCACCTCCAAATCCATCTTTCACAATAAGAGGGAGAGAAACAAACAGCAAGTTCTTGAGAAGCATCTCCACCAAAGAACCCTCCTTCTCCCAACTCCCATGCACACCCCCTCGCTTAAGCCACCAATCCCTCTCTTCTTCCCTCCACGCCTCCCAACATTCCTCCCCATCTCGCCCTTCTTTCACCCTCACCAAGCTAGATAATAACAACCACCACCACCACCACCACGCCCCCACCTATCGATGCATCGCCTCTGTCCTCAAAAAGGACGGCCAGATCTTGTCCATCGCCGCCTCCAACGGCCTCGTCTACACCGGCTCTCAGACCAATGTGATCAGGGTGTGGAAACTGCCTGAGTTCACGGAGTGTGCGCAGCTTAAGACCAAGACCTGTATGGTGGTTGCACTGGAGGTGTCCAACGATAGGGTTTACGCCGCCTATGCCGACTGCAAGATTCGGGTCTGGCGCCGGACTTGGGACAGCGTGCCCAAGCACGACCGGATTGCCACCATCCCCAGGATGGGAAGCTATGTTCGGAGCTACATCGCCGGCAAGGATAAAATGGTAAATGTTCAATTAATGCCTTTGATTTAATTTTCATTAAGCTAGTGTTTTTGTGTTTTTTTTTTTGGTATTGGTCATTACCATTCCTAACCCTTCATGGCAGCTGAGATTCATTATTTGGACGGTATAGATCTTGTTCGATAGTTGTACCACCAATGGGAATCTCACCCTGTTAAATCCTCGAGGCTGTTATTGTCACCACAATTTTTTTTTTTTTTTTTTACTCTTACTTAGTTAGTTTTATATTTTTTAAAGTTTTATAAAAAAATATAAAAGATTTTTATGAAAACTAATCAGTCATACATTAGAAAATATCATTTTGCACAATTTTGTAAAATAAAGTTTTTTCTAAATATATAGTTTAAGTAGATTTTTTAATCACTTTTATTATAAAAAATTATACAAAAATGAAATAGAGATGGTAAATGGGCAAAAAGATCACTTAAATAATAGATTTTGGAAAAATTTTCTTTTACAAAATTTTTCAAAATGATATTTTATAATTAACAATTCGGCTAGTTTTTATGTAAACTTTTTATATTCTTCATAAAATCTTAAAATATATTAATTAAGCAGGGTACAAAAGAATTTTTATGGTGATAATAACTTGTCTGTAAAACCTTTGTGGTGGTAATAAGTGAGGGGTTTTTTTTCTTTTTTTTTTTTTTTTAAATTTTAAAAATAATAAAAATAATAATAAATAACATAAAATGACTTCATTAAAGGACCGTCAATAGCAGGTTTATGAATTTTATAAATTTGTCTATATATATGGACGAACACTGACCTACGTCAATCCACAGCTTGGAAAAAATGGTTTGGATTTTGAAATTACCACTGACCCACCCACAAACCCAATTTAAGATTTTTATGCAATTTTTTATAGAACTTTAAAAGGTAAAAATTAAATAAATGGTACAAAGATATTTTTGTGGTGGTAATAGCCCGCCTCTAAAACTTTTATTCCTTGCTGACATGGCAATGGAAAATTTAAAATCAATATTGAGTTGAGACTTTTTTTTGGTTTCTTTTTGTTAAATAAAAAACTTAGTCAAAGAAGGATTGTAAATAGTCTGTGTATGAATTCTACAAATTTGTCCGGTATATATGGAGGAACACTGACCTGCCCCAATTAGCAATTCAATGCGAATGGTTTGGATTTTGAAATGATCACTTATCTACCCACAAACCCAATTCATTGATGAGGGTCCATCTTTAATTGCGCATTGCATAGTACGAGCCATGCAACTTTGATAATGTATGGAGGGAAATCCTAGATATGTTGTACAATCATAGTCAATTGTGGACGATATACCCCCACACGTACGTGAAATGTTATACTTCCACGCATGTTGTCTGCAAACATCCTGTGATTGTGTGGGATATCTCATCTTAATGAACCATATAAATAAATAAATAAATAAATAAATATATATATAAATATATATATATATATATATATATAGAGTCCTAATTTGATCATGTCAACACCATGCATTGGGAGTTATATCCCGTGCATTGGCCAATTTTGTATCCCATAACTGACTAATGCACAAAATGCAACCTCCAATGTAAGTATTAATATAAGTTACATCAACATGTACTCATCTCATCTTTAGCACGTGTTGATATAAGTTATATCAACACATGATCATCATCCTATGCTATGGGACAACGAGGGCACCTTCCTTCCTTAATGATTTCACTCAATTTCCTAACTAATATATATGACACGACCTGACCGACATATATGCTAGCGACATGTTAGCGCTCAACTGTTTCTGTTTTGGTAAAAGTAATTGGAGAGCCATCGAGCAGTATGATAATGGAGCTAACGTACTTGAAGCTCTGGACATTAGAATTGATAGGGCAGTCATTACTTATTAATTCATCCATCTGCCTCTCTTATCTGTGCTTTATGTTTTATCTGTGGGCTGCAGGCCTCAGGCCTCAACGACCTACTATTTGATAACTAGAATTCCTCATCCTAGATATAGTAATTGTGGCAAACCAACCTCCTGTCTAAATCCAATGCCCATATTTAAGATTTCTTCAGCCTGATAAATGAACCTTATCAACCTCTTATTTAAATCTCTCTCTCTCTCTCTCTCTCTCTCTCTCTTCGACGCACACATGCATATGCATGAATGGTCTTGAACCCCCTAAAAGAAATGAAATTTTGAAAAAGAAAAAAACTTTGTTGTGCATGGAATTAGAGTATTGGTGGTATAGTTTTATTATGCATTGTGTTATCTATATATAGGATGACAGTGAAGTAAAAATGTGTTGATATAAGTTATATTAACACTTGCAATGTGGGTTGTGTATTAGTAGGCTATAGGAAATATGAGGCCAATCTATGATGTACATGCAACTCCCAATTCATGGAATTGGTATAACTTATATATGCACGCTCATAATTGTGTTCTTTGCCACTGTTTATACATGTTCGATTCTAAAATTGTCTCAATAGATTCCAGATATATGACCAGGCTGGAATTTACTATTTAAGTGAATGATAATTTAAGTTTGATGCTCATCAATTTGATTACTTGCTGTTAAATTAACTCTACATATATATGATTCAGACCATCAGGACCCATGCATTAGGCCACCTAATTACAACCTTTTAACCTTGATTTTCCTCATTTAGCTATAAGAGTTGGTTGACCTCAAATATTTCTTTAATTCGCCCCAACTTTATAAAAGTTATATTCCGTACTATAAAATTGGTGGAATGATACCGAGAAGATTCGCATAGTATATAAAATTTCCAATAAATTCTATATATTATAATCCTTTTAGCTAGCAGAAGCTAAAATTGATCTTGTTATTTATGACTAGCATAAAATTTTATTAATAAATTCTCCATCTGTAATATCTAACAGATGAAGCATATGGGGCCTATAACATCAATGGCTATCAATGTATCCGATGACCTCCTCTACTCGGCTTCCCTCGATAAAACAGTCAAAGTATGGCGAATCTCAGACCTCAAATGCATCGAAACCATCCAAGCCCATTCCGAGCCCATCAACGCCATCGTCGTGGCTGACGATGGAGTACTCTATACCGCCTCTGATGATGCCACTGTCAGAGTGTGGCGACGCAATTTCTGCGGCGGTGATAGGCCACATTCCCTCACCGTGACCCTACCGGCTAAGTACTCGCCCGTAAAAACCCTAACATTGACCACAGATGGAGGGATCTTGTATGGAGGGTGCACTGATGGTTACATACACTATTGGCTTAAAGGTTGGTTCTCAGGCCAATTGCAATATGGTGGTGCCCTCCAAGGCCACACCCATGCGGTCATGTGCTTAGCCAACGTGACTAATTATGTGGTTAGTGGTTCAGCTGACTCGACAAGTAGGGTGTGGCTTAGAGAACAAGATGGTCAACATGTTTGTTTAACAGTGTTGCAGGGTCATAGAGGGCCTATTAGGTGTGTTACAGCATTTTCAGGGGAGAATAGTGAGGATGGTTGCACTGTTTGCACTGGGAGTCTTGATGGTGTCTTCAAGGTGTGGCGCGTGACGTGCAAGGGCGGCAATGCAGGGCGGTGCTCCAACCAAAGTGGCGGCGAGTATTTTGAACTCTGAAACCCATTTTGAGTTGTAATTTGTACAGTCTTGTTTAATTATGTGTACCAATTCAACTGCAGTTTTGTCCCCCACTACAATCATGAAAAATGCAATTTTGAGAAGTTTCCCAAAAAAAAGATAAAAGATAAAAAAATAAAAAGAACAGAAAAGATAAAAGCTAAGAGAAGAAGAATTGCATAACAAGCATATGTGCAGGACTAGCCTGTCATTCATTATATATGCTGATGTGTGATATGATCCTCCGACTTTTTCTCCTTAATTCCCATCTTAGCTAGAGCTAAAAAAAGAAAAAATAAAAATAAAAATAAAAAACATTTGTGGTTGGCCGGGCTGGAACTGGACGGATTGAGCCATGAAACTTTCATGATCATCTCCTGCTAAGACATCAAGGTGCCATATGATGTCTCCCTTTCGATAAGCCTTGCTGAGAGATAGGGGATTAGACTTCTAACTAAGCTTGCATTTTGGTAAATAGTACTACTGCACTTCTTAAACAATCCAATGCGGCTGGCTTCTGATCTCTGGCTGCAGCTCAATGCCATCATTCGAATGGCGGTCACTGTGAGACTCTTCCCTCTTTGTCAACCTATAAATGGTGTAACAAAATAGACGCAAAGCGAAAACGATTCCTATGATCACCAAAGCTGAAAGGATGTAAGCTTCGGCGGAATGGGCATGGCAACCAAACAAGAGTCCTAGACAAACCATGGCTAAGCATGATGCGAGGTTGTTGATGGGGTGAAGGATAAAAGGGCATAATATGGGGGGATTTTGCCTGGGTTCAATTCCTTCCTTGCTCAGATTGTAAATGGTTTTTTTTTTTTTTTTTTTTTTTTTACCTGTATTCTTGCCTTCAACTGAGACACTATTTGGTCACTTTTGTGTGAGAATGAAGTATGGAATAATTAATGCTAGGGGGTCATTATGAAAAGGACCACGAAAAAGAAAAAGAAAAAGAAGAGACCCATCTTTTGTTTTTAGCGAAATATTATGGTACCTTTTGGCTTTTGCAGTTCTGCTTTCTCATCCATAAACTTGGTAAAGCTTTTTTACTAAAAATCCTTAAGTTGAGGCATGACTTGATTACTCTACATTATAGAAATGGTTAGGTCTTTCTATAAGAAAACAAGCAGTCATGTCAATTTGAAGAAAAGAATTATTGTTTTTGCTGATAATCAAGCACATTATAAAGCAATTTCACATCAAGTTGATTTTAAATACAGGTCTGACCACTCCAATCAATGTTTTTCCTATAGACACAATATGTGTGTATTTGATTTATGAAGACTATTTTGTTTTAGATGGATCCTATCGTATTTGAGAAGGACTAAAAATTAATTCAATTTAATGACCATTTGTACTATAGCCTTGCGATTTCTTTGAGAATGACTAAAGATTATCCTTTGAGAAGGACTAAAAATTAATTCAATTTCATGAGTATTCATACTATAGCCTTCTGACTTCTTCCCCATCTTATATGGGGTATGATGTTTGAAAATCTAATGTGCCCGAGATGGTGTAGGGTTTATGATGTTTTTGATTGTAATAATACCAAAAATGTTAAAACATAACTACTTTTAAGTTTTAACTTAAATTTGCTTATTCAATTGATATGTCGAAACGGCATGTGGACAGATTTAATTTTTTTAAAGAAATATTTTGTAATTGATTAGCCTAATTGCCATATCATTTGGGTCTAGATCCTCTTTTCCTATTTTAACATGACATGATAACCTCACAATCCTAATTGTGAGCGACATAATTAGTTGTGCAACTTAAGTTGGTTCAAATTGAGATCAAACCGACCATTTATTTATTTATTTCTTTTTTTCTGAGAAGGACTAAAAGCTAATTCAATGTAATGAGTAGATCAAACCAACCCAAACTAAATAAAATTGGTCAGTTTGGTTCGTTTCTAGTTTAAAAAATTGTAGAACTGACTAATTTGATTCGGGGATGATTAAGAATCGAACCAATGAGATATGTTTATTTTATGATTTGTATTTGTTAGCCAATTTATATATATGTTTTCATCTTATTATTTATGGTTTCTATTTGTCTAGACAAGTTTAGCATTTTAATTAAAATAATTATTATTTGGAAACATGTTTATTAAATATAAAAATCAAACCGAACTAAACCAATCCGACCTTTGTTCAATTTGGTTCCATAATAGATTTGATTCGGTTTTGGTTTTAGTTTTTCATAACCAACCTAAGTCATTTTGGTTTCAATTTAGCATGAATTAGAATCGAACCGAATTGAGTCGATTCGAGTTGCACCCAATTCATCAAACCGTTACACCACGTGACATAATGATGTAATATAAATATCAAATAAAGTCATAACACATATCAACTTATAGTAATAGTTATACTTTTGATTATTTGGTTATTTTTATAGAACTTATCTACATTGGTATATGATATCAATATATTCATTCAATTATGTCTCATGCTATTTCGGTTAATAGTTATACACAATAATTTCTCAAAGGAGGTCATCACAACCTATGATGTCTAAGTCTAAACTTCACACGTGTGCAGAATAAACGAACAGAAGGGAGGACTCGGCGATGCTCATTTCCGCCGAATAACAAAAAGGAAGAAGAGAGACATACGAATGATTGCTTGCAGGCCTCTCCTCTTCAGGTACGCTTCTTCAAATCTCCCATCCTCTGTATATGTCATCGTTCTATTAGCGTTTTCAAAAAGTATATTTCTTTCCCTTGAAAGCAACACCTACATTCATTTTTAGCTCTTAAAAAGCTAAAAATTTACTTTCAAATTCCAAACCAAACAGTGTCTTAATTCCTTTCAATTTCAGTTCTAAGCTGTTCTTTAGCAAGTTCTCGGAGTGAGGGTTTGTTGTTGAATACTCCCAATAACTACTTTAATCATGGATGAATTCAGGGTTTATACTCAGAACATTATTCTTGAAATTGGGTTTGTTTTGAACACTGTTTCCATAGTTTCCCTTGTGAAGAAAAAAAAAAAAAATAATAATAATAATAACCCAACCTAAGATTCAGTATTATAAGGTTAGTTTTGTAGTGGGTTTTCAACTGTACTCTAATTATTGAACGACCCTGTTTCCAAATGTTGATGAATTCGACACTGTTCTTTTAGTTGGGTTTTGTTTTGAACACTGCCCCAAAATTACTCTTGGTACTTTCATTATTACACTCTAATTATCAGAACCTTAGAAAAGCAGGTTTGTGCTCATAATTCTGTTATTTCTCTCTACAAATGCTGTTTTTTTATTTTTATTTTTGTTCCCTTATTAAGTGGAGTGGTTCTACGAGGGGACATTCTCTGGTGACTCTGGTGCAATGGTAAATATCTTTAACTATCTTCAGAGCGACCAATTTGTAAAATAAATGAATCAATAAATAAATAAAAAGGTTTGGACTATATCCAGCTCACCCTCCTAGGACCCAATTAGCACGACCAACATTGTGTAATGGCAAATTTTTTTCCCCCTTCTTGGAGTAGTTCTAGACTTACAAACACCTTGTGCATAGAAAACATACAGGCAGAGTATTCCTCTCACACATCTTATTACTTACAACACAGCCATTTTCACTGCAGTTTGTATGAGTTGTATATATAAGATGGTTGGGGGCAGGGAGAAATGGTGTTTTTATATTCATCTTATTATCTTTGCAGATTTGACCGTTCCTGGAAATTTACAAATAGACTCGTTCTTTCAAATATTCTGAAGCCCACAGAATATTTTCAGGTTCTGAGATTTGACTGATTCGTGTGTTTTGATTTTAATAACAGAAATTATGTGCAAAATGGTCAACCAGCGGCTCTTTAGTTATTGCAAAAGGATGATATTTCTGCACATAAAAGCATAATAAACTGAACAAAGTTTGAACCCAGTTATTTTGGGTTAGCTACACGAACATTCATCTTTCGCTGTCTTTTTCTAGTTAGTTAAATTTGCACTCTATTTTGTTGTTGGGAGGGATGGAAGACAATAGATTATGTTGAAAAAGGTTTTTCCCCTTTAAATAAATATTTGTAATTTGTATTATGCCATTATGGATTGTTGCTGCCAAAAAAAAAAACCTTCTGAAGCCCAGATTATTATTTTTAAAATGCAACTGAATTTAGAAATTTATTGGGGTGGGTTCAAAGATGATATGAATCTGCTGTTGGCTTGATTTTTCCACCGCTATTCATGTGACAGGGACACCATTCTCATAATGGTTTGAGCTATAAAGCCTACAATAGGAAGATGAGTGGGGCAGAAAATACGCAGAGTGCAGTGGACCGTAAAAAAAAGCGGAAAACCGTTTATCCTGTATGGAGACCAGTCTGTACTCAAGCCAGTTCTTATGAGGGTTGGTTACCATTGTATTAGCAATGCCTTACCTTATTGTTTATTTATCTTAGATGCGATGCCTTTTCTTATCTGTTGCGTTGTCTAATTCTTCTTCTTCTTCTTCTTCTTCCTCCTTTTTTTGTTTTTCCTCATTTTTTTATAAAAAATTCTTTTCTCTTCTGTGGCCAAAGCAAGGGTACCCAACTGTACGTTCACATGCAGGGACATAAGAATGGTACCAACAGGGTATCACTTATAAGCTTGGGTTAATATACCTTGACAGGTTGTCTGAGTCTGAAACTTTATTATTTATGCTTCTCTCTTTTCCCCCTCCCATAAAAAAAAATCATTTGTTGTGTTTCATAAACTTTCATGAGACTTTAAATAAGATATACTTCACTATTTTGGATCCACTACAAACTGTAAATTTTAATCTTTTTGTGGTGGTGGAGGGGCAGTGATATAATTATAATTTTTTTAAAAAAAAAAATATTGTCTCAATTAAGTTATGTATATTTTGATATATTTCTAGTGCTTTGATTGCAGTAATTCATTTTTCTAACAATGTGGTTTAATTCCTTACAGATTGTACTTTCAACTTTGTTGATATCACAACCAATCAGTTTGAGAACCATTATACTATTCTAGTATTCTAATAGACAGTAGGCTTGTGATGGTTCAATTGCATCTGGTGTTACCTATAGATTATTTTATGTGAATTTTCAGAATGCTTGGCAAGGGATGTGAAGGTTGTGCCAGAAGATGGAAGTCACGTTGAAGAAGTGCACGCTAGCATATCTAGCTGTGTTTCAAGTGTTCAACATGTCAAGATGGAAGCTGAAGCAGTGAATGAAATAACTGATTCAACTTTCAGTTCTAGACCATTGCAGGATAATGACGAAGATAGAGCTTTGGAAGGAGGATCAATGCTTTCTTCTGAAAACCATTCAATTTCCCTTGAGGTAAGATTTTGATTGTTATTTCCTGAAAATTTTGGCCTGTCAAGGAATACATTTTTTTTTCATGTGCTTTTTGCATGATGGCTTTATCAAAAAAATGTGCTTTTTGCATGATGGGCTTGGGCTTGGCCACTAATTTTATTTTATGGTATGAAATTTTCAACTTCCTCTTTTCATCTTGCCCTTTCCATGCTATTATGTTTTGTTTTGCCGAGGCTTACTTGCTCAATGTGAATGACAGCTGACTGTGGTACCAAAATGAGTCATAGCTTTATGCACATCTGGACCTCTGCAGTTATTATACTGCATCTCATGGCATGCTCAATGTTATTCTTGGGATGAATTATAATTTGGGGAAATTTATTGACCCCCTCAAATTTAATCCGAAAACATTTTGCACCCTCCAATTAATTTTTCAACACTTTGCACCCATGAAGTTTTTGTAATGTTATTAGAACTTACGCCATTATGGGAACAGACGATGTTTACCAATTTCCCCATTACAATTTTCGGTCAATTTGTCAACTTATTAAAGAACTGTAAATACTGCAAGGGGTAGCTCAATTGGCAAGGGACCACGCCTCATGAAGCAAAGGTCCTGAGTTCGACTCTTGTTAAACCCACTTGGGGTCACTCACACAAGGTTTCATGGTTCTCATGGGCCTTGGATAGTTGGACTTACCTAGTCCATATGGGTTGTGGGGTCTTATATGGGCCCGGGGTTTGCCTGAAGGGTTTCCTCGTCATTAAAAAGAAAAAAGCTCAGAGTCCTAACAATCAAATTGACAAAACACTGCATTCTTGGCTTGATTCCATATCAAGAGCGATTTATCCTAATCGCTCCCCACTCACACTTTCTCACTCTCACTCTCTTTACGCTCCATTGCTTTCTTTTTCTCTCTCCAATTCTACAATTTTCTCAAGATTCTAGGGTTTCAATTTCCACCATTAGAGCTTTGAAGGCAATGAAAGAACAGGGAAGTCTCTATTTAATCACTGTTGTTTACTTCAATCTTGAAAGCAGAAATGCTGCGCAGAAGCGAATTCACGGCATCTACTACTTCGTATTTAAAAAATAAATAAATAAATAAATAAATTGCAATGTTTTTCCAACACAAGGCCCATATTATAATGGATTTGACAATCCAATCTTTGTCGCATTCTAATTATTTAACGCCTTAGTGGCAGATAGGCATTTCAGGATCATGTATGTTTTCAATCTTATTGCATAGCCATTTCTGTACATTTAACTACTCTGCCTCACTTTTTCTAATAATTTGGTAACACTACTCTTCTCTGTCTGCCATCACCATTATTGTCCTCTGATTCTTGCAACCTTACCCTTGGCTTTAGTGTTCTTACCTTTTCTCATTATGCGTTGAACTATGGGCTTCTCCAAACACCCTTCCCCACCTCTATTTCTCTCTCTCACTTTCTGTGTTTGCTATGCAGGTTGGTGCTTCTCTAATTCGTTTCATCAAAGGAAAAAGGTACAACATTCAGCTTGTATTTTCTTTCAGACTAGATCTATGTGTCTATTTCTGTATTATCATTTTTTATTTTATTTTATAAAATCCCTCCCTCAGGGGATCCACACAGAAAAAAATTGAAGATGAAATGGGAGTTAGAATTATATTTCCATCATCGAAGAAAGAAGATTCTATCAGTAAGTTTCTTGGTCCTGGACATGTCTTTCACCCTATAATTTTGGCTGCATCTGTATGCATTTCTAGCTTCAATTGAACGTTATGATGCATTGACAGCATCAGTTAATAGTTTTATGTCATTTCATAGCTTTGATGTCCAAAAATGCTTGAATTTTACGGTTTCACATTGCTTATTTGTTGCAGTCATTGAAGGCATTTCCATAGAAAGTATAACTGGAGCTTCAGAAAAAATACAGGCTATAATTGATGAGGTCAGCATAAAGTTTCAGTGGTTTGCGTAAATAATAATACGATATTCAAAGTCACAGACTTAATTTTCATTTCCGACATTTTACTATTTCACAGTAATGGTCCATGATTTATCTGTGCATGTCAAGAAGTGAATTAATAGTGAGAAGGGATTTAGTGGTGGGCGTGAATGCATCAGCTATTGCTTATTAGGGAAAAAATGTCTTATAAAATGTCGTAGTGTGAAGCCTAGTTTGGCATTAATTTGTAAAGATATTGTTCAAACTTCAAAGTGTGTTCCTTTGCTTAATTCTTTCCAGTTAATTAGAAGTGACTCGATTTTGATGTAGGCTTAACAAATTGTAATCGTTTTCATCCTCTATCTTTTTTCTGAGTTTGTTCCTATCTACATTTATACATAGTTTTTGTTGAATTTTCTTTTTTAGTATGGTTTTCTTGCTTTTACTAGTGAATGCACTGCCAACATATAATTTACATTTTTTTTTTGGTTAAATATTTCAGGCAGTTAAAAGCCCTAATCTTGATTACTCTCACTTTGTATCGCTTCCATTGGCTATTCATCCTGAACTGGTTGATAAGCTTGTCAACTTTCAGAACTCCATACTGGGAAATAGTGATCCTAACCCAGATGAAAATCTTGAAAGTGATTCAAACAAAGATACTTCTGATGATGAGGATAAGGACCAGCAGAAAGGACTTGATGTTGCAGTTGAAGATAACCCTGAACGTGTTAAAGTGGACAAAACTAACATACGTCTTACGCATTACCCGCCTAAAGCATCGAAGTCTTCTACCGTATCTGGTATTAAAAAATTGTATTTTGTGATGCTAATGGAGCTTAACAATTTTATATCTAGAGATTTTGGATCAGTTTTGTTTAGTAGTTTTTTTTTTTTTTTTAAGAACTTTTGTGTAGTAGTTAATTACCTGTAGCAGCATACATATACATGTACATATACATACATATATATATAAGTTTTCCAAGATATAGTACTCCTCCATTTTCATTTGTACTTTTCATTTGTACTTTTCATTTGTACTTTTCAAACTCTTGATAATTATTTTGTGCGAAGCAATGGCTTGATGGAGTGGGGGTAGACATTGGGGTGTTGACTTTTTTTCTCATAAATGTGTTCTTTCTTTTCCCTTTTTTTGCATGCGCACTGATGATAATTACTTTTATTTCTTTGTATGTTTATCTTTAATTTTTCTCTTCTTTATACTTGTTGTACTCCAACACAATCTCATGGACGTACATTTTTCTCCAACACAATCTCATTGATGTTTGTTTAACTTGACAGACTTGGGAATTGACAGATCCATATTCATTAAACCAAAAACGTTTCACTTAACTGTACTTATGCTAAAGTTGTGGAATAAGGACCGAGTTAATGCAGCTACTGAGGTTTTAAAGGTAAGGTGCTTCAGAGTCAACCATATATTTGGCTGAAAATGGTTCTGCTTGATGATAAAATGTTTTACTGCTCCATACAGAGTGTCTCTTCTAGAGTAATGGATGCCTTGGATAGTCGGCCTCTCTCTGTAAAAATTAAAGGGCTGGTAAGATTCTTTTCTGAGTTGAAGTATAGCTTATTGAATTCTATTAGTGCTATTAGGTATGGGAATAGTGTTTAGCACAAATGGATTACTACATGTGGTGACTTTTCTGCAGTTCTAGAGTTATGAGTGTCAAACTGTCAATATTTGACTGCATCTCAAAATTCTTGACAATAGCTCAGAGAAGCTGGGGAGCAAATAAATGTCCAGAACATAATCAACTGATGTTGTTTGCAGATTATTTATGCTAATCTGATTCTTTCAAGTTGTGATGTTTGCTTTTGGCTGTTTATACCTTTGCTAGCATGTAAATTTTTGAAATAAGGAGTATTGGTTTTATTTAGGGAAGAATAAGAGTTATAGCCCAAGATAGAGGGGACTTTATATGATCAAACTTTGCTACTTTTGTTTCGCTTTATCATTTTTTGTGGGTTGTGGCTTTTTTATTGCTTTGTGTGGGTGTGTGTGTGCATGGACTCTATCTTCTGACGAGTACTCTAGGATTAGGGGGTGGAGGTGTTTTTTGGTGTCTTATCATTGTGTTTTGTTTTATTCATTACTACATATAAGGCATTTATGTAGGACCAAATCCTTTATATCCCTTGCAGGATTGCATGAGAGGTTCTTTGGCCAATGCTCGTGTTCTCTATGCTCCTGTAGAAGAAGTTGGCAGCGAGGACCGACTTTTACAAGCTTGTCGTATCCAAATTTTCACATATATATAAAATTAATGTTTGATGTTTTCTGCATTAGGAAATAAAGAAGACAGGTGCTACCTGGTAATCAAATGTAGGTTATGGTGTATAACTCCACTGAACTCTCTTGAATTTCTTGAGCTTTCTTAGAAGTCATTACTGATGCATACATTGAAGCCGGTCTTGTACTAGAGAAAGACGCTAAACAAAAGCTAAAGGTATAACATATGACCTTTCACCTTTTTTCCTTTTTGAATTAGTCCTCCAATATGATTATGTGTGCAATCTTGCATAGTAGTTTGTTTCTTTCCTATTAGTTTGTTTTTATGGCATTGCAATGCTTTATTTTAAGTTGTTAAGATGTTGCTACAACACTTCTTGATTGCTCTGTGAGTTGTCGTGTATAGTTTAAGGATTTTTTCCACCGGAATAGTGACTATTACATATTTTCTTTGTTTGATGCATCCATAAAAACCGAAGTCTACATTCTTGATCTAACCTTATGTGGTCTAAACTATAAGTTATATGTAAATTGCTTAATTGCATCCTCATTCTCTTTTCTTTACCCATAATGCCTAGGTTATGTATGAGACCTTATCATCTTAATTAACCGGTCACAGGGCTGTAGAGTGGGTGATTGTGTTAGGTTTATAGCTACCTTAAAACCCTTGAATCCTTAGAAGCAGAACTTCATTTTTATTTTATTTTTGTTTTATGCTAGAGTTAATTTTCATGAACTTTTAATCTTGTTGTACTTTAATTCATCTAAGTTTGTAGAAATAGATCCAATGTTTTGCTTTCATAAATACCAATGATAAGGCTTCGTTGTCTCCTTGAATTGCAGTTGCATGCCACCGTGATGAATGCAAGGCATAGGAAAAGGTTTTACTATTTCCATCTTTTGTGTGCTTTTGATTTTCTTTGTGGAGCATATGAACTCTTCCCAGTGTTAGGGGTGCCTTTTACAGCTTATTTTGGCTTCTCTTTTTCTCACTGGCATGGATTGGACTTTTTCAGGAAGAAAAGGACGAGGAAGTTTGATTCCTTTGATGCCAGAGGCATTGTAAAGCAATATGGATCAGAGGAGTGGGGGGAATATCTTATTCGAGAAGCTCATCTTTCACAAAGGTTTGTGTTTGATGATAATGGATATTATCATTGTTGTGCTTCAATCCCTTTTCCCGAAAACATGCAACTAGACTGATCTCCTCCATCGAAGTTCACTGGCCTACTTCACTTTACAGTAGGCAAAAAAAGAAAGGAAGTAAATTCTTTAGTAATCACTGATGATTCTATATACTGTTCTTTGGTCCGCTTTGTGTTGAACACTTTGAAACTCCAGCTTTCAAATTTGTAGGTTTCCATCATTTCGCTGTACCATATTACTCAATAAACACTAAGAGATCTTCAATTTTTGCAATAGCTTGCCAAGTAGCAAACATCATGGTTTTTAAATTCCCTTCATTAGCACTGCTTTAAACTCTTTTTCAATTGTTTAATCCCCTAGGATCCATTTGAGGGGGGAGGTATGTTACTATACTAGTTTTTAAATCACAGGATAAATTTCCATAACAAAATGTGGTGTTAAACTATTACAAAATCTACGTTTAAGAAATTAGGGCTTTTTGTTTGATAGATTCTGTTAAATGAGAGCTTTGATGCCAGAATTTTGTATAATGTGGATGATCAGAAGCATCTATCTCATAACCCGTATTTGTCGACTGTAATAATGCCAAAGGGCCGGCGTTGTTACACTGTTTGCGTCAGCTTAGGGATACTTAAAAGTTTTGACATCGCAATCCAATTGGAGTGTCCGATGACTCTTTGGAACCTAATCTTAAGTGTTAATACAGTTATGGCCTAAGAATGGAAGAAACATCAAATTCGTTACTGAAATCTGGAATCTGTAAATGCTCCCATCAGTTGGGCGACCAAATACATATTTGACATGTGATGCTTTTAAGTCTCACCTTTATGGACCCCTCTTGGATTTGGACTCAGGCAAGTGCATGTTGAGGCAGAAATTTATCATACTAAGTCATGACTAAAATTTTAGTAGGGGATCCAGGTATCATCCTACAAGGACAGTTTAAAAGACCCAATTCATGGAAAGGCAATGCCACCGGCCACTTGGTAGGTAGGATTGTTGCATGGTACGTTTAACCTGCCAGTGGCCTCATTAAATACATTCAAGAATCAGAAGCTATTAGATAGGTGAAAAATGATTTTTGTCATAAAACACACTGAAAACTTGGTGGGTTTGGGTCGGTTGACAGGTTTATAATGTGAAACTGTCCGATCGAAACAGTTTTGGTTGAATGAGTGATGAGATACGAGTGGCTCATTACCACCTCTCACCATACGATCCATAATGCAGGAAAACCAGTTGTGTCCATGTTAGGTAGATGGCTGGGTCCGAAAGTTGTCACCTCTTTATTAGCATATCATATTGGCTTGGATTAGTATGAGGCCTTGAAAGAATGAAGCAAGCTACTCATTTTCTTTATGGGATGCTTTAGCTCTAACCTACCAAAATTTATTATACAGATACCGGTTCCAATTTTCCAAATGGAAATTGAACAATTCTAATGCATTGAAGGCGCAAATCGGCCGAAGCTAACCACCACTTTAAATAAGTGAATTCAAAATAATGGTAACGACCTTTATCAAACCATCATCATAGATGAGAGTGGAAATTCAAAATATATAGTGGCATTCGATAGATTTTTAAAAACTGATATCATAAAACATCGATGATTTATTTATTTATTTATTTTTTCTCATATAGTCTAATTTTTAAGGTGAATATAAGTGGATGGATGTGTCCTTAAAGTCCTTTGGTTTCCTGGTACATTTGCATTGAATTGCATACATCATTATTGGTTCCTTATTCTACAGGTGCAAGTGGGAGTCTGCTTTACTCCCATATTTTTTCTGCGATTCTTCTTCCATTGCCAGTTTGTCAAAGTTGAAACATGTTTCCTTTGACGTTGACGACTTATCCGCCTAATTTCCTTTCCATTCGCCATCACAATACCTAATTAAACTACCTTCTGCCTCATGGAGATCGAGCTGGAGGTTAAATAATAATCATAATAATACAATAAATAAAAGAAATAAAAATAAAAATAAACACACTCAAAGTAATAAGTTAGATAAATCATTCCATCTTAAGGTCTAATAATTATGAAACAATTCGTGTTACAACAAAATGTTCCTTCTTATATATGCATTCTGAAATCATGCATGAAATACAATTAATCTAATAGCTACATGAATTTACCAAATCTGATCTCACGCGCGGCTTGAATCCTTTTTTTTTCGTTCTGCTTCCTTAAATTATATGGTGTTTTTATCTTCTTTCTAGCGAAAATGGTTGCCATGAAGCTTCCTCTCCACCCAAGAAGGCGATAAAACTGGACTTATCTCACACTCCACAATCTCCGATTGCTCATCGTTCACCTCCAAGTCCTCCAAGCTTTCCTTCTCAGCCGGAAAAACTTTGACTCTCCATACCTTAAATGTTTGATCCAAGCTTGCACTATAAACCAGCAACCCCATTACAATACTATCCATTTCCAACGTAGCAGCTAAGCATCTCACCGGTCCATGGTGTCCATCCATGACTGCAAGACAAGTATGCAAGCAAATTCCTTCATCCCTTCGCCAAACCCTTATGGTCGCGTCCTCAGAGCCACTGAGGATTAATTCTCCCACAGCTACTAAGCAAAGAACGGCGAAATGATGACCTTGTAAAAACCCTCCATGGTTATATCTCCCAGAAGTTTTTTCTTTCTCCCAGAAGTTGATTAGCCCATCGGACGAGCCAGAGTAGAGGAAGCAAGAACTTGGTGACGCGCTCAATGCCAAGGCATTGACCGGTGAGGGTTGGAATTTTAGTGTCACGGTGAGGATATGTGAGCTTTCTCCGAAAATCCGTCTCCATATTTTCACTGTGCTATCGGATGAGCAAGTGAAAACACACCCATCTTGTTGGTTGATCACTATCGCATTGACTTGACCTTCATGAGCCAAGAACGAATCGACACAACGCTTGTCTGAGACTTTCCAAGCTTTAACCGTTTTGTCCCATGAGCCCGTGTAGAGAAGCTTTTCTATGTGGTTGTATGCAAGGCAGGTGATGTAGCTCTTGTGTTGATAGGTGTCCTTTTTTGGAAACATGAACATCGAGTTTCTTCGAGGCAAGGTCGTGATCTTTTTTGGACGAAAATTCTCTGTAACTGATATGTCCCACACTCGAATCCTGCGGTCGCCATGTGTAGTAAAGAGCATCTTTCCATAAGCCAAAATGGCTCGAACGTCGCCAGAAGTTGCCTTGATGTAACCCACTTCAGCGCAGTCTGGTTGCTTCCAAGCGTGGATTCGCCTACTTTCAGAGCCAGTAAAGATGAAGTCCCTTGAAATTGTGATCGATAAAATGTTACCTTCTTGGCGGTGGAGCGAGGCTAAGCAATGGTAAAGAAGAGAAGGGGAGGGAGATTTGTTTTTGGGAGAAAGCATCCATGGTGTCTCAGGGCTCATAGGCGATAATGGGATCGATGAGGCAGAAGCAGAGGAGGTTCTTGAAGTGAAGGGGGAATCGGTTTCGGACACATTTTGATGGCCACCGAAGGAGAATCTCTTAGCAAAATGTATGTTCTTCTTTTTTTCATCCTTGCAACTCCAAAGGCTTCTTCTGCCTTGGAAATCCATGGTAGATGAGAATGGAGAGCAGAAGGATGAGTCTTTTACTTCTTAAGATTGAATGTGTGTTTATAGGTCTATAAATTTGTAGATGGGCCTTGGTTGGGAAGGACAACTTGAGGGTTTTAAGGCATTAAATGGGAAATTAAGACTCAATGATGTAGCAACTAGCAACGACCTCTTAGCCTTTTTGAGGAAAGAAAATTACAATACTTGACCCCACACTGGTGCGAGGAACCCCTCCTCAACCCACTCATATTTCAGTTTTGTTTAAATAATAAATGAAAATTAATTAGATATACTTGCATTATACTATCAAAATGTCTTGACGTGTCTACATATTCATGAAAATATAGATACGTGTCCGTAACTGTATACCCATTTGTTTATGTATGAAAAGACGTGAATTAATGTTTTTTTTGTTTTTTGTTTTTTGTTTTTTTTTTTCCAGTTATTTATAACACGTGTTGTTGAATAAATGAATGTCAGAAAAAACTCTTCCACACCGGTCTGGAAGCACCAAAGAAAAATTACTCTCGTAAGTTGTAACCTAGCTACTATATCTACCTTGAAAATAAAAATAAAAATAAAAATAAAAATGGAGATTTAACTTTTTTTGTCATTTTCAATGAAGAACACAAAAGAAAAACGTCCTTACTCCTGCCATATAGAGATGATAGTATGGCTGGGTCATTAAAATTAAAATGGGCATATACTTGTATTGTAATCTTTTGGCAATGGGCAATTGTCAATTATGGGACACCACTTGATAATGGACTCTGCCACCATTTAACCAAAATAAGAAAATGTACTTTGGGACCTACTATTAAAGTACACCGACCCCTTTGGTCAAATTAGTGATCCTTGAAATTAAGGGTCGTAAGACAGCAATGTGTCGACTCTCTCTCTCTCTCTCTCTCGCACACACACACACATAGAGAGGGAGAAAGAGAGAGTGTGTGTGAATCGTTTATGGAAATTTCAAAGTACTAGCAATGTGGAACGCCATTTTGGCTTCTCCACAGGCCTCGGGAGTTTAACAAAATTTTATAGAAAGTGGGTTAAAAACCACAGTAATGCTATCAGAGAGAGAGAGAGAGAGAGAGAGAGAGAGAGAGAGAGAGAGAGTGTGTATGTGTGAATTGTTTATGGAAATTTCGAAGTACTGGCAATGTGGAATGCCATTTTGGCTTCTCCACAGACCTCGGGGAATTTAACAAAATTTTAAAGAAAGTGGGTTAAAAACTATAGTAATGCTATCGGACCCCCTTAACAACCATTCAAAATAACCTTGCATAATATGGTGTGAAAACAGAGGTAGACTAGTTAGCCCAAATAGCACTAGTCCTTATTTGTTTTCACACTATAATCATAGGAGGTTTTTTTTGGGGACTGTTAAGGGAGGTCCAAAAGCATTTCTCTAAAACCATCTCGGTTTTTACATTCTAATAGGCTACTTATCTAGCTCTCCAAAATAAGGGACTGTATTCAGCTTTCCAAACGTAAGTAGTTTTCATCTTGAAAATAGAGCTCCTTATTTCAAATTTATATTAAACTTTAATATAAAGTGTCATTTTCTCTTGAATAAGAACGACTCAATATTTTATATTTTTAAAATCTGATAGTTGGTTTGAAAAAAATATAAAAATAAATAGGGAGCTTTGATGGAGTCTTCACTTGAATAGGGGGTCTCTATGTTTTACAAAATCATGTGAGACACTTTTATAAGTCTTGCTAATAAGCCAGCCCCTGAGTAAACAGTAACAATTAGAAAAGCGCGCATAGTAGATGACATTGGTAAGAAGTAAGAGGGACCTAATAATCTATCAAATAAGATCGTAGGGTCTAAAAATATTTTAATAATCTTACTTTACTCTATTTTTATTGACTTGTGAGTTGTAATACTACATTAGCCCTTTCACAATTACATATAAGTTTTTCTCCTATCAAGTGTAGTTTGTTGTGTATAACAAGACTGCGCAACCAATGGGGACCAGTACGTTGTTCTTATTTTATGGCTCCTAACTACTCCCGACCTATTGACAAAGCCAAGTTGATGGTGATTTTATCTTTGTGGGGTTTCTTATTTCTTGGCCATGTAAGCAATTAAGAAAAAGGATCCGATGGTCCCAATTAAAAAGAAAAATAAACCCTCCTTGCAACAATGCAAGGTGTATTGTATTGGACTAATGGACGTTATGGACTCGAATATCTCAAAATTGAGTCAGTAAGCCTACATTGAGGTAATTTTATACTACTCACAAGGTTTTTAGGATACTATACTTATTTAATTATTATTTGGAGTAACACAAAATAATCCACTTATCATTTGAAGTGACTTACTTATTATTTAGTGAACACCAGTTTACTATTTGAAATGATTAACTTATCTTTTCAACTAGTTTATTTATTATTTGAAGTGACTAATTTACTATTTAAAGTGATCTTTTATATATATATATATATATAATGATGTTAGGATTCTATAGAATTAGGGCCTACATAGAACAATAGGATTCTATAGAATTAGGGCCTACTCGTACGTAGAAATGATAAAAGCAGAGTCATAAACGTGGGGCAAAAGGGGGAGTGGGAGAATAAAAGCGAATGTCTGGCATTAAGGGAAGGTCGGACAGTGACATAGCTAGGGAGAGGAGCTCAAGCTTCTCCGCCATATATGCCCACATTCCATAAATGTTCTGGTTGGCTTGGGCAGCTACAAAAATAAATAAATAAATAATAATGGGCTGATTAACTAAGGCACGAATGAAGCGTATCAAAATTTTGATAGGCTTGTATTGTGTTAAACAAGCCCAGCCTCAACAGTAGGCAACAGGCCCTCGGAATTTCTTTTATTTTTTATTTTTTTGATCCGTGTGATGTGAGATAGAATGGGATATGGCCGGACTAGGAAGCAGCCACTTTCTTAGATGTGTTGTGTTTGTGTCGGATATGTATAAGACATGACACTCTTTAACACACTTTTGACACAACACATTTCTTTCATAGTTAGGAAGAGGAGCTCAAGCTTCTCCGCCATATATCCTTCTAATCTTTATCAATGCATTTTGAATGATAGATGTGATATTATATAATATTATAATATCAAGGATAGTACAAGGAGGCCAAACTCGAAATTGGGTGAAGGCCAAAAAAATTTGGAAAAACTCAAAATAGAGTTTTTCCAAAATAGAGTTGCTTCCTCTCCGCCAACCCTATTTTGAGTTTGGCAACCCAAACTCCAAAAATAGAGTTCCGACTGATCATAGGCAAGAGAGCTTGGGCTGAAGGCCAAAAAAATTTGGAGAATGAGGAAGAAAAAGATGGTAGTTTGGAAAAACTCGAAATTGGGTGAAGGCCAAAAAAATTTTCGAGGATAGTACAAGGAGGCCAAACTAATGGCTAAATCCTAGGTAGCTCAGCTTGAATGTAGACCCAACTCAAAATTGATCGGGCCAGCTGGATGCTCACACTCCATCTCTCTCTTAATTACTCTCATCTCAACAACGATGGCCACTTTTTTCAAACTCTTGTACCATATAATAAAATATTATGTCTAAATCCATGGACCACCTCAGGGATGGTAAAGCCCAACAAGATTCTTGAAAACGACTAGAACTTAAAACAAAGTTTTAGTGGGTTTGGAGTTATCTTAATTGTGTTTGGATAGTAATCTTACCGACGTACCCATGTAATTTGGGACTTATGTCAATCCATGTAACCCTAATTGATCAGTTTATGTAATCTAGGACTTATGTCAATCCATGTAAACCTAATCGATCGGTTTAAAAAACGTGTTATGTTGAAACAATTGTGACCCGCAATTTGTTTAACCTAGGTATGATCCATGTAAACAAAAATACATATTCTTAATTTTATAATTTTATGTATATAATAGCGATTGCGGGTAATTAAAGATCTCCATTTTTTATTTAGGAATATTTAAATTGGTAAATAGATTAGTCCGAGTCATAATTGGTTTGGTTTATATATGTGTTGATCTAACTAATTATCTGATGCAGCGGAAAATATGTGGTCGAGACTAACTCACTAAAAAACAAACAAGCATCCACCGATTTGTTGATTGTCGCAAGAACAATGCTAGATAGTAGGCAACCACAATCAATATTCTCTCAATAACATGAAAGTAAGAAATAAAGGAGAACTCTCTCTCTCTCAATATTATTAATCTCAGAAAATAATCAACTTAAAACTATTTGCCATAAGGCTTACATCCCTTTATATAGAGAACTAATAAGAAAAACCTAGTTCTACTAGAACAAGACAACCTAGTTCTATTAGAACAAGAAAACCTAATTCTACTAGAACAAGAAAATATCAAACTACCTAGGAAACAAATTAAATTAAAAGCAATAATTCAATAATAATAATAATAAAGACTCCTAAAATAGCTAAATAAACTAGAATCCCGATTCAGCAGCAAGACATCCAACAGCTCGTGGTGTATATGCCGATGCAATCTGCATCATTCTCCCCTGTTTGGAGAGAATTCGCCCTCGAATTCGTAGCTTCATCATCGGAGCTATCTTTATGATAAAGAACCAAGTGCTTGACATCGAACAAACTATGAGTACGAATACGACCACCAGACTTGCAGTTGCTAATATCGCAGATGAAGTGCTTGATCCGCCATGGTTCGGTTGCACAAAAGTGATCGTTTCACACCTTATATCATCATCCCTATTCTCCCCTGTTTGGAGAGAGTTCGTCCCCGAATTCTGTGGGTTAGCTTCACAGAAATATTGATGTCGACCAATCCAACTGAATAAATACTTTGAGAACTTTTTTTGTTTCAATTGCCTCCAAAATTTATTTTCCCAAAATTTCATAACAAAAAAAATTTTCTTTGCACCCTTTATCTCTTTCAAAATCTTCAGCAATAGAGCATTAATAGCACAACAACTATTGTCAATTCCAATAAAATCAAAATGCTTCAACTCTTCAATGACCAAAATTTCATCCTCTTGAAAATCACCAAATAGTTTAACACGACAATAAAAATTATTGCTTGAACAATTTTTATTACGTATCTCACAGGTTATAGTCTCCTCTAAATTTTCAATAATATTTGGCTCAATATCACCATCATCATATTCATCAAAAATAGGCGGAGAATTAAAATCTACTAATTTTTCAGATTTATCATCATCAAAATTATTAAAAGAAAAATTTCCTATGAATTCAAAATTATTACTTCATTCAAATCTTCATTCTCTATAATAACATCCTCTACACAAACATCCTCAACCAAAATATCCTCAACACTCTCTTTGTCTATAGAATGCGGAGATGGTGGTCGACGACTACGACACTGCTCAAGATGATAACTGTTGAATAGGGCTCGTATCTCGTCTTTGATTTCTTGTTTAATTCAGGTAAAGTCCTCGCGATAATAAACGTCATCCAGATTGGCTTCATGGCCTCCGGCACGTCTTCCTCCTTGTCTTGGCATGACGGCAAGAACGAACTGGGTTTTGATACCAACTGATGCTGCGGAAATTACGCGGTCGAGACTAGCTCACCAAAAAACAAATAAGCATCCACCAATCTGTTGATTGTCGTAAGAACAATGCCAGATAATAGGCAACCACAATCAATATTCTCTCAAGAACATGAAAGTAGGAAAATAAAGGAGAACTCTCTTTCTCAATATTATTAATCTCAAAAAATAATCAACTTAAAACTATTTGCCATAAGGCTTACATCCCTTTATATAGAGAACTAATAAGAAAAATTTAGTTCTACTAGAACAAGACAACCTAATTCTACTAGAACAAGAAAACCTAATTTTACTAGAACAAGAAAATATCAAACTACCTAGGAAACAAATTAAATTAAAAGCAATAATTAAATAATAATAATAAAGACTCCTAAAATATCTAAATAAACTAAAATCCCGATTTAGCAGCAAGACGTCTAACAGCCCGTGGTGTATGTGCCGATGCAATCTGCATCATTATCAAACATGTTACATTTGACATATCATGATATATGTACGCTTAACAATCAATCAGGTCGTATTACTATCTTTGAAAAGTTGACATGATTAATAATGAGTCATGCTTGAGTTAATATAAGTTATTATTTATATTAATCAAGTAGTTGTGTGATAGTTACACAACCCGCTGACACAAATTGCAACCCCTAGGCGACCTCAACTTCAAAACTTTCCAGGCTATTCATGACACCCTGTTAATCTCCTAATATGAAAACCCCCATTAATTCCACAATATGGGAGAATTTTTCACATGTAAGCACACTAAATATTAATTTTCTTTCTTTCTACCCCTCTCTTTCTAATATTCAATATATTAATTTATATTAGATCCCACGTACCCCACCTTATACCACTTTTATCCCATCCCACCCCACATTAAAATGGCGTTGCATGGTAGAAGTTGAAAATTTCTATAAGCACCTTGTATTTTAATAATTAAAAAAATTCAAAAAAAGAAGGATAAATTTCAAGAAACTTCCTTAATGTTTAGTCATTTTCATTTAATTCCCTAAAGAAAAAATGGTTGTAATGTCCTCCCAGATAGTTTTCATATTTATCAATTAACGCTACCGTTAATCGTTATTCATGAAATTAGATGGAAAACATTGCATGACCATCGTTAATAATGAACGGCCGGTGGCGTTGATTAATTGTTACATTTGTAAGTTGTTAGGGGGGGATATCGCATCTATTTTTTCTTTAGGAGGATTGCGTGAAAAATAGTCAAACATTAAGAGGTTTCTTGTAATTTATCCTATAAAAAAAAAAAAAAAAAAATCAATGAGAGGAACATCAATTTTATTCCTCATTACTTTCTTGCCGAAGATGTTAATAGGAAAAAGGATTGGAGCAGAAGCTATTATCAGTCACTCTCGGCCATGAATAATATTGTTCCCTTCATGGTGATGGACCCATGTAGCTGGAATACATGACATCCAAACGTAGCGCATGCGCACGATCATGCTGACGGCAGAATGCGACCTGAAAAGTATGTGACATCCCTATTGCGCAAAGGAAAACAATGGCCTTTGTGTTAGAACAACCTTTGTATAACGCTAATTAGCTGGGTACGTAATGTTTTTGCCCCCACTTTTTTTTTTGGGTATACATATCAAGTAGATAATGTTACATATGACGTGGATTTAATAATGCTTGTGCCATGAATTATTTGAAATTTTCAGAAAATTCGCTTTATTTATTTATTTATTTTTGGTACAAGAAAATTCGATTTAGTTGCATAAAAAAGAATTAGTGACCAGAAATCTAGAGAAACATTTGCCCAATGAGGCTTATATATACTCTTTTTTTTTTGTTTTCGTTTTTACTAGTTGTGGCTTTAATATTTCAATATCTGGCATTTTCATTGATTTAATAATGCTCTTACCATAGTTCAACCAGGTAAATAAAGTAATTAAATTTCAAATCACATGTAACCAATTCCTACACCTAGGTTGAAGGAAAGTTGTTGAAAAAGAATAGACAAGAATAATAGGGTTGTCTAGGACTTGGTGTCCCGTTATGCATTTATAGTTTTAACAAATTCAAACTTAAAGCAATTAAGGAACCTTGGTGTCCAAAAAATTTAGAATTTTTTTTTTTTTTGAAGAAAAAATTTTAGTATTTTTAACTCTGGACATATTTGAATTTTTAAGAAAAACCTTATTATCATATGTGTTTTTCATGAGAATTTGGCATAATAATCTATAGTGAAAATGCTTAGGAACAATGAATCAAACATTGTATATGACCAAAATTTCACTTAAATGATAGATTTTGGGAAAATTTTATTAATTTACTATTTAAAGTGATCTTAGGGATATAATATATATATATATATATTTGTTAGGATTCTATAGAGTTAGGGCCTACATTGTTGTTAATACGAGTAACCATCATCTCACCTACTCGTACGTAGACAATGGGAATGGGATTTGCTATAGTTGGCCATTTCAACTGCAGCGCGCGTCCAGTAGCCGATAGATGGACGACACGTGTCCAATTAAAGTTATCTATGGCTGGGATTCAAAACGCGCAAAAAGAAGGTTGTTTGAACTAGAGTAGCCTGACATTAATGGCGTGGGACGGAGGGATTCAAAAAACATACCAAAACGCTACGTTTGGTATCATTCCTATTTCCCCCAAATTTTCAGATCTGAGATTTCATTCTCCACCCCCGCTCTCTCTCTCTTCTTTCCCTTCTCTCTCTCCCTCTCAGATCTACGCACTACCGGCGACGAGCTTCTCCCCCCTCACTGGAAGGCGCTCCACCCCAGCTCTTCGTCAGCACCCGTCGGGGGCCATCAGCTGGACTGCTCTCCTCCCCGCTATCGCATCCTCTCCCCCGTTGGTTGGACGTCCCTCCTGTCTCTCTCTCCCTTGTCGAATCTGAGATCCACTCATTAGCGAGCCTTTCCCCCATTAGCAGGGCACCACGCCGGCCTGTTCATCGTCGGCATTCCCTTCGTTGTCGAGTTTAGGAGACGCCAATCATTTTTTCCCTACCCCTGCCGCTACCACTGCTCCATCTCGATATCTTTCAGGTCCCGACCCCCTTGACGGGAGGGCGAAGGGGACGGAGAGGAGCAGAGGCGGAAAGGCGGAGAGGAGAGAGTGGAGAGAGGAGAAAGGAGTAGAGAGGAGGAGAGAGAGTCGAGATCTGGATTTGAAACCAGATCTGCGTTTTGGCTCCTAAAAGGTTTCCCTCAAACGCTGCATTTTGGCGACAACACAAACAGCGTTAAAGCCAAACGGACACCCTTCCTTGTAATTCATCTCAACCATTCATGAACTGAGCTGCCACATGTCATCCATCTATTGGCTACTGGACGCTGTAGTTGAAATGGCCAACTGCAGCAAATCCAAATCCATAGAGGATGATAAAAGCAGAGTCATAAAGGAGTGGGAGAATAAAAGCGAATGTTTGGCATTTAAGGACAGGTGAGGGTTGGGGATAGTGACATAGCTAGGAAGAGGAGCTCAAGCTTCTCCGCCATATATGCCCACATTCCATATATATTCTGGTTGGCTTAGGCAGCTAAAAAATAAATAAATAAATAAATAATAATGGGCTGATTAACTAAGGCACAAATGAAGCCTATCAAATGTATTGTATTAAACAAGCCCAGTCTCAATAGTAGGCAACGGGCCCTCAGAATTTCTTTTACTTTTTATTTTTTTGTCCCGTGTGAAGTGGTGAGATAGAATGGGATACGGCTAGACTAGGAAGAACAAACACTTTCTTAGATGTGTTGTGTTTGTGTCGGATATGTATAAAACATGACACTCTTTCGACATACTTTTGACACGACACTTTTTTTTTTCTATCTCTTCTTTCTAATCTTCTTTATTTTCCTTTTTATCCTATTTTATCAATGAATAACTCCATTAAGGTTTCTAAACACAATACAAAATATGCATTTTGAATGATAGATGTGATACTTTATGATATTATCTACCTATATACATCAAAAAAAAAAAAAAAATGTATTTTATTGATGGCGTGTCTTCCTAGCTATGTCGTATCTTAGATTTTGAAGATTCACTATGTTGATAGGTCCGTATTGTGTCGTAACGGTGTCACGTGTGTGGTCCGTGCTTCTTAAGGTATGGATGGTTATTTATTGGACAGGATCCACTCCCTTCGAAAGGCAATTATCGCCAGTGATCTTATGGTCTAGTAAGTGGCACCCCTCCCCACATATATGTAGAAATGTTTTAGATCGACTCTTAGGATATTATATGTTAGTGTAATGAAATCTTGATCTATATATGTTATTAATGAATAAATAAATATATAGATACATATCGGTTATGTTCTCATCAGTATGTGTTGATATAAGTTATATCAGTACCATGTATTGGGGGTTGTTCTCTTTGCATTGGTCCAATGTACCTCATATCCCACTAATGCATAAGGTACAACTCTCAATGTGGGTGTTGATATAAGTTATATCAACATGTGCTTACTTGATCATCATCTTATATATATATATAAGCTGAGAATATATATAAAAAAAATAAAAAATAGAAGGCAATTATCAAAATTTTACCAGGTCATTGCAAATATGAAGAAGATTGTCTCTCCCATTCATTGTTAAGAACATGACGTCTGATATGAGAGAAACTAGAGCAGGTTGATCCATGCTCAATCTGAGGGTGTAAATCTCTTGGTAATGTCGAACCCAGCCTAAACTTCAACCCAAGGTCTTTTGCCTATCATCAGTCTAAACTCTATTTTCGGAGTTTGGGTTGCCGAGTATGTGGACTTTTTGAAGGATTTTTTTTATCCAAATATGGGTTTGCTTTATTTTTAGGGTAAATTGCAGAAACCCTCCTAAAGTATGGAAGGTTAACAGATAACCCCTCTTATGTTTTAATTTTGTCAATGTGCCTCCTAATTTAATTAGAAGAAAAAACCAATCATCGATAGTCACCCAATTGGACATGATTTCGATTAGGGTTTCAGTGATTTTGGGCAATACGGGTCTGTTAATGGTATCACGTGTGTAGTCACGTGACAAATTTTCGTCAATTTTCATTAACGGCGAGTGATGGTGAGGCACATTGCCAAAAATTAAAACACAAGGAAGGCACATTGACAAAATTAAAATATAAGAGGAATTATCTGCTAACCCCCTCATACTTCAGGGGGGTTTTCTGCAATTTACCCTTATTTTTAAACAAACTTGTGATATAATCAAGAAAATAAAATTAAGTCACCAAGGCTAGCCTAATAGTGATGAGGGAGAGTGGAATAAAATAATAAATGATTGGATTACAATAGCTTAGGGGTTCGAAAAACAAAACAAAGAAAATAAAATTATGCATCCCTAAATTAGCTCATATGGCAAAAGACCACGGTTTAAAAACTATAGGTCCCGAATTCAAGTCTCTATTTCATCACTATCGGATGTGCATAGACTTACGGGTAAATTTTGATATTTTTGATTTTATTATTGAAATCTATTTGGAAAAGTAGTATATACAACAAAACTTGTGAAAATTTATACTATACGAAACACTAGCCTTTGAAATTTGGAGAACAAGGAAGAAAAAAAATGGTACTCCGTAATTTGGAAAAACTCGAAATTGGGTGAAGGCCAAAAGAATTTTCAAGGATAGTATAAGGAGGCCAAACTAATGGCTAAACCCTACGTAGCTCAGCTTGAATGTAGACCCCAACTCAAAATTGATCGAGCCAGCTGGATGCTCACTCTCCATCTCTCTCTTGATTCCTCTCATCTCAACAACCATTGCCACCTTTTTCAAACTCTTGTACCATATAATAAAATATTAAGTCTAAATCCATGGACCACCTCAGGGATGATAAAGCCCAGCAAGCAAGGTTCCTGAATAGGTCTAGAACTTAAAACAAAGTTTTAGTGGGTTTGGAGTTATCTTAATTGTGTTTTGGATAGTAATCTTGCCAACCCATTTAATCTAGGAGTCTAGGACTTATGTCAATCCATTTAACCCTAATTGATCAGTTTAATAATCGTGTCATGTTGAAACAATTGCGACCCGCGATTTGAAAAATTGAACACGATGAATAATGAGTCATGCTCAAGTTAACATGTATTATTGTTAATCAAGTAGCTGTGTGATAGTTACACGACCTGTTAACATAAATTGCAACCCCTACGCGACCTAAACTACAAAACTTTCTGAACTATTCATGACACCCTATTAATCTCCTAATTTGAAAACCCCCATTAATCCCACAATATGGGAGAATTTCTTACATGAAAGCACACCATATATAACTTTTCTTTCTTTCTACCCCTCTCTTTAACTCTACTATTCAATTGATTTATCTTAGGTTCCACCCCACCTTATACCACTTTTGTCCCATCCCACCCCACATTAAAATGGTGGCGCATGGTAGAAGTTGAAGTTTTTATCACCAACTTGTATTTTAATAAAAAAAAAATTCAAAAAAGAAGGGTAAATTACAAAAAACCTTTCCTAATGTTAGTCATTTTTCAAGTAATTCGCCTAAAGAAAAAACAGTTGCAATGTCCTCTCAAATAACTTACAAATTTATCAATTAAGGTCACAATTAATTACTGTTCATGGAATTAAACGAAAAAATGTCACATGACCACCATTAATTCTATGAACAGTGGTGCCGATTGTTACATTTGTAAGTTGTTTGAGGGAGACATTGCATTTGTTTTTTCTTTAGGAGGAAATATAGTCAAACATTAAGAGGTTTCTCGTAATTTACCCAAAAAAAAAAACCTCAAGGAGAGGAACATCAATTTTATTCCTCATTCCTTTCTTGCCGAAGATGTTAATAGGTAAAAGGATTGGAGCAGAAGCTATTATCAGTCACTCTTGGCCATGAATAGTGTTGTTCCCCTCATGGCGATGGACCCATGCAGCCGCAATACATGACATGCAAACATGGCGCACGTGCACGATCATGCTGGTGGCAGAATGCGACCTGAAAAAATATGTGACATCCCTATTGCGCAAACGAAAATAATGACCTGTGTCAGAACAATCTTTGTATTATGCTATTAGCTAGATAATGTCTTTTTCTTTCTTTTTTTTTTGGCTATACAAATCAAGTAGATAATGTTACATATGACGTGGATTTAATAATGCTTGTGCCATGAATTATTTGAAATTTTCAGACAATTCGATTTAGTTGCATAAAAAAGAATAAGTGACCAAAAATCTAGAGAAACATTTGCCCAATGAGGCTTATATATACTTTTCTTTTTCTTTTTGTCTTTTTTTTACTAGTTGTGGCTTTAGTATCTCAATATCTAGCATTTTCATTGATTTAATATTGCTCGTACCATAGTTCAACCAGGTAAATCAAGTGATTAAATTTCAAGTCACATGTAACCAATTCCTACACCTAAGTTGAAATAGAGTTGTTGAAAAAGAATAGACAAGAATAATAGGGTTGTCTAGGACTTGGTGTCCCGTTATGCATTCATAGTTTTAATAAATTCTTACTTAAAGCAATAAAGGAACCTTGTCCAAATATGGAAAACAATCTAAAGAGAAAGTGTTTGCAATTAAGGAACCTTGGTGTCCAAAAATTTTGGTATTTTTTATTTTTGAAGAAAAAACCTTTAGTATTTTTAACTCTTGAAATATTTGAATTTTTAAGAAAAACCCTATTATCATGTGTTTTTCATGAGAATTTGGCATAACAATCTAAAGTTAAAATGCTTAGGAACAATGAATCAAAGATTGTATATGACCAAAATTTCACTTAAATGATAGATTTTGGAAAAAAAATTTCTTACAAAATTATTCAAAATGGTGTTTTTTTTATTTTATTTTTATTGCGGTTTTCATGAAAACTTTTTATATTTTTCTTAAAACCTTGAAAAGTTTAAAACAAATGGGGGTGCAAAGAAAGTTTTTTTTTTGGTGGGGGGGGTGGGGTTGGTAATAGCAGGACCCATTTTATGCCGTGTTTGAAGAAAGTCGAATAGATTACTAGGAAAAAGAGATTTAACAAACAGCGTGGAATTAAAAATGGTTAAACTTACTTTTAGCTAACTAGGTTTTTTGGTTTAATTGCCAAACAACTCCTTAAATCCCAAGAACTTAGGGTTAAACAACTTAATCATGGACTTAGTGTGCGTTTGGCGCATAGTTTCGAAATAAAGAGGTCTTTTTGGAAAAATACATTTTCTAAACGACATTTTTAAAAATACATTTTGAAAAAAGTTAATGTTTGGTGAATGTATATTTTGAAAGTCATTTTGTATCAAAAAGGTTGGAAACTAAAATAAAATAAAATAAAAAAGGGCAAGTAAAGATAAATCTAACGTCCTTTGTTTTCTATTTTCACTTGAAAGCCTTTTGTCTTCTTGCAATCAGTATTTTACCAATTTGTTTTTTAGGAGAAATATGTTTTTCTAAAAGGCCATTTAAACGACTCACCAATCAGCTTTAAAATATATAGAATGACTTTTAGTTTTAAAAGACCTTTTGGACACTCCTATTTGAGGATGGCAATGGGACAAGTTTGGGATTGGGCCAGTTTATCCCAACCCTGTCCCATTCAAGATAATCTCTTCTCAAACCTATCCCAACCCCATGTCGAGACAGGACGGGCGAAAGCAACAATAATATACGGGACGGGACGAGTCTTGGCAGGCCATTTACATTGATAGGAAACAAATTCTATTTAAAAATTGGAAAAAAAAAACCAATATTAAATAACACATTCCAATTGTAGCTTTTTACATCTTTATGGTTTTCACATTTTTATGGTTTTGTAGAAGCAAATACTAAAAGAATTTAAACATAAAAAATAAAATTATGAAGAAGAAGTAACTAACGGCAAATGTGGAATTCAAGAAAACATTAAATGTATTAAATAAGACCAATATTTGCACATATTTAGGATGGGGGGGGGGGAGGGGAGGGGGGTGGGGTGGGACAACGTTAAACCATACCACGTCCCAAATTCGACACGGCTTTTTACTCTCTCCAAACCCGCCCCTACTTTATTTACTTGCTCTCCAATTTGTCTCAATAGGGACGGGACGGGATGGGATACCCGCTTTGTTGAGTTCATTGCCATCCCCACTCCTATTCAGTACGTACACCAAACACCAAACGCATACTTAATCTCGAGGTCGAAAATTATGTAGGACTTGGACCAATTCTTTCTCTCTCACATTTTTATTTGGGGGACTTGTGGATTGGTCGGACAAATAATTACATATCACTACAAATGACTACTAACTTCAGAATAGATGACGACTAACCTAATTAAGAATGACTACTAACGATATTGATATGTAATTATTTGCCCGTAGCCGGACCAACCTCAAATTTTTATGTTTACCGTGTATAGTGATAGGTTCGTTTAATTTTCAATACAAACGAAAATCTATCGATAGGGTTTCCTCGTCATTAAAAATAAAAAAGCTCAGAGTCCTAACAATCAAATTGAGAAATCCTTGCATTCTTGTCTTGATTCCATATCAAGAGCGATTTATCCTAATTGCTTCCCACTCACACTTTCTCACTCTCACTCTCTTTACACTCCATTGCTCTCTTTTTCTCTCTCCAATTCTACAATTTTCTCAAGATTCTAGGGTTTCAATTTCCACCATTAGAGCTTTGAAGGCAATGAAAGAACAGGGAAGTCTCTATTTAATCACTGGTGTTTACTTCAATCTTCGAAGCAGAAATACTGCGCAGAAGCGAATTCAAGGCATCTACTACTTCGTATGTTTTTTTACATTTAACTCCTCTGCCTCACTTTTTCTAATAATTCGGTAACACTACTCTTCTCTGTCTGCCATCACCATTATTGTCATCTTTTTTTTTTTTTTTTTTTTTTTTTTTTGTCACCATTATTGTCATCTGATTCTAGCAACCTTACCCTTTGCTTTAGTGTTCTTACCTTTTCTCATTATGCGTTGAACTATGGGCTTCTCCAAACACCCTTCCCCACCTCTATTTCTCTCTCTCACTTTCTGTGTTTGCTATGCAGGTTGGTGGTGCTTCTCTAATTCGTTTCATCAAAGGAAAAGGGTACACATTCAGCTTGTATTTTCTTTCAGACTAGACCTATGTGTCTGTTTCTGTGTTATCATTTTTTATTTTATTTTATAAAATCCCTCCCTCAGGGGATCCACACAGAAAAAAAATTGAAGATGAAATGGGAGTTAGAATTATATTTCCATCATCGAAAAATGAAGATTCTATCAGTAAGTTTCTTGGTTCTTGACATGTCTTTCACCCTATAATTTTGGCTGCATCAGTATGCATTTCTAGCTTCAATTGAACTTTATGATACATTGACAGCATCAGTTAATAGTTCTATATATGTCATTTCATGGCTTTGATGTCCAAAAATGCTTGACTTTTACGGTTTCACATTGCTTATTTGTTGCAGTCATTGAAGGCATTTCCATAGAAAGTATAACTGGAGCTTCAGAAAAGATACAAGCTATAATTGATTAGGTCGATCAGCATAAAGTTTCAGTGGTTTGCGTAAATAATAATACGATATTCCTCAAAATATCTGAGTTGAAGTCACATACTTAATTTTCATTTCCGACATTTTACTATTTCACAATAATGGTCCATGATTTATCCATGCATGTCAAGAAGTGAATTAAACTACCTTCTGCCTCATGGAGAGCTGGAGGTTAAATAATAATCATAATAATACAAAAAATAAATAAAATAAAAATAAACACACTCTCAAAGTAACAAGTTAGATAAATCATTCCATCTTAAGGTCTAATAATTATGAAACAATTCGTGTTATAACAAAATGTTCCTTCTTATATATGCATTCTGAAATCATGCATGAAATACAATTAATCTAATAGCTGCATGAATTTATTAAATCTGATCTCATGCGCGAAAATGGTTGCCTTGAAGCTTCCTCTCCACCCAAGAAGGCGATAAAACCGGACTTATCTCACACTCCACAATCTCCGATTGCTCATCGATCACCTCCAAGTCTTCCAAGCTTTGCTTCTCAGCCGGAAAAACTTTGACCCTCCATGCCTTAAATGTTTGATCCAAGCTTGCACTATAAACCATCAACCCCATTACAATACTATCCATTTCCAACGTAGCAGCTAAGCATCTCACCGGCCCATGGTGTCCATCCATGACTGCAAGACAAGTATGCAAGCAAATTCCTTCATCCCTTCGCCAAACCCTTATGGTTGCGTCCTCAGAACCACTAAGGACTAATTCTGCCACAGCAACTAAGCAAAGAACGGCGGAATGATGACCTAGTAAAAACCCTCCATGGTTATATCTCCCAGATGTTTTTTCTTTCTCCCAGAAGTTGATTAGCCCATCGGACGAGCCAGAGTAGAGGAAGCAAGAACTTGGTGACGCGCTCAATGCCAAGGCATTGACCGGTGAGGGTTGGAATTCTAGTGTCACGGTGAGGATATGTGAGCTTTCTCCGAAGAGCCGTCTCCATAGTTTCACTGTGCTATCGAATGAGCAAGTGAAAACACACCCATCTTGTTGGTTGATCACTATCGCATTGACTTGACCTTCATGAGCCAAGAACGAATCGACACAACGCTTTTCTGAGACTTTCCAAGCTTTAACCGTTTTGTCCCATGAGCCCGTGTAGAGAAGCTTTTCTATGTGGTTGTATGCAAGGCAGGTGATGTAGCTCTTGTGTTGATAGGTGTCCTTTTTTGGAAACATGAACATCGAGTTTCTTCGAGGCAAGGTCGTGATCTTTTTTGGACGAAAATTCTCTGTAACTGATATGTCCCACACTCGAATCCTGCGGTCGCCATGTGTAGTGAAGAGCATCTTTCCATAAGCCAAAATGGCTCGAACGTCACCAGAAGTAGCCTTGATGTAACCCACTTCAGCGCAATCCGGTTGCTTCCAAGCGTGGATTCGCCTACTTTCAGAGCCAGTAAAGATGAAGTCCCTTGAAATTGTGATTGACAAAATGTTACCTTTTTGGCGGTGGAGCGAGGCTAAGCAATGGTAAAGAAGAGAAGGGGAGGGAGATTTGTTTTTGGGTGAAAGCATCCATGGTGTCTCAGGGCTCATAGGCGATAATGGGATCGATGATGAGGCAGAAGCAGAGGAGGTTCTTGAAGTGAAGGGAGAATCGGTTTCGGACATATTTTGATGGCCACCGAAGGAGAATCTCTTAGGAAAATGTATGTTCTTCTTTTCTTCATCCATGAAACTCCAAAGGCTTCTTCTGCCTTGGAAATCCATGGTAGATGAGAATAGAGAGCAGAAGGACGAGTCTTTTACTTCCTTAAGATTGAACGTGTGTTTACAGGTCCATAAAATTTGTAGATGGGCCTTGGTTGGGAGGGACAACTTGAGGGTTTTAAGGCATTAAAGGGTGTCTCACTGTTACCCCAATTTTGAAGTGAGAGCAGCTGAGGAGTGTAAATGAGGAAATTAAGACACAATGATGTAGCAACGACCCCTTCGTCCTTTCGCCGGAAAGAAAATGACAACACTTGACCCCACACTGCTACGTGAGGAACCCCTCCCCACCCCACTCATATTTCAAACACTTATTTAAATATTCGATAACAATTATTTAGGTATATTTACTTTATACTATTAAAATGTCTTGACATATCTACATATTTATAAAAATATAAATGCGTGTCCGTGATTATATACTCGTTTGTTTATATATGAATTAACGTGAATTAATGGTTTTTTTTTTCCAATTATTTATAACCCATGATGCTGAATAAATGAATGTAAAAGAAAATAAAAAATAAAAAATAAAAAAAAACTCTTCCACACCGGTCTGGAGGCACCAAAGAAAAATTACTTTTGTAACCTAGCTACTACATCTACCTCAAAAATAAAAATGGAGATTTAACCTTTTTGTCATTTTCAATGAAGAACACAAAAGAAAAACGTCCTTACTTCTGCTATATAGAGATGATAGTGCAGCTGGGTCATTAAAATTAAAATGGGTATACACTTGTATTGTAATCTTTTGGCAACGGGCAATTGTCAATTATGGGACACCATTTGATAATGGTCTCTGCCACCATTTAACCAAAATAACAAGACGTACTTTGGGACCTAGTGTTAAAGTACACCAACCTTTTTGGTCAAATTAGTGACCTAATTTTGGGTTACGGTACCTTGTCCCATACACTTTTTTTTTTTTTTTTTTGGGTAATGGTATCTCGTCCCACACTTTGTCCTTACATTTGGAACAGTTTTAATTTTTAAGATTTAATCATATCAGTGGGTCATATAACTTTATCCTTTCATATGCATATTGTAGGGCAAAGTGTAGGGTAAAGTAGTATTACTTCTTTTTTATAGTCCTTGAAATTAAGGGTCGTAGACAGCAATGTGTCTCTGAGAGAGAGAGAGAGAGAGAGAGAGAGAGAGTGTGTGTGTGTGTGTGTGTGTGTGTGTGTGTGAAGCATTGATGGAAATTTCCAAGTACCAGCAATGTGGAATGCCATTTTGGGCATTTCTGCCTCCTTGTGGAATGTGGACTATTCGACCAGATGCTTAACCCAAGCTATCCGCCCATCCATCTCTGCTTATAGAAAGTGTTATTTCATAATCTATCATTCTCAAAGCTTCTCCACAGACCCTGGGGAGTTTAACAAAATTGTAAAGAATGTGGGTTAAAAACTACAATAATGCTATCGGACTCCCTTAAAAACCGCTCAAAAAATTCTCGCATGTTGTGGCGTGAAAACAGAGGTGGACTAATAGGTCCAATAACATTAGTCCCTATTTGCTTTCACACTACAATCATAGGAGAGTATTTTTGGGGGCTGTTAAGGGAGGTTGTTATGCTATGTTTGGATAAAAAATTTCTAAGCGAAATTTGTCTTTGAAATGAAATTTGTAAAATTTTTAAAAGAAAATTCTTTATAAAAATTTTACAAATTCCATCTCAAAGACAAATTCTACTTAAAAATTCCTTATTCAAACATAACACAAAAGTATTTCCCTAAAACCATCTCGGTTTTTACACTCTAATATGCTTCTTATCTAGCCCTCCAAAATAAGGGGACTGAATTCAACTTTCTGAACCTATGGAGTTTTCATCTTGAAAATGGAGTTCCTTATTTCAAATTTATATTAAACTAGAATAAAAAGTGTCATTTTCTCTTGAATAAGAAATACTCAATATTTTATTTTGAAAAATCTGGTAGTTTGTTTTAAAAAAAAAAATAATAATAAAAATAAATAGAGAGCTTTGATGGAGTCTTCACTTGAACAGGTAGCTTCTATGTTTAACAAAATCATGTGAGAGACGCTTTTATAAGACATGTTAATAAGCCTAACCCATAGTAAACAGTAACAATTGGAAAAGTGGGCATGTAGATGTCATGGGTTAGAAGCAAAGAGGGACCTCATAATCTATCAAATGGAATGAGTCTTCCATGTAACTGTGACATGGCCTATGGTGTCATGGGCCAATGGTAGTGATGCAAAATAGGATTGTGGGGCCTAAAGTTATTTTAATAATCTCAGTTTACTTTATTCTTATTGACTTGTGATATCACATCAGTTGTATTGTAATTACATATAAGTTTTCTCGTATCAAATGTAGATTGTTGTGTATAACAGTTAGATTAATTGTTTGTGCAACCATTGGGGACTGGTACATGTTTGTTTTTTTATGGCTCGAAAGTCCTAACTAGGGGTGTTCATGGTTTGGTTTGGTTTGGTTTTAGGGTAGATTTCAAATCAAACCATTATACTTCGGTTTTCTTCTTCCCAAACCAAAACCAAACTATACTATAAAAAAACCAAACCAAACTAAACCATAAAATTTCTATTTGGTTCGATTCGGTTTTAGTTTTATCCTATCAAGTAGCAACAAATAATTAAAAATGGAAAAATGACAAGCCAAACTCTAAATAAAAATATTTTTAACAAAATCATTACATTAGCAACTAAAAAAAACATTAAACATTATATCAAAATGGAAAAGTATTGACTTATGTCAATCCAAATTCAAATATTTAATCTAATACGTGTCAATATCTCACACAATATTAATAGCTAGTTTAATACATGCCAATCTAATAAAGTAAAAACAATAATAAAGTTAAAATCTACAAAAACAAGCCCATGCCAAACGTCTTTCTTTCAGTAGTGTACTACTATTTTGAATGTATTGCCTGTTCTACCCTTATTAGAATAGAAAATTTACAAACTAAGTTTATTTTGAATCCATTACCTATTCTTCTCTTATTAGAATAGAAAATTTACAAATTAAGTTTAATATGTAACACATATATATATATATATATATATATATATATATATATAAAATATTTTTTCGGTTTTTTAAACATGAAAACCAAAACCAAACCAATTTAATTCGGTTTTCTAAAATTGGAACCACAACCAAACTTAATGACAAAAAAATCAAACCAAACTGAAGTTCGGTTTGATTTTGGTTTTTAACCAAAACCATGAACACCCCTAGTCCCAACTACTCCTGACCTCTTGACAAACCAAGTTGCTAGTGATTTTATCTTTGTGGGGTTTCTTATTTCTCGGCCATGTGAGTAATTAAGAAAAAGGATCCAATGGTTCCAATTAAAAGAAAACTAAACCCTCCTTGCAGCAATGCATGGTGTACTGTATTGGCGTAATGGACTCAAGTATCTCAAAACTGAGCCGTAAGCTTATATTGGGTTAATTTTATGCAACCTGCAAGATTTTTAGGATATTATATCCATTTATCATTTAAAGTAATATTCAAAATGACTCACTTATCATTTAAAGTAACTTACTTATTATTTAGCAAATATTTACCATTTGAAATTATTAACTTACTATTTAAATAAATCACTTACTATTTAAAGTAATCTCCTTATGAATATGATACCTAAATTTTTTGCTAGGAGCCCACAAAATTGACGCTACATATATTGTTGTTAATAGGAGTAACCATCATCTCACTACTGGTACGTAGACAATGATGAGTCATAAACGCGGGGCAAAAGGGGGAGTGGGAGAAGAATAAAAGCGAATGTCGGTTTTAAATAAGGATAGGTGGGGGGTGGGAACAGTGACATAGGGTGAGGAGCTCAAGCTTCTCCTCCATGCCCACATTCCGTATATGTTCTGGTTGGTTTGGGCAGCTACAAAAAAATAAAATAAAATAAATAATAATGGGCTGATTAACTAAGGCACAAATGAATCCTATCAAAATTTTTTTGATAGGCTTGTATTGTATTAAACAAGTCCAGTCTCAGTACTAGGCAATTGTTCTTCGGAATTTTTTTACTCTCTCTGTTCCTAAATAAGTAGCCTATCATTATTTTTTTTATTTTTTATTTTTGTATTGTTTCAAAATTATTGTCATATTTCAACAATCAATGGTTCCATTTGATTCATTTATTAAAATATCCTTAAAATGTAATCTCTTTTTTTCTAATGTTTTACACACTTGAGAGCAAAATTGGAATCTCAAAACATATGTATTGATGTGAAAACATTTAATAGAGTTTCCTTAAAAACGTGATTTTTCAAAAGGAACGATCAATTTGGAATGGAGAGAGTAACATTTTTCTTCTTTTTTTTTTTGGGTCCCGTGTGATGTGGTGAGATAAAATGGGATATGGATTGGGAAGTATGGACACTTTTCTAAAGGTGTCATTTTATTTTTTATCCTATTTTATCAATAAATAACTTCATTAAGGTTTTCAAACACAATACAAAATATGGCTTTTGAATAATAGATGTGATACCATATGATATTATCTAACTATATACATAAAAAATGTATTTTATTAATAACGTGTCTTCCCAACTGTGTTGCATCTTGGATTTTGAAGATTTACTATGTCAATGTATCCGTATCGTGTCGTAACCGTATCACGTGTACGAACAACCTTTGTATTATGCTAATTAGATGGATTATGTTTTTCCCCTTCTTTTATTTATTTATTTATTTTTTTGGCGGGTATACAAATCAGGTAGATAATGTTACATATGACGTGGATTTAATAATGCTTGTGCCATGGATTATTTGAAATTTTCAGAAAATTCGATTTATTTATTTATTCATTTTTGGTACAAGAAAATTCGATTTATTTGCATAAAAAAGAATTAGTGACCAGAAATCTAGAGAAACATTTGCCCAATGAGGCTTATATATACTCTTTTTTTTGTTTTTGTTTTTACTAGTTGTGGCTTTAATATTTCAATATCTGGCATTTTCATTGATTTAATAATGCTCTTACCATAGTTCAACCAGGTAAATAAAGTAATTAAATTTCAAATCACATGTAACCAATTCCTACCCTACCCCTAGGTTGAAGTAAAGTTGTTGAAAAAGAATAGACAAGAATAATAGGGTTGTCTAGGACTTGGTGTCCCGTTATGCATTCATAGTTTTAATAAATTCAAACTTAAAGCAATTAAGGAACCTTGGTGTCCAAATGGCGAAAACAATCCAAAGAGAATGTGTTTGCAATTAAGGAACCTTGGTGTCCAAAAAATTTAGTAATTTTTTATTTTTGAAGAAAAAACTTTAGTATTTTTTACTTTGGACATATTTGAATTTTTAAGAAAAACCTCATTATCATATGTGTTTTTCATGAGAATTTGGCATAATAATCTAAAGTGAAAATGCTTAGGAACAATGAATCAAACATTGTATATGACCAAAATTTCACTTAAATGATAGAATTTGGGAAAATTTCACTAATTTACTATTTAAAATGATCTTATGGGTATAATATATATATATAGGATAATGATCAGGTAAGCACGTGCTGATATAACTTATATCAAAACCTGCATTGGGAGTTGTACCTTGTGCATTAGTGAGATGTGAGGGGAATTGAATCAATGCAAGGGGTACAACCCCCAATGCACAGTGCTGATGTAACTTACATCAACACGTGTTGATGGGATCGCCTCTAATATATATATATATATATATATATATATATATATATATATAATGATGATCAGGTAAGCACGTGCTGATATATCTTATATCAAAACCTGTATTGGGAGTTGTACTTTGTGCATTAGTGGGATATGAGGTGTATTGAATCAATGCAAGGGGTACAATTCTCAATGCATAGTGCTGATGTAACTTATATCAGTATGTGCTGATGGGACCACCTCTATACATATATATATATACATATATATATATATATATATATATATATATATATATATATTTAGGATTCTATAGAATTGGGGCCTAAATTGTTGTTAACAGGAGTAACCATCATCTTACCTACTCGTACATAGACAATGATAAAAGCAGAGTCATAAACGTGGGGCAAAAGTGGGAGTGGGAGAATAAAAGCAAATGTCGGGCATTAAGGACAGGTGGTGGGGGGGTGGTGACATAGCTGGGGAGTGGAGCTCAAGCTTCTCCGCCATATATGCCCATATTCCATATATGTTCTGGTTGGCTTGGGCAGCTAAAAAAAAAAATAATAAATAAATAATAATGGGTTGATTAACTAAGGCACAAATGCAGCCTATCAAAATTTTGATAGGCTTGTATTGCATTAAACAAGCCCAGTCTCAATAGGAGGCAACAGGCCCTCGGAATTTCTTTTACTTTTTATTTTTTTGTCCCGTGTGATGTGGTGAGATAGAATGAGATATGGCCGGATTAGGAAGTAGAGACACTTTCTTAGATGTATTGTGTTTGTGTCGGATATGTATAAGACATGACACTCTTTTGATATACTTTCGACGTGATATATTTCTCTTTTCATCTCTTTTATCTTTCTAATCTTTTTCATTTTTCATTTTATCATATTTTATCAATGAATAACTTCATTAAGGTTTCTAAACACAATACAAAATATGCATTTTGAATGATACATGTGATACTATATGATATTATTTACCTACAGAGGTGATCCCATCAGCACGTGCTGATGTAAGTTACATCAACACTATGCATTGGGGGTTGTACCACTTGCATTGATTCAATTCCCCTCACATCTCACTAATGCATAAGGTACAACCATGGTTCAAAGTCTCGGTCTCGGGCCTTGTCGCGTTTCGGTCTCGGTCATCTCGGTATCGCTCATATCGTCGCGTATCGGGCGAGATGCAACTTTACGCATGAAAGAATGTTTAAAAAAATTTAAAAAAATAATAGAAAAATCTAAAAAAATAAGATAATCACATTTGAACCATTAAATAAGCAAAACAATTAACTTTGGACACGTAATATGGTTCATAACATTAAAACAAGCGCTACCGTGTTTTTTTATTATAAAATACATAATATTTAATTAGTGTTTTTTTATATTCTTTTAAAGTAAAAGCATGGCTATTATTTATTACTATATTAAAAATAAGTAATAGAAGATTTAATACAATTTACATAAATAAATGATTTTTAAGTTACAAAAACTAACATTTTAAAATAATCTACTTGTCAATTAAAAAATATACTAAAATGATTGGGTAATTTTTATAAATAATACAAGGTAATAATAAAAGAGTTTGCTTTTTTTATAAAAAAAAAAGAAAATAAAAAAGATTAAGTAGTAATTTATAATGGCTCAAAAGGTCAAACTTCATACTTGCTCCAAAATAGTTTAGAATGTTGTAATTTATTAAGAGTATAAGGAGTCAGCACAGTCGCACCGATGATACCCACTGACAAAAAAAACAATAAAGGAAAAGAGAAGAAGAAGAAGAAGAAGAAGAAGAAGGAGGAGGAGGCGGTGTACACGCACGACGGCTATAGGAGCAGGTGCTCTCTCCCTTGCGGCTGGCTCCAAGCTCGAACCCAGGTGCTCTCTCTTTCTCTCTCTCTCTCTCTCGCGGTTGGTTCTAAGCTCAAACCCACCGGTCGAGCACCCCGGCACTAGAAGAACCCATTTGTCTCGAACCAGTTGACACACCTGAGGTCACGAACCAAGTTGAGCACCCCTGAGGCTGCGAAACCAGTAGACCCTCGAGATTGACGGCAGTCGAACCCAGTCGAGAACTCGAACAACCCATACAGACTGTAGATTGTCGACACAAATGAGAGAGATCAGGGATCTGTTTGGGTTTTGATGGCTTCTAGGACTTCAAGTATCGTTCGAGATTGACGAGATTTCGTCTGAGATGCATCGAATTTACGAGATATCGCCAGTAACGGTCCGTGTTGAACGAAATCTCGCTGATCTCGTCCGAGAAGCAAAGCCCCTTATATATTTCTGTACTGTTGGGAAATCTCGTATCGCCCATGGCCGAGACCGAATCATTTCGCCGAGATCTCGTTCAACACGAACGAGACTTTGAACCATGGGTACAACTCCCAATGCAGGTTTTGATATAAGTTATATCAGCACGTGCTTACCTGATCATTATCCTATCTACCTATATACATAAATAAATAAATAAATAAATAAAAGTATTTTATTAATAGCGTGTCTTCCCAACTATGTCGTATCTTAAATTTTGAAGATTTACTATGTCGATGTGTCCATATCGTGTCGTAACTGTGTCACGTGTGTGGTCTGTGCTTCTTAGGGTATGGATGGTTGTTTATTGGACAGGATCCACTCCCTTCGAAAGTCAATTATCGCCAGTGATCTTATGGTCTAGTAAGTGGCAGCCCTCCCCCTCCCTCCCATATATGTAGAAATGTTTTAGATTCGACTCTTAGGATATTATATGTTAGTGTAATGAAATCTTGATCTATGTTATTAATGAATAAATAAATATATAGATACATATCAGTTATGTTATCATCAGTATGTGTTAATATAAGTTATATCAGCACCATGTACTAGAGGTTGTACCTTTTGCATTGGTCCAATGTACCTTATATCCTACTATGCATAAGGAACAACTCCCAATGTGAGTGTTGATATAAATTATATCAACACGTGCTTACCTGATCATCATCTTTTATATATATATATATATATAAGCTGAGAATATATATAAAATAAAAAATAAAAGGCAATTATCAAAATTTTACCAGGTCATTGTGAATATGAAGAAGATTGTCTCTCCCATTCATTGTTAAGAACATGACATCTGATATGAGAGAGAAACTAGAGCAGGTTGATCCATGCTCAATCTGAGGGTGTAAATCCCCTGGTCATGTCGAACCCAGCCTAAACTTCAGCCCAAGGTCCTTTGTCTATGATCAGTCTGAACTCTATTTTTGGAGTTTGGGTTGCCAAGTACGTGGACTTTTTGAAGGACTTTTTTTAGGGGCCTCTATTGGTATCCAAAGACTTGCTCTTCATCCCCCGCTTATTTTACATTTTAAGATCTTATAAAAAAACATATTAGGTTTTTATAAAAACCAATTGCATATTTTGCTAGAAAACATCATTTTGAACAACTTTTTGGAAGAAGTTTTTCCAAAATTTATCGTTTAAGTAGACTTTTTTGCCATTTATAGTCTTTGCTTCATAAATGACTAAAAAGTCCACTTAAATGATAAATTTTGAAAAAACTTTCTTCTAAAAAGTTGTTCAAAATGATATTTTATAATAGACAGCATGATTAGTTTTTATGAAAAACTTATATATTTTTCATAAAATCTTAAAATATTAAATAAGTGGGGGATGAAAAGCAAGTCTTTGGGTGCCAATAGAGGCCTTTTTTTTTTTATATTCAAATATGGGTTTGGTTTATTTTTAGGGTAAATTGCAGAAACCCTCCTAAAGTATGGGAGGGTTAACAGATAATCCCTCTTATGTCTTAATTTTGTCAGTGTGCCCCCTAATTCAATTGGAAGACAAAACCAATCATCAATAGTCACCCAATTGGACATGATTTCGATTAGGATTCTAGCAATTTTGGGCAATACAGGTCCATTAATGGTATCACATGCGTAGCCACGTGACTAATTTTCGTCAATTTTCATTAACGGCGAGTGATGGTGAGGCACATTGCCAAAAATTAAAATACAAGGAAGGCACATTGACAAAATTAACACATAAGGGGAATTATCTGCTGACCCCCCCCCCCCCCCCCATACTTCAGGGGGGTTTTCTGCAATTTACCCTTATTTTTAAACAAACTTGTGATATAATCAAGAAAATAAAATTAAGTCACCAAGGCTAACCTGATAGTGATGAGGGAGAGTGAAATAAAATAATAAATGATTGGATTACAATAGCTCAGGGGTTCGAAAAACAAAACAAAGAAAATAAAATTATGCATCCCTAAATTAGCTCATATGGCAAAAGACTACGGTTTAAGAATTATAGGTCCCGAATTCGAGTCTCTGTTTTCTTACTATCGGATGTGCACAGACTTACGGGTAAATTTTGATATTTTTTATTTTATTAGTGAAATCTATTTGGAAAAGCAGTATGTACAATAAAATTTGTGAAAATTTATACTATAGGAAACACTAGCCTTTGAAAATTGGAGAACAAGGAAGAAAAAAAATGGTACTCCGTAATTTGGAAAAACTCGAAATTGGGTGAAGGCCAAAAGAATTTTCAAGGATAGTATAAGGAGGCCAAACTAATGGCTAAACCCTACGTAGCTCAGCTTGAATGTAGACCCAACTCAAAATTGATCGAGCCAGCTGGATGCTCACTCTCCGTCTCTCTCTTAATTCCTCTCATCTCAACAACCATTGCCACTTTTTTCAAACTCTTGTACCATATAATAAAATATTATGTCTAAATCCATGGACCACCTCAGGGATGGTAAAGCCCAACAAGCTAGATTCCTGAATAGGACTAGAAACTTAAAACAAAGTTTTAGTGGGTTTGGAGTCATCTTAATTGTGTTTTGGATAGTAATCTTGCCAACACATGTAATCTAGGAGTCTAGGACTTATGTCAATCCATTTAACCCTAATCGATCAGTTTAATAATCGTGTCATGTTGAAACAATTGCGACCCGTGATTTGTTTGACCTAGGTATGATCCATGTAAACAAAAATACATATTTTTTAATTTTATAACTTTATGTAAATAATACTGTCTGTGGGTAATTAAAGATCTCCATTTTTTATTCAAAAATATTTAAATTGGTAAATACATTAATCTGAGTCATAATTGGTTTGTATATTTGTTGATCCAACATGGTCTGATTATTTAACATGTTACATTTAATATATCATGTTATCTGTTTAACAATCAATTAGGTTGTATTACTGTATTAATATTTGAAAAATTGACACGATTAATAATGAGTCATGCTCAAGTTAACATATATTATTGTTAATCAAGTAGCTGTGTGATAGTTACACGATCTGCTAACATAAATTGCAATCCCTATGCGACCTGAACTACAAAACTTTCTAAACTATTCATGACACCCTATTAATCTCCTAATATGAAAACCCCCATTAATCCCACAATATGGGAGAATTTCTTACAAGAAAGCACACCATATATAACTTTTCTTTCTTTCTTTCTACCCCTCTCTAACTCTACTATTCAATTGATTTATCTTAGGTTCCACCCCACCTTATACCACTTTTGTCCCATCCCACCCCACATTAAAATGGTGGCGCATGGTAGAAGTTGAAGTTTTTATCACCAACTTGTATTTTAATTATAAAAAAATTGAAAAAAAAAGGGTAAATTACAAAAAACCTTTCCTAATGTCAGTCATTTTTCAAGTAATTCCCCTAAAGAAAAAATGGTTGCAATGTCCTCTCAAATAACTTACAAATTTATCAATTAAGGTCACAATTAATCGCTATTCATGGAATTAAACGAAAAAAATGTCACACGACCACTGTTAATTCTATGAATAGTGGTGCCGATTGTTACATTTGTAAGTTGTTGGAGGGAGATATTGCATTTGTTTTTTCTTTAGGAGGAAAGATTGTCAAACCTTAAGAGGTTTCTCGTAATTTACTCAAAAAAAAACAACAAAAAACTCAAAGAGAGGAACATCAATTTTATTCCTCATTCCTTTCTTGCCGAAGATGTTAATAGGTAAAAGGATTGGAGTAGAAGCGATTATCAGTCACTCTCGGCCATGAATAATATTGTTCCCCTCATGGCGTTGGACCCATGCAGCTGCAATACATGACTTGCAAACATGGCGCACACGCACGATCATGCTAGCGGCAGAATGCAACCTGAAAAAAATATGTGACATCCCTATTGCGCAAACGAAAACAATGACCTGTGTCAAAACAATCTTTGTATTATGCTATTAGCTAGATAATGTTTTTTCCTTTTTTTTTTTCTTTTTTTTTTGGGTATAAAAATCAAGTAGATAATGTTACATATGACATTTTCAAAAAGATATTTTTAAAAATACATTTTATAAAAAAGTTAATGTGGATGGTGCACTATCACCTGATAAGAGTATTGCTGGTATTGGTGTAATGACACGCGATCACGAAGGAGAGGTTGTTGCAGCAATGGGTCAGAACTTTCATAGCAACTTGGAGCCAAAACATGCAGAGGCGTTTGCTTTTCGGTGCGCATTGCATTTCGCTAGGGATATTGGGTTACAGAAAATTATTGTGGAGGGTGAGAACGTTGAAGTCATGCAAGGTATCCTTAATGTGGTGGAGGATTGCTCTAGTTTGGGTCTCATCTTTGAAGACATAAGGGAGGATAGTGGGCATTTTAGTACCATTAGTTTCAAGCATATTTATAGGGAAGGGAATGCTGTAGCCCATTGTTTGGCTAAACATGCTTGTAATAGGAATTCTACATTTGTTTGGTTGGAGGAGGTTCCTGAGTTTATAAGGGACCGAGTTCAACTTGACATTAGCTTAATGTTCTCTTAATAAACACCTCTTTATCAAAAAAAAAAAAAAAAAAAAAAGTTTGGTGAATGTACATTTTGAAAGTCATTTTGTGTCAAAAAGGTTGGAAATTATTTTTTTTTATTTTTAAAAATGGCAAATAAAGATAAATCTAACGTCTTTTGTTTTCTATTTCCACTTGAAAGCCTTTTGTCTTCTTGCAATCGGTATTTTGAAAAGCTATCCTAAGTAGTTTTTACCAATCTATTTTTTAGAAGAAATATGTTTTTCTAAAAGGCCTTTTAAACGACTCACCAATCCATTTTAAAATATATAGAATGACTTTTAGTTCTAGAAGACCTTTTGGACACTCTTATTTAGGGATGGCAAGGGGACAAGTTTGGGATTGGACACCCCTATCCTTACTCCTATTCAATACGTACACCAAATGCATACTTAATCTCGAAGTCGGAAATTATGAAGGACTTTGGACCAATTCTCTCTCTCTCGCATATTTTTATTTGGGAGACTTGTGGATTGGTCAGACAAATAATTACATATCACTACAAATAACTACAAATTTTAGGACAGATGACAACTAACCTAATTAAGAACAACTACTAACGATATTGATATGTAATTATTTACCCGTGGCGGGACCAACCTCAAATTTTTATTTTTAGCGTGTCTAGTGATAGGTTTGTTTAATTTTCAATACAAATGAAAATCTATCAATAGGTTTCCTCGTCATTAAAAATAAAAAAGCTCAGTTCTAACAATCAAATTGACAAAACACTGCGTTTTTGTCTTGATTCCATATCAAGAGCGATTTATCCTAACCGCTCCCCATTCACACTTTCACTCTCACTCCAACTCTCTTTACACTCCATTGCTCTCTTTTTCTCTCTCCAATTCTACAATTTTCTCAAGATTCTAGGGTTTCAATTTCCACCATTAGAGCTTTGAAGGCGATGAAAGAACAGGGAAGTCTCTATTTAATCACTGGTGTTTACTTCAATCTTCAAAGCAGAAATGCTGCGCAGAAGGAATTCAAGGCATCTCCATTGCTCTCTTTTTCTCTCTCCATTTCTGTACATTTAACTCCTCTGCCTCACTTTTTCTAATAATTCGGTAACACTACTCTTCTCTGTCTGCCATCACCATTATTGTCCTCTGATTCTAGCAACCTTACCCTTGGCTTTAGTGTTCTTACCTTTTCTCATTATGCGTTGGACTATGGGCTTCTCCAAACACCCTTCCCCAGCTCTATTTCTCTCTCTCTCGCTTTCTGTGTTTGCTATGCAGGTTGGTGCTTCTCTAATTCGTTTCATCAAAGAAAAAGGGTACAACATTCAGCTTGTATTTTCTTTCAGACTAGACCTATGTGTCTATTTCTGTATTATCATTTTTTATTTTATTTTATAAAATCCCTCCCTCAGGGGATCCACACAGAAAAAAATTGAAGATGAAATGGGAGTTAGAATTATATTTCCATCATCGACAAAAAGAAGATTCTATCAGTAAGTTTCTTGGTTCTTGACATGTCTTTCACCCTATAATTTTGGCTGCATCAGTATGCATTTCTAGCTTCAATTGAACTTTATGATGCATTGGCAGCATCAGTTAATAGTTCTATGTCATTTCATGGCTTTTGATGTCCAAAAATGCTCGACTTCTACGGTTTCACATTGCTTATTTGTTGCAGTCATTGAAGGCATTTCCATAGAAAGTGTAACTGGAGCTTCAGAAAAGATACAAGCTATGATTGATGAGGTCAGCATAAAGTTTCAGTGGTTTGCGTAAATAATAATACGATATTCCTCAAAATATCTGAGTTGAAGTCACAGACTTAATTTTCATTTCCGACATTTTACTATTTCACAGTAATGGCCCATGATTTATCCATGCATGTCAAGAAGTGAATTAATAGTGAGAAGGGATTTAGTGGTGGGCGTGAATGCATCAGCTATTGCTTATTAGGAAAAAAATGTCTTACAAAATGTCTTAGTGTGAAGCCTAGTTTGGCATTAATTTGTAAAGATATTGTTCAAACTTCAAAGTGTATTCCTTTGCTTAATTCTTTCCAGTTAATTAGAAGTGACTCGATTTTGATGTAGGCTTAACAAGTTGTAATCGTTTTCATTTTCTATCTTTTTTCTGAGTTTGTTCCTATCTACATTTATACATAGTTTTTGTTGAATTTTCTATTTTAGTATGGTTTTCTTGCTTGTCCTCGTGAATGCACTGCCAACATATAATTTACATTTTTTTTTTTTTTTTGTTAAATATTTCAGGCAGTTAAAAGCCCTAATCTTGTTTACTCTCACTTTGTATCGCTTCCATTGGCTATTCATCCTGAACTGGTTGATAAGCTTGTCAACTTTCAGAACTCCATACTGGGAAATAGTGATCCTAACCCAGATGAAAATCTTGAAAGTGATTCAAACAAAGATACTTCTGAAGATGAGGATAAGGACCAACAGAAAGGACTTGATGTTGCAGTTGAGGATGAACCTGAACGTGTTAAAGTGGACAACACTAACATACGTCTTATGCATTACCCGCCTAAAGCATCGAAGTCTTCTACCTTATCTGGTATTAAACAATTGTATTCTGTGATGCTAGTGGAGCTTAACAATTTTATATCTAGAGATTTTGGATCAGTTTTTCTACTTTAGTTTCGCTTTATCATTTTTTGTGGGTTGTGGCTTTTTTATTGCTTTGTGTGTGTGTGTGTGTGCATGGACTCCTATCTTCTGAAGAGTACTCTAGGTTTAGGGTGTGGAGGTGTATTTTGGTGTTTTATCATTTTGTTTTGTTTTATCATTACTACATATAAGGCATTTATTTAGGACCAAATCCTTTATATCCCTTGCAGGATTGCATGAGAGGTTCTTTGGCCAATGCTTGTGTTCTCAGTGCTCCTGTAGAAGAAGGTGGCAGCGAGGACTGACTTTTACAAGCTTGTCGTATCCAAATTTTCACATATATATAAAATTAATGTTTGATGTTTTCTGCATTAGGAAATAAAGAAGACAGGTGCTACCTGTTAATCAAATGTAGGTTGTGGTGTATAACTCCACTTAACTCTTTTGAATTTCTTGAGCTTTCTTAGAAGTCATTGCTGATGCATACATTGAAGGCGGTCTTGTACTAGAGAAAGATGCTAAACAAAAGCTAAAGGTTTAACATATGACCTTTCACCTTTTTTCTTTTTTGAATTAGTCCTCCAATATGATTATGTGTGCAATCTTGCATATTAGTTTGTTTCTTTCCTATTAGTTTGTTTTGATGGCATTGTAATGCTTTATTTTAAGTTGTTAAGATGTTGCTACAACACTTCTTGATTGCTCTGTGAGTTGTCGTGTATATTTTAAGGATATTTTCCACTGGAATAGTGACTATTACATATTTGCTTTGTTAGATGCATCCATAAAAACGGAAGTCTACATTCTTGATCTAACCTTAAGTGGTCTAAACTATAAGTTATATGTAAATTGCTTAATTGCATCCTCATTCTCTTTTCTTTACCCATAATGCTTATGTTATGTATGAGATCTTATCATCTTAATTAACAGGTCACAGGGCTGTAGAATGGGTGATTGTGTTAGGTTTATAGCTGCCTTAAAACCCTTACTTGAATCCTTAGAAGCAGAACTTCATTTTTATTTTATTTTTGTTTTGTGCTAGAGTTAATTTTCATGAACTTTTAATCTTGTTGTACTTCAATTCATCTAAGTTTGTAGAGATAGATCCAATGTTTTGCTTTCATAAATACCAATGATAAGGCTTTGTTGTCTCCTTGAATTGTAGTTGCATGCCACTATGATGAATGCAAGGCATAAGAAAAGGTTTTACTATTTCCATCTTTTGTGTGCTTTTGATTTTCTTCGTGGTGCATATGAACTCTTCCCAGTGTTAGGGTTGCCTTTTACAGCTTATTTTGGCTTCTCTTTTTCTCACTGGCATGGATTGGACTTTTTCAGGAAGAAAAGGACAAGGAAGTTCGATTCCTTTGATGCCAGAGGCATTGTAAAGCAATATGGATCAGAGGAGTGGGGGGAATATCTTATTCGTGAAGCTCATCTTTCACACAGGTTTGTGTTTGATGATAATGGATATATCATTGTTGTGCTCCAATCCCTTTTCCCGAAAACATGCAACTAGACTGATCTCCTACATCGAAGTTCACTGACCAACTTCACTTTACAGTAGGCAAAAAAAGTAAGGATGTAACTAATTTCAGGTTATTCTTTAGTAATCACTGATGATTCTATATACTGTTCTTTGGTCCGCTTTATGTTGAACGCTTTGAAACTCCAGCTTTCAAATTTATAGGTTTCCATCATTTCTCTGTACCATATTACTCAATAAATACTAAGAGATCTTCAATTTTTGCAATAGCTTGCCAAAGTAGCAAACATCGTGGTTTTTAAATTCCCTTCATTAGCACTGCTTTAAACTCTTTTTCAATTGTTTAATCCCCTAGGATCCATTTGAGGGGAGGTATGTTACTATACTAGCTTTGTATGGAGAACAGAAGATTGGCAGATTCTAACTTAAATTACAGTATAAATTTCCATGACAAAATGTGGTGTTAAACTATTACAAAATCTACATTTAAGAAATTAGGGCTTTTCGTTTGATAGGTTCTGTTAAATGAGAGCTTTGATGCCAGGATTTTGTATAATGTGGATGATCAGAAGCATCTATCTCATAACCTGTATTTGTTGACTGTAATAATGGCAAGGGCTGGCGTTGTTACACTGTTTGCGTCAGCTTAGGGATACTTAAAAGTTTTGACATCGCAATCCAATTGGAGTGTCCAATGCCTCTTTGGAACCTAATCTTAGGTGTTAATACAGGTATGGCCTAAGAATAGAAGAAACAACAAATTCGTTACTGAAATCTGTAATCTGTAAATGCTCCCATCAGTTGGGCGACCAGATACATATTTGACATGTGATGCTTTTAAGTCACACCTATATAGACCCCTCTTGGATTTGGACTCAGGCAAGTGAATGTTGAGGCAGAAATTTATCATACTAAGTCATGACTAAAATTTTAGTAGGGGATCCTGGTATCATCCTACAATGACAGTTTAAAAGACCCAATTCATGGAAAGCCAATGCCACCGGCCACTTGGTAGGGAGGATTGTTGCATGGTACGTTTAACCTGCTAGTGGCCTCATAAAATACATTCAAGAATCAGAACTACTAGATAGGTGAAAAATGATTTTTGTCATAAAACACACTGAAAACTTGGTGGGTTTGGGTAGGTTGACAGGTTCATAATGTAAAACTGTCTGATCGAAACAGTTTTGGTTGAAGGAGTGATGAGATACGAATGGCTCATTACTACCTCACCGTACGATCCATAATGCAGGAAAACCAGTTGTGTCCATGTTAGGTTGATGGCAGGGTCCGAAAGTTGTCACCTCTTTATTAGCATATCTATATTGGCTTGAATTAGTATGAGGCCTTGAAAGTATGAAGCAAGCTGCTCATTTTCTTTATGAGATGCTTTAGCTCTAACCTACCAAAATTTGTTGTACAGATACCCGTTCCAATTTTCCAAATGGAAATTGAACAATTCTAATGTATTGAAGGTGCAAATTGGGCCGAATCTAGTCACCACTTTGAATAAGTGAATTCAAAATAATGATAACAACCATTATCATAGGTGAGAGTGGAAATTCAAAATATATAGTGGCATTCGATAGATTTTTAAAAACTGATATCATATGACATTGACGAATAGAAGTGGATCGATGTGTCCTTAAAGTCCTTTGGTTTCCTGGTACATTTGCAGTGAATCGCATACATCATTAGTGGTTCCCTATTCTTCACGTGCAAGTGGGAGTCTTGTCACAGTTGAAGCATGTTTCTTTTGACATTGACGACTTATCCGCCTAATTTCCTTTCCATTCGCCATCACAATAGCTAATTCTTCTGCCTCATGGAGAGCTGGAGGTTAAATAATAATCATAATAATACAATAAATTAAAATAAACACTCTCAAAGCAACAAGTTAGATAAATCATTCCATCTTAAGGTCTAATAATTATGAAACAATTCGTGTTACAACAAAATGTTCCTTCTTATGCATTCTGAAATCATGCATGAAATACAATAAATCTTATAGCTACATGAATTTATTAAGTCTGATCTCACGCGCGAAAATGGTTGCCATGAAGCTTCCTCTCCACCCAAGAAGGCGATAAAACCGGACTTATCTCACACTCCACAATCTCCGATTGCTCATCGTTCACCTCCAAGTCTTCCAAGCTTTCATTCTCAGCCGGAAAAACTTTGACCCTCCATACCTTAAATGTTTGATCCAAGCTTGCACTATAAACCAGCAACCCCATTACAATACTATCCATTTCCAAAGTAGCAGCTAAGCATCTCACCGGCCCGTGGTGTCCATCCATGACTGCAAGACAAGTATGCAAGCAAACTCCTTCCTCCCTTCGCCAAACCCTTATAGTCGCGTCCTCAGAGCCACTAAGGACTAATTCTCCCACAGCAACTAAGCAAAGAACCGCGAAATGATGACCTTGTAAAAACCCTCCATGGTTATATCTCCCAGATGTTTTTTCTTTCTCCCAGAAGTTGATTAGCCCATCGGACGAGCCAGAGTAGAGGAAGCAAGAACTTGGTGACGCGCTCAATGCCAAGGCATTGACCGGTGAGGGTTGGAATTTCAGTGTCATGGTGAGGATATGTGAGCTTTCTCCGAAAACCCGTCTCCATATTTTCACTGTGCCATCGGATGAGCAAGTGAAAACACACCCATCTTGTTGGTTGATCACTATCGCATTGACTTGACCTTCATGAGCCAAGAACGAATCGACACAACGCTTTTCTGAGACTTTCCAAGCTTTAACCGTTTTGTCCCATGAGCCCGTGTAGAGAAGCTTTTCTATGTGGTTGTATGCAAGGCAGGTGATGCAGCTTTTGTGTTGATAGGTGTCCTTTTTTGGAAACATGAACATTGAGTTTCTTCGAGGCAAGGTCGTGATCTTTTTTGGACGAAAATTCTCTGTAACTGATATGTCCCACACTCGAATCCTGCGGTCGCCATGTGTAGTGAAGAGCATCTTTCCATAAGCCAAAATGGCTCGAACGTCGCCAGAAGTCGCCTTGATGTAACCCACTTCAGCGCAATCTGGTTGCTTCCAAGCGTGGATTCGCCTACTTTCAGAGCCAGTAAAGATGAAGTCCCTTGAAATTGTGATCGATAAAATGTTACCTTCTTGGCGGTGGAGCGAGGCTAAGCAATGGTAAAGAAGAGAAGGGGAGGGAGATTTGTTTTTGGGAGAGAGCATCCATGGTGTTTCAGGGCTCATAGGTGATAATGGAATCGATGATGAGGCAGAAGCAGATGAGGCTCTTGAAGTGAAGGGAGAATCGGTTTCGGACATATTTTGATGGCCACCGAAGGAGAATCTCTTAGGAAAATGTATGTTCTTCTTTTCTTCATCCATGAAACTCCAAAGGCTTCTTCTGCCTTGGAAATCCATGGTAGATGAGAATGGAGAGCAGAAGGATGAGTCTTTTACTTCTTAAGATTGAACGTGTGTTTATAGGTCCATAAAATTTGTAGATGGGCCTTGGTTGGAAGGGACAACTTGAGGGTTTTAAGGCATTAAAGGGTGTCTCAGTGTTACCTCAATTTAGAAGTGAGAGCAGCTGAGGAGGGCTCTTTTCCCAAAAAGGTAGGTTTTTTACACTTTATTCCGACTTGGGTGTAGATTTCAACTTAATTCCTACACTATGATAAATCGTGCTTGCTAACCACGATTTTAACAAAATCGTGGTTAGCAAGCACGATTTTATGTTGGGTATATAATTTCGTATTTGTAACTCTTGTATTAGTATAAAAAATTTATACCCTAAAATCGTGGATGCTAAGCACGATTTTGGATTAAAAACTGTATTTACGATCTGCGATTATGATGGTTAAGTGTTTAAAAAATTAAAAAAACCTG